>OZ038465.1:1931114-2531114 GCA_964036295.1 Plumapathes pennacea | reverse complement strand
TTCCTCTAATTTCTCACGACGCGCGCGATTAAAGTTTACAAAAACTATGCAAAAGCCGTTGGCATAGTCCCAGAAACTTTTCCTGAAAGTTTCATGCGATTCTGACATGGTCGAAAAATGACCGGATTTGACAAAATACTAAGGCTATAGCTCAGGGTTTTTTGCCGATTTTGACCAAAAATTGAAAACTCTTGAAACTTTTAGGAAATCTTCCTGGGACTATAAGAAGACGTTTTGCAATACATTTGCTTTATATATCTTCGTCCTTTGGCTAGATATAGCAGCAAGACCGCTTAAAACTTTGAAAGGTGTGACGTTTTAATTAGTCGATGATTTGCTCTAATTTCTCACGACGCGCGCTCAAAGTTTACAAAAACTATGCAAAAGCCGTTGGCATAGTCCCAGGAACATTTGTTCGAAGTTTCATGCGATTCTGAGATGGTCGAAAAATGACCGGATTTTGACAATATACTAAGGCTATAAGCCAGGGGTTTTTTGCCAATTTTGGCCAAAAATTGAAAACTCTTGAAACTTTTAGGAAAACTTCCTGGGACTATAAGAAGATTTTCTGCAATACATTTAGTCTATGTATCCTAATCCGTTGGCTAGATATAGCAGCAAGACCGCTTAAAACTTTGAAAGGTGTGATGTTTTAATTAGTTGATGATTTGCTCTAATTTCTCACGACGCGCGCGATTAAAGTTTACAAAAACTATGCAAAAGCCGTTGGCATAGTCCCAGAAACTTTTCCTGAAAGTTTCTTGCGATTCTGAGATGGTCAAAAAATAACCGGATTTTGACAAAATACTAAGGCTATAGCTCAGGGTTTTTTTTGCCGATTTTGACCAAAAATTGAAAACTCTTGAAACTTTTAGGAAAACTTCCTGGGACTATAAGACGTTTTGCAATACATTTGCTTTATATATCTTCGTCCTTTGGCTAGATATAGCAGCAAGACCGTTTAAAACTTTGAAAGGTGTGACGTTTTTAAAATTAGTCGATGATTTGCACTAATTTCTCACGACGCGTGCTCAAAGTTTACAAAAACTATGCAAAAGCCGTTGGCATAGTCCCAGGAACATTCCTCAAAGTTTCATGCGATTCTCAGATGGTCGAAAAATGACCGGATTTTGACAAAATACTATAAGGCTATAGCCCAGGGTTTTTTTTGCCGATTTTGACTAAAAATTGAAAACTCTTGAAACTTTTAGGAATCCTTCCTGGGACTATAACTGAAGACCTTCTGCAATACATTTGCTTTACGTAACTTCATCCGTTGGCTAGATATAGCAGCAAAACTGCTTAAAACTTTGAATGGTGTGATGTTTTAATTAGTCGATGATTTGCTCTAATTTCTCACGACGCGCGGGCTTAAAGTTTACGAAAACTATGCAAAAGCCGTTGGCATACTCCCAGGAACATTTCCTGAAAGTTTCATGCCTTCAGGTCACTTGTGAAAACGCAGGCTTTAACTTAAGGTTGTTCACCCTTTTGGTACTGAAATTGATAAAATTGTGCTATTTCTAGAGGATTTAACCAAACTAAGTCAAATTTTGATCAAAGAAAGCATTTAATACAAGAAAAACTTTGGAACATACAAAATAGTCACCAAGGCGTTTGTTGCCATGGTAACAACAGTAACAGTAAGCTTTTGGCTAATCTTTTGGCACAAATATCTTCATAAATACAAAAGATTTTTGAATAAAACTTTACTATTTATTTCTGAGTATGTTATCTATGCAATGAGTGAACAAAATTTTGGAGCGGCATAATCCAAGTGACATTTACTAAAAGTAGCAAGTTTCCATGGCAACCACTTCTACCACCAAAAAAAGACAATGTGTCTCACTCATTGTGTAGTGTGTACAGAAGTACACAATTGCTGAAAAAATTATCAAAATCCATTGCAAAGCAACAGAAACACTGCTGCTGTCATATGAAAATTCCAAAAAAACTAATTTTGAGAAAATCGATGTAAAAGTTGATGCAAGTGTTGCTAAAGCTGTATCGAGTCTCAATGCAAGTAAAAAGACAACACAGTGAATTTTCATCAAACAAATGTGACAGACATAAATACAGTACCTAACCATTTCTAGCCATCAAGGTTCTATATTGAGAAAATTACACTAAACTTAGTAGTCCTCTCAGTCTTATCACTTTCTTATGGCAACAACCAACTTATGGCACTTTCATTTTCGTTCTGTGTGAATCCCCCTTGAGGCATCTTGACAAGAGGTCATCATTTGACGACCTCTTGAAAATTGGCTGTAGTTCCTTCATAAAAAGTTCCAGGAGTCTCTTACTATCATCATACAGATGTGTCTGTCCCTTGATGCTTGTCAATCCAAAACTTGCACCAAGTGTCTTCTCCCTTGGGGCAGTGCTGGTGCTGTTTCTCAAGAGGAAGACTTTCATCTACAATCATGTGGCACTCTACAGCTTTAATGCTTTCCTTCATATGCTCTAGTTCCCCACTATTGTTCCTGATTGCCTTGCCATAATAGTTCTGCATGCGATCAATGACTTTATCTGTCAACTGCCCCTTTCCACCAACTCCCTTTCTATCTGCCAGCTTCTGTCCTCTTCTATCCTTCTTGTATTTTCTCAGAGCAGTACCAAGCCTCTTCTGAACATGGCCAACACATTCCTCTTTTTGGATGGCATATCAGTCTCCAAATTGTTTCTGCATGGCATCTCTCACTCTTCCAAAGCAGCTGCTGTCACCATCTCCCACAAATGTGATGTACATACTTCAGATGCCGTGTTTTGACACTTCGGCTGAAGATCTCAATAGCTGCTGTACACTAGCTTCCATTTTCTCTGAGCTCCCAGTGTGGTTGATCTGGCACTTTCCCTCATGAGCATCTCTCCACCGTCTGTATTCTTTGCTATCTTTGTCCAAGTGTTCCTTAGCCTTGCACCCATGGCAGGCAAGTGACTTGACCTCATAGTCAAGGATTTCCCTTGTACGGATTGAAATCACAAAACACAACACCAATCTTTGATGAGTGGCCCCTTTTCTGCCAGGTTCCATCAACTGAAACAGCTACTTTTGCTATTCATGTACCTTCTTCATCCTCCACGTTCTCTGGACTTTCCCATTCTATTCTTTTGAAAAGTCTGTCAGCAGCATTTTGCATTTGCACAGTGGCATTTTCAACAGCTGCCTTCTCTATTTGAATCAGATGATCATAGTAAGCCTTCTTGGTTACAGGTGGTGACAGGTTCATCCTTGAGCAGAAGTCATTAAGTCCAGCCAATCCTAACTTATGAGAAGCCAACACGGACCTCCTGTTGACTTCATGAGCTCCCCCTCCAACACCACCAAGCTTCTTGCTGGTTTTCAGGGGGGTCTCCTTGTCACACAGTGAACATATCAGCACCAGAGATTCGGCTAGACCTTCCCTCTGGGAATCACACTAATATAACTGCAACTTTGACTTGGGATTTCGGCAGGAGCTGCAGATTGTTGCTGAAGAGATGCAGTCACTCAGGAGATCGGTATCTTGTAATTTGTAGCCGTGTGCAGGAACTCGCTGCCTTTTTCGTGATCCAAGGCCCAAACGATCGAACGTTGCTCGCGTATATACGCCTTCTTTCTCTTCGTGTGTAGAGAAGGATGAATTCTGCAGCTTCTGGGCTGACATGTTTGGCCTGGATTGAAGTTCCTTACTTTCATCGTGATTTGTTGTGGTCGAAGTGGTGGCCGCGTGGACTTCATTTTTGTCGCTTTCGTCGAGTTTCTGGCGCTCATTTGCCCCGACAGGTCCACAAAAACCCTTTCTTTTCCTCCTCCTTTGCGATCTGAACTTTCTTTTGTCTGGTTTTCCCACTTAACTTGAAAATTTCAATACAGCTTCGAAAAATATTCCCACTCGCGACTTCAGAGATCAGCGCAAAACGACGCTCAATGAACGCACTGCATTGTGGGACAGAAATATCGAATTGGATCCAAAAATTGGAAGCAAATAGGACTCCGGACTACCGTTTTTAGAAAAATATCGCTATTGTCGGTGGAAAAAAACCCATGGCAACCAAATCAACAAAAATCAACAAACGGTTGCTAAAAGAAATTTGAGTAGGTAGCTAGGTATTTTTGAATGTTTTTTCACTAAGAGATAAGAATATACACACAATCTTTATATTTTATGAAAGGTGGATAAATAAAGATGTCAAAACACAACAAATTGAAAAGTGGTGCTCTGTTTGGCTAAATTCTCAAAAAAGGGTTAACTACCTCAGAGACGCGCAACAAACTTATTAAAAACAAATAAATACTCCAGGGATGAGTTTGGCAAAACTGTGCTGAGTGAACAATCTTTGCTAAACTAATCATTAACGCTGACGTAGTTTGTGACTACAGAAATAATTAACTGCTTTCGAACCACGGTTCAAATAACGTCTGTTCGTCGTTCGTGGAGTGTTTACAAATCTAAAACTTTCAATCGGACAGGTAAAGACATTTTTACAACATGAATCTCCAAAGTCTGATAATAGTTCTCGTGTCAGACGCCATAATCTCAACCTTCGCTTATTTGGATGGCGCTACAGTAACTCGCCAAGAACACGTTGGAGACGTATTTACAAACCCGAACTCTAAAGCGTCCTGTGAGACGTTCGGCGCCGGCAGCTGGTCAGCGAATAGATGTCAATGTGATATAAATAGCCGTACATTTATGGTTCGATTGGATATGTTAAGGTGTGCCAGTGACGGGATAATTTTAGCGAAAATGGGATTCAAAGGTACGTAAACATCGATTATTTAGTACATACCGCTTCCCAGCCAAATAACCAATGCTCAATTCATAACACTCCCGATGAGAAGCACGCGGACAAGGCATAGTTGCATTGTTGTTATCCGTGCTGGTTTTTAATGGAACATAAGCGAGAGTTTTAAATTTCTTGCCGGTCGCCAATCTGATCTAATACCGCCAGCCATTGCTTTGCCGATGTCATCGCTTGAGTTTCAGAAAAATTCAAAGACCAAAGACCGTCCTCTCAGCGTCTCGTTTGCAAAAGAAACGAAACTGCATGTCCCGTATGGGCCGGAGAGTCTACGCTAGTCTGCAGCAATGATAAACATGTGATGGAAATCAGGACGAGCCGAAAGCGCGGAGCGGAGCAAGCTGAAATCGGGACAGCCGGGGGGGGGGGGGGGGGGGGGGGCAGCTGCGATAAAAAACGCGTTAAAATGAACTCCTGTTTTTTGATCGACTAACATCTCTCATACATAAGAATTTGAGAATCAAATCATCATTGTTACGCAACCTGTGGTGCTCGAAAATCTGGAGCCTGGGAACAAGGAGCCGTGTTAAACGGTTACCTGCTGTGTTGAGTTATATCATGATGAATACGTGCTTGTCATACTTCTGCACAACGTGTTTACAGGCTCATGTGGCTGTATCTTTTAACACAAAACAGAAGCACATGTAACAAAATGTTTTATATCTGCATTTTAATGTATGTATATTCTTTTTGGTTTCCATCAGCTTTCGTCACTCTTAAAAGCCAAGATGGATGGAATGCTTCATGTTCTCCCCATTTTCTGACATTTGACATCACTACTACTGGACGAAACAATTTCTGTACTTGCAACGGAAACAAGAACACTGCTATACATGACAATAAGAGGAAATGTTCTGTAGTGAATGCGACATATCTCGACGAGATCACGACAAACTGGGTAAATGTACCAGCAATGATGACCGCCCGAACGTTCAGTGTAATCCTGAATAACTCTGGAACCAAGGATCCAAATATTGAGTTTAAGGTTAAGTATGTACTATGATCCTGATATATGCTTCTGTGGACCTGATATGAAAATAACACACACAACAACAACAACAACAACAACAACATCACAATGGACACTTTAATTGTGTCAGTCAAAGATTTTATTGAGGTCTTTGGTATAAAGTATAAAAAAATTGAACGATGTAAAACATTGGTTGTATACATTTGTCGTCAGCTTCACCATAACACTGTCTTATTAACTATAACAATTATCCTCAGTGGACTTTATTTATTGAATGTCTCCCGTTGTTTAAATAATTGTTCACAAACTCATGCTTATTCAGCGGACACTCTTGGGAAGCAGAAAATTAGTGTAGGTAACTAGAACTGTCCGTTTACGAGAAAGTTTGACTGTCAGCTTCTACAGTTTAAACGGGGTTTCGTCAGGCACCCATAAGTATAGCTGTCCATTTACGAGGAGTGTCCGCCCAGAGATCTTCGACTATAGTCGGACTAATACACTGAATTTTGCCATGATTGTTGTCTTCAAGCATACATGCACAGCTACTGATGCTAATCTATTATTTTCAATGCTGTGTTTCTTATTAGTGGTCAGCGATTAATGATAGGCGATTTCTTGGAGCGATTATAAAGATTGATGTCCAGTGTCACAACACGAAAGGACGTCTACTTTTTAAGACTGCTGGAGAAAAATCATGTGAGTACTGCTTATCTACTGACTTTACAATTATCATGACTGATACACTTGAAAAAAACGTTGTTGAATCAACCCTAGCTTAATTGGGTCATTAAGACGAGTTCCGCACCAATTTTTCTAACATATAATCGCACCTCAATTTTTTTGCGTTATGTAGGGCGGCTTGACCAAGATATTTTTTAGGAAATTTTGATAGCTTAGGCCCAGGTCAAACGACGTGGAAAGAACGTCTTGATTGATCCAAATACAATCAGTCAAACTTAATTGATTCAAACGTCGATCTTATCATGAACTTAATTTGCTCAATTTAGTTCGTCTCGTCTGAATACGTCGTTTGACCTGGGCCTTAAATAGGCACGCCAGGAAAGAATTCACGCATAAAACTGTCCAATTTCTGCCAAGATATCGGCAAGTTTTCACCCTTACACATTTAATTTCCTTATGACTCGGATATACATAAAATGATATATTGATACGTGTTTTTCTCCTCCTGTACGATCAACTTCTGTCATTCACCCAGCATGCGTCCCTGTGGTGTCCTTCTCTGAAAGACTGTGTTCTTGAGGTTTCTATCTGAAAGACGCCCTGCATAAAAATCATGAGGGTATTAAATGGTCAAATGTCAGCCAAAACATCGCCAATAACTTGTCCGACCTATAGTCCCGTCTCGATAAATCTTGAGTACCCATGCTATAGTGTCCTGATGATATCAGTTTAGGTTGAAAGGATCACCCTGTCAAAATAATTAACAATTTATTATTCGCCGCAGTAAAGGGCAATAGCGGTGGCTATTTACCGAGCCGCTTCGGCAAGGTAAATAGCCACACCGCTAATCACCAACACTGAGGCAAATAATTGTTTTAGTATAATACCACACAAGTTAAGTAGCTATTATATTTTGTGACAAAAATGTGCAAAAATCGGGAGGTGAATAGTACTTACTTTGAGGAGCCAATCAAATAGCGCGAAAAGCACTATTCACTCGTGTGGTATATACTAAACGTTTTATTCGATCTATCTATCTATCTAGTAATGGTTTTATAAAGAAAGTGTTTTTCCCATACATTCAATCAATATTTCACAAAAATTCAAAAATATGTTAATTTATTTTCAGGGAGTTACATTCCAACTACGGCGTCATCAACGAAAGCAGCCACGGCTGAACATGACCTATCTTCGACGCCAAATTCCTCAATAACTTTTCATTCTGACAATGTAAAACCAACTGGATTCATCACCAAATCTAATGCAGAAAATCACACAAATTGGCAAAAGAAAAACGGGGCAGGGAACCCGGAAAACGAAGCGTTCATTATTGTCCCGGTAGTGATCGGAAGCGTTTTTGGTGTTATCGTACTATGCATATTCGTGTGGCTTATGATAAGAAACAGCCTAAAAAGGTAAGGATGTTTGGTTATTTAATGTACTTCAGTCGGAATTAAAGTACGAGTATTCGGGTGGAGGGTGGGCTAAGGAGGCGAACGCACGTAAACGGAGAACTGATCGGAATAAAGTAGAAAAGAAAGGGTGTAGACGAATTGAAGGAGTGATATATGAACGCAATTGAGACCAAGACAGGAAAGAGGAAATAGAGCAGGTAAAGAAGTCATATGGACTCCAAAAAGGCAAAGGAATGAATAGAGTATACTCTCACGATCCAGTAAAAATACAGTCATTGTTACTGATTTGTTGTGCTAAATTGTTTCCAAATGAAGGAAGACACCAAGCAAAAATGTTGAGAATTCAGGTAAGTTGATTGTTAAAATAGTTAACAATCCTGTACTAAATGTCAGTCTGACTTTTTACAACCGTTTATCCCACTTCCGGCATTCAGACAACATTATGATGAGAGAGCAGATTGCAAGTGAATATACTGTGGAAAACACAAACTACCAGCCGATAGCGAAAAACACAAAAACAAGCGGTGCCCAGCCGGCGTACCAAGCTCTGAGAAGAAACGCACAAAGACTTCCTGCCCAGAGTTCTCCAACTTGTCAATCACTGAACACCGATGAGCCGCAACATTATTACCAGTCCCTGATCAGACCAAGGAATTCCGTGCCTCGATGGCCTCCATACGAAGGTCAGTAGTAGAATTTTAAGCTGAGCGTATTTTCTGTTTATACTGACTGCTGCATGATATCTATAAATAATATATTCTGGTCCACTGTTTTGTCCAAATATATAAAAAAGAACATTTGGCTGACTGTATACATCATAGTCACATATTGTCAGAATGAAAAGTTATTTGAGAATTTGCCGATACATTTTGCTTCACAAATTTCCTCGCCAAACATGCTTGAGTTATCATTTTCGCTTATTTAGATCATCATAGGTAGTAACTGTTTGAATATATCATGGTGTATATTATGTGTACGTCATATATCGAGTGCGAATAAAAACATCATTTGTATACTTGCATCCCTATATGTCTTCTCTAACAGGCAAATTTAACGGAGAAGAACATTACGCAGTTTTAGAAGGTCCTTCTGGCGACATTGACGGTGCAGCAGATAACCCAGTGTACCAGGTGCTTGAACAGGAAGAGGAAGAAGGTCCCACACGGGAGAGCAATACCCTGAATGAACCGCTGTACAATGTGCTCGAAGCTGAATGAGAAAAGTGACCAATAACACGACAGATGATTGGTTGCGAGCTCAATGTGTACTTCCGAACTATAGTCGGGTTAAATAAAGCCCCGTTCCAAGACAACTTGACTATCATGAAGGTACTCAAACTGGTGTATCAACTAAGTGTTGATGAAGGTAATGGAACGCCGTCAAAGAGACAATAGCTGACGTTTCGAGCGCTAGCCCTTCGTCAGAGCGATGAGAGAGAATATCGTGAAGGTACTGGGGCTGGGATAAAGACACGAAAGAGATCAGTATTAAACTTGAATAGCACCAGTGACTTTCAAGAGCGATATTAAAATATAATATGGTTTCTAAGTTCCAGAACTCAACAACCCAATCCGTACATGTATGAAGTCTGTTGCCGTATAGTGTCTTCAGTCAAAGTTGATCGAATTTATCTTGAAATTTTGTGTTGCACGGCATAATACTCCAGAGCATAATCATTTTCAGCAAAACATCGATAAGGGAACGGGAAGCGAGTATACTCTTGTTTGTTTGACGGTCTACCATGATTTTAGGCTTTCTTTTTCTTCCCGGTGAACCGTATTCTGGATAGTGACGGGGTCTTCCCCTACTTTGAATAAGTTCAGTGTTTTCCTTTTGTCTCTTTACGGAAAAAGAATTATCGCCGCGCTTCTCGAATGAATTCACCATGCCGTTTCACTTCCTAAACGAACGAAACTCGTTTTGGTCAAATCAATAATCACAATACAGTAGTTGCACATCTAAAATTAATACCGCACTGAAACGTCGTTCGGTGGCGGAAGAGTTTTGACAGAAACTTCAACGTGTGTTTCCAGCGTCGAGCGGTCTGGGGTGGTGAAGCTCCAAACCATGTCAATTGCCAGTCGGCCGACAGCAGTAAGGTTTCTTATCCAAGGAGGCAACTCAAATGTTTTTTCCCAATTCCATCGGTCAACCTGACTCCCTATTCTTCGCCTTATTATATTTAATGTAATCCCATTTAAAATTGCGCGCGGATGGCTTCAACGCGGTATGCTTCGTGAGATTAGAATTTTGTGAGGTGTTTTATACTTCTATCAATCATACACTATTTTACCTTCACTATTCTTTTTAACTACACTATATATTGGTCACGAGACATCGAAAGCTAAACGCATTGTCTGTGAAGATGAACTAAGGCTAATGAAGAATGTTTCTTGCTCAACAATCAAGTGTAAAGCTCCGGTAGCACATTAATATCGACATTTGCATCATTTGAAGCGAACGCGCTTGTCACCAGAAATATATGTCAGCAAGTTGCTACTAAACATTGAAGAAGCCGTCGCATTGCGGTCGATGCCGAGTTATTATCGACTAAACTTCCTAGTGCGACCGGGCCCTAAGTTACTCCATGTATAATTTGCACCAAATAATAATGTTCACTCAATCAAATCAGGAAGTTCAGGATGACAGCAGGTCCGCTGTACTTTTTCCAATGCAGTCGACCTTGTTCATCGGTTTTGAGATAAAACACTGACTCATTCAATCGTCGAAAGTAGAAGTAATAATTTCGTGCGTTTGTTTCATCACCACAAAGGTGACTCGATTCGTGCTATGAATAGGCCGTTTGGCAAATTGACAAGACACTCCTTTGTTTCAGAGAACGATACTAAAGGAAAAATGATTTCGCAAGTTCCGGAACCTTACTGCACGCCATCATTATAATTATTTGTTGTTGGGATTTTTCTTGTGCGTCAGTGGAAATTTTCTTTTTAGTTTGAGTCGTTCAGTTCCTGCCTTGCTGGGCAGAATACATTTGCCTGCAACTTACATGTTGAGACTGACGCCGCTCCCACGTGACACTAGCACAGTTTCGACTCAGACATCGACGAAAGCACAAGTAAGTGAATTGGAACCATTACAGCGACAAGAATTTAAAGATGCGACTGACTATGGTATCCTACGCTCTCGTGGCACTTCTTGTGACCTTAAGTTGTCTGTGCGCTGTAAATGCTTTGAGCGTGACTCGCGGCAAAGAACCTGACATATTCACAACCAAAGGAACAACTCAATCAGCTCGCCAAAAAGTATGCACAAGAATGAAGGGATCCTGTCGGCCCGGAACTCTATGTATGCAGTGCAATTGCCCCAGGGATAGACCAACATTTATACCTTTCCGGAGAGAATGTGTTAAAGATCAAGAAGTTCGTGAAATTTTCGACAGCAGCAGTAAGTGCCTCTTGTTTCACTTTTCCTTCCGTTGGTAAATTTATGTCCCACAAATGCTGATCTGTGTTCACTACATCAACTAGACTGGCCTTGCCAGTGAGCTCGCGGCGTGAGTTGGGTCGAGACCAGAATATAAAATGAAAAGTAGGGGACAAGAGCGGAACTCCCAAGAGAGACTTCCAGTTTCTCACCATAAAAATATCACACAGTATAGAGAACTTGGCTTTTGACACCTTGATTAAACTAAAAAATTATTATTACAACACTCATACACTTGCTTCTTAAAGGAGTCCGACCCTGAATTTTGAGAATGCGTTAAATATCTTTTTATGCACAATCGATTTTTGACAGTTTGACCTCGACTCTTATTTCTAATCAGAGGCCACGATTAATCCAGCCTTCGCTTCACTACTTATGTGTTTTCTTTTATTAACTCAATACGTTTCTTCTATCAGGCTTTCGAGTATTCGTGCCCTGTAACAAATATAAAATTGAAAGCGAGGAATGTAACACGAGAGATGCTCACAATATTATTGCGGTTTTGTTCACAGTGTGTTCAATCCATTTGTGACTGCAAACTCAATCCTCAGAACTATTTCGGTGTATTTTTCATTTCTGATATTCAATGACCATTGCAAAACAAAGGCTACATGATCGAATGAAAGAAACACTTCAACAGGCAATGTACAATACGCAGAAGAATTTTATGAGGCAACAGATGTCGTGTACAGAGTAGGTCCGTGGGTCTTCCGTCCATTCAATTTTCGTATAAATTACAAAATCAAAAATTGAATATTGAAGTTTCCAATTTTCATATTTTATCGTTTATGTGGCAATGAAAATTAGAAATTCCTCTTGGACTTTGCATCGATGTATATTTTCAATAATCCAAAATTGAATTTGGTTTTCCGATTTCTCCTTTCCGATGTGTTCGAAAATCAGAAATCTAACCACCAGTTTCCCTTTTCCATCCGCTGAAAAGCGACAAAAACGGACGCATACTTCGTATGCTTCGAATGGGAGATCAATTTTCAATTTTCGTACATACAAAAATTGAAACATCGAATTTTGACAAAATTTCCCGAGGGGGAGAGTATGGCTAGTCTGTTTCGGCTGCTAGTTTCCCGAGTGTGTGAGGGTACTTGGTTCTTCGTTTGTCAAGGGGAGGGGACACGGGATTTTCTGGACCACTCAGCCCGAAAGTTTATCCGTGCATATTCCACAGAGCCAAATGGCGTTGAGTTTGAATGGGATGCAGTTAACTTTTTCGCTTCACTACTTATGTGTTTTCTTTTATTAACTCAATACGTTTTTTCTATCAGGCTTTCGGGTATTCATGCTCTGTAACAAATATAAAATTGAAAGCGAGGAATGTCACACGAGAGATGTTTACAATATTATTGCGGTTTTGTTCACAGTGTGTTCAGTCCATTTGTGACTGCAAACTCAATCCTCAGAACTATTTCGGTGTATTTTTCATTTCTGGTATTCAATGACCATTGCGAAATAAAGGCTACATGATCGAATGAAAGAAACACTTCAACAGGCAATGTACGATACGCAGAAGAATTTTATGAGGCAACAGATGTCATGTACAGAGTAAAGCATAAAGCGTCATTGTTTTACGGCTAAAGCTCACCGTAGCTTTGGTTTCTGTTTTCGCCCTGTTATCTTCCCAAAAGTATTTCGTGTCGCCACAGAAAGTTACGTCGGGACTAAATATTTATCAGCGACAGCGGTATCCATCAAATATTTGTTTACGGCTATTCTCAAAGCTTCCGCGGTGAACGCAAGCCAAAATCGTTCCCGAAAATCCAGTTTATCCGTGCCTATTCCACAGAGCCAAATGGTGTTGAGTTTGGATGGGATGCAGTTAACTTTTACACACAAGTAACGAGCAATTCACTGGCCACATCTCGAGTTGTTTAGCGAAGTCAATTACGTCATCCCCCAGCACGTGATAATATGAACCAATCACCGTGTGCTGATTCTCGACCCACAAAAAGGAAAAAAAATTAAATAAAAATTTGCGTTTTTAAGCTCGCTTGGGCCCCAGGCCCTCGCGAGCAATTACATAAGAGATCGAATAATGCATGAAAGGTGAAACTGAACCTATGAAGTATAATCTGCAACGTTCTGGTTTGTGAACTCAATAGCACGACTGAGATTCGACGTCTCGTAATCCATCCACTACCGTGTGGCATGAAATTTTCTCGGGAGTTTATTTTCGCATGCAATTCGCATGAGCATATCACTCAGTTTTCTGCCACAAGTATAAGTATATTCTTAATTAAACCCTTCACAAACAAGTAATTTATTGTATTTTAATTTTAGGTTCACCAAATGGCTTGGTCGAATACCTTAATGCGACAATTTATTCTGCCGGTAAGCCGCTGTGCCAATCAAAACGAATTCCAACCATTGCATTTAATAACCAGATCAAAACTCAAAGAAAACGGCTCGCTATCTGCAAAGGAAATAAAGGACATAAAGGAGCCCTTAAACAGTCTTCTCAAGCTACAGTACCTGTACTGAAGTGTACCGTAACAGATGTGAAATATCTAAATGAAAGTACAAATAGAATTGTCCCGGAAGAGGAGAAAGGCAAAAGTACATTCACATTCTTCACGGCCGTGCAAGAACAAAATGGGCGGCTAAAGCTATTCTTAAAGGTGGAGTATACTTTCTTTTTTGAAGTACTTTTAACGTAATTTCAGTTACAATTTTCTCTGATTGGCCTGTCATACGCAAAAATGTAGACATTATTTAATACGGCTGTTCGTATAATTGAAATCTGTTTTATTGATTTAATAGGTTAATTCACCTACTTAGTAGTATGTATTTCGAGGTTCATGCTTTCCTTTGCTTTGACGGCTGGCAAAGTTACACCAAAGTAAAAAATAAATACATAACGCTCGTCAGAAAGTACGGAATTTGTAAATTCACCTGCAACTACACCTCGTTGATCTTGTTACCACCAAAATATAATTATGTTTTCACTAAAACTACCCCATATGGGCACATCCTCTCAGCTGTAATCGATTGATTCGACCTTCCATTTTGTTGTTGTCCAGCACCCAGGGTCAAATAAAATGTAGTGAGATGGAAGTTTGTTCGTCAAAAGGTGATCTTTTAAGTGACTGAAAAATTATATCATATAAAATACAAATCATATGACGCGCGCTCCAATGAGTGTGTCATATTGCACGCACCAAAACTTGGACTTTGACTACTTTAGTGTACGAAGACAGTCAAATTCCCAATTTTTCATTTGATCAGAACTTTTCATTCGAGTTCTCCCAAACTCCTTCTCGTGTTTGCATTAGGCAATGTAAACACGCCGCGCGTTAGATCCCGCCCTCAATGTATTAAATCATGTTAATATTACAATGGCAAATGGCGCAAAATATTCCTCTGAATCTCTGACAGATTTTGTCTTCTCATCAGTGGCGGTCTGCACAAAAGGTGAAAGGATCCTCGTCACTAGTTGGAACAATTCTGCTAATACTATTCAACTGCCAAACGAATAAGAAAGGGCCTACAACACAGCTTGCTGTGCGCCTTATTGTCAAAATAGCCGGACAGAAGCAATGTAAGCATATCCTCAAGATTTGTTTGGTATTTATTGTAAAATGAATAATTTTGAAGGTGAAAAGGATCTTTACAGAGATTTTCTTTGTAACTTTCCTGAGTGTTCTTTTGAAGCAGAATTTGAAAGTGTCGATAAGTACTACGGACAGACACTGCCTGCAGTTTCACAGTTTATCACTACCAGAGGACCTTCCCATAATCATGCAAGGCTTCTTGTTTGACTTAAAAATGTGCATTAAATAAAAATAGATTTTGGTAGGCATATTCGACGTTATCTTGTTTGGCGAAGATTTTTGCGGGTTATATTTCAGTGTAGTACAGAGCGAAGCATGGCATCAACAAATCCAGCAATTCTGAAAAATCCATAAATTATAAGAAAAAGAGATGCCAAAAACATTTGTTTCGTTTTATCTCAATGACTTGAAACCCGCAGTGGAAAAGTCTTACCGCAGTTCTATCATAACATCATAACGCTTTACTTGTATGCCATCAGGGGACGTTTTCACCACTGAGGCTCCAACAGCATCAGAAGCTGCAACTGCCGCAGCCATGAGAAGAGCAAGCAGTGTCACCGTTTCTCTGTCTGTGGTGGGAAGTCTGGTTGTATTATTCTCAATTTGTGGTGTCGCATTTTTGCTGAGAAGGAGGCAACGAAAACGGTAAAGTACACAACAAAATAGTATATTGTCGTTTGACAATGCAACAAAATGCAACAAACCGTCCATCTTGTCATTTACGTTTACAGTGAAAATGCCGCAGCAAAGGAAAGGTCAATCGAACGTAGCAACCAAAGTGAGTTGTAAATTTAGGAAGCTGTTTCACTATTACCATACACGCACTTTCAACTGTCAATTTTGTATCCATTAATTTCGAATGTACTATATATATTTATACGGAAAGTGGTGTAAGCGAACGTACCGTTAGACAAACGCTGTCAAAGCTTGAGGATTCCACGATGTTTTAGTTTGCCATTTACTAAAAATGAAAAGGACGAGCTCCATATGTGGTCTCCAAACTTTCTCAATAGACGTTTTCACTACTTGATTCTCCCGGTCGATTACATGTCGGCTACGTCTTCAATTAAAAAAAACCGTTCATTTACATCACGCTGATTTACATTATTTTCTTGTAGCCAACCCAACATATGGAAGAGACTCTAACATATTCAAGATGAACGGGGAACGAAGCGTAGCAGACTCCGAAGAAGATAGCGCATACGAATCGGTTACACAAAATACACAAGCAACAAGTGCCCAAACCACATACGAAACTCCGCAAGACGAGAATGTAAGTCGAAACCCTGCGGAGGAACCGATTTTCGCTCCAGATACCAACAAACCCCAAGAAACGACTGAACAAGAAAGTCAATACCAGCCACTCTTCAAGCAAAGGACAGTTCTCCAGGATTTAGACAGTAAGGGTCACTGTCAGTAAATTTTTTAGTTATTGCAGCTGTCTAACCGGATACATTTTCGATTTAGTACGTTGGCAGTCTTCAACGAACTCATGGTGAAAACTCCAACACCTCCATTATAATTATAAGCCATTCAGACATATCCACATCCTCTCTTGTTGACCGACAAACATGGAAGACTTAGGTATTGATAAGAATTTTCCATGGTGCAATTAAACAAAACGGTCAACAACCTTTAGCGTAATGCATATCAGTGCTCTACTCTGCTTCTTCGCAAAATATATATGCATGTGAGCAAGCCTGCAAATGCAGTACGGGTGATAAATTCTGGAACATATGCCGCAACCGCAGTCTTAATAGATGCATAATACGTAAACCATTTATTATAAGTATCACACGCAATTGTTTTACATTTCAACTTGTACCAAACAGGGGAGAAAAATCAAGACGACACTCCAAAGACAGAACGAGATTATGCAGTTCTAGAGGATCCCTCCGAGGATCCTGATGGCGCCGCAGGGGACCCAGTGTATCACGTGGTTGAACAGTAAGAAGAAGACCTATAATCGTTACAGAATGATGAGCCTGTGACATTATGACCCAGAAGTTAAGTAAAGGGTTCACATATAATGCTTAACAAGAACTGATGCTTGACTTTTTTATATCCTCCTGAACGATTGAGGAATTGTTATATATATATATTAATAATTTTATTGTGTGTTGCTTTAATCACAAAACTAAATGCGGGCCTGATGTGCCTTAGTTTTTGTAGTGGCTGTTATTGTGCGTGTGCTGTTTTTCAGCCAAAATCAGGTTTCGATTATGGATATTTAATTTATCCTTGCTCTGCAAACCCATGCACTCTACTTAAGCGTATGTCTTCTTGGTTTGGTTAATTATGAAGTTGTCCCGAAGCAAACGTAGAGATTCATTTGCTTCCAATTTTTTGTTTTATAAGTACAACCAACCGTCGTTGCAGTAACGTTTTTAAGAGACCCTTCACTGTCGTTTTGTATAGTGTTTTTAGAACTGACGTGCAAACTACTCATTAAAGGTGATACCTCTTCAAAAGCGCACTGCATGTTTAACAAGTATAGTCCTGTGGGTCAATATCTTGACTAAACGGAAAGGGAAAAAACAGATGGAATAGTCAAAAATCCCACCAAAAGAACATTTATAAAAGGTGTGTCACTAAACACATCATGAAACGATATTGAGCAAGGGCTTGAGTGAAACAAAAGAGGGTACTACATTAAAGCACGCATTACTCATAATATTGTGTCAGATCATGACTCAGTCTCGTTGGCACTTTGTGTTCCGAAAAAGCTTTCTCAGTCAGTTTAAGTAGGTATTGTATGTAGATCTGCTATTTTTAGTTTCTCCTTTCGATTAAATGTCGTTCCTTTTACGCGGAACGCGCATGCATATTGTCATGTCAAATGATTTGACGTACGCAACAATAGTTATGGTCGCCACCACTTCCGTCACGTGTGACAGCCGTTTCAGCAGAAAGGTCACAGCGCAGTTCAGAGAAATCAAAGCGTAATTATCTTAGGCAAACACATGATATTGGTTTTAGGATTCAAAATTTATTCGTATGCTTTGGGTACAAAGAGAATGATTCAATACTCATTTACCAGTGCGGACCCAGCAACGATGCAATGATCAGTCGATGGCCGGCTGTTATGAATTCTGGTTATGAAACTACAACGCATTACAACTGAATATTAAGTACAATTCATAACATCACGATATAGGCCTGGTTTATCTTTTGAATTAACTAAGTATATCATTTCAAATATCACAAAAGGCGAGAAAGATTCTCAAAATGTTCTCTGTACGGGAACTAATCTTTCACTCCGTTTCGTCCGAATAATGGGGGTTTGTTCGAGGTTTAAAATATCAAAGGAACGTAATCACGTGAAACTGATTTTCAAGCTGAGAGCGGCATACGTCAAGCGACAGGCGTGTTTGTCCTTTACGAAATCTCATGCAGCTGTCACGGGTAAAAACGCTTTGGCGCTGAATGGAAACAAGTCCAATAAATGGCACAGGGTACTTGTTCCCAAGCTTCAAAGACTAAACAATCAGTTACGGTTCAAACAGAAGAACATTTGCTAAACTGTATGTTTGTTTTAACGGTTTTAAATAGTCATAAATTTTAACCATTTCTGAGTAATGAATAAAGGAAACAGAGAGTACGTGCATGAGGCGGGGCGGGTGCCGTGCAGTCTCATATACCAAGTTTTCAACCGTCGACTATTACTCACGCACCGAAAGGTGGACACTGAGATAATGATACAGAAATTGACATTTCTCTCACTTTTGTTTTTGCGGAACAATTAGCACTGAAAAATCTCACAAATGGCTGACCCTACCTCGAATATCTAACACTAAAAGAAGATTTCATACGTAAATTAAACAATGTGTTGGCGGCTTTCACTCCTAAGTAATGAAGGAAACAGGAAGCAGAAAGTGGAGGCGTTAGAGCCATTTACAATAAAGGTTAATGAGCAAGGCTTGTTAAATATCAGCCTACATGGCCGCCATGACGTCACATAGCTTCGAAACAGAAACTGTGCGTTTGAAGCACGCATGAGCGCTAAATGGTTAGCTACTAACGGCCTTTTCAGCAGTAAAGGATGTTTTGATAGTAATACCGAAAATGGGTCATTTTTATAGTTCAATAGTTTAGTTCCTGCTACTAGTAAATAGAAAGGCAAGTATTTGACGCACGTAATCGCAGTGTTATAGCACACCACTTCCTGTTTCGAATTTGACAAATTTGCATGTTTTAATAAACATTAAACCTCACTAAAGCGTCACTACTAAGATTGATCCGTTCCAGCAGAAACGACTAAGGAAACACAAGGACGTGGCAGCGCTTTATCTGAGGAGTCAAGGCACAAACTGTATACTGGCTTAACAACATGAGTTTCTTTTACATCCTTTGGGCTCTTTTGGTTGTCACAGCTTACTCGTACACTGTGGATGTGTTTAGAGTAACTCGGAGGTTAGATGGACCCGATCTGTTAACGAATCTGGGCCCGGCAAATTCAAGATGCGAAGACATGAAGGGAGAATGTCATAACTTTGGATGCTCAATGTGTATCTGTAACAAGAATACACCTACTTTCGTCGCTCAGTGGAAAAAATGCGTCAAAGATAAAGACGTTCGCCAGTTGTTCTACAGTAAGTAGGGTTCATAATAATCATTCCGTACAAATTATTTTACGTTCACAAAGCGTTCACTAAAATGTGACATAAACTCGCGATGATTTAAACGCAGTGGGCAATCGACGCGTGAGGTTTAATCGACCATTTGGCAGATTTGTGACACTGATTCAACGAGTTATATTTCTGCATGATTATGTTAATGTATAGAAATAGAAGAGTATTAGCAGTAAATCATACATAATAAACGAAAGTTTGACACAAATAACTGATTAACAGCATTTGTCGAATTCTATTATTTCCTTTTTACAACAATACTGTGCTCAGTGCCCCAATTCAGATTAACGTATACTGGTTAGTTCAACACTGATGGCTAAGAAATGAGGATAAAACAATGGATAACAAAGAATAAGTGAACGCCGTATAAAAGTGATATAGATAATTTACAAACTCTTTGACGAAACACGTTCTTCAGATTATCAAAGTTCCATCCATGTCTTTCAAATTAGTCTAGTTTATTATAACTATTATTATCACTGTTGCTATTAATATTATTGAAGAAATAGAATTAATATTTATTATTATTATTATTATTATTATTATTATTATTATTATTATTATTATTATTATTATTATTATTATTATTATTATTCCAGGTTCACAAAACAATTGGAGTGTTGGTTATTCCTGTTCACCAAAGGAACTCCCCTCCATTAACATTTCAGCTACGGGAAAGAAAAAACTCAAAGGACTTGTAATCTGTAGGGGAAATAAGTATAGAACCGAACTTAGAGGCTATGAGAATATCAATTGTGACGTAGCACGTGTGAAATATCTTGTTCAACACCAAAATGGGTCTTTTGGAGAAGAAGAACAGTTTGTGGATAACAGGCAAATGTTTAAGCTCAAGTTTATGAAGAAGAACGGCAAAAAATCACCGGTGTTTGAGGTATAGCATTCGTTTAATTATTATTTCCCTAACCACTATTAACTGCTGATTCATAACATCTGCATGTCGTTATCGTTTCTTACAAGATACTGGAAATTAGGCTGTCGCAACTTAAGTTTAATCATTTCACTCCCAAGAGTGACCAACCACAATTTATCCTTCAGCTTCGCACCAGAGACGTATCATGTGGAGAACTCGGGTTTTGATAGGTTGTTCAGATGAAAGCTGCTATAAACTATAAATTTCATTTCACTACATCACTTCATATATGTTTTTAAAAGTATATAAGGGTTACGAGAATATGTATTTTAAGCTGAAATCGTAAGCAAAGCTAAAAGTACACGCTTTTCAATTCAGAATGACAATGCAAACAATTTAATTTTATCTTAACTCATTAGACTAGCTGCCTTCTCGATCACAAACATTTTTAAGTGTCAAATTTCTAGCGGGCCACAAGTAGTCTACTAATCGAGGAGGAGATGTGTAACATACTGGCAGACAAAACTGAACGGCATGAAAAATTAAGTTAGTACCTCAGATGTTGTCAAGACAGACGTGATATTTATTGAATTCTCTTAACTTTGATTCTATGACAGTGGGATACATTTGACACGACACATCCATTTGTTGGAGCGATTCTATCGATCAACTTCAATTGTACCAAAAGGAAGAAAAAGAATGCGCAGTTTATCATCAAGATATCCGGGGAAAAACAATGTAAGTAGAGCTACGTTGTAATACATTAAATTGATTTACCTACATAAACAGTTTAGTACTAGTTTACAGATGGTGTGAGTGAGACAAAGAAATCCTTAGTTTCCATTTCAAGAATACCACAACGTCTCAAGGACTGTCGAGTTAGTTTACCATCTTCCTGTTAAAGTTAGTTACAATGTACGTGGAAAGATATATCGATATAGTTATCTGTGCTAATAGCGACAGTATCTACCCGTTATCACTTGCTACCGTTGTTTAAAACACCAGAAAGTGTTAGTAGCTTTTTTCAGGACATAATTATAGTAAATCGTGTTTTGGGTGAAGGTAGCTTTAGAAAGTGACCTGAGGTGTATAAAACTTCAAGTTCATCATCTGATAATATAATTATCTTGAATGTTGTGAGTTCTCTCAAAGAATAAACTTTTCATATATATACTAGATAAGGCTATATTCCCTATGAAGAAACTGATTGCGTCTTAATTCGTTATTTGAATCTAGGGAACTTCTCCTCCATCGTGGTACACGCAACAGATGTTGAACCTACAAAGACATCGCCTGTTATCCAACCTACCTCTGTAACTACGCGTTCTATTACAAACGCCACTCAATATGTGGCAGCCGATACATTGCCCACTGTTACTAGGCAACGTACCTCTGTAACTACGCGTTCTATTACAAACGCCACTCAATCTGTGGCAGCAGATGTATTGCCCACCGTTACCAGGCAACCTACTGCTCGCTTTACAGTGAAAGTCACTACATCAGCTGTTATCATCACTCAATCTCCCACTACATCGAGGAAGGAGGGGCAAAAAGCCGGCGGCCGGAAACAGGAGCCACACACAGAAGTAAAAGAGGCAAATACTGTCACCATAACCCTGTCCATTCTCGGGACCCTGGTCCTTGTTATTTCAATTTGTCTATCCGCAGTTTTGCTTACGAAGAGAAGACGGAAGAGGTAACTATGCAACAGAATTCAGTATGGTTGTGTTTAGCCCGAATTTTAGGGAAGAAAATTATATAGATTCTTTTCGCGTCATGGGAATACAGCTAGTTTGCAGGAGACAGCAACTTAATTTTTCTTCTTTAGAAATTGCGGTACATTTGTTCTTATGTCCTCCACTGTATTCCGTAACGTAAAAGGATCTTTATAAACATACATATTACGGTCATTATCTTAACGCGGGCAGAAATCCTATTTATTATTCGGGACAACTGGGATAAGTTGTTGTACGCATTCACAAAGAACTGATTAATGTGATATCACATTTGTCAGCAGGGAAAGGAACACTGCAAAGGAAACCGCCGAAAGCTATCAAAGTGAGTTAGTCAAAAAATAATAAATAGATAGATAGATAGATAGATAGATAGATAGATAGATAGATAGATAGATAGAGAGTCAGGGCAACGGAGGGTAAGATAGAATAAAATAATAATGACTGAGGTAAAATAAAATTAAAAAAACTTGAGAACTTTTAAATGCAATGCCTCAGCACTGAAGGCGCAGTTTCCATGTGTTTCTAAGTTCTAAATCTGATCACAATTCCCAACTTGTTCCATTGATTTCTCATTTATAATAACATCATGATGGTCACTTGAGAAAGTGTAAGTCTTAATACATATTAGCCTTCTAAGAGTTGTTTGTATTTCTATTTGATTGACAGATACTATAGCGAGGAAAGAGTGTCAATTATGAGTTTAGTATTATATTTTTCAGCCAACCCAACGTATGATAGAGGTGTCGATCTAACGGTGTTAAACGGGGAGCTTAATGCTGCATACAAAGAGGAGGATAGCACGTACCAACCAATTGTACAGAACGCACGAGCGACGAGTGACCAACCAACATATGAAACTCTTCAAAGACACAAACAGAACAACCCCGGTGAGGATCCGTCAATTTATCAAGCGCTGGATACCAGCAAGTGCCCGGAGTTTATACAGGAAAGTCACTATCAGCCTCTCTTCAAGGAAAGCCGAAATAGCCTGGGATTAAAAAGTAAGCATCTCTCACTGAGCTTAAAGGGGCCTTCTCAGCCATTCAATGTTTTTAGTGTTTACATCTAGAAATGTGTGAAAAAAAAACTGTAATAAATCAAAAGAAAAATAGGCAAGTAGCACTTTTAGGTCAAAAGAAAATTATCTACTGTTCTAACGAATTGAATGAAAGTTGATTGCATTCATCTTTCGACTTTCGGGGCCCTAAAAATGGCGGATCAAGGATTTCGGCGCGCAAAGGACTGTGGTTGAGAGGGCCCCTCTAAAACTGTCAGGCAAACTGAATTCGCTGTTTCCAATCAGCTGACCAAGCAAACACGTCACCACAATCTCCCAACACCTTCTGCGACTTGAACTCGATGAATATTTTTTCCGGCCCGGTGGTTCAAATTGTCCTGACTTGGCAATATAAAATGATGTAAGTGTTCAAACTACAGTGGACTTACAAAGTATAGGAGATTGTTAGGGCACCGTATCTGGTTTCTTAGCCCAGAAATGTGGGGAGCAAATAGGATGTAGTTTTGTCCTCAGTAAAGTGGATTTTTTTTTCCATGCGTCAGAACGAATATTGACACTGCAAATCAGGCATGAACGTCACCATTATGCGTCAGCTGTAAAGTTAGTCGATAACTTTTGAATATACTAAGTAGTAACTGAATGTAACTTGTACAAAAAAGCGTATTACTTTAAGTCAGAAAAAAAAAGAGCAGGACAAACAGGCTTAGTGTTACAGCTATATCGCCTAGGGCTCCCACAATCCATTTTGTTTTTATATTGCCCTCAGCCAATCGTTTATATTGAATTCGTTCTTGTTAGAGAATCGAAATGGAGTGACACTCTATGCTTACTCAACAGCAATCATAATATGATCGCATCGTAGAGCAAGATGTGCATCTTGAGTTAAAAAATTGAGTCGATGCTCCAAAAAGCGGACCGTCGGAAGACATTTTCCTATCATATTGTCCGACGTCACACTTGACGTCCTGAAGGTCGGCACGGAATCATTTTTGCTTCATATTCCTCGCCAGATAACGGAAGTCGAGAAGACGACACAGAAGGGGAGTATGCGGTACTAGAGGATCCATCTGAGGACATGGATGAGGCAGAGGGCCCAATATACCAGGTGCTTGAACAAGGAGAAGGAAAATGGTACCCACAGGAGAGTACCATGCCAAACGAACCAATATACGATGTGCTTGAAGCTGAATAAAGTTGAATCACGAACTGAAGAGACTTCGGCAACTGATACTTCAATAATTATCTCATGAAATCTGATTGAACTGTCAATTCTCATTACATTAATAATACAATTTTATTTCTTGAATGGTTGGGAAACTTTACTATTGTGAGCTCGATCAGGGAGTGAACTTGTTAATGTTTACAGAAATTGTGTATGGCAAATGGTTTGAACCCAGGAGTGTGAATAGTAGGTTGGTTGTGATCGTCCGGGTTAGAGTAGTCTCCAGAAAGACTGTTGTTGGTGACTGACGTTTCGACTACCTGAGCGGAAGTCATCTTCAGGGTGGAAGTTATCTTCAGACTCTGAAGATGACTTCCGCTCAGGTAGTCGAAACGTCAGTCACCAACAACAGTCTTTCTGGAGACTACTCTAACCCGGACGATCACAACCAACTTACAGAAATTGTGTAGTTATCTCTCTAAAGCTTAAGTTATTATAGGTAACTAATAAGGCGATGTATATAGCTTTAGAGATAAGCTGAGCTGTTTGCACCCGTCATCCTTTACTTGTACACGGACGGTACAGGGGTCATGATACCTGGCTAGTAGAGTGAGAAATGCAGTCAATGTTCCTGAGGAAATTATTGGACAGGCAGAAAATTAAAAGGTGTTGTCCAGAATGGAAGGATTAAACTATCCCAATAAAAGAGTAATATATCAGCCAATGATGATGATCGTTTCTCACGTGATTGTCAGAACACTCCGACATTACAATACAATCCAGTTATTGTGGTTATGATCCTTTATGACAACATGCATGTAATATTGCAACTCCATGTAGGTACAAAGATAATGCGGGGGGAGTTGTATGTGTATGTGAGTCAGAGTGTATACCTATTTCGTGATAAATTTAACATTGTGATTAATTGAATGGTAAATAAACAAACCAAACCCCCCCCCCCTCCCCTCCCCCGGGAGTAAAGTGCGCGCCTTAAATATTTTTGTTGTGCCGTAAGCACATAAGAATATATTTTTACAGTGACGCACCACGAAACTGAAAGTTGTGTTTCACGCATGCTTGATTCTGTCCAAGTATGTTATATTCTTGACTGCGCAGTTTTTGTTCTACCAAATAATCAAACTTGTTAAATTCACTTTAAAATAACGAGTTGATGAAAAAGCCGAACTTATTCCACACCCGATGTGCTATTTTTGAGGGGTTGCTTCCGGCTCTTTCGAACCAGTCGTCACATTTGTGTTGATATTTGCATGTCATGGGCACAAAACGTCATTGAAGCATCGCCAATTCATCCGACGAAGTGTCACTATCAACAACTACGCAGATAAGAAAGTTACACGTACATCGCAGCTCGTACATTGTGGCAAGTTATGCCGAGAGGAAACCTGCAGATGAAGTTGTATTTTGTTCTCTGGGCACTTAGCTCTGCGACTCCAAGTTATTTATACGTTGCAGACGCCGTTGAAGTGACTCGTGTTGCGGAAGGGAAGCCTGATTCTTTTACCTTTACAAACCTAGATGAAATATCACAACCTTCTGACGAGACATGCGCCGCCAGTTCTGGATTTACGTCTGTGCCGGGAAGCTGTAGAAATGATACTGCACTATGTAGCTGCACCTGCGATGTGAAAACACCGACGTTTATAACTTACTTGGGAAAGTGTGTAGAAGACAAGGAAGTTTGTGGACTCTTTGACAGTAAGTAGCTCACACTTCTGTTACTGACAGTTACTTTATTCTCCTTATATCTTGTCGCGAACGCGTTATATATTTCTTAATATTTTGAAGTTGGTTGCATGAACATTTTTCCGATACTTTTCTTTACACACGAATGAATTCAACCAACATTTTACCGAAATCGGCCCCTCTTTAGCACGCAAAACTTCTGGAACTAATTATAATGGAGCATTCAGTAACTATATACCACCATGCCAAAGCACATTCTCACTATCACACACCAATCAACAAACTGTCCTTAAACTCCTCTCAAATATATGCACAGCTAAAGCCACTGGTCTTGACAATATTTCGTGCAAACTGCTGAAAGGAGCTCCGATAATTTCCGACTCCCTTACCATGATATTCAATGCAGCCATTTCAAAGGGCGTTTTGCCAACTGACTGGAAACTAGCAAAAGTTGCCCCTATTTTCAAAAAAGGCGACAAAGACGATCCAAACAATTACAGGCCCATATCGGTGATATAGGCAGTAGCCAAAATATTTGAAAAGATTATCTTCGACCAACTGTCTGCTTACTTACAGACAAACAATCTACTATCAGACAGCCAATCCGGATTTAGAAAAAATCACTCCACTATGACAGCTCTGCTAGATGCAACTGATGAATGGTCATTAAACATCGACAAAGGGCTTGTCAACGCTTTAGTATTTATCAACCTAAAAAAAGGCATTCGATACAGGCGATCACAAGATACTACTAAAGAAACTTGAACTGTACGGAGTACGTGACATAAGCCTTAAGCTATTTGAATCCTACCTAAAAGATCGACAACAAAAATGCGATATTAATGGGGCTCTAACAAACCCAAGGCCCATTGCATGTGGAGTACCCCAAGCCGGGTTCAGCACTAGGACCACTACTCTTCTTATCTACACTAATGACTTACCCAACTGTGTACAACACTCTAAACCAAGAATGTACGCCGATGATACCGGTCTAACAATAGCCGGTATCTCAACAAAAGAAATCAAATATAAGATTATTGATGATCTCTGAAATATTTACAGATGGTTATATGCAAAAAAGTTAAGCCTAAACATCACTAAGACGGAGTTTATGCTGATAGCATCACGCCAGAAACTCAGAACAATGGCAACATACCCCAAACTAAATATCAATGGACAACCAGTTACTGAAGTTGATGTTAGTGAATCACTAGACTTGCACATAGACAACACTCTCTCATGGAACAAGCATACAGATCACATCATCAAAAAAGTATCAGCTGCTATCGGGGCCATGAAGAGATTAAGACCAATTGTGACCAAGTCAACTTTACTCTCCATGTACCATGGATTGAACCACATTTCGATTACTGCAGTGAGGTTTGGGGCAGTATAGGTGTAGTTCTTACGCCAAAGCTACAGAAGCTACAAAGTAGGATAATCAGGATAATCATATACATAATTATGACACTAGCTCTAAACTTTTAAGAAATTCTCTCAACCTAGATGACTAGATGTACCAGAAGGGCAAAACTGAAAACAAAACAAATGTATAGAATAGTCCACAATGCTGCTCCAGACTACTTAACTGTCAAATTCAAAAAACTTCATGAAACTACTAAGTATGATTTGAGAGAGGCCAACTCTAAACTGGCTGTACCTAAAGTTAGGATAGACTACAGCAATCGCAGCATAAGTTACAGCGGAGCCGTTCTATGGAACAACCTATCAAATGAAATACGCTCATGTAACTCTTATAGCACTTTCAGGGACAAAATCAGGAGATTGCCACCCAGATTCTTTGCGGTAGAGTAGTTTGCATGCTCCAAATTTGTACAGTTATATTTTATCTCTTGTAACTATCACACCTAAATACCTTTGTACGATATTGAGAAATTTTATATTGTCACGGCTTTCATGTAACGCAGTTATCTCTTATTAACTGATGTAAATTCCGTGTTCAAAAGGTCAATCAATCAACACACCGACCCTCAGTCGATCCAAGTTACACGTATTTGTCCACGCCGACGCAGTCAATCCAGTTCTCTTTAGAGCTGGCTGACAACTGCAGCTGAAGCAAACAAGGAAGTCTACTCGGAACCAGAAACCCAAAGTTGTAAAAAAAAATTGCTTTTTTAAGAATTTAAAAAGATTACGGAGAAGTTACAAACCTTGCAAATGCACAAAATGTGAATACAAACCAGAGTTTTGTATTGAAAACTATGGCCGTACAGTCCACACTTCTATATAATCATCGTAATATCATGAAATGTTTTCGTTTCTAGTATATTTAATTTGAGCGGCAATATACACTACTGGCATTGTTATTGGACTCAGTCCCCAGCCACTGATGTTTCGCAGAGGCCAGCAGCAGGTGGTTAGGGACTGAGCCTAATACTACCCCCCTCGGAAATACAGTTGTACGTTCTTGGCGTCACTTTCGTTGGTCAGCGGTTCTTTGCCATTGCCATGTAGCTCGGTGTTTGAGAAAGAATTTTATGATCACCTCGTGTGCCAGCTATGTTTCCATTGTGCACAATTTATTTCGCAGAAAATGTATTGAACTAACTTATAATTGAGTATCGAGTCCTGGATTTGAGAGTTTACAAGCGTTACACTGAACTATAAAATTTATACCTGAATCCACAGTTTTGTGTAATGATTGCTGACTCAAAAATAAGGTGACCGCACGCCCAAAATCAACGCGATTCATCAAACGGAAAAGCGAGGCAGGAGCACGCTTCTGTGAATAACACCCCGATCTTCTTCTCTAGAGTCAGATGGAAATAATTTGAATTTTCGGGGCCCCCGAAGACGGTGGATCGAGGTTTCAGTCGTGCATATAATTGTGAATGAGATGACTCCTTCCATGAAACTAGAAATGCACCAAATAAAAATACGATAATACTGTTGTTTTCTTCAGTTGACGAGTGCAATATGCTCATATATTTGTACAAACATTTTGGCCCTTTTTGTACTCTAAACGTAAATTCGTGGGTCCAATTTTTTATACAAAGCCTTAGACCTGGGAGTTATAAATAAATTGAAGTTTAGACGGACTCCGCTCGCCAATGTTAGCCAAAAATAAAATTGCATTTTTAGAACATGGATCGGCGTCGGTTTCTAAACACCACGTTTACCCGTGGTCCGATGAGCATGGCTATTGTTTAAACAGGACCTAACCGCGGTCCAAACATAAAATCAGACCATAATCATGTTTACAATACAGCTGTTCCTCGCACAATGACGTTATTATAAATGTGAAAAACGTATGTACAGTTTTATCTTGTCAGTTTTCTCACCTGCTGTACACGAGATCAAGTCTTATATACGGTATTTCATTTCAAATGACGTCCATTTTGGATGACGTCGTCGACCCCCAGCTATTCACCAAATGTGCAATTCTGTGTTTCAGAGTCACCAACATTTTCAGTCGAACAGTATAATGGGACGTTTAACATTCATCCATGTCCACCAAGAGATCTCCCAACTATCGACATAAGGAAAAGTGGATCACGGCAGAAACTTGCTCTTTGCGAAGGAAACAATAGAACGGTCATAAACATCAAGCCGTGTGCCTTGACAGATGTGTACTATCTTTATGAAAGTACAATTGGAACTTTCGTGGAGGAAACTGAGCAAGGCAAAACTGTATTCAAGTTCCGCGTTCAAAATCGTTACCCGTCGTTAAAGGTAAGGCATATTAAGTAAAAATGTTAATTGTTTGTCTGTTTGTTTGTTGGAATGGTTGTTTTCTCCGCGGGAATGGCAGAAATTAATATTGTCCTGACTAAAGTACCGACTGTTCCTCGGTCTAATGATTATTATTAGTGAAACCTCTCATAAGCGGCTGCGACCACCTTTGAGGCTCACCGTTTGAGTTTAATATTGTTTTTGACCTCCGGTAAGCGGCCACCTTGTGCACCCAAAGAGCAATTCTCTAAGGAAGACGGCCAGACTGCGTTGCAGAAACACCGACCAGACAAAACACTGACGTACGTAATGTGAAGACGAAGGGCTCATTTCTTACGATTCGAGTTGATATTCAGTCAAGGAACCGCGGCATTTGATATTAGTGCCTGTGGCGTAAAAGCTGGACCCAACTATTTGATCTCATTTAGGTCATGGTAACAAATAAACGTAATTGCGACCACCAAGAATGGTCCGCGCCTATCGGAGGTTTCACTGTAGTTAAATGACCAAATTCACATCAAGATACATTCCGAGTTGCACTTTCAAAATGAACAATGTGAAATTCGAGACCTGGTGCTGACCTGCCGACTTGGCAAAGTCAACTCTCTCTAAGGCGGACACCTTAGAGAGACGGACCAAATCTGCATGCTGTCCGCCTTAGAAAGGTGTCCGCTTTAGAGAGGTGTCCGCTTAGAATTACTTGTTTCACATTTTAAAAGCGTAACGTTTTATGATCCCGTCCTCCCCTACCCTGGTTCCAGAGGTTCCTCGCTTGCCAATGAAGAGCGGCGAAAAAGGCTCGGCAGAGAGCGGCAAAGGCGAACGGTGGCGAGGAAACCTCTAGGTGCGCGAGGTAACCTCACTTTCATGCCAGTTCCTCTCGCTCACAATCGCCATTGTGTTTGTCAAACATCAACCAATCAGCGACGAAGTTCGGTTGAACTCACGGAAGTGATGCTGCTATATGTCGCGCCCAGAATGTCCTTTCCGTTCGCTTCGCCGCCGCCGTTCTTGTCGGAAAACCTTGAAGGAGTAATATAAGGACCTCTAGAACCAGGGTAGACCTTCCCGCCCAATTTAGTAAATGTACAATGCTATAAATTATAGCTTGATAGTATGAACTGACTGACAAAACTCTACTCTATCTATTTAGATAATGTTTAGTGGCCATCGAATACGTTAACCATCCATTGTGTTTATGAAGACATTAACAAGCTTTTTCGTCATCAGTGGTCTAACAGAGGCTCTAAATCACCTCTGATTGGAGCGATTGCATTGATCAACTTTGCTTGCGGAGAAAAGAAGCAATCATATTATGGGCGCCTTCTTGTGAAGATCTCAGGAAGCAAACAATGTGAGTATGACAAAGCAACGCTTCCAATAAGATCGGTGTTGTAGTGACAATCGCTTGCATTGTACAGTGTGATAGCCGTGGTAAATGTAAAGACAAATGTTGGGTCATGTGTGACCTCCAGGTGCCTATTTAACTGATTATTTTGCACCACCAGGGGACCTTCCTTCCGTTAAGGCATCGGCAACAACAATGAGCCGCTCTGTGTCAGAGGTCATGTTTTTTGGGAACACAACCCAGTCCACCGCTGCTATCACCCGGTCTTTAGTTTCTACTGATGAAATCACTCCATCTACGGAAACTTCCACTGAACATTCTAAAACCATAACTGCGACCGCAAGCAGCACGCTGTATCTTGCTGCTACCACTACTGTTGCTTTGCTGCCATGGTTACCAGACACTGCATCCATGGTGACCACCTCGGAATTTGAAACTACGACTACTGGCACTCATATTACCTCAAGTTATTCGTTTAGTGCAAGTAACACTAAACATTCTGTTACCACTACTGGACTAACTAAAACCGATTACCTTACCATTCAATCCACTGCCCATACCACTGCGCATGCTGCTACGTCGACAATAAAAGGAAAAATGGCGGAAAAAAGGGGGACACGTGCAGCAGGGAACGAATTAAGCGTCACCATTGCTCTGTCTGTAGTCGGTGGTCTCGGCTTTGTCATTGTGATCTGCGTTTCCGTATCTCTGCTGACAAGAAAGCGACGAAAAAGGTAGAGTGCAACATCTCGGCTATTAATTGTTACTCACGAAGTGCACGAGGAGTATAGTAGTGCTGGGGCCAATTCAATAAACATTTACACGTGTATTTTACATGTTGGACCATTAGTCAACCACCACTAAACAGACTCTAATAAAGCTAAAGTCTGCAAAATATTACAGATACCGGTTTCACATGCAAAACTGTAACAGAATTTGGCCATGTTATTGGATTGAAGCGTGTTTTAACGTGCAGAAGAATTAAGTCCAGCTTGTAAAATACACTTGTAAATGCTTTATTGAATTGCCCCCTGGTATAATAACTCCACTCCCCAACGCTTTTACTGCAGTGAAAGAGACGCAGCGAAGAAAGGAAATGAACTAAACAACTCAAGTAAGCTGTTAACACATACATCATGACTAACCACGGTTATAAACCCTGATATTTTAAAAATGGAGTACTTTCCCAATAATTATATCCTGTCCACAAATCTGTGAAGCAATATATGCAGTCTCCCCTCTCGAAATGCAACATGGCGAACGTGTATTTCACCAGCATCCACTAAAAACCGCCAGCTACGGGGCTAATTAGTCCACATAACAACTAATCAATTCTGTTTTCTAGAAAAAAAAATATGAATGCGCATCTCCTTCCTTGCAGTCAATCCGATATACGAAAGAGGTGTCGACAATATAATGATGAGCGAGAACGTAAACGCTGCATACACTGAGAAACTAGACAGCACATACCAACCCATCGTCCAGAATACACGAGCAGCATCAAGTGACCAACCAACATACGAATCCTTACAAAGAGAGAAACACCGAGAACCTGCCAAAGATCCTTCCATTTACCAAGCTCTGGATACCAGCAAACCCCAAGAAATCAAAACTGAAGATTATTACCAGCCGCTCTTCAAGCAAAGCCGCGCTCTTCATAAAGGTCTGGCACGCATGTTCCGCTATTTTTCCCCATCAAATAGATACAGATTATTTAAATTTTGTTGACAAACAAGTAGCCCGCTAATGAACCGTTCAATGCAAAGCACCGCACACAATGTCGTGTTCTTTTTCACCGAGTCTGGTGTGATGACTTAGACGTTTAAGATTGGCCTGCGTTTAGGTTTTAGCTGACGCACTACGGGGTCTGCCAGTTACGACCTAGCCTGCTTACGTCGCATCCGAACTAGACAAAATTTACTAACTATAAGGGCCCGAGCAAACGAACGCAACATGTTCACAACATCGCCCAACAATGTTACCCAAAAAATGTCCAACACTGTGTGCACTGAATGTTTCATGCGACGGTAAGAGCAGCAATTGCGATTCATTCTTTCATTGGGTAACATTGTTGGGCGATGTTGTGCCAACATGTTGCGTTCGTTCGCTCGGGCCTTAATCTAGTAAAACAAACTTAGAACAAATTAACTGATAAACTGAGCAAGAAATAACAAACTAAATATATTAAACAACTAAGCTATGCAGCTGCTGGTGTTGGGTTCGGATCCGACGCAAGCTAGTTACGTTCCCGGCCAGAATTCTTCTTGGTGCTTGCAACACATCGCTAATTGCTACTTCTTTTAGCATGATGCGTGGATAGTCTCAAAATGTGCAATTTAGACAAAACAGGGTGAATTAAGTCTTTACGAGTATCAAGATATTATTGTCAAACATCACTGTCTTTCTGTGCTGATACAACTCAGATTCGCATATCAATATAATTAGATAATAAGCATTATTAAAAACTGGATCACGGATATTGGATTTATAGGCTTTTGATTGTTCCTTGGACATGGGTTATCAGCTCATATCCAATGGGTGGACAAATATGGTCAATGAACGCGTGGCTACATGAGGTTCAAGAGTCAATTTTCTGATGATACATTATGAAATTAATTTTTATCTCACATAAAGGAAGTTCCATACCTATTGGAGAACATTCAAGCTCATGCCAGCGCAATTGCTTAATTTTTTTGTTTCAATTCCTTCAACAGATAGGGAAAATCAAGACGACAATAGAGACACAGGACAGGATTATGTGGTTCTTGAGGACCCTTGTGATAACACTAATGGTACAAAGGACCCAGTATACCAGGTGCTTGAACAGGGAGAAGGAGAAGGGCCCCCACAGGAGAACCACACCCCAGATGAACCTGTGTACAATGTGGTCGAAGCTGAGTAAAGCGGCTAGCCCTTGTAGGCGCAATATTTTAAACGAGCTCTGCTCTAGCTTTGGGTGTTGTAAATATTTTTGCTGTTTTTATCGCAAACAGGAGCAAAGCTCTCGACACTATCAAAATAATCCATTAAAATTCCCTTTTTGTAGTCATATTACTCTACGCCAAATAGCAGCTTATTCGGAATGGACAGAATAGCCGGTAATCGTGTTCTTTCAGTGTTTTTCTTCCGTATTCTGTCACGTCAGCTAATCTGTTTTCGGAAAAGCACGAAGTCTGTTCTTTTGGGATCTGGTATTTTGTGTATTCTGTTATTCCTATTCCGGAATAGGAATAGACGGAATGATAATTCGTCACGGCGATTGATCATAGTCAGTTCTGAAAACCGAAAACACAAAATTCCCTCCAAACTTCCCTAAATAGGTAGATAATAAAGTATAAACCTTTCCTATAGTTTGTGGCGTTTCTTTTTCAGAGGAGTAGCAAAATATTATGTTCCGGCTTTTCGGGGGTTAAGCTCGTGGGAGATTGCGGTCTTACTACATCAAGTCCGTGCGTTTCTCAAATATTTTGGGCGAAACTTAAACACATAAGAGTAAGTTTATTAACGCACCCGAGACCTCCTCGAAAACTAGCGGACCGCAAAATAAAACTGCTATTGGTTGGACATGTACGCTAAATCATTTACGTTGTATTTACAAAAGATAATAAACCAGCTTAATGGGTACAAAGTGCTCCTAATTAATTAAGTTTTGCACTCCATAATCTTTACATAATCAATAGAGCTGATCAGCCTGGAAAAAATATGAAATGAGTTCATGTACTATTTATCACTTTAGTAAAGTTCACCTATCTATTCTTCTAAAAGGGAGTCTAATTATTTAATTTCGAATGACGCCCTTTGGATGACGTCGCCATATTTGTGTTCCCCTGCACTTTGATTTGTAGCCAACTTGATTTATTCCCGGAATAGCGACAACGAACACTGACAAAAAAAAGGGGGGGGGGGGGGGGGAGAGAACTAAATATTCCATGTTAGGCCCAATGAATAGAAATAACCGGGAGCCTATCATACTTACGCCGCTCTATTCAGCGCACACATCCTTCAAATCCTTAAGCTGGTGTTACACTGGTCGATTTGCAGCGACGATTTGCAACGTCGATTTGCTCCAAATTCGCGCAACGGTGTTGCCAGTTTATGAATTGCTTTCAAAAACTTGCAACGCGTTGCAACACTGCAAACATCGCGAAAAATCGTTCGCAATGGGGTGTCTCACCTGAGCAATTTTTAGCGCAACATCGTATCGTTGCAAATCGACCAGTGTAACACCACCTTTAAGGTGGCTCGAAATAGTTTTTTCACGCGCGAAACACTGAGTAAGTCGAAATTTCATCATCTTGGCCCACTCGTCTTCCACATCAAGAATCTTACTCCGAAAGACATCGATCACACAAGGGACAAGTGCGACCGGCAAATACCTGGCAAACACAAGAAACCTTTTCCACCTTCGAGAAATATAGGTTATTTACCGGGCAGGAGGTCCGTAATAGAGGAAAATTGTGCCTGAATATAGTAGTTGCCTCGGTCCGTATCAATGCCGATAGCACAGTTTTACCCTATACGGACCGACCAAGCCCGGTAAAAAACATATTTATTTATTTTTTCCTTCAATTTCTTGGCTTATAGTGTTGACAGTAGTGACAAGAAACGAGTCAAGAGCGCAATAACACAGCTGAACTTGAACTCGATTGCATAAACTTCACTTTGCGACTGTAATTCGGTAGGAAACCGCAAATGATGAAACGATGAAAATAGTAAACACTGGATAAGAAAAACCAGGCATACCTGAACGTCCACTGATGAATATTGTGTATTTTTCCCGCTGTCATATTGCTTTCATCGTGCACAGGCGTACTTCAGTCCAAAGTCTCACAAATGACTCACCGTAAAAATTACACTCTTTCACGAATCCGGTTTGTAGTGTTTCTCAGGCCAGACATGTAGTACTTCCATTGTAAAACAATTAATTCGAGAGGAATACTTTTCCATACAACTTATAGGTTTCCTCATCACGATGCGATTTAAATTCTAGCTAATTCTCGAGTTTGTCCTCAATGTCGTCCGTAAACTCAGTAATGGACGTCCAAGATTTCGTAACTTTTTCCCGCTTTTATATCACTCACAACAGGTGACGTTGTGTCGCCATGGTAACCGATATCTGCTCAAAATTTATGAGAACACACTCTTCATAAGGACTCAATGCCATAGACATAAAACCCTTTTGAGAAAGTAAAAGCCGATTAAACTAAACAGCAGGTCATTTCCCGGTCTATAAACTGCCAGAAACTATTACGAGCCACTTTAATCCTTCAAATGTTTCCTCTCGCAGTGCAAATAACGGCGCGGAAACTGTGAAGCTTTTTAGTGCTTTCTGGAACTGCATTTTCGACCAATAAATTGATGTCCTCCTCAGTAGTCATCTTGTAATAATTTTTGTGACTAAATAAATAGAACTGTGTTCGGATATTGTCAATAAACAGCGTTAGTTCGCCAGGCGGGGGTTATTCGCTGTTATGACCCATCAAATATTTCCTCCCGCGCGTGATTGGTAGAATCGTAACACGTGACCAAATAACGAGCGGACGAAATTAATCTCTATCGGAAGCTGCAGGCGTTTGAATACCGTGACAACAAAGGCGTGCATCACGGGCTTGGAGCGAACATTACGGCTCGGGTAGTCGGATATCAACCTTGAGCTTTTGAAGACTTCGAGGTATTCAGTGACAAATATTCTCGATGTAATCGCCTGCCGGTCTTTCCTGCTTTTGTTAAAGCGGCGTGAGTGAAAGCTAAGTAGCTGATGATTCGGGATTCCCCGTTCTATGATATTATGCTCGTGACATTTCATTGACGGATCTTGTATCTTAATCTCGCGTGATATTTTCCTCAAACCTATTAGTAATTCAATATCCTCAGACAATAAGCAAAGAACCTTTACTGCACGCAAAACGAAGTTAAACGCCGACTGTTCGTATACGCCGCGCGTTACACAAAGCCGCAGAGTTTCCGACAAAGGGAGACGCTCTGCCCGTAGGGAAAAGTTCAAGTTCTATTAAGTTTCGACACGTCTTCTACTACTTATTCGATGTTCTTTCACACAAATATTGCTCAGAACACAGATACATTGGTAGAAGCGGTATCTATAATCGAGCATTTGCAAAACACAACCCTTCGTACTGTACGGGGATCCCGCTGGTAGCACATCAAGCATTTGTGTACGGCTATTTTCAAGTCTTCCGACGCTTAAAAACAATGCAAGCCAAAATCGCTCTTAAAGTATGGCTTCCGTGCATCCAGAAAGCCAACCGATGATCGTTTTGTTTGGATCAACAACTGAAGGACCGGAATTTTTTTCTATATCCCTTGACAGAGAAAACCCATTGTACTTGGTTCTGTGATTTTGATCTCTGAATACGTCTGATCTTGCAATGCCTGTTTTTTAACACATTTTAAAATACAAACGTATCTTAGCACCTCGGTTACTTTTGGCAATCTTCTTTTTGAGCTTCTAGCTTTCTCGCAGCGATGGTTTATTGATCCTAATTTTCTCTTTCCATTTCCATCTGTGGCTTTTTAACGTTTCCATGTTGTTTACATGCACGTTCACGGAACGCATTAGCATTGTGAAGTACGTAAGCTCGGGTATAATCATGAACTTTTGACGACTTTGGGACATTCTTTGAAATGTATTCTTGTATTAGTCGCCTGCTTTTTCTACTCTTGTTCAAAATGCGTGAAAGGTTATTCAAGGGTACGTGGCTTGGCTCACGACTTCGTCTTGGAGGGCTTTGGTTTTCTTTCACATAAACATTTGTGGGAATACAATAAAACTGAGCGAAGCGAGATCTACCAACGGTCACTTTTTCCTCAGCCATTTCCCAATTTTCAAATAATAACGCCATCTGTTCCACTGATTGTTTGACCTTCATGGCACCGAGCCAAAATGTCGCAACAACAACATAAATGCACAGAAGAGTGAAATTTTGATCCCAAACAAAAGTCAGATTTTCTGACGCTTTACTTGTATCAGCAAGAATAATACAAAGTAAAAGAATACAAAGTACCTTCAAGTTCACCCTCATACTAAACAGTTCCATATAATCCGCTATCAAGCGCTTGTCAAGAATCGCCGTCTTTACACAGGTTCTCGTCTTGTATCTCGAGCGCCTTCGTTCAGCTTGTTCCTTCAAGTTCTCAAGGTTCTGGATATCAGATTCTTCGTACATTTCTGTACAGTTGTGCATAGTTATGCAGTTCATTGATAAGTTCATTGCATTTGCTTTCCTAGCTTTCAATATGGCTTTTGAGGCTGAACGGACCGACCCAAGCCAAAACCGCTCAATGAAATTTAGTATGTGTCTACCGCAGCCGGCGTATGCGTTTGTAAGTAAGATGAGCGGTCCATAAAACAATCCACAGAGCCAACTAAGGCAAGCAACTTGCTGTCTTCAAAATGGCGAAACTGCTCGCCCGCCAAGTCACTTGATCACAACGTCATCACAAATCACATGATAATATGAACCAATCACCGCATGCAGATTTGTAACCCAGAAAAATAAACAAGTTTTGTCGCGTGAAAACGCGACAGATGCTGGGATTCAAGTTTGGTGTTGCAAGTGTCCGCACGCACCATAAGAATTGTTGAATAAGCAATCTCTGGACTGGTGCGAGCTCCCAAGAGTGATCAACTTCAGTTTTCTCTTTCAATTTCTCACCCGAAAAAATATTATACAGTATGGGGAACTTGGCTTTTGATTTACTCAAATGAACCGGATTAAACTATAAGTTATAATTACAACACTCGTGCATTTGCTTCAAAAGGAGGAGAGAATCTACATTTTGAGTTTGGGAGTAATTGCGTGACTTATCTCATTTTCATGCATAAATGTTTTGACAGTTTGACTTCGAACATTTGTTTCTAATCACAGGCCACGATTAATCTAGTTCAATAACTGGTGGCTTCATTACTTACCTGTTTTTCGTCTTCTAAATTGCATTTCTTCTACCAGGCTTTCCAAATTTCCAGTCTGCCTGTTTGATCTCAGAGCTATTATCACCGCGGTTTTGATGAATTCGCGTTTGTTTGACGAGCGTAGGCTAAAGCTGAAATACCCAGCCAGGAGCCACTTCAGCTTGTCGAAATGGTATCGTTTGATTATGTTTGCTTTCCTTCGCTTAGTTTTAACCAGCTGGACGAATAAGAATGTGAAAGTGAATATAATGAACCAAAACCGCAGGTAGATGTCAACAAAAATCTCACGTTACATAACTTTGAAACTCAGCCAAGAAAAGAAAGGCTTCCACGCCGCTTGCACGTGAACATTATCCAATCAAAATATAGTATTTTTGCTTACACGTCAATCAAACTTCAAAATCCTAGAGGGGGGACTTCTTTTACCAATTGTCATGATACCTACGCTGTGGTTTTCGGGTGAAAACAATTATATGCTGGGCCCTTAGGCCCAGCATAAAAAAAATAAAAAATCGTTCCATTTTAAAGCTTGTGTCGTCACAAGCAAAAAGCAGTTCCAGAGAGCACTAAAAAGCTTCACAGTTTCCGCGCCGTTATTTGCGCTGCGAGAGGAAATATTTGAAGGATAATAAAGACAATAAACTACTTTTGGCTTCGGAAATATGCACAGATAATTGTCCTTGGACATTATCTGTTCCTCATATATATATATAGTCCGCCATGCAGGTCGTGTCAACTAATCCTTACTCTTAGCATGTACGCGTCCGAGGAGATCCCAGGAGATCCTCTTCTTTCACTAAATTTTTTATCAGTCAGTTCGGTGCTCTCAGATAAAACTGCACTGATTCTGCTTCGACTCCATAATGACTGAGTCACTTTTAATAATTGGCTAAGACACGATAGAACAGGGAGATTTCGCACTGTGTTTATACGATTTAACCGATACACTAATTTTACCTTTCCCCTCTAACATCAACACTATGCTAGATGTTCGTAATGACCTGAGGCACTGTGTACTTTTCAATAACGGATAATTTATCTGAGGACTGCATAACATAAGCGGAGTGTTGCGGCCTTTTCCGAACAAGAACAATACCCTTTGCCAAACTGTGTGAATAATACCCGTTTTGCCGAACTATGAACACTGCCTTTCAAGTGGCCTTCATTTACACCTTTATTGTTGCTTTCCCGCGTGTACTCTAGCTTATATGCAAATTATTTATGTAACTGGTCAGTTCAAAATTTTCTCTCGCGTATATAAGTTAAGTCGAGTTAAGTTCAGTCGTCTTCGTTCATTGTAGTTTTTAGTTCTTCCGCATATTAGAAAACCGTTCAAATTTGTTCTGAAGAGTATCAGGGAGACAAGAAGTATGCCCATCCATTTTGATCTCCCTACGCGGAGACTGAAACGTACTCACTGCAAACGCACAATTGAAGACGCACGAAATCGTTAAAAGCTTAAAAAGTGTTAATTTGTGACTAAACATTCAGCTCAATTCCTCCAATGGTCCGGCGCGCTTGCCGAACACTAGAGGTTTCACATACACTCAAGTTGTGCGACCCGAGAAAACGATATATACTTTATCATGCGTCAGGAGTCAATCAAAAGTGTCCGCAACCTTAGTGAATACATTTGCCAGCCCTCCAGGGATCTCCTATCAGTTTCTCCAGACCGCACTGCCGTCGCAAAATGTTCTGATCGACTGTATTCATTACCGAGAATCTCGCATGGATATACAACATTCTCTCCACATCCAAAGAATGCCCAATACAGACACTGTTATAGTAAAAACAATCACCACAAGCCTTAAGCTTTGAACGCGCTCCCATTTTTCCGGTACAAACACGTAGATGCCTTGGTGGCACATTTAAATGATTCATCAAAAGGCCAATGTAGACATCTTCGATTGGAATAGCTTGGTGGAAACGAACTGCACGCAGCATGTCCGGAATCAGTGTACTAGACACCACGTAGAAAAGTCCGAGGCAGTACTCGGGATAAGAGGAAGCATTGTAGCTTTTGTAACTGACAAAATATCTTTGCCAAGGCAATCGGAAGACACGTAAAGATTGCGGTTTCACTCCGGCATACAGTCTATCGGGCTGTTCCTGTGTCTGCATCCACTGCACCAAGCTGGGGAGACGTACGTACACATCTTCGTCTACCTTGAGCACGAACTTTGTTTTGAGTTTGCTCGCCCAGTGAAACGAGAAGAGGACCTTGATTATTAAGTTTGTGTACTTGTCTTCATAATTTCCGACCAGAATGTCACCATACTCATCTGCTTCGGCTGCTACTCTTTCGTCTTCGAGCCTAGAATATGCGCGTCCCATGTTGAACACCACAACACACTTTGGTAAATGCGCGCTTTTTGTCGATGCTGCCCAAGTGATTCGAACAGTTTCTCTTAGATCAAACGACTCCGTACTCCACGTTGTGGAAGTCACCAGAGCAAGCAGAAAATAGTCTTGTCTTCTGAGATCCGGCTCTATGTGTACGTCTGGCATCGGTGAAAGCTTTATGTCTGGTGTGTGCCAATGAACGAGGTAATACATGTAACTATACAGCAACAGTGAGGCGAGAAGTACACCCACCGCCGACTTTGTGTGTCTTCGTTTCGTCCTGGTCGTCCACAAAGAACAGCTGTTGTTTCGTGGCTTTGACTTTGAAGCCATCATCTTAAGCAAAGGATCGTCAGCGTTTCTTTTTCAGAAAAGTATAATTCACTCCCTTTATTTCCGAGAATCGTGTTTCGGTTGCCAAAGCAGAGGATGCGTGGAAACGGGGAGACAGACTCCGCCCCCTGTCACCTTGTGGCAGCCAATCGAATATTACAACAAATTAAGTCTAGCCAATCAACTATGACGACCAATTAAGTACAGTCAATCAAAATAATATAGGTATAACGTCGCTGAGTTAGGGCGGCGGACTTAAATCCGGAGGTCCCAGGTTCAAGTCCCACTCAGACTACTTGCTAAATTTGCAGCACGGTAGCCCCGAGTTCAAACAACAACAACAACAACAACGTTTTATTTGCACCAATTTTAGAAGAAATTACAATGATTTTTAGGGAAAAGAAAAGAAAAAGAAAAAAGTGTATCTAGGTACAGGTTACCTGTAATAGCCAAATAGGCTAATCGAGACGGATAACCCTGGTTATGGTAATTATTAATGATACTTAACTTGACTGTTAAGCAGTCTTATAGTATAGCTAGGCACAATAAATGAAAGAGACAACAAAGCTATAAGATTTATAATACTTATAATACTAAATTATTCACTCACACACTAGGTAGTGAATGGAGATAGTTTGAAAGCGAGTATGGAATGGAGTATGGAAAAGATTTACAGTAGGAACTTGGAAATGAATTATAAATAACCATTAATGATGTCTGCTTTAATGATCTGTTTAAAGGCATGTTTTCTAAGGGACTTATAAGTCTCATTAATAGCATTCCAGATTTTCACTCCCCGAAACCTGATGCAGAATTTACCATAGTTTGTTCTGGCTGAAGGAAGATAAAATGATTCTTTTGAAGCTAGTCGAGTATTGTATTTGTGTACTTTGTTAGTTTTCTTAAAGAACCCATCAAAAGCTGGTGGCAGTTTACTATTATAGTAGTCATACATAAAAAGTGCATTGTGAAAAAAAACCAGATCAGTAAGTCGGAGAATTTTAAGCTCCCTAAATAAAGGTAGGGTGTGTTCTTTGAAATCTGAAAATGTAATAATTCGTATTGCCTTTTTTTGTAATATCAAAATTTGTTTCAAGGTGGATTCATAGGTGTTGCCCCAGATGGTTATCGCATAAGTCAAAAATGGGTAAATCAAAGAATAATATAATTGAATCAGGATGTTTATGTTTACATAATAACGAATTTTTGATAACACTCCTATACTTCTTTTTATTTTCTTGGATAAATATTGAATTTGGCTTTTCCAATTGAGATTCGAGTCTAAGTATACTCCTAAATATTTTAGACTTTGTACTTGTTTAATTAGTTTATGGTTAATATATAATTTAATCTGGGTTAAGTTTCTTTTCTGTGGAGGGTGGAATATAACAAAGTTGGTTTTATCTACATTAAGAGAAAGTTTATTTGAAGAAAGCCAGTTATTTACATTTATAAGTTGATTATTAATTGTTGATTCTATATCTAGCAAGCTTTTATTAGAGTAAAATGCATTAGTATCATCTGCAAAGAGATGGAAATCAAGAATATTTGAACAGTTTTTAAAGTCATTTATATACAAAAGGAATAAAAGAGGCCCAAGAACTGATCCTTGTGGAACGCCACATGAAATGGTTTGTTCCTCAGAAGATGTGCTTCCTACAGAGACGAATTGTTTTCTGTTACATAAATATGATTTGAACCACTCTTTAACAATACCTCGAATACCATATTTTTCAAGTTTTCTTATTAGAATTGTATGATTTACTGTATCGAAAGCTTTGCTAAAGTCTAGGTAAAGTCCACATGAGTATTGATGGTCTTCTATAGCTCTCTGTATTTTGTCTGTTATAAGCATTACTGCTTGTACTGTGGAGTGACCTGAACGAAAACCAAATTGATAATCATAAAGGATATTTTCCTTATTTACAAAAGCTGCTAGCCGCTTATACATTAATTTCTCTAGAAGTCTATTGAAAACTGATAGAAGTGAAATTGGACGATAGTTACTCAAGGCAGTTTGGGGCCCTTTCTTATGTATAGGAATTACCCGTGCTAGTTTAAATTTACTGGGAACGGTGCCTGTGGAAAAGGAAAAATTAAATAGTATCTCCAGTGGTTTGGACAAACATGTTCTTAGTAGCTTCAACAGCCTAACTGGAATGCTGAAAGGTCCTGTGGCTTTTTTCTCATTTAGATGATTTATCTCTTCCTCAATTTCATTACAGGTAACAGGGTAAAGAAAGAAGCTATTAGTATGTTGTACAGTTAAATAATCAAATGGTGTCTTATTGGTTAGGGGTATGGATCTGGTTAGTTGTTCACCAATGTTTGAAAAATAATTATTAAATGCATTAGCAATGGATTTAGGATCTTTTAGTTCTGTGTTGTCCTTTAATATTTTAGAAGGTATGTTCATGGGTTGTGATTTGGTGGTTATTATTTGTTTGATTCCTCTCCAGATGTTTTTAATGTTTTTACTGTTAGTAGAGAAATAATTATTATAATAGAGCTTCTTACTTGCTTTTATTAAGTGGCATAATTTGTTACGGTAAGCTTTGTACTTTGACTTGTGATACTCATTTTGAGTTTCTAGATACTTTTTGAATAATTTATTTTTAATATTAATTGATACTTTTATAGCTTTAGTTATCCATGGCTTGGATTTAATTTTGATTTCCTTTTTAGAAAGTTTTTTCATAGGGATATGTTTATTTATAATTCCAATAAGTTCAGAATGAAACTTATCAAAAATTTCATTAACATCATTATTGGGAGGCAAAATATTTTCCCAATTCACAGAACAGACTTCTTCAAATAATGCAGTCTCTTCAAAATTTGAATAATCTCGTCTATAAATTTTGATTTTTGTTGGGAGAGTAGAAAGTTTGTTAACGACAAGAAAACAGGGTACATGATCGGTGATATCACTCAAAATATTCCCACTTATGACATGATGCTCTATTGAGTTGAAAAAAATATTATCTATTAAGGTTGCAGAATGGTCGGTTATTCTTGTAGGTTGTATAATTTGAGGAATAAAAAAGTGGGTCTCTAAAGTATTAATGAAATCTTCTGTTATTGGATGTGTATCAAAATTCAGAAGGTTAATATTGAAATCTCCCATCAGTAAGCAAAATTTATTTTCTCTATGGGTCTTTTCAATGGCTTGATTTATATAGTCCATGAATGTTTCAATTTTAGCATTGGGATGTCTATAGATGACTCCACAAATAATATTACGCTGCGAGTTGTTATCAATTTCAATCCACAAGGCTTCAAACTCTTCTTTGGTGACAGTCAAATCATCTCTTATGGTAGCCTGAAAGGTTTCTTGTATAAAAATGCCAACTCCACCAGCATTTGAAAGGCTCGGTTGTGAGATAAAATTATATCCAGAGAGTTTGGTATTAGTTATCTGATTTTGATCAATTTTGATTTTGGTTTCGGTTAGTCCAATGAAAGAGAATGGATGTTGCAGTTCTTCAAGCATTTTTGTTAAGTTGTCAAAATTTGCAGCTAAACTTCTAATATTACAGTGGATGGAAGAAAAAGAATTATTTGAAAAAGAGCTTTGAATTTCATAGCTGCTGTGAAAGTCATGTGTAGTGTAATAGTTGAAATTAGTCTGAGTTGGTAGTTGTACATCTGCGTCTAGGTCAAAGAGATGTGGAATGCTATTAATTGAAGACAAGATATCTAAACGAGGCAATGAGTTCAGTTTGAGATTTGATAACTGCTTTGAGCATAAGCATGCCGTATTCGAATTGAAGGATAACTCAACAAGCTCTGTATTGTTTATATTACTAAAAGGAAATGTATCTAATTTACACTGTCTGCAGAGCCAAAGGTCATTGGTTTCACAATAATATTTATATATTTTAAAAGTTAATAGTGAGCACCTTAGATGATACCAATTGTCACAGAGATCACATTCGATGGCTCTGCAGTCATCTCTTACAACTTTAACACATTTAGGACATATTACTACGGAAGACATACGACTTTTTTTCTCAAATTGATTAATCCTATTGGCAATAATTATTGTACTGTATGTGGCACTATTATAATGTAATACTGTGAGCATCTTTAGTATAATGCAACACAGAAAAGCATATGATATGAATATAGACTTACAAGCATAATGGTTGCATCGGCCATGAAGAATTTGCAGGTCACTTTCGCCGCCATCTTGCATCACAGGCAGCCCACAAGGTGTTACTAAGTCACGCCTGATCGGTCAAGGTCTGATGACGTCACGGCCGATCGGTTAATAAGGATTTGTATGGGGAGATTTTCAAATCACATTTTATGTGTGAAAATAAAACAATCTTTCTCCTAAAATTCGTCAGATAACATTACGAGTCCTTATTAACCGTTTAAGGTGACTTTCGAGGCGGTTTGGCGCCGATTTAGCGATTTTTTTTTTTGTGCCGCCCGTCTATGTACATATATTTTGGGAAGGCAGGAAGCCAAATGCCTAAAATCCCCGACTCGCTCTTACATAATCGCCGATTTCTCCCCGAAATCATCGCTTAAACGCCATCCGGCTCCGGCACAGAACAGAACGACGACTAGACTTCTCAGACACATCGACATGCAGCCGATAAACGCTGTTTCTCCATGCGAAAATGCTAGCGAAAGCTCGGCAACTTCGATTCCTAGATCATCGGACAGTTATGCATGGACCAGAAAAAAACCGTTGGTGTCAATTTGAATCCCCACCACCCCTCCCCGAGTGACAATTTTTTCAAACGTTCGCTCAAACCGAATGCCAGACCTCACCCGCCTGGGTAAAATTTGACACTTCCGGTGAGTTCCGGCCCAGTGAATTTATTTAAAATTGCGTACTGTCAGAACTTAACTGATCGCCCGGCGTCCACCGGCGAAATGAAAGCTTCATCGAAAGCTGACGTGAAGTTTAAATAAATTCACTGGGCCGGAACTCACCGGAAGTGTCAAATTTTACCCAGGCGGGTGAGGTCTGGCATTCGGTTTGAGCGAACGTTTGAAAAAATTGTCACTCGGGGAGGGGTGGTGGGGATTCAAATTGACACCAACGGTTTTTTTCTGGTCCATGCATAACTGTCCGATGATCTAGGAATCGAAGTTGCCGAGCTTTCGCTAGCATTTTCGCATGGAGAAACAGCGTTTATCGGCTGCATGTCGATGTGTCTGAGAAGTCTAGTCGTCGTTCTGTTCTGTGCCGGAGCCGGATGGCGTTTAAGCGATGATTTCGGGGAGAAATCGGCGATTATGTAAGAGCGAGTCGGGGATTTTAGGCATTTGGCTTCCTGCCTTCCCAAAATATATGTACATAGACGGGCGGCACAAAAAAAAAAATCGCTAAATCGGCGCCAAACCGCCTCGAAAGTCACCTTAAACGGTTAATAAGGACTCGTAATGTTATCTGACGAATTTTAGGAGAAAGATTGTTTTATTTTCACACATAAAATGTGATTTGAAAATCTCCCCATACAAATCCTTATTAACCGATTGGCCGTGACGTCATCAGACCTTGACCGATCAGGCGTGACTTAGTAACACCTTGTGGGCTGCCTGTGCTTGCATCTTCGGTTTCGATCTATCATCCAAATAAGTTGCATATTACAGTGGTGTAGGATATCATTTGTCGATGTTCGTCCTGGTAACTCATAGATTGTGCAAGTCGCTTTCACTGGCAATGTTTATCACACGACTTCCATCAGTTTGGCGCAGGAAAATCTTTCCATTTCGTGTCCAGATGTATTGTAATGTTGCTCCTTTCTTATCTTCAAGGCAGCGCCAAAAAGTTCCTTGTTTCTACGACTAAGGCTTTCATTGATAAAGAGCTTCGATGCACTGCGTTCGGAGATTAGGCCAAGATCATGGGTAGTGACTTTCTTCAGGTGTGACCTCTTGGAGAGAACAAGATTTCGTAATTTCCTGTTGGCGAACATGACTATTATATTCGCTGATTCCTTTGTTGAGGTTCTGTGTGCAGCTTCAATATCCTTGGAGCTAACTTCGAGATTTAACTTGCTGCATAAGTTGATTACCAGTTGTTCTGTGTTTTCTTCTGATGTTCTTGGGATTCCTGCTATTTCAAGCATTGAGCGACGGCCATATTGTTCGAGGTCGTTCGTGGCAGCATGTGCAGCTTTGATATCTTTCTCCAGAGCAATTACTTTGGCGTTCAATTTGTCATTCTCTTTTCTGAGGGCAACGTTGTCTGTCATGACATTGTCTGTTATAGACTTAAATTTGTCAAACTCGTTTGAAATAAAGTTCTGGCTGTCGATCACTTTCTCCAGTCGCTTGTCAATTTCTTCGTATTTTGACGTGAGTGTTGATTTCAGGTCCAGTATCAGTTTTTCAATGGTATCGAATCTCTGTGCTGTTTCGTCATTCATTGTGGGTAAACTAGGCCAGGTCGGCTGGTTGGAAAATGTTGTTCAGGTACTTTAAACGGTTTCTGTTTCAGAGCGTGGAAAACGCACCTTCACCGCCGCCATCTTGCTCCGAACCATCTTGTTCAAATCCTCGGCCGCGCTATGAAAATAGCCAACCGGTTAGTCTCCGGTCAGCTGGGCCACTTCATAAATTTACGTTCAGTTTATGATATTTCAGTTTCTGCACATCACGTCTCCCGTCCCTTATTAGCACGGCAGTGCTAAATACAGTGATATAGTATATACATATATTAGAAACAATATATACGTTTTATTTTTTATTGATGTGACTTTTTGCAAACGTTTCAATGCGTAAGTGGGGCTTGTAGATTCAGTTTGATCTTCCAAGGTTCACAGCCATCGTTCATCAAAACTGCCATTTTCGTGATTTGTCAAACTTGGCTCCAAAATGCAGACAAGTTGTAAAATGAAGACTGGGAATATAAATGTAGTTGGCATTATTCTAATAATTGTTGACAAGCAATCCTTGGACAGAGTAGAAGTTAGCAACTTTAGCCCACAAAGTGGCATGACGCGATGACGTCACGCCGATCGGCTGATAGGAACTTGAATGGGACGTTATTCACCTTATTCTCCTATTGGCCAGCGAAAGGTACGCCTCCACAAACCAAAGGTCACTTTACATTTCACGTGGCCACGATTCGACTTCGTTTACGACTGCCTGTCGTATTGCAACCCAGTATTTTACTTAGCGTTTGGATGCAGTCCTACGGCATCGATCTTCGGAAATCTATCGAGGTAAGTCAATTCCTTCCACCTAATTTTTTCCCTCCCCTCCTTGTGTCGAAGTCTTGACCATCTTCCCCGCTTTTCTCCCTTCACCCTCAACTCGGCCAGGGCCAAAAGTTTGTAACCGTTGATCGTGTAGGGCATGGATGGCGCGCGCCTACCATTTCGAAACACGTACTATTGAAGGAACTTTCACCTTCATAGAGCAACCGCGTTACTATGCCCCTGATGAGAATAGCGCGGTTGCTTCGACGGACAAACCTCAAATGATGGTCATTAGTTCGACACACTTTTTAGAGCGCTCTTTCCTACACCACCCGTTTAACTTCCACTTCTATTAATTACTGTTATTGTGTTAGCTTCTTCACTAATCCCTTCGTTTTTCAGTTCTCTGTTTATTGTATTCTCGGTTTTATTCGCTCTTCGCTCCCGTCCCCTTTGTTACCCAACACACGTGTTAACTACCGACCCCAACTACATGTCTCCCTACCGAAAATGTTCCCTACACAAATACAAGCCCTTACACGGACCCCATTTTAGCGCTGCAGCATATAATCACGTACTAACGCACATCATTTTAATTTATACTTCACTTCGCCACTCGATCACTCCCTTAACCTCATATAACTCATCCACCATTAATCTTAATAAAATAGCACAGGGGTCAAAATACCCGTTACACAATTCAAACTAAATTCAAACTATGTCAAGTATTATCGCTAAAATGACGCCGAATAGCCTCGAATCTTATCCTAAACAGTAGGTAGGGACTCGATTTTGAAGGCGCGTAAAACAAGATTTAAATATCGGACTCCCTGACTCCCATACAAATCCCTGATTGGCCGATCGTCGTGAACCGGTAATTATTTCGTATCAGATCAATCGACGTTTTGAAGTTATTTTCACAACTTGAAAAATGCATTATTTTATCTAGCACAACTAGTGATTTTTGGGTGCTTTTCAACTCGTACTCGTCATTGCATACGGAGTAATGTTCACAAAAAAAAAAAAAAAAAAAACGAGCCATGGTCTGAAGAAACATGAGTCATGAATGAAGTTCACTTCGGTTGCATGCATGCATTAGAAGAGAATTGATTTCTGTTCACTATTGTTATAGCTGTTCGCCATATGGCGCATTGGCACGTACTGCACGTAGAACATTCGAGCTCGTGTATATGCTTAAAGCTATTTGTATATAATAAGCTACTAGACTATACAATAATCGCAGCAGATATCCCCTCACTCTGGCCTGGCATATATTGTTTTGGTAGCTCAACAACAGCAGCCTTTTGCTCTGCCTTTTACTAAAGTTTCGACGCAAAAAAAAAAAAAAAAAAAAAAAAACATGGAAGTTTGTGTCTATTTATGAGGCCTTAATGTTACCAACTTTTCGTAGTTGATTGGGCAAGCATGTTTAAAAAAAATTTTAACACTTTTGCTACACAATCCCTTGGAGGACAAGGGTATAACAACTATCATGAACTTAATACAGGTAAAAAACCCTTTCATTTCCAAGTTTAAAATGCAGAATCTTTCAGCTTTAATTTCAAAAGAAATTATATAAATTAATATTATATAAAATATGTAGTGAGAAGTGACAGTTCAGTCAGCATTCATCTAACCAACACGGTATAAAAAGCTGTACTCTCTTTACTGTACAATACAGTACCAACTGAAGAAGAAAATTGAATTTGATCACTCTTGGGTGTGAAAGGGTTTAAACTTGTTGTTACAATATTTGTTACTGTCTACCTTGGTGCTGGTCTTACTCACATGTTATTGCCACTTATATTACATATTAACTGAACTGAAGTTTTCCTTCATAAAAAGCAAACAACCTCTAACAAATAAGTAACTAACAAAACCTTGTGTCAGAAGGGAACACAGAAAAAATACTTGGCTCTGAGCATGTCGTCCACTTGAGCACAATAGAGTACCATTCTAAATTTAAGAAAACACCCAGATATAATTTTTATTGGGGTTACTTGACAGAGTATACAGGCCAGTGTCCTTGAGAACATTTTCCTTTGGCATTCTTTTTAGAGACATCACCATTGAGTTCATTTTTGGCTCCTGACAATCTTACACTTTCATGATGTCAGTGACTTGGTATACGAGGATCCTTTAACTGCACAGGAGTTGACTTCTCAGCCTGATTTCTTCACTTGAACATTTCCTTTACCATGATCTTTTGGGAGATGAAAACACATATTCAGGTTTTTGTCTTCACTACATATTGTTGCAATTTATTGTACAGTACTTACCTATAAACAACACAGAAATTGAACTTCCACTTGGACTGAAGTGTAAGTTTAGCCAAGGAACCTCTCTGTTTGCTCCTACAAAAATCAGAAAGACACCAAATTTTCAAGAGGATGATGAGATAATTCACAATGATGTACACATTACAATGCACTTTCATAGCTAACCTGTACTATTCACCCACAATTGACATAAATCTTGAAAGGATGCTGCAAAGGATCTGGTGCACTGTAAAAAAATACTTGTTGTCCTGGAATGTTAACACGAATAGGTCCTAAATTCTTGAGTACATTGTAAAGTGTTTCACAGTGCACTATAGGTGATAGCAATATTTAGTTGAAGAATGTGTGATAAAGAGATTGTACAACAGGAATTCAGATAAAACAAAATTTCACCATGCATCCTTTGTTCAGCTGTTATTCGTTGAAAATAAACAATGACAACGAATGGCGTATTGCTATTAATGCATAATTGTTCAAATTTGGCCATCAATACACAGAGGTCAAAAATGTAAACACAACCATAAAAGCCATACAAAATAGTTTTCAATTCTTACCTGCCCCTTGCTTCCTGATGATAAGAACGGGCAGATCACACACATTGGCTGGAAAAGTGGTGAGAAATCCCTGAACATCCTGTGGCAAGTTGAGGACATAACCTTTGTATCCACGCTGGCCGCCGTGTTTCCGGTAAACACACATGATGGGGAAAGCTCTGGCGATCAACATTTCCTCTACTTCGGTGAGGTCCTGTAGTTCTGCAGGCACTGTTCCAGGATCCATGTCGTTGTCAGCCGAGAGCAATCGACACGAAGTCTTTTTGTCGCGCTTGCACCTGGTGCAGGTGTAGTTCTGCTCGGACATACTTTGGTTGGTGATCGGCCATGTTTCTTTGCATACCTTGCAGCGTAAGTGTCGGAGATTTTCCTCAAAGCGGTGAAAGGCAGTGAGTTCCTCATGTACCCACTCTTGTTCGTGAAATGGAGGAGATTCTGGATTTGCCCACCCACGGTTATGCAAATGTTGTTGTTTCTGTCTGCGACGTTCTTCGACAACTGCAGCACGTTGTTGTCGGCGTCGAGTGTTGGCTCCATTTTGAGCTTGAAGCCTGCGGGTATTCTGTTCAGACGATTCACTGGCACGTCGAGAAGCTACTCGCTGGCGATTGGATTCTCTTTGCGGAGTTCTCTGCTTGGCCCGCCTTTGTTTCTGAAGTTCCCGATTTGCTTTCAAGCGTTGTTCTCTTTGTGGAGTCTTTTCTTCGACCCGCTTTTGCTTCTGAAGCTCCCGTTTTGCTTTCAAGCGCTGTTCTCTTTGTGGAGTCTTTCTTCGGCCCGCTTTTGCTTCTGAAGCTCCCGTTTTGCTTTCAAGCGCTGTTCTCTTTGTGGAGTCTTTTCGTCGGCACGTCCTTTCTCTAGACGTATTTGGCGCTGTTCGATCTTTTCACGATTTCGCCTTGCCCGTGCCTGTTCCCTTCTCTTTTGAAGACGAGCTTCGCGAGACCGTTCTGTTTCAAGTTTTCTAGTTTTCAAATTCATTTTCGTGAACGCAGTTACGTACAATTGTTGCTTCGTTCAAATCTTTCTTAAAGACACTGGCGGAGACGCTAGTCGATAATCGACAATGATTACGTAATTGCCTTATCAGGACATTGCTTTAGGCACCTGGCCTAAAAAGGTCGCATCGCACACGCACACCCACACACCCACACACACACGAACATTAAATTTCGAGATGGCGACACGCTTGGAGTCTTCAAATTAATGCATTAGCGTCGTGATTATTTCCCTCACTTCGTTCGGGGATCATTAGCGTTTAGTCTGTTCTCGGCCGTTGCGCCGTCTGTACGGACGGAAGTCAAACCTTACTTTTAATGGTTAAATTGCGGATATAACGTATTATTACTGGTCCGGCGCTCTTCGGCATACGTTGTACGAGATGATGAGAAGGCTGCCTGAATTTTATTCTGATACTTTACTTAGACCCCCGTACCCAGATTTCCTGACTTATTTTTTTCCCGCTGAAAACGGGTTTTTTAGTCAGGTTTTTTCCGGCCTCCGAGTGTCCGTTTGCCGACACGTGCTCGTTTCTCTACCTAGGTTGTCAATTACATGCAATTATTACGTAAGAGGCACTTAACACTGTGCAGGCTGGTATGACACAATTAAAGCAGATAATTTACAAGAGGGCTACTTCCCTAACGTTGTAACTTTCAAGGATTTCATTGAACGGTAACGGCCCGACTACGCCGCAATTAAAACCAGGTAATGTTTCAGTTGTTATTATAGTAATGGTCTGAAGCGTGTAGTTTAGAATAGAAGAAACATAAACTTAGTCCCAAGCACTACTTGGTAAACAGACTGTATTCCCAGAAAGCATGTCAATCAAACGCTGACTAATTTGACATTTAGCAGAAGGCAACCGGCACACGTGGCAAACGCATGTTGCTGAAGCAGAGTACGAAAAGGCCCTGGGAACGAGGTTGGAAGAAGAGTGTGGTGGGTTAACTGCGGAGCTCGTGTTATTGACCTCAAACTGTCACGCTTTGTTTCTTCTGCTGTTCATACTACAACAGTAGTGAGGAAAATATTGACGTACTCCGGATATAAAGACAACTGTCAAACCTAACCTTACCATATTTGCTTATGTATAGCACATTCCAAGAGTTTCCGCAGCACCATGAGGTGGTCTAAAGCAAGAAAGTTCGATATAGCAGCGGATTAGTCCCATAAAAACAAGGTTTCGCGACCTGCTTTTACTGTGGGAGGCCTAAGTGAGATCCAGCTTTGAGCTGTGTCAAACAATGCAGTTTTCGTGAGTGAATAACACCTTAAGATTTAAGAAATCAACACTGTGTTCTGTTGCACGACGTTACATTATTTATGTTAATTAGTGTTTTGTCTGTTCCGGTTTCTGCGAGGAGTTAATCCTTGCTGAGAAAACTGCTCTTTGGCAGCATAGGGTGGTCGCTTACAGGAGGTCCAAAACAATAGGAAAACTCAAATGGTGACCCAAAAGGTGGTCGCGGTCGCTTCACTAATAGCAAGTTGAACAGTCGGTTTTGGTTACTGGCCACTTAGGTCCCGTTAACACTTAAAAATCATTTCGGATACAAAGTTCTTGCTTTCGATTCCGGATTCGTTTTCTCTCCGGATTAACTAAAAATGACCCCGGCTTCACAAAGACCAGTGTAAACGCTTTCACGGATCTGGAAACAAATGTCTCGAATCCGGATAAATTCGCCCTAGTGTAAACGGGGCTATAAGGGAGGTGTTCGCTCAGGGAGGTTCCACTGTACGCCTCTATTTCCCACTGGGAAGTTCTTGAGATTCACCTTTTGTAGAAGGCACACTATACCGTATGACGTACTCAACGCACGGCTGACAGTTCGTTGGAATGTGCCAATTTTGGGTGCCTGATGTGGTATCCAAGACAAAGCGTGAGACAACACCGCGGAAGTACGTTCTAGACGTCACTTCCGCTGGTCAGCGTTCGTCACCATGGCTATCTAACTTCTCATAACTCGAGGTAAAGTTTCACATCGTGTGCACGCCTCGTATTTCCCGTGCACAACTTATGTTATAGAAAATGCATTGAACTAGCTTATATTTGAGTATCGAGTCCAAGTATTGAGTTCATTGGCCAAGTATTGGGGTCTTACGAGCGTTACATCGGTTTTGTGCAATAACCGCTGACTCAAAAGCAAGGTGACCGCACGGCTGGCAAACGTATTTCCGCGGTGTAGCGCGAGATAATGTTGACTGATGAAATAGGTATAACCAGTCAGCATAGAAGTGAAGCTGTAAAGAGCTATCACTGTGACCGACTGAGATTGCAGACAAACTATAGAACACATTGTTTAATACACATTACTTAAGACATTTATTACGCGTCTCCCACATACATACACACATAAATTAAAGGAATAATTACAAATAATTTTAGTTATACAAGATAATACTGGGTACTATTACCGGGTATTATTACAAGTTTACCAGGCAATAATATCTTTTAGCCAATGTACAAGGTGCGGTTTCAGTCTTATGACCTCTCGCTGACGACACCATTTACGACATGAACCGCTGTATCGTTGTGTTGATTTACACAATACGGTTTAAAGCTATGAGAAAAGTCTTTTCCTTAAAGTCACTACCGCGGGTCAGGATTAGGACTCAAGTTAATGTTAGCTGAATAGATTTTTAACTTTCTCAGTTATCCAGAGATATCCTTCCCCGATATAATGTCCAATAAAGTTACCGATGATATTGCCAAGTCCAGCTCCTATAAAGGACCCTATCAAAGCACCAAGAAAAGGTACAGGAATACAAATTTGTCCGATAACAGCCCCGGCAAGGCCAAACCCAAAACGAGAGACACCAGCCGTGACAATTTCCGAGATGCTCGTGATGTATTCCTCTTTGGATAGTACTCCATCTTTATTCTGTTTGTTCTTCTGATAGATCTCGTATCCTGTGACCAGCGCTTCAACCAGTAGACCGAAACCAGCAGACAAACCTATGCTAACTTTGGTCAACCCTCTTGCTCCTCCTTTTGCCACGACCTTCGCAGCTGCAGCGGCAGCATCATCTATTACACTCATTACCCATTCCGTAGCAATCTTGGGGAGTTGAGTTTTGAACGTATGAAGAACACCGTTCTTTACTGCAAGGAAAGCCTCTCGCAATGGGAAATGAATATCCGTAACTTGAAGGCTAATGTTTATGTCACACATGCACCACATTACAAAGTGCTCGCAGTTGTTCTTCACCAAATCAAAGTATGAGTCCCTTTCGCGTCTGATCGCTCGTTCTATGGTCTCCTCCACCGAGTATCGACGTATGTCTGGAGACCAGATGACTCGCTGCGTTTCCTTCTTTACGAGATCTGCTTCGTCCTTCAAAGATTCCTCGTTAGGCAGCTGCATTCGTTGAACTTTTGCTCCAAAGTGCTTGCCAGATGTGCGACCAGTTGCGGATAAAGCCATGGCCGATGTGCCAAAGTAATGGATCACTATCGGGTTCCCGTTCTCGCTGTGGCCTATGCACAAACAGTGGTGGAAGTAAGAGTCGATGAACAAAAACGACGTTTTGTAAATGAGATGGTCGCCCTTTCTGATTTCATTGAATGAGTAAATCCGTTCCTTTTCGACAATCTCATTGAAAAAAGCCACTTGAACTGCCTTTGGGCTTCTCGCAACTTCAGTCCAAAGAAATGCCATGATCGTGCTTTCAAATATTGCCTTTTCTGCCCGTGAAATACAGTATTATATTTACTTCTAAAAGGGACTTCCCCCTGTTCTATGTTTAGCAAGATTACACATGACGTAAGAGCGTTCAAATGTAATTGGTCCGCATTAGGGGAGGGAGGAGGCCGAGTAGACGCTGTGACGCACAAATCAACATGATTGAGGGGCAGGAAAGTTCAAAGTGTCCCAACAATTATGTCGGAGACTGCAGAAAGCTCGTGCAGCATGACACAAAATGTGGCGGTTTGCTTGGAATTGACGACTATATTTTTGTTGTAAATAATTTAGATGGGGCACCAAGGCTCACATTGGTAAGAGATTCGGCGATATCGGGAGGTCACATTCAAACTTTTCTGGCGGTAACTGGTGTATAAAAATATGCCAACGATGTCATAGAGACAAATTTAAATATGACGTATACTAATCTCAAGTGGACAAAGAAGCAATGTCAAATCGAGAGGTCAGCATCTGAATAACAAAGTGTTACTACCAACGCAGTGGTCATGCAAAACTTGCACTGAAGGGCCTTCGTCGAGTTAAGCTTCACCGAGTGTTTCCAAGGTTTACTGACAGACTGTAAACGTACCAAGACAACATGTCAAGGGTTGTTGAAGTCTTTGCCACTTTATGAACCTTTGATCAATCTCACGCAGCGTCTCAATTGAATTCTCAGAAAGCTTAGTGTCAATCAAATCATATTAAAATGCAGTGCAATCTTATAATGCGGCAATGTTAGTCCCTACCAGCTCTGCATTACAATCTTTGACATTTCAGATCTGTCACAACCAGATATGCACATTTTCTTGATAGCGAAACATTTTCTCTGAAACTTGTGTCACACAAAAACAACCATAGTGTGACTCCACCAAATTGAACATGCAAATGTTCACACATAGAAGTAAAAATAAACGAACTTGACGATAAGAGGCTGATTGGATATCCGCACTCATGTAGCCGCCTCTTTTACTTTTCACAGAATACGAGCGCGTTAGAAGAAACTCAGTCAGTTCGAATATTAAGTGACTGACTAAGTGATGTGTCAAAAAACGGAGAAAGCCAAAAGAACATTAGGTGTAAATAACATCAACCCTTCTGAAATCAAAGAAGTATTTAATAAATTTGACCTTATTTCTATCGGTATATGAGCTCAACGCTTCGAAAACAGTTCTCCATCGACGCATGTCTGGAGACCAGAAGACTCCCTGCGCTTTCTTCTCCTCAAAATCTGCTTCGTCCTTTAAAGATTCCTCGTTGGGCAGCTGCATTCGTTAAATCTTTGCTCCAAAGTGCTTGCCAGATGTGCGACCAATAGCGGAAACAGCCATGGGCGATGTGCCATAGTAATGGATCACTATTGGGTTCCTTTTCTCGTTGTGGTCGATGCACAAACAATGGTGGTAGTAAGAGTTGCTGAGCTCCGTTTTGTACATGAGATGGTCGCCCTTTCTGATTTCACTGAATGATCGAATCCGCTCCCTTTCGACATTCTCACTGAAAAAGCCGCTTGAACTGCCTTTGGGCTTCTCGCAACTTCAGTCCAAAGAAATGCCATGATCGTGCTTTCAAATATTGCCTTTTATGCCCGTGAAATACAGTATTATATTTACTTCTGAACGGGGCTTCCCCCTGTTCTATGTTTAGGAAGATTACACATGACATAAGCCACCAAGAAGAGCGCTCAAATGTAATTGGTCCGCTGCAGATGGAGAGTCGTGATTATGCGGTAGCAACGGTATAGCCACGCAATGCGCATTAGAATTCCTGTACGACAAAATCGACTGGAAATAATAATAATAATAAAAAGTACAGTATGGAAGCAGAGTTACTGAGGTGAAAATTTCCGTCATTTTCTCGCAAAACTTTCTGAGGATTTTGCGATCGTAAGTTAAACGTTGTACGTCTAAAATCATAAGAGCGTGTGTTCGTCGTCTATTTTGTCAGAGAAACTATAAACGATGCAAATCAATTAATCAACGTAATCAAAATTAATCATTCAAGCTTGCAACCAAGCAAATTACTCGTGCACGTTTCAGAGTTACAGCTTCTTTCCGACGACATGATGTTATATACCCACTGTCGTAACTGTAGCGTGTGCTATGCGATTCAGAGTCGTAACAATTTGTCCTTACTAGCCAGAAAGCTCGTGCAGCATGACACAAAATGTGGCGGTTTGCTTTCAAATGACAACTGTATTTTGGTGTAAATGATTTAGATGGGGCACCGAGGCTCACATTGGAAAGAGATCCGGGATATCGGGAGGCCTCATACACATTCAAACTTTTCTGGCGGTAACTGGGCCCGGTTTTTCAAAGCAACATTTGGCTAATCCTGGATTAGGTGTAAACTTTCTTGTCATTTATAAGCCTGAAAATGTGAAGATTTTGTCCTGCAACGATTTCCTTGATACGTTTTCAGCTAAAACAAGCTTTTTAATCCATATTTGAACCAAACCCTGCATTTTATCGGCAGAGAGGTCGTCAGAAAGAATTTCGTTAATCCTGGATTAGCTTAATCGGCTTTCGAAAAACCAGGCCCTGGTGTGCCAAACGTGAAATACCTGACAGAACCTTGCCTGAGATCCACGAAACTTTGTTCCCAACAGTAAAGTCTTAAATTCAAATTCACGAAAATTTCTTTCCGCGAAACGCAAAAAATCAGAAATATGCAACATATAACACCCGCGAAAATGTCATGCCACACGGTAGTGCTCCTCGTGGACATGACAATGCTTAGATATAGACTTTTTCTTACAAAGCGTGGCAGAATTTTGTACAAACATACATCAAGTCATTTATTCCAACCACAAAAAAATAAATAAATAAAAAATAAAAAATAAAAAAAAAATCAACAGTTTGAAAATCTTCAGTCGAGTTTCTGTCAGTCAGTTCGTGTTCACGCGCTCTGGGCCTGGAGCCCAGTCTCTCGCCTCAGGTCCTCACCGCCATTTCTACTTTTAGCGGGAAGGAGGAAAGAAGGGGTTGATCGCAGGCCACCGACGGCGTGAACCGGTACTAATTCGTATCGACGTTTTTGAGTTATTATTATTCCTTCAATTATGTATTATTCTGGCACAACTCGACGTGTTTTTATGTTCTTTTCAACTTGAAACGTCATCAAGCCCTCGATTGACTCCTGGTATGCAGCAATCTTCTAATCATAAGACACGACCAGCCAGGGTTTGAAAGCCGAAGTAGACCCGTGGACAAACAGCATATTTTCACATGGTGTCAACTGCTTTGCTTTGTTAGACAGCTAGATAGTCCCAAGCAATACTTGGTAAATGGACTATATTCCCCAAAAAACATGTGCAAAGGTATTCAAGAAAACACAGTCACGTTTAGCAAAAAGGCAAACACACACAGTCGTCTATACAAAGCTACAGCGAGATCCAAAGAACGAAAACCGCTGCCTGGTAAAATTGACATAGTCAATGAAGTATCTGCTCGCTTTGATCGCTTCAAAATAGTTATCAATCGAGTATATGTTAACACACTATACACATGCAAGAGTTTATCAATAAATGAAAAGTATAAATCCTCAGAAGACTAACAGTATACTCCAGTAGCAACAATCCATGCTGTAAAACAGTCTACTGCTTTGACTATTGCACACAAAATAAGATAACAAATGTTTTTCACAAATGCACTGTAGCACTACACTATAATATAAAAACCTAGCACCATACAGAGCAAAACGACGGCTTCTTCAAAGTTTGGTAGCAACTAACCAACATACTAGTCAGCTACAAAGCGTCGTTTGCATTTCAAAAGTTGTACATGTCCACATAATTTTCGTTAAATGTTTTCCACACAAGGCGTTTACGACAACATACACAGCAGACACCTGACACTCGATTTTCTCTCTGTGAACTTTTGTACAGGAGTACAGGTTTTGAATAGATTACAAGTTTTAAATACGAAGTCTTGGGACCACGCTTCTTATATTTACGTTCTGTAGTAAAGTTTACCCAGCAATGATATTCTTTACCCAGCGGAAGAGATCTCTCACTGTAAATTATGCAGATTAGCCACTGACCAGCTCGCAGTCTCACGTGTCCAACCATCCTTACGTACGATATGGTAGCATCAACAAGCTACGGAGTCTGGCCGAGATGCTGCATTGGTTCTTTCAAGTGTGTCCGTCTCTTAGGCCCAATTCAGACGCCGATCTTTTCATGAGCCAAACTTAATTCGAATTTGGGTCGACCCAAATTACTTAATTTCGCCTGTTGATTCAGTCAGCCGTATACTTATAGTGGTTTAATTATAAAATTGAAAGATAAACAGTGATATGAACATTGCGTTTATGTGGGTTTTCTGGCAGGATTAAGCTGGTTTTGTTGTGATTATTTCATCGCTATCTGTACAATAAACAGAATATTACATGGGCTCTTGTAGACTTTGAAAACATAATATATTTTTGTTCATCAGTGTGTCTGAAGCGTTCACATGTCAAAAATTGTATGTGTTTTTGCCTTATTTCTGTGATATGCTAGACCTCCGTGTTATGCATTAGATTCGGCTCGAAAAGTTCGGCGTCTGAATCAGAGTCGCTCCAAAGCCGTAATTCACGGCTGGTCCAGGCGAAAAGAACGGCTGAACCGTTCCAAATTAAATCAGCCGTTCTTATAATTGATTCAGACGCCGAACTTTTCATGTACTTAATTGAATGTATTAGGTTCGGCTCATGAAAAGATCGGCGTCTAAACTGGTCCTTAGTGACTTCTTGTGATGTCACAGCCTGTTTAAGAGCCGTGTTGTCGCCGAGCTAAGTTTTACACAAGTGCTCTGTCGTGCAGATAGCAAATACTCCGCAGTCATAACCCGTTTGATCAAGATAATTAAAGGGAAACAAAGGCAAGAATATGCTTGAACGATAGGAAGGCATAAGAAAACAATTAAGCCCGATATACCAAATCCTTTAAATTGTTTTAAAATTCGTAGCCTACAAAAGTTTGTTTCACGTGCAAATTTACCTGGGTTCAAACTGCAAACACATTAAAGTTTGATAACTAAATCCAGCCGAATTAACCAAATAGTTTCTCTCGTGCATGAACGCAGAACTTTGATTAAAAAGACCAACTAAAATGCAAGTTTGTACCAGTGGTTTGTACCAACATGGCAAGGAAGTCGTTTCATGAGGAAAACCGTCTCATCTTCAGGCTTGAAAGTGACACAACAAAGTTGAGACCTTGTACGTTACTGTGAAAACATTCACTTAATTTATTTAATAGCAAAACATACTTGATTGATGTGTTTATATTCCCTGTGTGCCATATGTGAGCGACCTTGAGCAATTGAGGCTGTACTACGTTGTACTACTACTTGAAGAAGATCGTAAACGACCGTTAATGTTACTTTGCCATTTCTCGAAGTAAAACAAATCATTATTCTGCTCTGTGATCCTCCAATCTATCAAACAAAAGCGAAAGCGGAACTTGCCAAGGACATACCAATGTTTATTAATAACGACTGAGTTATACAAATCTGACTAGTTTACTAATCTATATACTGAACAAGACTGGCGTTGCCAGTGAGCTTGTTGGGTGGGGTCGAGACCAGAAGAAACTAAATTGGAAAGTAGGGACAAGAGCGAACTCCCAAAAGAGAGTTTCAGTTTCTCACCAGAAAAATATCACACAGTATAGATAACTTGACTTTTCACACCTTGCTCAAATGAAACCTATTAGTATAAATTGTCATTACAACACTCACATTACACTACATACACTTGCTTCTTAAAGGTTGAGCGACTCTGCATTTTGGACTTTAGAGTGAAAAGTTAGCCAGCAAGAAAAGAGTAATGTGTGACTTATCTTTTCATGCACAGTCGATCCACGATAAGCTAGGCTTCGCTTCAATACTTATGTTGTTTTTTTTTACTAAATGCGTTTCTTCTACGAGGCTTTCGAGTATTCGCGCTCTGTAACAAATATAAATTGAAAGCGAGGAATGTAACATGAGACATGTTTACAATATTATTGCGGTTTTGTTCACAGCGTGTTCAGTCATTTGTGACTAACAAACTCAATGTTCAGGACTATTTCGGTGTATTTGCTCGCGGCTGCGGCGACCTTAAAAACGGAGTTTGTTTGTTTTCGTTTTTTGACTCACGGATATGCGTAGCATATCTGGGAGTCATTGGTGTCTACAATCTGTCGCTCACTCACTCACTCACTCACTCACTCGGTGTGTTAGCTTTTTGGCGCGGTTGCTAAGTCAGTACGTGTCTCACCATGGCGGTGAGACGGCTGGATGTTTGTCAAGTTCTGCTATGAGCTGCCGCCAAGTTTAACAGAGCCTCAACAAAACCTGTGATTAACATTGCCACAGCAGTAGCTGCACTCATCCGGAGCTCTAATCACAGTAAAAGCAGGCAGATGTTAGCAACTTTAAACGATATCATCTTCCGGCGTAACTTTTGCCCTGATCAATGAGATGAATCAGCAGTGCTTTAATGTCGGGCCAATGTTAGCGTAAACTGTATATCTAAGCAATGTCGCCGCCAAGCTCGCCTCGTTTCCTATAGCTTTTCGAAAGTTCTAATTCGGATTCCCTAGAGTTCTATTATACGATTGGCAGGCCATATTTGTCGCACTTGTGGCAGTTAAAGCCTTGACCGGCTGGTCACGTTCATCACGCAAGTCGCAATACCTCCATATACAGATTTCAATGCAAAAATTTATGAAAGTCAACCTTTGTCCGAATAGATGTGTTGTACGTCGCCTGGCCAAGAAATACGCACAGTGATCCACCCGGCTGCTTCTTTTCTACGGCTTCTGAGTACCACAAATGATAAAACTAAAACTAAACAATGAAATGAAATCAGATTCCTGATTCATTTGTTTACCGCCTTTGCGGCCAAGGTATTCGTTGCACATATACGTATTTCACTTTGAAAGGCATGGAACTTCGACATCAAAAATTTAAAGGAAAGCTTTGTGTGCCCAAAAGTTCGTCGGGACTAAATAATTAGCGGCGACAGAGTTATTTGCGATCCTGTAGCGGTAGACATTAAATATAATCGATTATTATATACATACTGAGACATACTCACGAAAAAGCCATATCGTAAAATTTCGTACGCAAATGAGTTCTAGCCAATGAGAGGCCGCGAACGACGCTTTTCACACGTGAAAAAAATCGTTCGTCCAATCACAAGCTGCGAACGACGATTTTTCACTACTTTTTAAGGGTTTCCCGGTCCCATCATAAATGTCTCAGTATGTATATAATAAACAGAAAACATCATGGAAAGTGCTTTGTACAGTTTTTATTCACTCGTTGTTTCGTATCATAAAACTCACTCGCTCGCAAAGCCTCGCTCGTTCGTTTTATGATACTTCACAACTCGTGAATAAAAACCGTACGCGCGCACTTTCCATGAAGTAATCTCTATATCCATCAAACATTTGTTTACGGCTATGACGGTGAACTTAAGAACGCAAGCCAAAAATCCTGTAGCGGTAGCCATTAAATATAATCGAATCCATCAAACATTTGTTTACGGCTATGACGGTGAACTTAAGAACGCATGCCAAAAATCGAATGGAAGAAACATTCAACAGGCATTGCGCGATAAGCAGAAGCATTTTTTGAGCCAACAGATGTCATGTACAGTGTAAAGCATAAATCGCCATTGTTTTATGGCTAAAACTCATCGAAGCTTTGGTTTCCGTTTTCCTATCACTCTGTCACAAATAGGAAATTGTTACAGCCGTTTCGGTTTCAAGTTTGGTATGTAGTCTCCTGTAGAGTTTTCGACCGTTTCGGACATTTTTTTTTTTCGTTATGCATTGCCTTGTTGAAGAGGTGGACAAGCAATAAAATTACTAAGCAAAAAAACAGCAAACAGGGTTGCATTGTGTGTATGTGGGCTTAACTACAGAATACCCCGCACTTCTCGAAGAGTTTCTCAAACAGTGGCTACGCGGCTACGCGGCTACGTAGCCGCGTAGCCACTTAGTCCTTTGCCGCTTTGCCGCGTATCCACTTTCATATATACCTTCAAAAACGTAGGGGGAGGGATGATCTAACTCTAATTTATTCATCGTTCTACTGATGAGGGTGGTTTAGCTTGACTGCGTATCCGCGTATCAACCGTTTTCTAGGGGTGCTCCAAAAATTCTGTAGTTACTCCGCGTTACAACACTCCGGAAATACCGGAAATACCGGGGCTCAATCATCATTGTTTACGGCTAAAGTTCGTCATGGCTTTGGCCGTGTCGCCACAGAAAGTTCGTCGAGGCTAAATAATTAGCGGCGACAGAGTTATTTGCAATCCCGTAGCGATGTCCATTAAATATAATTAAATCCATCAAACATTTGTTTACGCTTATGACGATGAACTTGTGAACGCCAGCCAAAAATCGTTCCCTGAAATCCAGTTTACCCGTGCATGTTCCACAGAGCCAAACGATGTTGAGTTTGGACGGGATATAGCTAACTTTACACGCAATTGTATGAACGTACAATTCAATCGCGGCGCCCACATCGCAAGTTGTTCGCGAAGTCACCTTTCGTCATCGCATATCACGTGGCAATGTGAACCAATCACCGTGTGCAGATTCGTAACCCAGAAAGAAAATAAAAATAATAAAAATAAAAATAATAAAACGACGAAGATGAAGACACGGTCTCCAATCCTAAGCTCGTCGTGGCTACGCCCCAACGAGCAATTAGCTCGACATTCATTAAAGCGGAGTTTACTAAAATAGTTGGATGATCTAATGCCTAGTACTTTGCGTAGCTTCGGTACGTAACGTACACCTGCAGTATTTAGTTTACGACTATTGTAAACACTAATAGAGCGAGACGTTCAAGTGGAATACACCACGCCCAGCAACGTGCATTGAGTCTGAGTCACTGTTGACAGTTAGTGCATCAATGCCCACTCTATCTTGACTATGGAATATGTAAATACCACTGTCAGTTTATAACTTGGGCATACATTTAATCAAATAAATTATAGCTTTAATAAATGGTGCTCAATCGTTCGTAAATCTTACCAGTTTCAGTAAAACAAACATCCAGTTTCGATGCTGTGAACGCGCGGAATAATTGGCTAAAAGGCCAATCAGCCTCACAGTGAAACAGCGAGATTTCGCACTGTGCAAAAGCTATAGTAAAAGAAAAAGTTTTATCATGTGTTAGGAGTCAATCAAAAGTGTTCTCAACATTAGTGAATACATTTGCCAGCCCTCCAGGGATCTCCTATCAGTTTCTCCAGACCGCACTGCCGTCGCAAAATGTTCTGATCGACTGTATTCATTACCGAGAATCTCGCATGGATATACAACATTCTCTCCACATCCAAAGAATGCCCAATACAGACACTGTTATAGTAAAAACAATCACCACAAGCCTTAAGCTTTGAACGCGCTGCCATTTTTCCGGTACAAACACGTAGATGCCTTGGTGGCACATTTAAATGATTCATCAAAAGGCCAATGTAAATATCTTCGATTGGAATAGCTTGGTGGAAACGAACTGCACGCAGCATGTCCGGAATCAGAGTACTAGACACCACGTAGAAAAGTCCGAGGCAATACTCGGGATAAGAGGAAGCATTGTAGCTTTTGTAACTGACAAAATATCTTTGCCAAGGCAATCGAAAGACACGTAAAGATTGCGCAGTCACTCCGGCATACAGTCTATCGGGCTGTTCCTGTGTCTGCATCCACTGCACCAAGCTGGGGAGACGTACGTACACATCTTCGTCTACTTTGAGCACGAACTTTGTTTTGAGTTTGCTCGCCCAGTGAAACGAGAAGAGGACCTTGATTATTAAGTTTGTGTACCTGTCTTCATAATTTCCGACCAGAATGTCACCATACTCATCTGCTTCGGCTGCTACTCTTTCGTCTTCGAGCCTAGAATATGCGCGTCCCATGTTGAACACCACAACACAATTCGGTAAATACGCGCTTTTTGTCGATGCTGCCCAAGTGATTCGAACAGTTTCTCTTAGATCAAACGACTGCGTACTCCATGTTTTGGAAGTGACCAGAGCAAGCAGAAAATAGTCCTGTCTTCTGAGATCCGGCTCTATGTGTACGTCTGGCATTGGTGAAAGCTTTATGTCTGTTGTGTGCCAATGAACGAGGTAATACATGTAACAATACAGCAACAATAAGGCGAGAAGTACACCCACCGCCGACTTTGTGTGTCTTCGTTTCGTCCTGGTCGTCCGCAAAGAACAGCTGTAGTTTCGTGGCTTTGACTTTGAAGCCATCATCTTAAGCAAAGGATCGTCAGAGTTTCTTTTTTAGGGTAGTATAATTTCTCTCCTATTATTTCCGATAATCGTGTTGCGCTTGCAACACGGTCCACTTGCCAGAGGACACGGAGCGAGAGGCAGACTCCGCCTCCTGTCACCTTGTGGCAGCCAATCGAATATGACAACCAATTAAGTCTAGCCAAACAAAAATAACAACCAATTAAGTCTAGTCAATCAAACACAGGGAGGGCGACGGACTTCAAGTCCCACTCTAACTACTAGCTAAATTTGCAGCAGGGTAGCTCCGAGTTCAAATCCTCGGCCACGTTATATAAATATCCAACTGGTTAGTCTCCGACATTTATTTTCGTGATGTGTAAAACTTGGCTCCAAATGCAGACAAGTCGTAAAATGAAGACTGGGAATATAAATGTAGTTGGCTTGATTCTAATAAGTGTTGACAAGCAACCGTTAGACAGAGCAGAGGTTAGCAACTTTAGCCCACAGTGGCATGACGTTCGGCTGATAGGGACTTGAATGGACGTTTATTGCCGTTTAATCATCTTACGTCAAGAATGCATCAACTCTGTGGTCTAGAGTAGTAACAAACCAGTCAGCTCGTGCGGCATGACGTAAAATGTGGCAGTTGTTAACTAGATGTTTCACATTGATACTAAGAGAATATATCGGATACCGTAGGCTTGGTCTCGCACACATTCAAACTTTTCTGGTGTTCCCTGGTGAAAAAATGCCAGTAATGCTACAGAAAGTTATTGCACTATGAAAAAGCAACGATGTGAATCGTAAGGGTCAACACCTTGGCAACTGAATGTTGTATCCAATAGTAACAATGGTCATGTAGGAAGTACTTTGGTGGAGTAAATACAAGAGTTACTTGACTGCATACTTAAAAATATCTACTATCTGCTTTACATTTTAGGCTGATACAAGCCCTGATCTATTTACGGTCTCAATTGAATTCCCAGAAAGCTCGTCAATCAAGGTATTAAAATACGGTACTCATCTTATTAGGCAGCCAGTGAACAATATGTTTTACAAAGTATACCCGGCAATAACATTTAATATTTCACTTGTTAGTTTACTTACCGTTCACGTTCAGAATATAAAATAATTTTTGTAACTTGGCACTCCTTCCAGAAACACTGACCCGAAAGTCTCATGTGCATGTGGGAAAGGGTCAGTTTATTGATGTCAGGGCTTCAGTCATCCCGCGTCGCGAGATTTTATCGGAAAAAGTATTTTAATCTAACAGTACTGTGCTGCAGAAGCCAACGAGAGATGGTATTTCTTATGACTTACGTGTACAGTACGACGCCGTCAAACATCTCAGAGAAGTTTGCGATACACGGCATCGGAATTTTAATTTTAATTTAATTTTAATTCCTATTAAATGATACAGCATGGTTTTATAAATACCAAATGTATTATTTTTGTATGCTTTACTAAATAGTGATGAAGATCACTTGTGATTTCCAAAAAAATTTATCTGTAAATTATGCAGATTAACCACTGACCTGCTCGCAGTCTCACGTGTCCAACCATCCTTACGTACGATATGGTAGCATCAACAAGCTACGGAGTTTGGCCGAGATGCTGTATTAGTTCTTTCAAGCGTGTCCGTCTCCTAGTGACTTCTTGTGATGTCACAGCCTGTTTAAGAGGCGTGTTGTCGCCGAGGTAAGTTTTACACAAGTGTTCTGTTGTGCAGATAGCATATACTCCGCAATCATAACCTGTTAAATCAAGACAAAGGGAAACAAATGCAGAATAGGCTTTAACGATAGGAAGGCATAAGAAACAATTGAGCCTCAGTATACCAAATCCTTTAAATTGTTTTAAACTCGTACCCTACGAAAGTTTGTTTCACGTGCAAATTTACCTGGGTTCAAACTTCAACCACAAGTTCCTTTGTGTATCACGTGACTGTTTTACTTTATCAGTGTATCTGTACATATACGTGCATTACCAAACGCTTATAGGAGCCTAGATGTAAACTCTTAAACAACATACAGCTCACGGGATTTCATCTAAAAAACACATTACACACACGGGGTGTGAAAACTTTGTTCCAGGATAGTAACCAGGCTCGGTTGTTCAAAGTTCGATCAAACCAAATCCGGCCGGATTAACCAAAATTGTTTCTCTCGTGCATGAACACAGAATTTTGATTAAAAATACTGACTAAAAGGTTTGTTCCAACTTAAAACATAACAAGTTAGTCGTTTCATGAGCAAAACCGTCTCATCTTCAGGCTTGAGAGTGGCACAAAAAAGTTCAGACGTAACATCAGCAGCCTAACTGTGCTTTTAAAACGAAAGGACCCAGAAGGATACCAACAAATTTAGTTTCGTAGTTTATCTAACTTATTCGTAACGTTACTCGGCCCGTAAGATCATTAGATGAGCTTTCATCAAATCGATTTGACGCTAGAACATGATTCACTTACTGTTTTGCTGTTGAGGACTGATGGCCTCCACAAATGAAGGGGATTCTGCCGCTGTAAGCAGAAACGAACAAGATAAGTCAAGAACTCGGTAAACGAATACGCTTTCAATAGTTACTCCCTTTAGTCACGGTGATCCTCAACTTCCGTGCCTCCTTCTCTCCTTTTGTCGGATTTTATGTTTGTCTGTCTGTTAGGGCGCGTTCGATTGAGTCTATTCCGGAATAGGAGTAGCTAAAATGACCCAAAGTGTTGCTTGTTGCGGAGGAAGTTTTGTTCGAAATTGTTTTGAAAACCTTTACGCTAGCATTTTCGAACAGATCCCGATGCATCCTTACCCAAGTCAGCTCCAAACCAAAGCATTTTACCGATCAACATCGCTATTCCTATTCCGGAATAGACCCAATCGAACTCGCCCTAAGTCTTTGTCTGTCACTTTCTGTCCCTCGGCTTTGGATGCCTGTGACATAATACCGTTTAGGGGTCGGGTGTCAGTCGAATGAACCGTTTTTGTTTGAAAACAGCAAGGATAAAGTGCTTCATGATATCATTTTTATACCAATTAAAGGCATCGAAACTTTAAATTCTTGGTATGCTTTCAGTGGTACCTTTCAAGGGGTCAAAGTAAGCTCGAGCAACGCCCGTTTTAGTACCTCTTAGGGGTCAAAACGAAAATTCCCGACGAGCATCTCCGTCATTTTTATGTGGGTTCCCCCCCCCCCCCCCCCCCCCGTAATGCTATTCTTTGTAAGAACGACACCAGCACGTGATGATTGTGTCCGGGCACGTAGCTGCCCAACACCGTGAATAAGCACTCACTCAATGTTTCAAGCGTTAAATAGCCCTTCACTCTGAACAAGAACAAGATTGTGACGAACAGGTTATGCTCGACATATCAGCTGACATACTAAACTATTGACGGAATTTAAGGTACCCACATTTAACTTCCGCTGATACAAATCTGATGTGTCTGTCTGTCTGCCTGATTCTACCTGTCTGTCACTCTGTCACAAATAGGAAATTGTTACAGCCGTTTCGGTTTCAAGTTTGGTATGTAGTCTCCTGTAGAGTTTTCGACCGTTTCGGACATTTTTTTTTTTTCGTTATGTATTGCCTTGTTGAAGAGGTGGACAAGCAATAAAATTACTAAGCAAAAAAACAGCAAACAGGGTTGCATTGTGTGTGTGTGTGGGCTTAACTACAGAATACCCCGCACTTCTCGAAGAGTTTCTCAAACAGTGGCTACGCGGCTACGCGGCTACGTAGCCGCGTAGCCACTTAGTCCTTTGCCGCTTTGCCGCGTAGTCCTTTGCCGCGTATCCACTTTCATATATACCTTCAAAAACGTAGGGGGAGGGATGATCTAACTCTAATTTATTCATCGTTCTACTGATGAGGGTGGTTTAGCTTGACTGCGTATCCGCGTATCAACCATTTTCTAGGGGTGCTCCAAAAATTCTGTAGTTACTCCGCGTTACAACAATCCGGAAATACCGGAAATACCGGGGCTCAATCATCATTGTTTACGGCTAAAGTTCGTCATGGCTTTGGCCGTGTCGCCACAGAAAGTTCGTCGAGGCTAAATAATTAGCGGCGACAGAGTTATTTGCAATCCCGTAGCGATGTCCATTAAATATAATTAAATCCATCAAACATTTGTTTACGCTTATGACGATGAACTTGTGAACGCCAGCCAAAAATCGTTCCCTGAAATCCAGTTTACCCGTGCATGTTCCACAGAGCCAAACGATGTTGAGTTTGGACGGGATATAGCTAACTTTACACGCAATTGTATGAACGTACAATTCAATCGCGGCGCCCACATCGCAAGTTGTTCGCGAAGTCACCTTTCGTCATCGCATATCACGTGGCAATGTGAACCAATCACCGTGTGCAGATTCGTAACCCAGAAAGAAAATAAAAATAATAAAAATAAAAATAATAAAACGACGAAGATGAAGACACGGTCTCCAATCCTAAGCTCGTCGTGGCTACGCCCCAACGAGCAATTAGCTCGACATTCATTAAAGCGGAGTTTACTAAAATAGTTGGATGATCTAATGCCTAGTACTTTGCGTAGCTTCGGTACGTAACGTACACCTGCAGTATTTAGTTTACGACTATTGTAAACACTAATAGAGCGAGACGTTCAAGTGGAATACACCACGCCCAGCAACGTGCATTGAGTCTGAGCCACTGTTGACAGTTAGTGCATCAATGCCCACTCTATCTTGACTATGGAATATGTAAATACCACTGTCAGTTTATAACTTGGGCATACATTTAATCAAATAAATTATAGCTTTAATAAATGGTGCTCAATCGTTCGTAAATCTTACCAGTTTCAGTAAAACAAACATCCAGTTTCGATGCTGTGAACGCGCGGAATAATTGGCTAAAAGGCCAATCAGCCTCACAGTGAAACAGCGAGATTTCGCACTGTGCAAAAGCTATAGTAAAAGAAAAAGTTTTATCATGTGTTAGGAGTCAATCAAAAGTGTTCTCAACATTAGTGAATACATTTGCCAGCCCTCCAGGGATCTCCTATCAGTTTCTCCAGACCGCACTGCCGTCGCAAAATGTTCTGATCGACTGTATTCATTACCGAGAATCTCGCATGGATATACAACATTCTCTCCACATCCAAAGAATGCCCAATACAGACACTGTTATAGTAAAAACAATCACCACAAGCCTTAAGCTTTGAACGCGCTGCCATTTTTCCGGTACAAACACGTAGATGCCTTGGTGGCACATTTAAATGATTCATCAAAAGGCCAATGTAAATATCTTCGATTGGAATAGCTTGGTGGAAACGAACTGCACGCAGCATGTCCGGAATCAGAGTACTAGACACCACGTAGAAAAGTCCGAGGCAATACTCGGGATAAGAGGAAGCATTGTAGCTTTTGTAACTGACAAAATATCTTTGCCAAGGCAATCGAAAGACACGTAAAGATTGCGCAGTCACTCCGGCATACAGTCTATCGGGCTGTTCCTGTGTCTGCATCCACTGCACCAAGCTGGGGAGACGTACGTACACATCTTCGTCTACTTTGAGCACGAACTTTGTTTTGAGTTTGCTCGCCCAGTGAAACGAGAAGAGGACCTTGATTATTAAGTTTGTGTACCTGTCTTCATAATTTCCGACCAGAATGTCACCATACTCATCTGCTTCGGCTGCTACTCTTTCGTCTTCGAGCCTAGAATATGCGCGTCCCATGTTGAACACCACAACACAATTCGGTAAATACGCGCTTTTTGTCGATGCTGCCCAAGTGATTCGAACAGTTTCTCTTAGATCAAACGACTGCGTACTCCATGTTTTGGAAGTGACCAGAGCAAGCAGAAAATAGTCCTGTCTTCTGAGATCCGGCTCTATGTGTACGTCTGGCATTGGTGAAAGCTTTATGTCTGTTGTGTGCCAATGAACGAGGTAATACATGTAACAATACAGCAACAATAAGGCGAGAAGTACACCCACCGCCGACTTTGTGTGTCTTCGTTTCGTCCTGGTCGTCCGCAAAGAACAGCTGTAGTTTCGTGGCTTTGACTTTGAAGCCATCATCTTAAGCAAAGGATCGTCAGAGTTTCTTTTTTAGGGTAGTATAATTTCTCTCCTATTATTTCCGATAATCGTGTTGCGCTTGCAACACGGTCCACTTGCCAGAGGACACGGAGCGAGAGGCAGACTCCGCCTCCTGTCACCTTGTGGCAGCCAATCGAATATGACAACCAATTAAGTCTAGCCAAACAAAAATAACAACCAATTAAGTCTAGTCAATCAAACACAGGGAGGGCGACGGACTTCAAGTCCCACTCTAACTACTAGCTAAATTTGCAGCAGGGTAGCTCCGAGTTCAAATCCTCGGCCACGTTATATAAATATCCAACTGGTTAGTCTCCGACATTTATTTTCGTGATGTGTAAAACTTGGCTCCAAATGCAGACAAGTCGTAAAATGAAGACTGGGAATATAAATGTAGTTGGCTTGATTCTAATAAGTGTTGACAAGCAACCGTTAGACAGAGCAGAGGTTAGCAACTTTAGCCCACAGTGGCATGACGTTCGGCTGATAGGGACTTGAATGGACGTTTATTGCCGTTTAATCATCTTACGTCAAGAATGCATCAACTCTGTGGTCTAGAGTAGTAACAAACCAGTCAGCTCGTGCGGCATGACGTAAAATGTGGCAGTTGTTAACTAGATGTTTCACATTGATACTAAGAGAATATATCGGATACCGTAGGCTTGGTCTCGCACACATTCAAACTTTTCTGGTGTTCCCTGGTGAAAAAATGCCAGTAATGCTACAGAAAGTTATTGCACTATGAAAAAGCAACGATGTGAATCGTAAGGGTCAACACCTTGGCAACTGAATGTTGTATCCAATAGTAACAATGGTCATGTAGGAAGTACTTTGGTGGAGTAAATACAAGAGTTACTTGACTGCATACTTAAAAATATCTACTATCTGCTTTACATTTTAGGCTGATACAAGCCCTGATCTATTTACGGTCTCAATTGAATTCCCAGAAAGCTCGTCAATCAAGGTATTAAAATACGGTACTCATCTTATTAGGCAGCCAGTGAACAATATGTTTTACAAAGTATACCCGGCAATAACATTTAATATTTCACTTGTTAGTTTACTTACCGTTCACGTTCAGAATATAAAATAATTTTTGTAACTTGGCACTCCTTCCAGAAACACTGACCCGAAAGTCTCATGTGCATGTGGGAAAGGGTCAGTTTATTGATGTCAGGGCTTCAGTCATCCCGCGTCGCGAGATTTTATCGGAAAAAGTATTTTAATCTAACAGTACTGTGCTGCAGAAGCCAACGAGAGATGGTATTTCTTATGACTTACGTGTACAGTACGACGCCGTCAAACATCTCAGAGAAGTTTGCGATACACGGCATCGGAATTTTAATTTTAATTTAATTTTAATTCCTATTAAATGATACAGCATGGTTTTATAAATACCAAATGTATTATTTTTGTATGCTTTACTAAATAGTGATGAAGATCACTTGTGATTTCCAAAAAAATTTATCTGTAAATTATGCAGATTAACCACTGACCTGCTCGCAGTCTCACGTGTCCAACCATCCTTACGTACGATATGGTAGCATCAACAAGCTACGGAGTTTGGCCGAGATGCTGTATTAGTTCTTTCAAGCGTGTCCGTCTCTTAGTGACTTCTTGTGATGTCACAGCCTGTTTAAGAGGCGTGTTGTCGCCGAGGTAAGTTTTACACAAGTGTTCTGTTGTGCAGATAGCATATACTCCGCAATCATAACCTGTTAAATCAAGACAAAGGGAAACAAATGCAGAATAGGCTTTAACGATAGGAAGGCATAAGAAACAATTGAGCCTCAGTATACCAAATCCTTTAAATTGTTTTAAACTCGTACCCTACGAAAGTTTGTTTCACGTGCAAATTTACCTGGGTTCAAACTTCAAACACAAGTTCCTTTGTGTATCACGTGACTGTTTTACTTTATCAGTGTATCTGTACATATACGTGCATTACCAAACGCTTATAGGAGCCTAGATGTAAACTCTTAAACAACATACAGCTTACGGGATTTCATCTAAAAAACACATTACACACACGGGGTGTGAAAACTTTGTTCCAGGATAGTAACCAGGCTCGGTTGTTCAAAGTTCGATCAAACCAAATCCGGCCGGATTAACCAAAATTGTTTCTCTCGTGCATGAACACAGAATTTTGATTAAAAATACTGACTAAAAGGTTTGTTCCAACTTAAAACATAACAAGTTAGTCGTTTCATGAGCAAAACCGTCTCATCTTCAGGCTTGAGAGTGGCACAAAAAAGTTCAGACGTAACATCAGCAGCCTAACTGTGCTTTTAAAACGAAAGGACCCAGAAGGATACCAACAAATTTAGTTTCGTAGTTTATCTAACTTATTCGTAACGTTACTCGGCCCGTAAGATCATTAGATGAGCTTTCATCAAATCGATTTGACGCTAGAACATGATTCACTTACTGTTTTGCTGTTGAGGACTGATGGCCTCCACAAATGAAGGGGATTCTGCCGCTGTAAGCAGAAACGAACAAGATAAGTCAAGAACTCGGTAAACGAATACGCTTTCAATAGTTACTCCTGTTAGTCACGGTGATCCTCAACTTCCGTGCCTCCTTCTCTCCTTTTGACGGATTTTATGTTTGTCTGTCTGTTAGGGCGCGTTCGATTGAGTCTATTCCGGAATAGGAATAGCTAAAATGACCCAAAGTGTTGCTTGTTGCGGAGGAAGTTTTGTTCGAAATTGTTTCGAAAACCTTTACGCTAGCATTTTCGAACAGATCCCGATGCATCCTTACCCAAGTCAGCTCCAAACCAAAGCATTTTACCGATCAACATCGCTATACCTATTCCGGAATAGACCCAATCGAACTCGCCCTAAGTCTTTGTCTGTCACTTTCTGTCCCTCGGCTTTGGATGCCTGTGACATAATACCGTTTAGGGGTCGGGTGTCAGTCGAATGAACCGTTTTTGTTTGAAAACAGCAAGGATAAAGTGCTTCATGATATCATTTTTATACCAATTAAAGGCATCGAAACTTTAAATTCTTGGTATGCTTTCATTGGTACCTTTCAGGGGTCAAAGTAAGCTCGAGCAACGCCCGTTTTAGTACCTCTTAGGGGTCAAAACGAAAATTCCCGACGAGCATCTCCGTCATTTTTATGTGGGTTTCCCCCCCCCCCCTCCCCCCCCCCCCCCCCCCCCGTAATGCTATTCTTTGTAAGAACGACACCAGCACGTGATGATTGTGTCCGGGCACGTAGCTGCCCAAAACCGTGAATAAGCACTCATTCAATGTTTCAAGCGTTAAGTAGCCCTTCACTCTGAACAAGAACAAGATTGTGACGAACAGGTTATGCTCGACATATCAGCTGACATACTAAACTATTGACGGGATTTAACTTTCGCTGATATAAATCTGATGTGTCTGTCTGTCTGCCTGATTCTACCTGTCTGTCTGACTCTCTGTGTCTCACTGTCATTCTGTGAGTGGGTGTGCATTCTTCTTTGTTTTTATTTTCTTCATCTGACAAAAAATATGGCTCCTGCTTTATTTCTTTCCTGTTTACACTAATCGCTTTTAAATATCAAGCAGTAAATCTTTACCTCCTAAATACGGTGTAATATTTTTGGCCAGATGTCTAGCAGCCCCTTCATTGCTGGACCCAATTGAATCGTAGTGTTGAAAAGCATTTGCTTCTCTATTAAACATCACAACACTCCTGATGATACAATGAGAAACAAGTAATAGTAATCATATGTGTAATTGAGTAGACTTAACTCTGAAGCTTATTGAAGCCAACTTTTTCAACTGATACATTTTCAAGACCCTCCTTTTTTGAAGTCACCTGTTCACACTAATTCATTTCCATTTGAAAACACTGGCTTTTGAAACATCCCACTTTGGGAAATCGCTTTTAAACCTCTGTTTCCACAAATTTTCGTCGTTTTAGCGTAGTTGAAAGGCAAAAAGATTTATTCTCAAACTACACTAAAACATACTTGGTGGAATAATTCTTTGTTTAAAAGAACATTTACAGTCAACTCTCTCTAAGTGAACACCTCTTTAAAGTGGACACCTCTCTAAGGCTGACAATAAATCTCGTTCTGAGGGTGTCTGCCATAGAGAGAGTTGACTGTATTCTTTTTTTTTTTTTTTTGGCAGGGGGGGGGGGAATTTACATTTCTAAAAGGTTGAATTTTCACGTCACTAGCAGTATCTGAGAGGTCTTTAATAATATTTTAGCTGTTTTGTTTGTATTCAGTATCTGAGAGGTCTTTAATAATATTTTAGCTGTTTTGTTTGTATTCAGTATCATTACAAAGAGTGTGATGCTGGTTGACTTACCAGTGAGAACCTCCTGCAGAGCCTCTTGACTCATTATCATTGACAACAAAGAATATCAACTTTCTACTTGGGAGATCTAATGGCTCCAGGAATATAGCAACATCTGGTCCTGAATTAACAAAAATTAAGAAGGTTGCAGCAGGCTACTTAATTCTGAGAGTGATCGACTTCAATTTTCTCTTCTATAAATTGATCACCAGACAATCTGCATAATTTAATATCATATTCAAAATTTGGCGAACTTGTTTAGATGAAGTGTAATCTCTCTAAATCACTCAGACATTTTCTTCTTCACACACAGTATGGTTGGGGTAAATTATACTAGAGTGAATTAGGATTACATGCATGTTTACCTTGACAAAGTTTCAAGAAATGAGTCACATCTGGACTAATAAAGACAACTTCAGATGACACACTGCTGAACTGTTCATGGGTAAAATAGCTAGAGACCCAGAAAGAAGAAACAACAAAACAGATCAGTGTCTCTTATAACATCATCGTGCCTCTTCAGTGACCCAGATATAGATCATTGGGTGAGGGACCTCTCTCACCCCCCCCCCCCCCCCCCCCCCCCCCCCCCCACAGGTCTCTGAGGATGTTAAAAAATAATGTAGGATTATAGAACAAGAGAGCTGAAATAGACATATCGAAGGTTGTGGCCCATCAAGCTTAAGCTGGTGTTCGCTTTGGTCGATTTGTAACGACGACTTGCAACGCTGATTTGCTCCAAATCCATGTAATGGTGTTGCAAGTTTTTGAATCGCTTTCAAAAACTTGCAATGCATTGCAGCACTGCAAACATCCCGAAAAATCGTTCGCAATGGGGTGTTACACCTCAACAATTTTTAGCGCAACATCGCATCGTTGCAAATCGTTGTTGCAAATCGACCAGTGTAACACCACCTTTAAGGTGGTGTTACACTGGTCGATTTGCAACGACGATTTGCAACGATGTGATGTTGCGCTAAAAATCGTTCAGGTGTAACACCCCATTGCGAACGATTTTTAGCGATGTTTACAGTGCTGCAACGCGTTGCAAGTTTTTGAAAGTGATTCAAAAACTTGCAACAGCGTTGCGTGAATTTGGAGCGAGTTGATCAGTGTAACATCCCTCCATCGATTTTTGTCGCAATGCTGACCAGAGTTCTTAGCGCGCATTGAGGAGAAAACCTGGAACGAGGTTGGTTCCATCCCATGCTGCAGTGCTGTCGACGGCGTAGTCTTTCCGAGCGATGGAACGTACTTCAGTTTGGTCGTCTTTGTTGTCGGTTTTTAAACGGACGTGATTGCTGGATTTTACCGAGGAATGACCATGGAGTACTGCTTTCGCTTGTTGCTCATTTTGTACGTAGGTAGCAAGCTTATTTGGACCTTACAATGGACAGAACTCTTTAAACGGCTCAGGAGCTGTGTTTGTTGGTCGATTCAAAACCATTTTCTTTTCAGAATTCAGATTCTGTGCAAACATTTTTGATTCAGTGAAAATTTACAGTTTTGTTCAAGTATGCTACCTCTTGTGTGGTATAGAGGATTAAAATCGGTTTCGAAAGTATTAGTTTTTATGTTGTTGATCGCTTGTTCTTGTTCGGGCCTTCCATGGCCTTTTGGCGGGAAAAGGTGCGACGTCGCGCTGTTTTACCGCCTTTGGTCGATGTTGTTTTTAAATCCCTCCTTCGGACTTCCGTTGTGATATCTGTTTCCGCTTTTCTGTTGGTGTCAGTTAAAAAATGGCAGAGGCGAGTGGTAATTTAACGGAGAGTAGTGCTGATTTGGAAATTGTTTCTACGACCAACTCTTTGTCGGAAAAAGACCGCGTAAAACTAATATTCTTGTACAAGGAAAGGCCAGTCCTGTGGGACTCGAGTATCGACAAGAAATGCACAAAGGAGGAAAAACTGGCTGCCTTGAGCTCTTTGGAAGAAGGTTTTGGTTTCAAGTATTCCACCAGTGAACTACAGGCAGTGTGGCGAAGTTTGAGAACATCCATGTTGCGTGAATGTAGAAGAGCTATCGAGAGGAAAGCCTACGTTTCCCAGTGGAAATTCTACAAGCCGCTTCTGTTCCTAAAACCACATCTGGAGAAAGCATTGGCAAAGGCGGACGAATGGAATGATGAAGAAAAACGACTGGTCATCAATTTCTACAACGAAAACCACTCGCTGTGGAACCACAAGCTACATGAGTACCATGACAAGGGGAAACGTCAGCTGCTGCTGGGAGAACTGGTCGAGAAATTGGATGGCAAATATTCTGAGAAGGAGGTAGTGGCTATGTGGAACAACATAAAGACATACTTCGACAGAGAAAAAATGCGAGAAGAAGGAAGTAAGACATCTGGGGCTGGATCAGCTAAGGTACTTTTTGTAGCACTATCAAGACACTAGTATTAGTTTATCATGTGAAATGGTAGTATGCACTCTTTGTTTGATCAATAATTTATTATTCCATAAGTCATGGTATGTAGTGTTGTATTCTTTTTCATACAATATGTTCATTTAATCCTGGCCATTCTCTGGCATTGGCTTGATAACAATGTACTTTACAGGTATACCAATCACCATGGAAATTCATGGCTGACATGAGTTTTGTACTGGCTGGAAACCTGGAGCCAGATGAACCCCGCAGCACCATATTGCTAGAGGAGAAAGTGCCAAGGAAAAGAAAGAGAAGTAACGATGATATAAACGCAAAGCGTAGTGAAATGTATGAGGCAGCAGTAGAGTTCATGCGACAACCACCACCACCACCAGCTCCTGTCCAAACACCATTGACAGACGAAGACATGTTTGGCCAGTACGTTGCAAGCCAACTGAAGCTGCTGGATGCCCATTCAAAGCTTAAGATCAAAGCCCAAATTAATAATGTGTTTTTTATGCACCAGTTGAATGAATTTGAAGCCCATAATCATTATGATCATGTGCAGCCCCAGTCCCAGCCCCAGCCTCAGCCTCAGCATTATACAACTTTGTGGTAATACAAAACTGTAACTTGTACTACTGGTATAAAGTAACACCAACATGTTTACTTTCAGTTTTTATTATTACTTGTGTGTTTACTCAGGTGTTTGTCACAACCAGTTTGATCCTCTTCAAACAAGTTTATCAATATTTATTACTTCATGCTGTTCATGGAATGGTATATTTTCTTGTGTGATCTTTCTATTGCTGTAACATGTTGGTACCCTGAGCTGTATCCACTGGTTCCACCTGTTTATGGGGCCTTAAAATGTTTTATTATTATTATTATTATTATTATTATTATTATTGTTATTGAAGAGTTTTTCCCTGATCCAATTTGCTGGATAAAAAGGACATGTTTGCACTGCTAAAATGATATGACATTTTTTGCAACAGAACATCTTTTATTTTATTTGCAAAGCATAAACCTATGGTAAAGAAATTACTGTGTAACTTGTTTGTTGCTTGCTTATGAAGATGTAACTAAGAGGAACAAGATATTGTTTTTGTATCAATATTCAAGTGTAAAAAGACAAAAATTATTTAACATGCTGCAATATTGTGCATTGTCCATTATCACTTACCATACTTTCAAAAACACTATTTACATTTTCTATTTACAAAATTGCATATGACTGACAGTAAATTACAATAAAGGTCAGATCTGCATACATAAAATATGTATCTGGACTGTACATCAATATCCTAACCCTGCTATCAGAAATGGAAAATACCATAGACTTTGATTAACATGTCTTTGTTCATAAGAAATGTGTGTACATTAAGTACACAAATGTTTAGTGCTTCAACTATGAACTACTGCCTGTTGCTTTGTTTACAAGAACATACAATAATGTAAAATCCTGTTTGTTCAGTCTCTGTAGGGAATTAATATTGACTTTAATTTGCTGCCAATAGCAAGCTTGACTAGGCATCAATGCGGGCTGCACACCACTGCCAACTGACAGCACCTTCAAGGTTGAAATAGTTACAAAATTCCTGTCTGATGGATTTGGCATCCAGAGAGCAATTTAAGCCATGAGACAGAGGTGGAAGTGGCAACCAGGATTCAGCAGGAGCTGGTTCTTGTCTCCAGTTACCATTTCTTGTCATGCCATTCTCCATATCTGCATCCACAGATCCAAATGGCATGTACACACGCCCGGCAGTACCATCTTTGCAAAGGAAATTATGCAGGGTCATGATGGCTAGCACAATTGCAGTGGCTTTCTGTGGTCCAACAAGCATCGTAGTTCGCAACACCCTCCATTTTTGAGCCATTATCCCCAGCACATTTTTGCTAATCCGCCTCATCCTGCTGAGTCTATAATTAAAAATCCTTTGCTCTGTTGACAGTGAGGCCTGTGGATATGGCTTCAGCAGGGAGGTCGTGAGGGGAAATGCATCATCTCCTACTGCAACGTACGGTACACTCTCAGTTCTGCCAGGTAGAGGTTTTGGGGAGGGAATTTGGAGAGGGTTCTCTGTACTGACTATCAACTCCCTGAACTTGTTCCGACTCCAGTTGCCACCATCGCTCATTCTCCCATTCATGCCAACATCTGCAGCTACGATTTCGTAGTCTGGACCTGCAGCAACCATTGCAAGAATGCTGTTGTGTCCTTTGTAATCGTAATAATGGCTTCCCGAGTTCGCTGGCTGCTGAATAGTTACTCGTTTACCATCCACGGCAAACAGTCCATTTGGAAAATTCCAACAAGCCTCAAATTTTTCTGACAACGAAAGCCATTCGGCAGTCGTACTGGGCACTTTCAAGAACTCCGCTCCAAGAACTTCAAAAATCGCTTCACAAACCTCGAGCACGATTTCAGAAATCGTCGTCCTGTGAATCCAAAATTGGGTTTCGAGGGAAGAAAAAGTCTCTCCTGTTGCCAGGTAGCGAATTGTCACGGCTACTCTCTCGTCGGATTTTATAGACTCCCTGAGGATTGTATCCTGTTTAGTAATTGTGGGCTGGAGGCGACGAACAAGTTCGAAGAACTTCTCCTTGTTCATCCTGAAATAGTTTTGAAATGCCAGGTCGTCTTCTGCTAACATCTCCTGCACCACTTGGTGGAATGCCCCACGTTCATTTCTTCTCTGGATCCAAGATCTCGTCCAAACTGTCCTGTTCCTTTTAGTCGTTATGTCTTCATCGGCAAGCAGCAATGCCAGAATAAATTTTCGTTTTCGATGCCACAGGGCGTCCGCCATGTTTGTTTACAACTGCGCGCGCGCTCAGCTGTGCTCGATAGCCTGGAACCTAATCGTTGTGACACAAATCGACCGGTGTAACATGCCCAAAACTTCGCGCGATTGCAACGCGTTGCACAGAAAATTGATCGGTGTAACATACGTTGCAAATCGGCGTTGCAAATCGTCGTTGCAAATCGACCAGTGTAACACCACCTTTAGATGTGCGCACAACCTTGACAAAATGCTCTATTCGGAGAATTGACAATTTGTAGGCTGCTCAGTTGAAATGTGATTAAACTACGCAGTTTTCATCTGTCTCTAATAAATTTTGAAAAGCCGAAAATACTGTTATTGAACAGAAGATTTTAGTGAAGGCACTGACAGTACGTATAATACGTTAAAAAATACGCAGTGGCTATTCGTACGGGACCCGTACGGCGACTTGTATTAGCCGTTCGCATAGTATGCAGAGAAAGCAAAATCCCTCTGACTCAAATAAACGGCGCTCACTGGAATCGCTTTAAGCAAACATATATTATTTTGGAGCGGCAAGAATAAGTAATTCAATAGAAATTCGACAAAAATACTGGACTCGCGTACGGAAAAGAAATACAAGTCGCGGCATACGGGTCCCGTACGAATAGCCACTGCGTAAAATATATTTGTTCATCTGGTTGACTTCGTTTCCACTCGCTGGTTCATTCCTAGGAACAAATACTTACTCGAACACGAATCCAATCAATTTATCATTGAGCCAGCATCCATCTGCAAGTAATTCCAGGTCAGATTCCCTCAAAAGACTGTCGTGAAAACTCAAAACAACTTTGTCCGCCATTTTTTTCAAATAACTCACAATGCGCCTGCCATCCCAGAGGCATCCGCTGACATGTTGTTTTCGTCAATGTAGGAACATGGCGGAATGTATTGGTTCATAAGTAGTGTTCGATCGCCATGAAGAGTTTGGCTTTTGATGCGACATAATCGATTGTTAAAAAGCAGTATCTTTGCAGGGTTTCTTAAAACTATAATAGCTCATCTAAGATCGCAGTAATTTTCAACGAGTACGGTAAGTCAAAATGGCCGCTATGAAATCAATGACCTCGTGTTATTGATCGTGGCTTCTCTGGGGCACTTAGAGTGTCCTTCCGAGATGTAATTGTTCTTAATTGTTTGCATCTATCTGCAGATCTTAGATGAACGACAAGTGTCCGTGAAATATCGATATTTCTCCTTGGAGTTGTTGACATTCTTCGCTCGGCAAACCTTCGGAATTTTACGAAGTTGCGCGTTCACTTCCGATATTTCCCGAACGTGACGTCAGAGCATAGAGCAACATCGGTGGGAACATGAAGTTGTAATGGCGAAAACTTACTGTCATTCTTTACTTTCTGGGAGCTCATGGACTTCCTTCAAAGGATGCTCGCTTCAAGAGGAGCCAGAAGGTAAGTCGAAGTCACATTGTATCAATCTAGTGCAGTGATATTACTTTGGGAAGCAATGTACGTGAATATTCAGGGGATTTACCGTGCGATATTTTTCCATGATAGCCATGGAAGTGGACGAAAACAATGGTGCTGGTCTGACGGAAGCTACTCGATTGCGAAGAGAAGGTAAGAAAAATGATTTACGCGTATCCTATTTGTGTAATCATGACTAGTTGAGCTGTTGAAAATCTCCTGAAGTATGCTTCCCTGGAAGTTTATACAAGTGCATTTATTGGCAGGTTGAATGTAATTAGCATGGTATATTGTGTGAAGTGCATGTGCGCTGTACTCATCCATAATCGTGATATTTTCTTTTCTGACTTTCATGCTGAAATCCCACTTTTACGGTTGCTCAGAATAATTTACTCAAGCGTTGTCGTGCCGTAATTGTATGGAGTGGTAATCGTTGATTAATAATGTACACGGCCGATGCTAAATGTCTTGTTGGTGTTTCATGATCCCAGAGATGACCCTGTTTGGGCTGTGTCCGGACCAAGAAGAAGTCTGTCTCATCTCCTGTAGCGAATGTGGACGAGTCGTGAAAGCATCAGCTATCGCAAGACATTCGGGTCAGTTTCTGCTATGTTTGAAGACTGGAGTATGATGTGAGGGTTATATGGTTGTATGATTGAACATGTCACTTTCAACAAGGAGAGGGTTTTGATGCCATTGTTAAGTCAAAGGAAGGGCAGTGGAGGTCGTTTAGAAACAATAAAAAATATATGTATATAAATATATTTATATATATTTGTTTTTTTGTTTGTTAATTTCCCAGATAGTGCAATTTTATTTTGAGACTTACATAATTAGAAAAACATGTTTACATTATTATTACATTGGTCTGAACATGAAAGCCACAGTAACAAGTGGCATTTAGCTTGTCTACATAAATACATTTACTTTGATACAGTACTGTATGTTGAAACTGAAACCAATTTTGTAACATTACAGATCTTTTTTAGTTAAATCCACTAGAAATACAGTTTCACTCTCGAGTATAGCTATGCGTTTCTTACATTTGTTTGTTTTTCCATTTTTTGTGATTCCTTGAAAGTTTTCCTTAGTCCATTTTGTGAAGGAGGATCTATTCTAATCAATGGTTAATGATATTGTTTTTTTGGAAGTCAGAGTTAGACCAGACTTTTCCTCCTTCCTATCAAATTCCCAAACAACTTCTCAGCTTCTCATATTGTTCCTCTGCCCCAACTTCATGCACTCTTTGGACCTGGCAATAGAAATAAGTACACAGTCAGGCGCAGATCCAGACTGGTTTACACCAGTTTACAGAAGCCGGTCAAATTCTCAGCCTCAGAAATGGTGTTTTGGAGAGCCCAATATGAAAAAAACTTTCACTTTAGAAGCTTGCACCTTTGGCGCTCGCACATTGGTAACTGGTCAGATTTTCTCTTGGAACCGTCCCTGACAGTAATAAATTTAGTGATTGTATCCCTGCCACAAAAGTTAACTCCCTATCTTGCCCTTCTTGCAGAATATTTTCATGGAAATGCTGTTCCTCATAGTTTAACCCCTTCACCTGAGTGCAACACCCCAAGTCCAATAGCAGACCCAGTTCAAACTCATACAAAAGTCCCAACCAAACTAAAAGGTTCACGGCACAGTAATATACAGCTGAAAGATGTTACTGTAAAGCTTGAGGAAGTACCTTTGCCAGTGCCCAAGAGCAACCATGTGTTATCTGTCTCATCCATCACCGAGGAGCCTCTGGTCATACCAGCTCTCAAGAAAGCTGCCAGTGAAAAAGCCACTGTAAAGAAGTCACCCAGAAAAATCATACCAACCAGAGGTACATGATCTACTAAAATGAAGTGTGTCTGTGCTAACATCAAAACAAATTGCAAATTTCAAGAAGTTTGGTCAAGTTTGCTTCTGTTCAATTTTGGAAGCTCTGTCAAATGGCAAATGTTACAGCACAATAAGATGCACCAATCACAGTGAGCAACAGTTACCAGTACCTCTCATTACACAGTCAGCCACTTGACTTTATTTTAGAAGGATTGGTTTTGTGTAATTGGGATTGTGTAACTAGTATGTTTGTTTTGCACAGAACGTGAGTTTGACCCTGACAAGCATTGTGGAGTGTGGGTAGCAGACCAGCAAAAGAGATGCACACGATCGCTGACTTGCAAGGTGGGCTATTTAATTACACTTTTCACAATATGGTCAGTTACAAAATAATTAAAATATAAAACAGAATTTAAACAATGGTATGTTTCAGGTTATAAATAGTTTGGGGAACCTACTGATTTTGTTTTCCTTGATTCCTAATCCTGCAGACACATGCGCTATCCTTGCGACGAGCTGTTCCAGGTCGCAGTAAACCTTTCGACACACTGCTGTCTGAGCATAAAGCACGAGTGAATTCTGAGAAGGAACAACAGGGCTTGCTTCTCAAGTCCCAAACAAATAGTGCCATCCACAGACTTGCAGGAGTTCCTGAAAGCAGATTAGTTGCTGGTTCTGCCATCTCTTCTACAAGCAGGGAAAGCACTTCAAAGTATGTAAAAACATTATATCTAGTAGAGTAATTGCTTTATCCAAGCTCTAAAACATGATATCTTCATTGTGCACAGTGAAGATATCATTTTAATCTTCCATAAGGGCATGTTTGATTGGGTCTATTCCGTAATAGGGATAGCTATGTTGATCGGTAAAATGCTTTGGTTTGGACCTGACTTGGGTAAAGATGCATTGGGAACTGTTCGAAATGCTAGCATAAAGGTTTTCAAAACAATTTTGAACAAAATATCCCCCGTAACAAGCAAAAACTTTGGGTCATTTCATCTATTCCTATTCTGGAATAGACTCAATCGAATGCAGTCCACCCTTTGAGGCAGATGTATCTTCTCCTGCTCAGCTCACTCATGCTTTGCTTGCCAGTGAGATATCATAAAACTTTTGAAGAAAATATGCATCTGTGTGCAACCATGCTCTCTATTTACAAGAAATCAATAGTTTGTTATTTTGTCCTGACTCTTTTTTTTTTCTTTCCTCTAATATTAGATGTACCATACCTGGAAAGCCCCTTGCAAATGAAGGTTGGTACACAATAGAGCCGTTTTCAGATGACTGTCGAAAACCAAAACCAAAGTAATCACACAGGCCAATCACAGAGACTGAGAGAAAACAGTTCAGCCAATTGGAAGCCAAAGTAATTTGTGTTTGGTCTTGCATTTGGTTTTACTTTCCAATCAGCAGCACGAGTTCATGCCATCGCTTGCATGAGAAGTGTTTGGTTTTGGTTTTGGTTTTGTTCCTGATTGGCTGAGCATGCTGACAAACTCGTGTGGACCAACCCAAAAGCAAAGCAAACGCAAAGCCAAAGCAATCACACAATTACTTTCGACAGTCATCTGATAACCGCTCTAACATGTAGTTTGCTTCAAACAATTACTGCTGCAATATACCTACTTAGTATATATATATTTAGCATATACCACACAAGTGAATAGTGCCTTTCGCATGCTCTGATTGGCTCCTCAATCTCGGAATATCAAGTACTATTCACCTCCCAGCAGCTTCCGGTAAAACAAAATGGCGCTCAAGCCCAATTTTTGCTCATTTTTGTTGGAAATAAAATAACTATTTGGGAGTTGGCTATTAAACTTGTGTGGTATATACTAAAACAATTATTCGCCTCAGTGTCGGTGAATAGCGGTGGATATTTAACCAAGCCATTTTGGCGAGGTAAATATCCACCGCTATTCACCTCCACTTCGGCGAATAATTGTTAACTAGATTGATTACTCAGTCTATAAACATGTACATATCACAGCATTTACAGAGTTCATTACCTCCATTGTGTGTGATAAGAAACACTTTGTTTTGGCAGCTGGAAAAGGCCTTCAAGGTTCCCAGAGAATGTCCACTGAAGGAGGCAGCAGTGGGATGGACAGGGTCCTGTTGAACCATCACCCAAGACCCATGGCTGTGAGTACAACTTTATGAAAAATGTGCACAGATTAACAAGGAACGTGGAGCTACTCTTTGCAAGAAATCCCCCATTTACTGGCCTCAACCCCTACAGACTCCAACTCATGCCCTATATACTGCAACTGTACATTTGTCCAGTCCACGTCACCCAGGATCCAACTTCTGCCTATCTCACTGGCACATACTCCATTGCCCAACTTCCATGCACCCATATTACCCCACCTCAGTCACCCCACCCTGTTGAATTTCTATAAATAATTCTATGTTTTTGTTATTGATTTGTCTTTGTTTTTTTTTCTTTCACAGTCATGTCGGTTTGGAGCCAGGACTGTTGGGAAGGGTGCATTTGTTTTCAACAGAAGAAGTGATCACTTCAGATGTGCTGTACTGTCCATGGTCGAGAGATGTTTAAACCCTTCACTACAAAGGTGAACTCTTAGCTGTACATCATCATACAATATTTGTAATACTAGTATGTAAGTACAACTTGATAGTAAAAATGACCCTCGTAGATATAATGTGACTCATCATACATAATATGCTACTTTGTACCTTTATTTCTAGTAAGAATTTTCAACGTAAGAGTGCACATGTATCTGCACATTGTTGTTACTTGTTTGGGGGGCTTCAATGTTTGTGCCATAATTATTATTTAACAATATTAACAATGAATATTATTTTTAAGTAATAATATAATAATATAATATATAAAATAATTACTTACAGTAACAATTATTGCATTGACCATGTTTGTTGTTTGTATGCTGTAGGAAAAAGTCAAGGCCAGTGATCCTTCAAAGACCAACTGTGAAGACGATAGGACAAGCAAGTAACCATGGTAACTAATATTGGCCCATGCTCTGCAAATCACATGGACATTATACAATATTTTATATTATATTATATCCAGTGTGTAGTATGCTACAACTCTATTGAACTCCTTTTCTGACTTTTTAGAGACTAATGTAATGAGGACAACCATAATGGTTTCCTGGCATGCTGTTGTCATCATCCATACCTACGAGTTTTCCATGTGATTGTCCCTGTCAAATTTCACAGTATCAATGTTTGTCTTGCAGGTTTGTCCAATCTCTCTGATAAATACAAGCATCAACCTGGTGTTGGGCAGACAAGTAGGACATTAAACAACTTCCTCAAGGCTCCTCCACCTCCAAGAAACAAGTCACTAAAGCAGGCAAATGCCACCAATGGACTTCGTTCTCTGGAATCGTCTGTGGATGGTTCAAACAGCGTTTTACACAATTTTACTGTGGCTCAGAGCAAGAAAGCCTTCATGGACACTTCCAGTGGAAAAACCCATTTAATACAATCATCAAACTATATACAACCTGATGCTAGCAGTCAAGCCATTAGTGATATGGGACATATCGTGGCCAGCATTGATGCCAACGTATCAGAGAAACCTATGAACCTTGGGAACTCACTAAATGGTTCCTCTACTGATTTGAGTTTGAATTCTAATGTCAACTTAGACTCAAGTTTGAATCTGTGTTCGACTCTCGGACTCAACTCGCAAGGAGCAGTCGTTGCAACGTCAAGAACTCAGTTCCTGGGATCGAATGCACCACTTTTTACTTCTGTCAGTGGAGCTCAGTTAAGTGGCATGACGGCCATTGCTAGCCAAGTGCAGCCACAGAACGTGAAGGGCATTTTGCCAGCATCCATTTTAGGGAAGGTGTCTGTTGGGACAACGGCGCTAACGTCATCAACTGTTTACAAAGGAACGCAGGTTGGTCTTCTGTTGTTGCTATCTGCTCGTAAACAAAAGGTTTTGATCACCATAGCTTTTTTTATTCATATGGCCATGAATGTTTTGGTTGTGCAGTCAAACCTGAAGTGGGCATCGTCGAAGATACATATGCTCGTTTGATACAGGATTTGCGCTAGTACAAGTCCGACGAAAATAGGCGATTTTACCACAACACACTAGCTAGTTTCTCGCACTCTGATTGGTGGATTAACCGTGGTAAATAAAAGTCCAGACAACGATATGACGCTAGCTGACGCCAGCGTGTCACGTTTTGCAACGAAATAAAACAAAACTTTCTTGTATATTTCTAAATATTGTGGTAAAAAACAAATTTCCACTGGTTTGCCGTGGTGTGGACTCTTATTTACCACGATTTACGTCATCACATGGTCAAAATTAGTTGTGGACTCACTCGGCGAAGCGCCTCGTGAGTCCACAACATTTTGACCATGTGATGACGTAAATCGTGGTAAATAAGAGTCCACACCACGGCAAACCAGTGGAAATTTATTAATTTCATTTAAGCTGCACCAACTAGCAGATCTGGAAAAGTGACGCAAAAAAAGAAAAAAAAAAAAAAAAAACATTTTATTGTTAATTTGAGAATGTTTTCCTTTTACGTTTTATTTTGGGTAACATAATTGTTTTACAGAAGTTGAAACAATAAATCACTCACACCTATAAAATGATGAAGAATATTTTTGGTGGAATACTAAGTGTTGTGCTTTTCTTCCCTACCTTTATCGTTGCTTCTGGCATTACGCGTCGACCTGATAGCTGGCTGGTCAGTTGGACCCTTCTGGTAAGTCTATTGGTGTGGCATTCTGCATGTCGCTGTCTTTTACATGATTTATGTATGATAAAGTACATGCATATGAACTGCGAAATGTTTTTTTCGCGCTATCCTCACAAGTGCTGTTTTTTGTTGTTGTTGTTGGTGGTGGTGGTGGTGGTGGTGGTGTATTTCAAATTCAGTTTTCGTTTTTTGATTTTGAGTTGCTTCATAATCACTGATCACTTTCATTCCCAGAGTTTGTTTTGAAGCGAAAATCACGTACAGAGACCTCTTCTCATCAAGTCTTTGTTGCAGGAAAAATAATATCGGTTACATCTGGACAACGAGCAAGCCCTGCCCTCTGTAAAAAGGTCAGCTATACAGTAGATCAATCAAACTTAGGAAGAGTCGAGATTTATTTCCTCTGGTTATACGCCGGCCCTCCGTTGCCCCATGGATTAATCTTGTGAAAATGAAGATTGGTAAACGTAAGGGTGTAAAGGTTTTAACGTTAAAACGCTTTCTGGAACGTTTTCCCGGCGTATTTGCATAAGCTCAGGGCCCAGTAATTTAGAACATGAGTGTGCCAATCGTGGGACTAAAATTTAATATTTCGTCTTGATTTGTCCAAATCATGAAAACTGAAAGAGTTCTCTCCAAAAGTTTTGCCTAAAGCAAGCTTATCAGTTGCGAAACATTTCATTTACCTAGAGGTTGATGAATTAGCTTAACCGAGCTTTGAACAAATGGCTTATGGTATTTTTTAATATCTATGATCCATCCTCTAACTCGTTTCTACAGGCTACAACTCCACTACCCAATGGAACTGTAGCTTCGCCGCCACCAAGCTCTGGATCCGCCAAGAACTATAATCCCAACCTGAACTTCATCATCCAGGGTAACAACAATGTGAACTCGAATGCATCCGTCACAACGGTTGGTGGACCAGCGGTGACGGTGGCAGGGTTAAACAAAGGGCAGAGTTTGATATTTAACAACATGGGAGTGTCACAGATTCAGCCGCAGCCTCAAGTTTTAATTCAACAACCCGCGTCACCGATGCAACAAGCGCAAAACAGAGGTATGCATTGTCTGTTGGGTATTTTGCTCGACCTTTCGTCACTCAGAACGACTAATACGTGGCCTTGTTCATTTTTTTTCTTTGTAAACGATTCCAAACAGACAAACCAGCTAGTGCATTAGTGTATCAATGTAAAGTAATGTATTGGTAGTGCTGATGGCAATGACAATTTCGGTTACGGTGATCACGATGATGATAGTGGTGGTGATGGTCATGGTGATAATGATAATATCGACGACGATTATAATGATAACGATGGTGGTAATGATGAAGGTGAAGATCATGATCATGATCATGGCAGTGACTATGTTGATGACAATGATGATGATGATGATGATGAAGATGAGGACGAGGACGAGGAGGAGGACGATGACGAGGACGATGACGATTATAATGGTGACGACGTTGGTAGTGATGACGATGACGATGGCAACGACGATGTTGATGGTGATGATAATGATGATGATAATGATGCATCTGATGATGATGATGATGATGATGGTGAGGATGATGATCATGACGATGATTATGATGATGGTGATGGTGATGGTGACGACGATGATGATGACGATTACAATGGTGATGACGATGATGATGGCAGTGACGATGTTGATGACGATGATGATGATGGCAATAACGATGTTGATAGTGATGATAATGATGATGATAATCATGACGATGATGGTGATGATCATGACGATGATGGTAAGGATGATGATCATGACGATCATGATGATGATGAGGATGAAGATGATGATGATGATGAATAATGATGATGATGACTGATAATGATGACGATTGCATTCATTTGATTATGCTAATTGTTGTGGCACACGTATTTGTTTTGTACACTATCCACTGAACGAACTTGGCATTGCTTTCTGACAGGTAAAGTAAACATCAGGACAAATACGCTGCAGAAAGTGGTACAACAAAATTCCCCTCACTCCACCCCACAGGGGAGGATGGCGCAGTCACCTTCGCCGCGGCAACCATCACCACGGCAACCGTCACCGGGTCCGTTGTCACCACAGCAACCACAATCGAGGCAAAATACACACTATTTGAATCATCAGCACGTGAGCACGTGCCAACAACCAATAGTCCAGCTCAAACAACAAGTCGAACAACAGCATCAACAACTGCAGCAACAACAACAACAACAGATTAACCTTCGCCACCAGTTACAGCAGCAACAACAACAGCAGCTACAAAATCATCAACAACAGCAACAGATTTTGCAGCAGTCACAACAACAGCCGTTGCCACAGCAACAACAGAAACACATCAGTTCACAGTTCATCAAGCAACAGCTCCCTATCCAGCCTCGGCTCGCCCCAGCTCCTCCCTCTCAAACATTCATCGCGCAGCAGCAAACACCGACACAAAATATCGTGATGAAAGTGAACGATTCACAGCTCAAGGGTTCACCCAACTCCATATTCATTTCGAAGGATTCACATCAGAACCTACAGTCCACTGTTGTGCAGAAGCCACAGTCGAATGTTGTATAAAGAAGGTCGTGCTGGTAGCTAGAAGCGCGACGCTTGCCATTAAATTATCGGCAAATCCTCAACGCTCCGAGGGAACATGTCAGATGTGAACAGTATTATTGACTGTGCAAATGACTATTATGTACACTCTTTCCAATTCTCTATGATTCGTTGTTGCTTTTGTAGGTACACATTTTTTTCGTGCGACTTCCACCCGAAACACATTCTTTGTGAATATCAGGGTAGTTAAACTTAGCTAGCTAACGCTTTAGTGTTCAAGTACCTTTGGGATCTCCTCGCCTGTTTTTGGATGAGAGGCTGAATAGTGATTCTTGAGGGAACTATACTTTGACTTTGGTATCGAAATATGTCGGGCCTCACTCTACTCCTTATAATATACATACTACCCATAGCTACTTTTAAATCAATTGGAGTTCAACTTTTTAACTATTGAATCAAACTCATATTCCCCTTTGGTGTGCGTGTGTGGAGGGAAAGACATTTTGGATCGGGGAAGAAAAACACTGCAAAATTTACTCAGAGTTTAAAGCCTAGAAAAAAAAATAAATTTATTTATGTATAATATGTCTGCTTTCAAAAATTATGTACACCTGTCTGGGAAATACTATATTTAAATTATAGCATTTCTGGCTATTTAGAGAACCTTCGAGGAATAAGTCTGTGACTAAGTTCCTTATGGGTGAATTTCGCCTGCTACGGAGGCATGGAAAGTTTTTAATGTCCATATTTTTCTGCCATCAATGCATTACAAAATAACTGAATGTGAAATAAATCTCAGTTTCCTGTCGAGTTTCAACGTAGTTGCTCTGACAAGAATCTCGAAGTGCGCGCTACCCTTACGGCTTCATGCTTTTCAGTTCGGACGCTAGAAAATTGTTATCTGTCAACGCTACTCGATGCATCACAGAACATGAATTCTGAGCTGCGTTATCATTACCCCCACCCCACCCCGCAAAAAAAAAAAAAACAAAAAAAAAACGAAAGATTTTCTCCGCGGAAGCTGCTTTTACCTTGGCTGAAAGTGATCGTGGCTCCTATTACCCTCTTCGCTCAACTTTATGTTTTCTAAAAGGTAAATAAACAGAGAATACGAAAAGGGCGGTTGTTTTTGGCTGCAACTTTTATCGAAGAAAATATGGCCAAATTTTTAGTGTGAGAAAGCTATGCGGAAAAATTTTGGTTCCAATTTAAGCTATTCTTGACTAGCCTGCACGTGACGTCATCAAGCCATCTCAGAAGTTTAAGACGCATCCTACAAGTCCGATACACTAATATGTTTAAAACAGTTATGCCTTACTGGACTTAACGCAAAATTCTGGGTCGATACAAAATATCTATCGGGAGCTATGGACGCTTAGATACCGTGACAGCAAAGCCGTGTGAGTCACTCGTGGCCGACTAAAATTGGTACTTGTGTCTGAATTATGTTTTCCATCAGCTTATAATGACTTAATACATACCTTAACCAAGTCCGAAAAATCCTCGGAGCAGAAGAGCGGCCCGTACACAAAACCATCAAAATTTCGGCACGAATTTTCCTTTTGCTCCGACGATTTTGCCGAAATTTGGTATGTATTAAGTCAATATAAGCTGATTGCAGAAATTTAACAAAAATATACCAGCAAAACTTTCACTGGGTGCGATTTTGTTTAAAAAGTGCAGCCCACTTAACCTATAATGTCACTGCAAATATTTTCCCCCAGTTAAATCGAATTCTATCATATTTTTGCTGAATGATAGCTGCAACGTTTCTCAAAGTTTTATAGGAATCGCGTTAAAGCCAAAAAAGTTATGATCCAAAGTTTTTCATGGCCAGTGCGCCCGTTGAAACTCCAGAGTGACCTTAACATGCGTGCGTATAGATATCGTGGCTGCAGATCTCGACTTTCTGGAAGTATTTCATTTTGCCTCTACCCTGGTTCCAGAGGCCCTAACTCCAACCCCCGAGAGAGAGAGGAGGAGGGCCTTAGAGATCTGCGGCCTTAGCCAATCAGAGACATAGTTCAAAATCTGAACTAATTATCAACATGGAAGTGAGATACCCAACGGTTTGGGCCAGAGGCCCTCCGCCTCCTCTCTCTCTTTCCCTCTTTCTCTCTCTTTGGGGTTGGTTTTAGGGCGGGTTGGAGTTAGGGCCTCTGGAACCGGGGTATTTTGTCCCAGCCCCCAGGCTTCAACCTTTTGGCCTTGGAGCCTGGAACTAGGTAGCCTGGTTTACAAGATGGCGGACGGCAGTGGATGGGTCTGATCTGGCTGCAGTCAATTTTACTATGTCTGACGTTCTGTTCAAAGTCCTCATCATCGGTGATGCGACTGTGGGTAAAACGTCTTTTGTTGAGCGTTTTGTTCACGGGGCCAACCGCAGAGTTTACAAACCCACCGTAGGAGGTCAGTAAATTACAGTGCGAGAAGCCGGAAGCACTCACCTTCTAAATTTGACCACGCTCGTTTCATAAAGTATGTACAACTGTGCGTAATGGAAATGCGTAATACATAAAGGAGACAGATTTTGTCATGGTCGGTCGTATAGAATACCCGTCCACTTATAAAATCTAATGAAATTCTAATGCAGTAATTCTTTGTAGAACGAGGCAATGATATTTAATAGACTGTATTGTTATGGAAAGCAGTGGCCGGGTATTCTCTACTTTAGCGGTCGTGCATGTATCGATAATTAACCCCTCTTCTTTTTCTTCTTTTTTTTTTTTTCTCCTATTTCTCCTATAATCATCATAAAGTTGACTTTGCCCTGAAAGTGATACGATGGTCCGAAAGTACAACCGTCAGATTACAGGTTTGTAAGTGTGCCCCAAATTTAAAGGGGAAGGGGGGAGGCAGTGGAGGCATTTAGAGAATTTATATTGTGAACAGGAAGACATCTAGAAAAACTGTGTGCAACTGACTTGACCCCTCTTTTTTATTCCATAATTTTAATAAGAACAGGGTCCCCAGTAAAACAAGAAGAAATATATGGGCAGATTTTGCACAGTTGAAAGAAATCCTATGGATCAGGCCATTTCCAGTTCAAAACAGCACATCAACTTCCCACCAATTTTAGGTGTTACAGAATTAATAGAGTAAAGTTGAGGGTTTGGTGATAATCAGACTGCCTTGAAAATCATCAACCTTATTTTCCCAGTATTGGGGTGGGCACAACAGATGCTAGAGGCCATATTTGTCAGCCTTGTGCCATAGAAATGAGCATAGTGACCCCTGTTTTTATTGCATCATTGTGACCCACTTGAGTTGTTGTAGTCAAATCTGTGGCAGATTCTTTTTCCAGGGAATCACCTTAATTTAACTACTATGTTTGTTTGTTTGTTTAATTTATGTACTGTGGCATCTTTGTGGAAAGTTATGGGACATCGCTGGTAGGTAGTCAACCAAATGCATGTTCTTTGTATGTTCATGTACTAATCAGTTAAAAGTAAATTGTTTCACTCAGAACAATTCCTGGGTTCAATTTACACCATGAAAAATTGGGCCCTGGGTGATGTCCTATACTAGCCAAAGCAAACTAATTCAAATCTATCCTATCACAAATAATGTGCTCCTATACATAAGGCCTGTACTCAAAGGAATTTTTGCCTCTGATGAGTTGTTAATTATTGCTATATTGTTGTCAACAACAATGTTTATGTCTAATTTCAAGGCCAAGAGCGGTTCCATGCCATGACAAGAGTGTACTACAAAGGTGCTGCAGCATGCGTCATAATGTTTGATTTATCAAGCCAGCAAACATTTAAAAACACACTAGCGTGGAAGAAGGACCTTGATAGCAAATGCACCTTGCCAAATGGCAAAACAATTCCTTGCATACTGGTAGGAAATAAGGTGTGTGAAAAACGGGACTGTGCTTTGTGCAATCATGACTATGAAATATATCATATTTTATGTTTATCAATAATGTGTGATCAAAATCAATATTCATTATCATTTCACACTTGACTAAGCTCCCATGCATAAGGCTTCTAGTGATATCACAGATGTTATGGCTTCTGAAAATACTATTAAGAGAACATACAGTACATAAAATTTGTAACTGTTTTTTTTTTGTTTCTTTTTTCAGAGTGACCTCTCCCCCAGGCCTGTGCCAAAAGAAACAATTGATGAAATGTGCAGAGAACAGTCATTCATTGGTTGGACAGAGATGTCATGTAAAGAAGACACAAATGTTTCTGAGACCATGGAGTAAGTGATTAATAGCTAAGACTAGGCCTATGCTCATGCATTCATGAGTTACTAGTACCCGAATTATTAAAGGGTAGTGGAAGGACAGCTCAATTGGCTTGACTTTTCTGCTGTGAATTCAAGCAATGCAGGCAAAAAGTATGTACCATAAAAAGAAGCACTAGTTCTGTGATATACTTTGATTTCCCAGCTTGACTATGTAAGACAATCATGCATGAGTAACGCTGAAAATTTTCAAGAAGTGTAAAAGGGAAGGTGTGAGTGTTTTTGTTTGCCTTCCTAGCTCAAAATGCGCAATAATACGTGCATTATTATCACAATTAATAAGAGTTTGATAGGAATATTTATCTTCCTGTTTCTTGGAGAGTTCTGTGAATTATGTTTAGGTGTATGCCTGGCATCAAGATCTTTGAGGAAGTGCCGAACAATTCTCAATCACAAATAAATGATGATCACAACTTATTGTGTTGGTACAAGAATTGTTTCGTTTTACTGTGATCATTACTCAAGTTTACAGCAGAAACCCTCTTAATTCATTTATTATAAGAATGTTATAATTATAATAATAATGTTATTTATAGACATAAATTATTTATAACTAGTTTATTCAGGAGTCTTCAGATTGATCAGGTTTTCAGACAGAGAAATAAAACTTTTCTAACTCTTCATTTTACTCTTGGTTACCCAATAAATTATATAATAATTTAAGTTAAATTGTGCCACTTCTATAAATATTGTAAATGATGTACTTTGCTGTGCTCTTCAGTTAAGAATTTCTTTTTGATCCAAAATTTTATGTCTTCATGTTTCAGTTACCTGGTGGCAGAACTAATGGCCAATCATGAAGCAGACACAGGCTCCTCTCCTGACAACATACCAGCTGACCAGGGTGGTTTCATTAAACTTGGCAACCTTGCAAGCAAAAACAATCAAAAACAAAGTGAAAAGCGCTCATGTTGCTCATCTTAGGCTCTTATGCTTGTCCAGCTTCTGACAAAATAGATCACTTATGGATAATAAATTAATATCTATCTTATTAGTTATGTTTTGTAAAATCCAGAAAGATATAATTAACTCTAGCTAGGACAGTGTTGTTTTTACAGAGAGCTTTCTAGGCATCGCTGCAAAGCATTTTTTGCTTTTTATAGTTATCTTTTGTAATAATTATGAACTTAATCATTAGTTACAGTACTGTCTCTCTCTGAAACAAGTTCGCAAAGCATTATAGGTCCAAAAAATAATTCTGTCATCTGAAGAAATAATTCATTGTACCAGCAAAAAAATATTCCTATTACCCATAGAAAAATAATCCATTATACCAGTAAAAAAAATATTCATATTGCCCATGGAAAAATAATTCGTTGTGCCATTAATAATATTGTGCTTATGATTTTTCATAGCATCAGTCAAAAAAGAAAAAGAGTTTACTTTTTTCTGCGAAGGAACACTCGAGAAATGACTCAAACTGTTTATTTTATTTTCATACATTTTTTACCAGAACGGGCCCCCATAGATTCGGGTATCCACAGCATAAACATGAGCAATATTTTTCAAACAACAGCTGGCACTATTTTCCTAATACATTCAATTATTTTTATTTACTCTGACAAGGGGTTTATGGCTGAAAAGTGAAGCAAATTTTAAGAATTCATCACAGCACTGTGAAACACTGATTTCCTCATGATGTTACTGTTATGCTAAAAACAAGCACGCCATACTTTATAGGCCAATGAGGAACTCCTAACCACTGCCCATGTTTTAATATGAGGCTATGACAATATATCACATGTGTAGTACCTTTTGTCTGAGTCAAATTCAAAACTATTTTCTACCATTGTTTCGATTTTCCCCCATCCACTTCCTTTTAGGTCAGCCTAACACTCAGGTTAATAGTCTTTGACAGGGTTATCAAAATCAAGTAATAATATAATAGCTATTAATGTTATCAGTACAGTAGTTCTCTGGGTGGACACTCTCCTAAGCGGACAGCTCTACTTACGGATGCCTCTACAAAACCCCATTTAAACTCTAGCCCAGTCAAACTTCTCGTAAGCGGCCAGTTCCATGTAAGTTACGGACACTTTTTCTGCTTCCCAAGGATGTCTGCTTACAGGAGTTTCAACTGTAATAATATTAAGTCAGATTTGTGTCATGAATATATATAGGACTGGACATGCAGGGTTTTCATTCTGTCAGTATCCCTTGTCCCTGAAATTGCACTGGCTTTTGGATGAATTTTCAAATGATAAAATTAAGATAGCCAAATGAATAATTATGTTTGGTTGCCAGTAATAAATAAATAAGAACAATAACTGTCTATCTGTTTTACTTGAGGCCATGCCCCCTCCCCCGCTTCGATGCTATGCAATCATGGTTATATTCGGCACATTCCCCGCTTCAAACTGTGTAACATAGTTGGTGGGGATTCCCCAGGCATTTTATATAGAAAGTGAAAATAGTCTCGTGAAGAAAGTGGAAGTGAGAGGCCTTTATGAGCATTCATCAACCAAAAAGAAACCTCTTCGTTGAAAAAAAAAAAAAAAAAAAAAAAATACATTCGTCAACGTATCGCAAACTACAGTGTAAACTCAGTCGGACGTCATAGGATCTTAAACCGTGAGAAGGCCTGGGCTCCACTCCGGCGCCCGCCATTTTGACGGAAGGATCTGATCTGATCGAGAGTCAGTATCATGGCGGATAATCCAAAGTACAAAACCCACATAACAGGATGCACTGGTTCAGTAATAGTAGGCGATCAAACGAAGGTTTGGGTCGGGCCATCTCGGCCTCCCGAAGGTACAGTGTTGTTATTTAACGCAATCGCGCAAATTTAAAGTATATCATGCCCCACCCTTGGTGTTCACAGCAAACCCTAAAACACAACCGTTTGCCCCATACGTCGATTATTAAGCGAAGGACGTGCTGTACAGACATCCATCCCCAGCTGTTCAGATCACATTTTGAAGAGAGAACCGCGTCTGCCATTAACTAAGTTTATATCCTTTGATTTATTGTTTTACAGTTGTATATTATGACATCTCATTGAAGAAAGTGTTTTCATGCAAATCCACGATCGCGTGAAACATTTTTGCACTGCTTTAATGTGTCACAAAATTAACACCATTCAGACAAATCACAGTGAAAAATATGTGCAAATAATAATTAAGTCAGAGCTACACTATATATCATATGATCAACTAGAATCAGATTTTAAAGTTAGATTTATTTCTTCTTTACAGTCCAAGTTCAGCAGCCTGTCCCTGTACAAGAGGAGCAACCATCTCAGGGCCGTAAGTAACTTTGTGCCCTAAACCTTCAACACTGAAATCAACAAGAAATCATGAAAATTCCACTTACACTTGCCATTTTAGCCAAGTTTGATGGGCATGTCCCCCCCCCCCCCCATTCTGTACTACATACTGTTGTCTCCTATTGATCTGATTTTTAAAGATTTCCAAGCCAATCATGCTGAAACCTGAAATACAGTATTTGGGTATTTTTTATGCTATTGCTTGTAACAGTCTCTGAAATGGCTAATAAGGATGATGGTAATGGCTTTTCCCTTTTATATTGCAGCCAATGTTCACTGTGAGGAAACAACAGAAGAAAATCCTTTCCATGTGAGGGTAAAGACAGGCTACGTTCTCATCATCAATAATCAGACCTTCACCAAGAGAGCCGGCACAGAGCGCACTGGTTCTGAAGAAGATGTAAGAAATCTCAGAAGCCTCTTCGACGATTTCGGTCTCAAACCAATCAAGGTTGTGGAAAATTACACTGCTACTCGAATGCTTGAGCTGCTGGAAGAAACATCCGAAAAAGACTTCTCAAGGTATGATTGCTTCATTTGCGTCATCCTCAGTCATGGTTCAAAGGAAGGAATACATGGTATTGACGATGAAGCAATCCAGGTAGAGGCACTAACATCAAAGTTTTGCCATGGCTCATGCCCAACACTTGATGGCAAGCCAAAAGTGTTTTTCATCCAAGCCTGCAGAGGGTCCCAAGAGGACCTTGCACAAGTGGAAAGTGATAGTTTGCCAGTCACGATGTCCTACCCACAGCTTCCATCCAGTTCAGACTTTCTCATCTGTTATGCTTCATCCCCTGGTTACCAATGCTACCGACAGCCAGAGCTTGGATCCTGGTTCATATCCACTGTAGTCGATGTTTTCAAGCACTATGGCCACGAGGAGCATCTAATGGATATGATGCTACGGGTAAATCACAAGGTCGCTTCATTCTACAGCAACCGTGGCCAGAAGCAGATGCCATCAGAGATCTGCATGCTTACAAAGAAAGTGTTTTTTAATGTGGTACCTGCATGAGGCAGATTTGCATACCTTTCAATTCCCAAGCTGTCAAATGATGTTACTACTCAAATTCTAATGTAAAAGTTGATTTGAGCAGAGTTCATGTCTTTTAATTTTTTAAGGATTTCTTTCACTCCCCAGATTGATTAACTTCAATTTTCTCTATTAGTCTGCCACCAGCTACAGTCCATGGAATGTATATCATGGAGTATGGAATACTTGACAGCTTGCTGAGATGATAGCTGATTTACATTGAATTCTTACTACTTTACCCACTGTTTATTCCAATGAATGATTCAGAAAAATTTGTCTTGTGCACTCAGGAGGGGTTAAAAGAGGTATTTAATCACGAGTCGAGTTTAGCTCGAGTCCAAGCAAATTTGGCATCAATTTGGTTGTAAAACTGTGTACAAAAACACACCACAGCAGCAATCTAATGCATATTTTATCAACTTTAAGCCCAAGAAAGTAGGGATGGAGAAATGGTGAGCTGGAGGCTTTAGTTTCAATGTGTATTTCTACATGTGCATGAAGTTTGACCAAAATTTCTTCCAAAAGTCATATACATGTGTAACACTGCTGGACCACCCCACCCACACCCGACCAGGCATAGCATTGATAGGTGCAATAGGCGCATACATGTAAATTGCATTACTACTTCAGGTTTTTTCTTTTGCATGACTTGCCATTCCCACATGGTACATGTAGTTGCAAAATAGCCAGTAAACAGGTTCAACCACTTACTATACAGTGCTGATCAGAGCCTCAAAAATAATAATTTGTGCATGATAGTGAATGTGGGTTTATTATGTAATTCTAATAATAAGTTTATTATATGATGTTTGCATGTGCCAGAACCTTGATTGAATAAAGCCATACAATGGTTTGGTGTCTATTATTTGTCACAACCTGAGAAAGTCTCCTGAGTTGGTCAAAACATCAAGTCATCCGCAACACTTGAACATATCATATGTACGATAAGTACAAAGTATTAATATTCTCGTAATTTATTGACTACTACTATTGACTCTGTACTATTCAAAATTGTAAACAAACATGTGAAGGGCATGTAAACTGGTATACATGTCATTTTTTTTGGAGAGTACAGTGAATGCTGTAAACTTCCAAGTCATGCCACTGGGCCTTACTTTGAAGCTGGCCATACAAAACATTTTGATAAATACAGTACCAAGTAATGTTTTTATTGTATATTCAACCTACAGTACTACAAAATGCTGCTTTGATCTAATGCTGAAACATAACTCAACATTGCACTCAAATAACAATCAAGGGTAACAGTATTATAACAGTTGTCTATAAAAAAATAGCACAGGTAAAATGCACAGCAGTGCTGATATTCTAAGTGCTATCCTTTTCTCATACTGGTGCTGAGTTTGATTGTGAATTTCTGGAAACCAATGGGCGCCTTTCCTCAACACTGTCTTCACTTGTCTCACTCAAACTTGTGCGAGATGTTACAGGTACAATAGCAGTGTTCTCTATGGGTTCCGAGGTGGGGTCTCTCGGAACATCAAACTGTGATGAGCTCATCTTTTGCCTCATAATGAAAAAATGCAGGAACATGTGGAGACAGAAACCAAGATGAATTGGTGCTGCTGCCTTGAAGAATGCCGATATTGCTTCATCCAACTTTGCTTGGTTGAGGAACGCTTCCACTGTGCCACTGTATTGATCAATGACAGAACTCACACAGATGGCCAGCAAGGCAAGCATGATAGCCGGAATGAAAAAATGCTTGGACTTGGTGTTGTTGTCGCCATGATGACACCCAAAATGTGGGCCCATCTTGACAAAAAAATGTAGCTGGAATACAATTCCTACAGTGCGTATAAAGTCTTTGATGGCTGTCCAGGTCAAATACAGGTGAAGCTCACTCTGGCTGGACAAAAGCCTGCTTGCCCAGAGACCACAGAAAGAAGACTTCATGAGCCAGAACACAAATCCTACAGCTCCCATGAATCCAACCATGACATCTATTGCTTTGGATTCGGTCTCACGCCATTTGCCGTCATGTTCTAGAGGTGTTGCACTTCCTTGTAGTAATGCAAAGCCAAAGATGATAACCATGATGTCGACAAGGATCGGAAAGATGTTTGACCAGGTACCCACAAAATTCAGATACTGCAAGCCATTGATCAGTTGAAACACAATGCTACCAAGGCCCAATACATAGCCAAACCCAGTCATATGGGAAATCTCTACATTGACTTCTCTTCTGCGTCCAGGACCGTGGACTCCCTCCGATTCTTGATCAAACAAATCAGAGGCACGTGGGTTTGGTCTGGTGTCATCTAACTCAAGTGAATGCTCCAAGAACAGAACAAAGCAAAGAATTCGATAATCAATTAGCAATGCATTGTATGTTGCCTTGATGATGGAAAATCCTTTACCAAAGAGCTCCTGGACAAATTCATTGTCTGATCCGGAAGTCACCACCGAATCAACCCAGAAAGCAAAGTTGAAGAACGCTACGAGTTTCAGATACCAAGAACAGGCAAATCTCAAGTCGGCCCGGGGTACCTTGTGCCGCAGACTGAAATGGTATATGCTGGCTTGCACAATCTTTTGGGTGAGCGAAACAAACTCTACTGCAGCATACACTGGTTGAGGAGACTTGGTTGCCGCTCCGATGGCAAAAAGCAACTCCAACACGATCAAAGGTATCGTGATAACCCAGATTATGATGCCCATGCTGCCATGCGTAAAGCCAACTGGAAGGCGCAGATGACCAAAGTCATCCAGAGGTCTATCGGGTGAGGCATTCTCGAACAAAACCATCGTCCCAAGAATCAAGACTGCGATGCCGACGATTGTTTCCAAGCCTATCCGATAGCTGCCATACACTACCTGATCGTTACTTGTACTTAAAGTTGTAATCGTCGTCAGCAGTGCGCCAAGGAAGAACAACACTATGCCAATTCGGGTCTCGACAACACCGCGTCCGATTCGACCGAAGTGGTAGCTCGCAAGAAGAACACAGGCCAGCAAAAAAAGAAAGGCAGAGAGTGTTGTTAACACTATACTAGATGCAAACGAAACGTCTAGGTCCGGAGTGTAAGTGGTTGGCGGCGACGTCGATGTGGAACCATTTCCGTCCTGATACATGGTTTTGTGCAAGTCAGCAAAAGGATAATCCTAACGAGCAAAGTCGAAGCAAAATCGAATCTATGCACGGAACAGAATATATAACTTAGTACAGAGTCAGCTTCGAAATGTAGAAATAGATACATGTACATATTTCGCAATCCTTCACCTCAAACCTCGTGAACGGGACGACCTTTCCGCCTCGCTTCCAGATTACAGAAGAAGAATAAGCAGGCAGGGGTGGGTGGGTGGGGCACAACTCGCGAGCTTTTCCTCATAAAGTCCGATCGTTTATTTTTGGCTCTTGTGTATCACAGAAGTTCTCATAACAAAATCAAAGTTAAGCGCGCCTTCCACCCAGAAAAATAATAAATGTCAGGCAAACTTCCAACAGTGTGTGCGTCTCTCTCCGCGGAGCTTTGCGGGCGCCACGAAACGGGGCGGGACGGGACAGGACGGACGCCGGAAAACGGTTGAGTACAAATACGGTAATCGCAGATACTCTCTCGTGCTGCCATTGATGGGACTTTTACTTTGGTACTCCCAACAAGAGTAGCCTTTGTTTTACCGAAATTTTGACTCAATTTTTTCTTCGAAGTCAAGTGCTACAAGCAAAGGAAGGAGAAACTAGAATGGTGTATGTTATACTTTTGCGTTGAAAAAAAAGAGTCGATTGCGTGACGAAGTACATATTTCCCACGGTCGGCACGTCCATTTAATTCATGCAGTCTGCCAAGCACGTCCTCAAAATTTAATACTTAAATTTTGAAGTTAGTCGGCCGTCGTAGTACGGGATAAAAGGAACACTGATTTTCCAATTTTGAATTCATAGGCAGTACAATTAAATGGGTGAGTGGAAAAAGCTGACCCCCGGTCCATGGACACCCCCATTGACCCAGTCCACGGACCTCCCACTTACCCGGTCCATGGACCCCCACACTGACCCGGTCCACGGACCTCCCACTTACCCGGCCCATGGACCCCCACACTGACCCGGTCCACGGACCTCCCACTTACCCGGCCCATGGACCCCCACACTGACCCGGTCCACGGACCTCCCACTTACCCGGCCCATGGACCCCCACACTGACCCAGTCCACGGACCTCCCACTTACCCGGTCCATGGACCCCCCCACTGACCCGGTCCACGGACCTCCCACTTACCCGGCCCATGGACCCCCACACTGACCCGGTCCACGGCGGATTATTACGTCATTGCCTTAGGCACCTGGCCTAAAAAGTCGTACGACAGACTGACTGACTGACTGACAGACGAACATTAAATTTCGAGATGGCGACCCGCTTGGAGTCTTTAAATTAAAATTATAAATTATAATAAATAAAAAATAACATTGAGAATCCCAAAGTTTTTTCAGTAGTTTGTCCCTAAAGCGACGTTTAAACACAGCTACAGAATTACCAGTTTTATAATACACTGGCCTGTGTTCAACATTTGGGAGCTCCTGGATTACGACCGCTAATCTCTGCTCCGTGATGAATTTCGCGGACAGATATTCGGGGGCACAGCCTGTCATACACTTGAAATTCATTGTGGCGCTGCGATGATAAAGCTGGCTGGCCACAGGGAGCCAATTTAGTTCCTTAAGGAGCGGCGCGACATGATCGCATTTACGCGCGCCGCTCACAATGCGGCATGCGAAGTTTCGGCGACCTGTCGGTCTGAAAGCTCGAGGGCCTCTGAAACGCTTGCTGTGGATGCCGGGAAGTGCACCCCACGGGTGGGTTCACGTGCCCCATTCTCGTGCGCTTTCTTGAGCCTTTTGATCCTAATGTTCTTCTCTTTATAGCGGCGATTCTGATACCAGCTCTATAAAGAAAGAAATATAGTAAGGAGTGCGGTCACGAACAGTTTCTTTGGTTTACATACTCTGATCCGCTTTTTTCCTCTTTCCCTTCCGTCTCTGCATCTCTTTCAATTAATTTCATAGTTTCTAACGAATTCAGAAACTAACGGCAACGAGAAACTTACCCTCAGGTTTTTCTTAGAAAGTCCCAAACGCCACATGAGGCCTTGCTCAGTTATATCGACCAAATATGGATTAACTGAAAATGCACGTTCTAATTCTCGCAGCTGATAGGACGAGAACGTCGTACGGTGTCGCTTCTTCTTTGTACCCACTCCGACCCCATTCGTGGGGCTGTACACGATCGGGGGCCCACGGCTGGAAGTCATTTCACCATCTTGTGGTTTCCGGCCTTTTCTATGAGATATGGAAGGGCATGTGTAACCTGGGGCAGAAAGTGAAAGTTTTTGTTCATGTCGGACAACCGAGCAAAACAAAAAAATAAACAATAAAATAAAAAACGAACGACTCACAGCAACTGATCGCCACGGCGGACGTTCGTTTTATTTATTTTTGTGCCGATCTCTTTTATGGAATAAACATTTAATATTGTAATATATTTTATTGCAGAACACACTGGGCGCAGCACACGGTCGCCAAAGCTAAAAGAGTTTGTATGGGAAATTATACGAATGACCTGAATACAGTGGAACCTCCCTGAGCGACCAACTCCCCGTAAGCGACCACTTATTACCAAATGACCGATGAGTCACCAAGTCAAACATTAGTAAAACCTCTCGGAAGCGACCATAGGCGACCACGACCACCATTGAGGCTCACCGCTTGAGTTTTTGTATTATTTTTTTACCTCTGGTAAGCGACCACACTATGCTCTACAAAGAGAAAACAGTTCTGAGCAAAGACTAACTTCCTTGCAGAAACCGGACCGGACAAAACACGAATGTGTGTAATGTAGCTTGCAGCAGGACACAAGGTTGATTTATCAAAACACAAGTTGTTTTGCACTCACTAAAACTGCAATATTTGACACTGGTTGTAGCTCAAAGCTGGATGGCTTACTAGGCCTGCCATGGTAAGAAATTCCCGTAAGCGACCACTTAAAGACGAACGGAGGGTGGTCGCATACGAGAAGTTCCACTGAATTCAGGTCATTCGTAATTTCTTATACAAACTCTCTTAGCTTTGGCGACCTGTGGGCGCGGTCACAGTGGAAACAAAATTTCGGCCAAAGTTTTAATTCGAGGCTTTATCTATATAAAAGGAAAAAGTCCCGGCCCGGGACAACTTTTCTCCATACAAACAGATTGCTACATACCTGTTAGCTCTTTATCATTTCGGTCTAAATACTTTTGCTTTTCACCAAGAATGTTATCGATGGAAAACGCTGAAGACGGATGTGCTGAGTTTGCACCGTTTACGGGTGTTTCGACTTGACCGCTGGAATCTATCGTATTTCCCATTGTGGACCAACGTGCTCCGAGCAGAACTCTTTGCAAGAGGAAAAGGGGAGTATGGGCACAAACATACCCAGGAAAAACAATTTACATTTCAATTGAATGCAAGGAGGAAACCCAAATGTGTAGGGCGTAGTTAATTAGTGATGGCCGCCAACTCACTGTAGTCACGTCCATAAAGAGGACACGGAGAAAAGTTCCCTCCCGTTGCTAGAAGTTTGTTCATTGTCACTGTCGGCATCGTTTCGGTGTCTACGACAACTCACAAAAAAATCCCTTCTGACTCCCTGTAGAGAAGTTCCGTGTCTGTTGTTTTGGGCGGCAGGGCGGCAAATACCACCCACCCATCCTGTCGGCGAGTTCTGTGCCATCTGTTCCGTGACATCACGTTCACCACTCCTCTGACAGGTCTCACAGGTCTCCCATCTTGCACGGCCTGGATTTTTTATTTCCGATTTCAACAGCGTGAATAAATACAGGAACGCTTTGGAAAGATATTCTTTTAGGCATAAGTGGCTTAGATTACTTAATTTCGCATAAAAATATAAAATCTGAAGGCATGTGCAAATCTGTGCACTTTAACGCCTGTTACTTGCCTTTACACTGAAATCGAGTTGTTCTAAATGAAAAAAAAAATATTGACATCCTTTGAACGAGCCCAATATAGAAAAAAAGAGGGCAAATTTCAGCTACAAAGAACACTAGGTATAGCAAAGAGGAGAGAAGTTAACCAGGGATGTTAGACTATTTTTATGTGTTACGTAATAGCACGCGTGATCCTCGTGATACTTTAAGGCCTGGCAAAACGAGGACACATTGTGGAGGCAACATTGCTAGCGCGCATGTTTCCCAAATGTTGCCCCGTTTTGCCACGCGCGAAACATTTGTTGCGGACACAAAAAATGTTTCTGAAAAACTTCAGAAACATTTGTTGTGTCCACGCGGAACGCAACAATGTTGCCGCACGTTTTGCCACCCTGGAAACATCGAAGGACACAGTGTTGCCGCCACAATGTGTCCTCGTTTTGCCAGGCCATTAGGCCACGTGACTACCCACCTACTGTGAGCTATCGCTAGTCCTTCTCTGAACTCTCGGTATTATATTGTCATGTTATTCTGACACAATGCATTCCTGAAGCATATATTTCATCCCATTTCAGCTGGTAACCACGGTTTCTCGCTACAAACTGGGGCATTTAGATTTAATTGTTCTGGCGAACGTGTGCATGACCTGATCGACTGCGAGACGGCACAAAATTCCTGCTCTACAACGCGAACGCCTGACGCTAACATATGGTCAGGTCCCTTGAAGCGAGGATTTTCTGTGAACCGATACAATATTAACTTTCTAACTCGAATAAACATATCGTGTATCAAAAATTTTGTTACTGTTTGCTCCAGAGACTTTTAAATAGAGAAGGAAGGATGTTACGTAATAGCACGCGTGATCCTCGTGATACTTAGGCCACGTGACTACCCACCTACTGTGAGCTATCGCTAGTAGTACTTTCGCTCTTGACAATAAAGGGTAGAGAACCATGCGCAACCATGCGCTATAATTGGGGAAGCGTTGTGCAGCATACATGAGTTCTCTACTACATGAGTTCTCTACCCAATAAAGCACGTTACGTTACATTATGTACTAAGTTTCATCACACAAAGACATTTAATCAAAGTGTATAAATCTAAAACATGTAACATTAGTAGGTACTTACAGTAATATTCCTTCACTTTCTCTAAATAAGTTATACTGTATAAATTATAAGAATAACTTCGTAATGGTACATCACTGCACTGCACTTATACTGTTGGATACAACAGTTACCGTAGCAGAGTTTTAAAAATGTAACTCCTTGATGTAATAGCCCATCAATTCCCTTAAATTGCTATATGGTTGCTGTGCAAATTGCCTGCCCTGGATCATTGGAATTGACTGATGCATAAAGCAGTCCCCAAACCCTTATAATAAAATAGCACAAACAATATTATTTATATATTGCCTATCTGCCATTATCTTGGATGCTTCATATTCCACTGCACACAGTCACTGTATTTCACACCACTTCCTCCAAAAATGTCCAGAGCACTGGAAAAGACAAAAAAATTATAGAGAAAAAAGAGAGACAATGAATTATGCAAATATCAGTAAATCTGACATTGAGTTGGTTCAATGTTAATTAACTGCAAATGCATATCTTTGCATGTGTGGCCAATTTGATCGCCAAAGGACTAAAACTTACTGTATCTCCGTATCTTTTATGCATGCAATTGCCAAATTTAGGCCCAAGTCAAACTTGTGAAAAGATCAAACAGAAAAAATAGTACCCTCGAATTCCATCAGGTTTCTAAAGTCGATTTCAAATTAGTTTCAATTTTTAAGTTACCTCCCAAATGTGAGGTCCACTCTGCCACATGAGAGCCTGTTGACCAGCTCCAGGTCTGCAATATCTGGATAAATAATGTGTAAAGCACTCACGTTTTCATGAGAAATTAACTATGACACAGCATATAAAAGAGCATTGTCTTATATGTCTATCTTAGTCTAAACCATTGAGAAACTAGCCTGATTTTGTAAGGGGGGGGGGGGGGGGGGGAGGGGGAGGAGGAGGAAAACTGCAGGCAAGCTTGAGTTGTCCAAAAATCAGGCTATTGAGAGACAGATTGGTGTGACTGAAATAGATTATCGGTAATGCTAATGTCCAGACTGACAGCCCATTTCTTCTTTCTTTTGCCAGATGGAAAGTCAACCACTGATACAGTATCTTCCTCCAGCCTGCTTCCCAGACATGTGCAGTATCTCCCCGCTTTCTTGAACTCATAAACTTGTACACTCATGCAGTCTCTACTTTTCCATGTCAGGGTTCTTGTCTTCATACCAACCTTTGCCACCACCAGCATAAGTACATGGAACAGGGGACCACTGCCCAAGTGCTAGGACAAAAAGGCAAAAACAAAAGCAAAAACAAACCAAAATAAATAGATGAATAAAAAACAGTAAATCCAGCATAGTAGTACTAACACAACCAGATCCTATTTCCTCTAAATAGCAGCAAGCACCAAACTATATGTATCATAATATGGAATGCCCTGTGAGGAATAATTTCAGATATATTGATATTTTCTATACTTGAATTCTCTAGATTACAGATGGGACAAGAATATGACAACTGACACCCACCTGTGACCAAATCTTCATCTATTCCTTTGCAAAGACCCTGTTGTGGAATGATAAACATTTAAAGGACGTATGTCTGTCAATACTGTCAGCCTATTAGTCTAAAGTATATGTTTGCTTCACTGAATGAAAACTACTGGTATAAGTATTTCTGAAAGCATGCTTCATATTAGCGTTACCTCTACATCAGCAGCATGAATAAGAAACTCTGAGGCAAACTCTGACAACTCTTCCAAACATGCTGTAGTGAAAACAAACAAAAAATGATAAATAATAAATTACAAAGAATAAAAAAAAAAAACACAAAGAAAGAGAAGAAATCTCTATGGACCTACCAGTTCCCACTGAGTGATCATAGAGTTGGGATAATTCCATTTGTATCATCATGAAAGTGTATTTTATTAGGGCTAATATATAATTATGTTCAACTTCTCCATTTATCAGGCCACAGTTGTAGTTCCAATCTTAGGGGTTTGGTTGGAGTGGGACGAGCGAAGGAACTTACACCCCACTGAAAGTTGAATGTCTCAGATTACTTATCCCTTTCACTCCCAAGCTCAAAATTCAGATTCTTCCAACCTTTTAAGATGAAAATGTATGAGCACCATAGTGAGAATTGATAGCAGAATCAACTTTCATGTGAGCAAACTATCAAGTGGCAAGTTCTCCATACTGTACGATATATCTCTGGTGAAAGACTGAAGGAGAAAATTGAAGTTGATCACTCTCAGGAGTGAAAGGGTTAAAACAACTGGCCGGGCTATATATAAAATGCTCCTTACACTTTGTTATGGCCATATCTGTCACTGTCTGCCACCTGTTGATGGCCACATACCACGACTGTCCATGTCGTCGACAACTAAGATCCACTACAAGCCGTTCTCTACCAACCAGGCTGCTCAGTTCTTTAAGACGTGCCAGAGAGAATTCACTTGATGGAAACAGCCACGATGTTACTATAACCTGCGAACAATCCAGAAGCATACAATAATGAGCTGTCAACCAAGAGGGTTAGTTAGACCTTTTTGCGAATGGGTAAATTTGACTGAATTCCCTCAACTGACTGCCCATAACTGAACAAATTTCAGATATCACCTGCTATTTTCTCCTACTAAACTATTCACAATTTGACTTCCTGTTGAAAGGAGAAATTTGCCTCTGATAACTAATAGGATCGAGTAATAGGGATAGGCAGGGTTTGGAATTTTAAGACTCTGTAGTACCTTGCCTGCACCCTTGTCTAGCCACCTCTGAGCATTGTCTATTGTGATCCCTCCACCAACTTGAAGTCCACCAGGCCAGGCTGCTAAGGATTCCTCTGCAGCTGCCTCATTACCAGGGCCCAGCTTGATCACATGACCACCAACCAGGTTGTCATGGCGATACAAATCTGCATAATACTGAGCACTTTTGCTGTAAAGATAAAAAAAGTAAAATTACAACAGCACTACCCAGTCTTTTACTCTGCAAGTGACTATAATCCTGGAAGTGCCATGAAAATATGAACTGAATGTATCTGATGGCCCACTCTCATTCTCCTTTTATATCCAACTTTTTCCAATATTTAGTTCAAAATATTCAACCCGCTCTCTATCGAGATTTTTGCTCCGAGGCGGAATGCCATGTGGGAGAGCTGCCAAGTATACAGGGGTTATGAAAATGGCGTCTGAACCAGGAAATGACAATTTAGAGTCACTTATCAGAACAATTTTCCATTGCATCCTCTCTGTCAGAATTTAATATTCTCCATAGGGGAATTCGGATGATTTTTGGAATGGGTACCCATACTTAATTCGTGGCGGGTCAATATCAAAAAAAAGGAGGGTTTTTAATTCAACCTCCGGAGCTTTGCTTCCATTTCATAAAAATCGTTCCTTCGATGAAGTATCCTGGTTTCAATGTGATAAGAAGTGATACAAACAAATTAATACCTTGCTACAAAGTTCGTCCGAAGGCATTGCTCGTCTTCGCTCAACGTTCCACCTACAATCTGGGGCAAACAACAGGTAATTTTAATAGAACAACGAAACACAAGGGTCCTCTACGAGTGCGCATCAAACATACTCAACAAACCTGCTTCACTTTGCCGCAGTGGAGGTCGATACACGGCCGAAAGTGAGTGGCCGTGACTAACTCTTCTCCATCCGCCATATTGGAATATTGGCCTGTCCACAACGACCGCGGGCTCACTAGCTAGGACTTGGTCAGCGGTATGGAACGCGGGCAAGTAAGATGCTTTCCCGGAAGATGACACGAGGCACCGAATGCCGTCCCGAATGCGGGGAGAACCCCACAGTACCTGCGTGCAGATGTCCAATCCTGACCTCTCCTTTAGAGAGAACAAAGATGTCTCCTCACCCCTCATTGTCTGATGAATCCCTAAAGTATAGATTTTTATAGATCACTCCTCAGGACTAAAAAATCTTCATTTCAAGCCCAGTCTAGCAAAGGTGCTCCATTTCACCCACAGCGGAGGTCACCAGGCCCAGGGGCGTGGGGGCAAGAGCTGCTCCCATTCTGACCAAAAATAAAATCCATGATCAGTGGGGGTTCAACTGAACTCTACATTTTTGCAATGATTACAATTGCAGCAACTTTCAGCCCCATTGCAAGTTACTGAGCTTGTGTTCAGTGTAACACCCATCTGACAGATGTGTGAATTGATGAAGTTCAAACTGCCCTTCCCTGCAAGAGGATCATTTTTTATTTATTAGACTTTCTCCATACATTGAAGACAACTGAATGTATTACATATACAGGTCCAAGTTATGTATAAAACTGGTTTTAAATCAAATAAACCAAAAAGACAGACGTGAAAATTATTAATCAAATAAACAAAATGTCATATTATCACCCACCTTATCTATACTGTACTGTATATACTGGTAATATGTTTACAAGCAGCTTAGTATGTATCCACAGCATCAGTGCAGCCACAATACTGACATAAGTGTTCAGCCCTGCACATATTAGAATATAAGCGGTTCTCTTATTGAGTCTAGTTTAGATTAACGACTTCTATTTGAACTAGGCCAAATATGGTACAAAACAAACAGGACTGAGTCCCATGCGAAGTGTCGCTAAAAGCTGATGTGTTGATACTGAACTTTATGAAAAACAACTTCGCTAACATTTACTAATAACAAATGGGCCATTTCCAAGTAGGTTTTTGCCCTGGCTTTCCAGTCTGATAAATAAATGTATATTCTCCCAATATTTATTCTTGAAAGAACATTTTATGAGTGATGTTGTGCCAATATTATTGATACCAGAATCAACTTGAATCTGAGCAAGTTATCAAAAGCCAAGTTCTCCATACTGTATACTAATTATATCTCTGACGAGGAGGAAATTGGAAATGATTACTGTCACAAAAGATGCTGTTCACTCCCAGAATTGATTGCATAAAAATGTTATGTGAGTAAAACTAATTTTCATTCAAAGCTTGCTTTGAAACAGAGACAAAGCAACTCAGAAATGGCCCATTAGTCACTGAATGTTCTATGGTTACAGCCAGTGCTGTACAAAACAGCAATATTACTGTATTTTCTAAGAGCAGAGTAACATACTCAATATATCAGCTACAAATTATGAATTCACAAAATGTCAGAGACTAATTTCCATCCTTCACAGTGGTTCTACACTTCATGGGATTAGCATTTCATTCAGTCTTTATCATGGGTACTAGTTACAAGGTTCTGTGATTTTGGTGTATAGAGGCAACCATTTCAAATTTTCAAGGTCAATGTTATGCTGAACATCAAATCATTCTTGTGCATATATAAGTTTGTGCATATTTCTGGTTTGCAGTACAGCATGTCTCAGTTCTCATCCATTGGTTCATCTCCTTTCTCTTCTGTTTCTATAGTAACACTGCTGTCTGGCTCAAAATCTGCAAAAAGAAGGTGAAAAAATGAGGAAGAATAACCCTTGGTTATATAAACAGTCATGACTTGATGAATACATTTGAAAACTGCAAGACATTATCTGTATGTTATGGATGTTACTGTAAAAAGGGAATACTTATAATAAATAAATTAAGGCTAAAGTAACTGCTAAAAGTTGTCTGAGGAAAAGCCACTGAAAGAAAACAACCATCCATCCCTATCAGAGGTGTCTACAAGTATCCACAACAGTCAGCATAGAACAGCTACAACATTTTCCAGATAAACAACATGTTTTAACCTGTTTTACTTGACTCGGCACCACCTGCCTCCACTTCACTCTCCCCTTTTTCCTCCTCTATATCTTTTCCCAGTGGTAACGTGCTATCTGGCTCTGCAATATTAGATGCTGTGCTTTTCTCTTCTGGCTGCCCCAGATCTTCCTTATTGTTTTTCTCTTCACAAACAGTTTCCTCTTTTGTCTCTCCTGTGATATCTTCAGTCTCTGTACTACTAGAACAGGGCATGGCATTTGAACCAGCTATAGTTTGGCACTGCACTTGGTCTTGGTTGTCTGCTGTCGCACTGGCTTGCTCATGTATGGAGAGTCTATTATTCAGACTCTTTTCATCCGACACAGACTCTTCAGCTGTTGAGGCAGCAGTGCTTGCGATTCCATTTGTCACGGGACCATTGGGTAAACCAGAGAAGATTGGTACAGTATGGGCACTGTCAACATTATTGGTGAGATCAGAACTAGTAGAAAAGGTAGTGAAGGATTAGTATTTTGTTATTTAGAAATACATTATAAAATAATTATAAAATAATTAGGGAAAGAAACAAAGAAACAAACATAAACCGCCTTACTTGGTCTGGTCAATCTCATCATCCAAGTCCAATGTACTGACAACAAGTACATTCTAATATACATAAAGAGAAACTTGATTTAGACTCAATATGCAGTGTTAATAATACTATAAGATAAGTTTCAGTCCTTTGTAATATTTATAATAATTATTGACTTATGCCGGCACTGTATGTGACCCCTTGATGTGACTCATTCTGATAAATCATAATATGTACCCATAATGCATTTCTACCTTTTCAATCCCTCTCATAAATTTTTCACTGCACTTGTAGTGTCTATGTGGCTCTTCCATCATCTCACAAAGTCGCTGGATTGTAAAGGGTGCACTAGATGTAGACAAACAAGGTTTATTAGTCAGATAAAAATAAGGATTAATGCCAAGTTGTCTGAGAAGAGACTAAGAAATTAGGTTACAAGTATACAGTACAACATTACTGATAAGTTATGATCATTATAATACCTTGTAAAAGAGTCCAGGCAGTCTAACAATCTCTGTCTCATTACTTCAAACTCAGCTGTCTGTGTAGGTTGTGATGAGGTTGAGTTCCTTGAAGGACAGCCTTCAAAGAAATCTTTCATGACCTGCATGATACACAAGACAAGGATTACTGGGATAGTTACCAGGGGAGGGGAGTACTCCCATATGTAATCCACATTAGGTATGTGCCACCCTAAAGGGTATTATTTTTCAGCATTTAAGTCTAAAACAGGGCATTGATTTTGAGCCTTTGGTCTGGAACAGGGTAGGAGATTTTGATATTTGGTCTGAAATAGGGTTGAAAATCGCACATTTTGTTCCAAAATAGGGTTGAAAATAACAAATTTAGATCTGAAAAACAGTCAAAAATCGAATTTTTTGGTCTGAAATAGGGTAAGTGTTTTCAGTCCCAGGTGGCACACTCCAGTGTTGTATCCAAGATTTCAAAACTGCATCTGTGGAGGGGGAGAGGAAGGGGTAGGGGGAGGGGGTGAGAAAGAATGAAGAGTTCCTAAAATATGGACTGGTAAAATCCTGATAACTTGAACCCTGGAAACCTATTAATTTCTGGGAACTAATTCCTGAATCTGACCAACACAAATGATTTTATCATTGTATACACTGTATATCTGTCAGCTGGCAAATGTCTCAAGTAAGGTACCATATGCTTGCCATTGAGAGAAGTATAATAAGCATACATTTGCAAATACTGTATGTTGAATGCTGTAAAGAATGTGTGGCTGTTTTCTAATAAACCTATTATATTTTATTTTCTCACCTTATCAAGTTTGAAGTGAAAGACTGGCTTCAAAACATGCCATGGGAAGCTGGTTACGGAATTAAAAAAAGCTTTCAAAATTTGCTGTACTGCAAACAGTGCTAAGTATATTAAGGACGTTCACACTAATTTTCATGCGCAACATTTCTGCGCATGTATTAACAATGGATGATGCAGCGCAGATGTTAACAAAACATGGTTCTTGGATACTATTCATCAAAATAACTCTCTTAAATGTCTGGTGACCCATATTTTTCTTTTAGTAAATAAGTTTCTTCACCGATCCTCTAGATAATATCAAAAAATAAAATATTTCTGAACGTTAGAAGTATTTTTTAAATCCACTTTTCCACTCCTGCAGCACTAAAACATTGGTCACGGAAGCAATAAGCTACAAAAATGGCTATCAATGCCTTATCGGGTCTTAGAAAAGGTCTTAAACTGATTGAAGTAGTTTTCTTATGAACCCATTAAGTTCAATTCAATCATCGCCAATGTTCGAAAGGCATTTTTGTGATCATAAACAAACGATACCAACAACGACTGGAATGACCAAATTTGGCAATTTATGACACCAATTATCTCCGAAACAAGCCTGTTGACCCCCAAATTTTGGGGCATTTTATGAATTAGTTTATAATAATCTAACTGTTGCAGAAATTTGAAAAAATTCTGAACGTTAGAAGTTTGTACTAATAATTTATTACTAATAAGTAACATAATGAATGGTATTTTTGAGTCTTAAATCTGATACATTTGATCCACAGGGTTCTATAAGACTATGAGAAAGATGAAGATCAGATATTTTTCGTAGGATATTGCAATCCTGTTTTTGTGAAATAATATTTTTTGGGATTACCGCTGACCCCATGTGTCTCGTACGTTCTCAAGGTGACGATATAATTAGAAACAGCCTCGAGAAATAAAAAAATGCTGCTCTTTTTTCTCCCACTAAGATTGTGATACGTCACTTTGTCAAATGCTTCTTCGAACCAGCCTTTCCCCAAAACACAGAAGCGTTTTAATTAAGTCGATATATGGATTTCTTATCGGGCAATAAACCATCACCGAATGTCTACTTACGTCAACCTGCCCGTCTTGGCTATGTGGGCGATGATCGACTCGAGCTCTGGCGTAAGGATCTTGTCCGCATCTGCCATATTTTCGAACTCTGTGCACAGTAAGAACAAGTCATCGTGTATAAAGTTAATCGTAACAGAACAGTCATTTCCCCTCGTTGCGGTAACAAGTATGTACCGTTTATCGCATGAAGCAGTCCCTCTGTATTGTCCATGGTCAAGTCGCAGAAAAAGCGTGAAAAGAAGTCAGAAAATTTCCAATGAACAATAAATTATACAACTTTTGAACTCAACTATATGGACAACAAAAATGGCGCCATTGAAAGTTACGTCACGAGGACCTCTCAGGCCACTCACCATATTTGGATGAGGTAGCTACGAGTTCTAACAGATAATGTGACTGGTCAGCGTGTTTATTATTGGCCAATCAAATATTGTGTCTTAAATTAATTTACACGTCTTGTTTTATTTCAAGATGGCAACCATGGTGGATGGTTCGACGATGTTCGGAGGGTCGAAGATGGGGAGTTTAGAGGACGATTTCACTTATGGAGTGACAGTTGCAAAGACAAATGTCTCAGTTCGACTTGGTACGTTTCCAGAGAGTTTCGGAGAAGGAAAATAACGGTGGCAAAAGGGTTTCAAATACGTGTTATTTGCCATCTTCGTTATGAACTAAATCTCAAAATCGAACGCTGTTGTTCTTGCGTTTTTACCGCCAAATATACAACTTAGTATTAGAGAAAGTAGATGATAAACAAGCTTAGATCTCACAAAATACTGAAAAATATGTTCGCAGGCAGTACATGTATATTTATTATCTAGTTTCGTTTTCGCTTTACACTTCCGTGAATGTATAAACAAATTTATTTGTGGCCATTTGTTTTGGTACCTGCATCACGAAACGCAGATCCCCCCTAAAATTGTACAGAAAAATTCCAATGGTGCAAGTACAGAATCAACTTTAATGTGAAGAAACTTTGTGTGAATCTCTTTTTGCTCTAATGATACAGCAGATTGATCTCCTAGTATAGTGTAATACTGTTTTTAGGAGTAACCCATTAAAGCATTAAAGCATTGACAAATAATTACCAGTTATTAAACATAAATAACGTTATTACAACAGTTTTACAGTTGAATATCAATTTTTGTTTTTATGTCGATGATGCAGGATTCTTGAGGAAAGTGTATGGCATCCTGACAGCCCAGTTGGGTCTAACTATTCTCATCGGAGCACTGTTCATGTATACCCCAGCCATCAAGGGCTTTGTACAACAAAGGTACAGTGCGGGAATTACCCTCAAAGTAAATAAATAAAGGAGTGTTATGAATCAAAGCAACATGGGAATTTAAAAGTGTGGAGAAGCATGATGCCACTAAGTGCTTCGATCTCCACACTTCTCAAGTGTTCTGTCAGTTTCCCAAGTGCTTCAATCTGTAAAGGCCATGTCTCATGAGGCAATTTTCCCTGCAATTTGTATTGCAACGCTGACGACAGCATTGCGAGGCAAGTTGCAAAGGACATGTCACGTGGTGCAACAAAACCATGCAACATTGCTCAATGTTGTTCAATTTTTCCTTCAACTTGTCTCCCAAGTTTTTGTTGCATTGCAAGTTGCAAAGAGGGGGTGTCGAATGCACAATTTCTTCTGCAACTTGTCTTGCAATGGTGTTGTGTTGCAAGAAAAATTGCCTCGTGTGACATGGCCTTAACTCAATATAGTTTTTACCAGTGTAGAAGTCAACTTTTTAGAACCTAAACTTCACACTGAGTAAAAAAAACACTTTACTTTGTTTTGAGTGGGTGTTCTATCACCAAGTTGTTTTCAAAATACTGTATGACTACTGTATTGTATCTACTGGGATTATTAATAAAATAGGGGTGTTTTGTTGTAGCTGTAGTATAACTGCAGTAACCTGAGTGAGTTTTTTTTTTCCAGACCTGAGCTGCTGATGGTGTCATTTGTGTTATCCATTGGACTTCTCATTGGTGTTGCATTTAAACGACGGGAACACCCCACGAACATGTACCTTCTGTTGGCCTTTGTGAGTTCACCAACTTTGCATACCATTACAAAATCACCATTTTCACAATGTTTTTAACCTTTCTAATTTTTTCACCTTCACTGTTTGTTTTATCTTACAGACACTGAGTGAATCTTATACTTTGGGAACTCTTGGTGAGTCAATAAATACATGTATATATTATAATATGCACATAAAGAGATAATCAAAGCAGCAAGGCAGCTGTAAGCTCGCGAATTTGTAAAAGGACTTCATTTTGCGGAAGTAGCTATTTAATAGAACTAGCTCACGCGGGCTTAAAAAAATGTTATATAATAATTGAGAGAAAAGATTTATCGACGCGGTTTTCACGGGTCACGCGATCGCAGCACCCTTCAAAATAACAGATTGTACCTTTTTGACTCTAGAACTAAAAAGAGCATGCCTGAAATAGTCCAGATGCCAATTTGGATTGTCTAGGCTTCATTTTGGCGAAGCAGGGGCAATTTGCTTTTTGGAGATTTGATAAGAGTTTGTATGCGGCCGCCATGTTAGTCGAACTCGGAACACAAAATGAAGTTGATCTGTGACTCAGCTTGATGTTTAGTTACTTCACATCTTTCGCAGTGCTAATTTTAAAATGTTGCGTGAAGGACCGATTTTAGTCGGCCGCGCGCGTGTACACGGCTTTGTTGTCACGGTATTCAAACGTCCATAGCTCCCGATAGATATTTTGTATCGACTCAGAATTTTGCTTTAAGTCTTAAGGCATGATAGTCCTGAACATATCAGTGTATTAGACTTATAGGATACGTTACTTTTGAGATGGCTTTTTATGACGTGACATGCAAACCAAGAATTGAAACACCTGATAATTTGCATACTGTATGAACTTGTAAACATTCACCGGAAATGGATATTTTTGGCCGAGATTAAATATCTTTTCGGCCTAGTATCTTCTAAGCCGTATTTACTGTCACTACAGAAATTTTGGCGGATACTAAACCAACGGCTTCAGATTTGTTTGCGATATATTAACGCCATCGGTGCCACTGATTGTTTGACCTTCATGGCACCGCGCCAAAATGTCACAATAACAACGCAAAACACAGTAGAGTGAGACACAACCAAGCTCAATGGCCAAACAAACTTCGAACGCATGACAAACCTTCAAAATGAGAACACGTTCCGAACAAAAAGATGGTCGCAACAACTACGACAACATCTTGCTTTTAAACTGCGTTGTTCGACACACCCTGTTGCGCGACCTTCATCATGCCCAAATTTGGAAAACCGCAACTGCTTTATTTGGAAATCCATTGTTGACAACAGAGGGAATAGGGAAGTAGGGAGGTAGGGAAGTAGGGAAGGAAAGTGATTACTATACCTCGCAAATCCCACAAAGTGGAATTCGCGAGCTAAAAAGTGTGTTTATGTTGGCTTTTGTCTAAATTATGATTAGAAGGGACTTAAAAAGTTTACATTAAGAACATTTAGATTGGCAGACTAAAGGACTAGTCCACACAGCAGACCAAAGTAATAAATTTCTGTCTGACTGTATAGTTCTCAGTAACATTTTATTGCTCTGCCATATCATGTGTTTCAATTTCTTATTTCTAGTGACATTCTATGACCAGTCCCTGGTCCTGGAGGCATTTGGACTGACAGTGGCCACCACACTTGCCCTTACTATGTACACATTCCAGAGTAAGAAAGACTACAGCAGCTGGGGAGCAGGGTAAGAATCAAGGGGGGTGTAGAGGGAAGGCAAACTGGAGAAATCAGGGTGGGGAGGTAGGGGCTAATTTTGGCTTTTCCTCTGGTCTGGGGGAGGGGGGGGGGAGGGCATCAGAGAAACCATGATTGCTAGGGAACAGCCCAAAAGTTTGAACTATCAACCAACATGTGTTGACAATGTGTTGACTATCATTCAGGTGAAGGGTTAACCCAATTTGAAGGGAAGGAATGGGTCAGGGGAAGCAGTCACTGTACATTTAGCAGAAAAGCATGGTCTTTGAGTTTTGTTTTTTATCTTTCATTCTGCAGGCTGTTCACCCTCCTGTGGATTCTTATTTTGGGTGGATTCCTGCAGGTGAGTTCATGATTACATACAGCAATGGAAAAGCAAGCAGTCATGTTTCCTGTGATGAGTCTGAGCTCATTACATTTATTAGTATGGATTATAATGAGATTAATATTATGGTAACACATGAATGTTCAAGCTTCACTGTATGGACAGAGCCTTTTTCACCTGAATTTGTAAATGTCTCCTTGCAGTTCTTCTTTCACAGTGAAACTCTGGAACTCGTTTACGCAATTGCTGGAGCCTTGCTGTTCTCTGCATTTATTGTGTTTGACACCCACATGTTGATGCACAAACTGTCCCCTGAGGAGTACATCCTAGCATCTATCAACTTGTATCTGGACATCATCAACTTGTTTGTGGAAATCCTCAGAATATTGGATGCCATGAAGAAGCACTGAACTAAATCGGTTGGCAAGCTTCATTTCCCAAAATTACAGTGTGTTAGTATCAGTGTTGCATACATACATACATACATACATACTGTAGTAAGAGAATATTGCTCTGTTTTAGAAAAAAATAATCGCATAGTCCTAGAGAAGCATCTTCAACCATAAGTCTTGTTGTCCACAAAGAGTCTTCATCACAATATGACACATTTTTCTTTATTCTGAGCCTGTTCTCTGCAGTGCTCGATATTAAGGTTTTAGGTTGGTTGTCCTTCAGACTGTAGATTGACTTCTAGCAATTGGATGTTTCATCATTTCTGGTTGCCCAGCCTTGAATTTACCTGCCTGGCCAATTATTGTTTTGGTTGCCCCAGGCATAGCAGGCAACCGTTAATGTCGAGCAGTGCTTTAGTAAGATTTGTTGCAGTAAATCTAAACAGGATTTGTTTAGCTTTGTTTCTTTTCACTTTGTAGTCTGTCTCAAATGACAAGTTTCTGGACGAGAACAAAAATATATGAGTACTCAAAGCACTGTGTGGTTGTGGGAAGAAATGTAATTATATATTATTAGCGAGGCTTATTGTAATACCCTTTGCACAACTAACATGTAACCAAATCACCTGGTCAATATACAGTAGCTTGATTCTTTGCATGGGATTAAAATAATTATTATTACACGTATGGCACTTAAATTTAGAAATACATTCAGTTATTGTCCTACATGACTTTTGGTAAAAATACAAAGGGTGTAGTAATTTTTTCCTCAAATAATGATTATTGATTGGTTGCCAAATCGTAATAATTTTTTGTATATATATATTTTTTTAGCCTTTAGGAATACAGTAAAAGACACTGTATTTCTACAGTAATAATTATTGGGATTATTACTAGTTAAGGCTGCCATATATTTAGCCGTTGAGTTAAACCTTGCTTGGCACTGCAAACAGTGATTTATTCAATTTTATTATAATGTGCATTATGGTACAATAATTTAACGTTTTGGGCACAATAAAGTAGTTGCTTGCATGGTGAAATATTTATTATTGTTTTACTTGTTCTTGATTTTTTAAAGCTTTTCAAATAAAATGAATCTTGAATTTTGAACCTTATTATGACTAAAAAGAACCCCTCAACAAGCTTATAAAATGCACAATGATGATTTATACAGATACAAAAAAAACATTCTCACTAAATGTCTTAGTTTTACCATGACAAGCTTCAAATATAAATGTTGAAATCAGTTCAAGACAATTTCATGGGGACCAGCTAGGAATGGCAAAGAATGCTATTCAAAGCAGCAAACAAATTCTGCTGACAACTTGGATCTACCTCTTCATTACAATTTCAAGACATTGCTTTCCATGTCCTATACCTATCCTTTAGAAACTGAACATTTGTTTTCTTCTGTGACAAGGCATGTGCCACCAGCTTTAGTTTTAGATCACATGACTGCACGTAACTCCTTGCATCAGCCTGCATTTGCTCCATGACTTCTGCCCTGGATTCATCCATGGCTACATCGGTACTCATGTTAGGGTTGAAGCGGAAATACACAGACTTTGGCAACAGATCTCTCAAGATGGTGTCAACAGCTAAAATTAATAAGTTAACCAAGGTTAAATTCAGCCTTTGCCCTTGAGGTCAAAATATAATAATTTACAAAAATAAAATGATGCATGTCATGTTACTTTTCCATTATTTATAGCCTGATCCGCAAACACTTGAATAGCTGGGAGAACACTCCAGTAGCAGAGGTCTAAGTTCTACATTATCTACCTGAATTTCTCTCAGGTTTACTTCTATCACACACTGCTTTAAATACTGCTGTCTGTTTACCTTCTGTATCTGTAGCACTGGCAACAATCTTCAGCAGCTTTTCCCTCACTGTGCTGAAGCTGGTACTGCTGGGTCCTGATCCTTTGTAGCGGCCAGTGCCGAGTGATACGATGCACTGAAAGGGTGTTCCAGGCCAGAGCAGCTTTGCTTCATGGAGGGACACGGCACATGGGTTGTTGGTTAATAAACCACCATCCTGAAAAATCATGTGATTATTAAAAGGCCATGCCTTCCAACAGACAAGAGAAACTAAAATGTCAGTGGAGCAGAGCTTCCATGCCTCAAACAAATCACTCCTTTCCTTTACTTATCTGACAAAAGAGCTACAGAAAGGTACCATTTCAACTTGAATTTTTAAGTGAAAGTAACTTACCCTCCCCTCCCCCAGACAGCTCTGAACCCCTTGCCTGGGAGGGACCCAGATCCCCAGCCTCAAATATAATCCCACCTGAAAACGTGTTGAGGTTGGCATCCAGGGTTTGTATAATCTTGAAAAGTCCTTGAATACATGTATGACTATGAGTCCTTGACTTACTGAAAAGGCTGTACAAATCCTGGGCATCTCACAGAGAAATACAGGATGTGTGGAGGCCAGGAGCATAATCAGGTTGTGGGAGGAGGAGTTCTTAATGTTCAGTGTCTTCTCTCCCTTCTCTCTCTCTCATGAAATATGGTTAGCCATAACTATCAGATTTTAGATTTACAATAGACTTCTGAGGTCCACATACAGGTTATGCTACTCAACACTCCAACCTGATGAATGTCGTGGCCCAATTTGCATTCTTCAAAGAATCCTGGGGCCGCAGAAGAGGCCCTCAAAGCTTCATACACTCTGTGTTCACAGCTACTTGGATACCGCTGTGCTGAGCCATAAGGATGGGTGTAGTTGCAGAACAAATATGGCTTGAGTACAGTGCGATTGACAACAGTTGAGACAGCAACCACCTAAACTGACAGCACACCCAGGAAGAATCTGTCAGTGAGTACTTTTATGAGATTTTAGGTACTGAAAATCCTTATTTTTTTCCAATAAAGATCACTACAGAATATTATTATAAGTGAGATGAACAACAGCACTTTCATGGAACATCTTGGTAAGTATTTTCAGCTTGCAGCTCAGTGAGGTCGAAGCCTGGGGGTAAGGTTGTGGGGGGGGGGGGGGGGGGGGTCACTCCCTATAATCTACTATACGGGGAGGCTCCACCCAAAAAGGGGTCCCTTTTCAAGCCTTGGGTATAAAAAAGGTATAGCTTTTTTGGTATTTTATAGGGTTGGTAAGAATGGCTGGCCAAAGGAGGCATTTCATAAGGGTTCTAAAACGCGTCCCTTGATTGAGACCTTCGCAAATGTTGAGTAGCCAAGTCAGTTTCAAGAAGGCTTCTTGTTCAAAGGCATAAAAAGGGAGCAAGTGTCTGCTAGAGGTATATAAAAATATTTCGACCCCGAATAGTTATTTATAGGGTAAGGAGTTAAAAGCCTGGGTGGAGCATGCCCACCACAGGGAATCTGACTGGAGAATTATCGGGCGGGCCTAAATCTTGGGATTGTAACAAACTGGACAGTGCTTGATTACCTTTGGTTCAGCACCAGCTTTAGTAGCATCTATAAGCCTCATTTCCCCTCCTTCACTTCTACAAAATCAAGGCAAATATAAAAATCTCAACATGTACAATGACTTCAAAAGCAGAATCAAGTATTCTACATTTACTGTGTGACAGAGTATTCAGTACTGTAGCCAATGTATAAAGAAGAATGGATCATGATGGAGTGAGTGGTGAGTAGCTAGCCTGTGTATATAGCCCCTTTGTGTTGGGTGCATGTCTTCTAAGTGTCCCACCCGATGGAGAGGGGGCTAATGTGGATGTGGTTCAGGACAGGGATGACAGGCAGATGGTTTTCTTGTAAGCTGAAAGTATATATTAATTACCAGTATCTTTAGTAGGTAGCATTCCAGTACAAAATGTTGTGATGTTTAAACTAAAGGACAACAGAACAAAGTTTAAACTGACACTAACTTGAGGATAGTTTCCAATTTTGCAGTGTCATAGAATGCATGATTCCAGAATAGCTTTCCTGTTCCCATCAGGGTGTTCATCTCAAATATCTCTGTGCTCAGTTTCTTGTAAATCTGTTCACACTCTTCCAGGGGAAGCCTCTTAATGCCGAGAAGCATTGCAAGAATGGCCCCAGTTGAGACCCCACAGATTATGTCAAATAATTCATGAATTTCTTGGTTGCAAAGGTGTTCAATCCTCTTCAGGATCTCAATGGGAATAAGTCCTCTGGTGTGTCAATAAAAAAAAAATACAAATGACTGTTAGAAATTAATTTTGCACAGCTGAAAAGGATATAGGAGGAAGTGGGGTGGGGGGTGGGGTGGGGGATGGTATTAACAGCTGGAATAGTTATGCATCAATCCGATTCTAGCTCTTACTACCACCCCCCTAGTCTCCCTCACAGCTATGTATATTATTGGCTTGTCGCACAAAATGCACCTCCCCAATAACTCGTAACTCGTTAGTGGGGAGGTGCGTTGCATGACAAGCCAGTACTGACTCTAAGGGAAACTACCATCCCTCCCATGTTTTTACAATAAATCCCCACACTCCCCACACCCCCACCCAACCCCCACCACCACCACCACCACCACCGGGGCAAGCTTTTACGATCGATTTTTTGTCGATCAATTCCGACTTTCAAACACGTTGTCTCGGTCTAAGTACAAGTTTCACCTGTAACCACTGGTAAACATCTCCATCGATCTATTATATTTACCTGGATCCTCCGCCATCAATGGACAGAACTCGGATTCCTCGACCCTTGACAGGGTCTACCCAGCCCAACAAGGCAAGTGATTTTTGCACTTCCTTCTTCACTTCCCGGTTACCATTTTGACGGATCCTCAGCAGAATACTTAAGGCGCCTTCTCTGATCGCCTGACTGCGTCCTGTGCTGAGGTATCGCAAGATGTGCTCGTTAAAGTCCTCGAGACGAATAAGGCGGGATTGCTCCGTTTTGGCATTTCTCAGTGCATGCACCAAAGAACGGGATCTATTTTGAATGCTGGCGACTGTTTTCGAGGCTGTTGGAAGCATTCTTTGTAAAACTCGCGGCCATTTGTACAGCACTGGAAGCACAATCTTATCGAAGATCTTCCTGTCCTTGGAAATGCATACGAATGGCATGTCGGATATTAAGAGTCAACAAAATCACAGAAACACGTCTACATAGTTTTCTGGATTGATAGATGTCGCTCAAAGTGAAATGTACCATAATCCAGCCGCAAATTCTCCATGATAAAAGTTAGACTCACGGCGGCCATCTTCTCTTTCAAATATGGCGGCGACGTAACATTGTTATTGTACCCAGTCTAACGCGGACTATAACTGCCCGGGACAAGGACGTCAGTTTCAGCTCCCCGGGCACTAGCGTGGCTGTAAGTAAGGAAACTCGCAGTGTTTCCCTTTCCTCCATTCCTTTCCAATTAACTTTTTACGGCTGCTGTGCACAGTCTGACAAATTTCTAGGGTAGGAGGGGGGGGGGGGGGGGGGGGGGGTGGGGGACGGTGGGGCGTGGCGGATTAAACGACTTCTTTTCGAAGTTTATGTAACTTTTACTGATGCTAAGAAAAAGGACTTTCAAAGCAAATGTAACTTTAATAATCTCGTATTATTTTACATACTTAAGAGTACCTTGCATAGGAGAACTGGAACACGATAACATAACTAATATTTCTACGTTTAGTAAACCCGACTCCAGTAACATCGCTTTTCTGCGATTGTTTTCCGTGCAATACAAATTTACACATCTCTATTATTCAATGTACTGTACATAACAGACCCGTAATAAGTTAAGACATAGCCCAGGGAAATGTATATACGTAATCCTGGATAAGGTTAGCAGAGCACACGGGCTCAACAGGATAAATGCAGCGCTATTAGCGAGGATTTCAAAAGCTAACATAAAGACCCATTTGTAACTGTCCTTCCCAACTGGCTTTTAATCACTATTTAATTTTGACCTTGAATCAAGGTGATTACGAACTGTGTAATAACTTCAGCTAAGATCGAAAGACTCGACTTTCACGTCAAACTTCACACTGCGAGCCCATCTTGGGTCCAATCTAAAGAAACTGAGCTAGCATTCTTAACGCAGCAACACGGCATTTGGGCAGTTTTCGACTTAAACTGCCGTGATTGGCTGTAGTACAAGCCGTGACCAATCAAGTGTGAAACAACGGTCATGACTGGTTTACGCATTAGTCACGTGAGCTCACTCTAACTGTTGATTGGTTAAAACATTTTGTACACTGCGCGATAGCAGGGCTCGATGAATTGGGGCTACCGGTAAAAAAGTGTGGTTGCCGGGATTCAGGGAACCTAGCCATTCTTTCGCAAACGTCTTTTACCCAGCGTGAAACTTTGCTAACCCCGGGCGTTGGGCTAGCGGAATTTTCAATCACTGTGATTGGTTCAGCTCATGGGAAACCGCTTTACACAAGTTCACAGGAGCTGCCGCTTTCCAAAAAAAGGCCCAAAAAAATACACGAGACTAATGGCAATTGAATATGAAACTAGTCTACCATGCTTTGCGGGGCAGAAATTCTAACTTAGGTTGCTTGGACAGATGTTACAACAAAACGATTTTTAAGTGCTCTCAGGTTGAAACATGTCGATTGATCTCAGAAGCGCCGTGAAAACCGTCTCGGGTAACATCGCTTTAATCTTGAGAACGTAACGCTTGTCAACTTTAAACGGTCTAAAATGTGTCAATATTTGAAAGGCATCACAAGTTCAGGAATGTTGCGCAACTGACTCATACAGTAGTGACGTGAATAGGACCGCTGGGCAAACCGCCCGGGTTTCGCTGGCGCAGAATCTCCTGTAGTGTTGCAAAGTCGTCAAATCGCTCACGTCTTCTGTTCAATTTACGGTGGCTCATCTCTACGATGTCACGCCTCCCGCTTTCCGAGCCACTGTCCGATGCTTTCTGAACCTGTTGACTTTTGAGGGTTTTTCGCCTTCGCGACTCGCGCACTTTCTCCAACTGTGTACGCCGACTTTCCCTTGGCCAGTACCTTCCCTGATAAACAGTGTGTGTATCATCGTCCGTGGTCAAACCCTTTCGTTCGTCAGTGATTTTCTGCGCTCTCTCACGCAAAAGTTTGTTCCTGGCCTGTCTTCCCGATACCGGGTCCTTTTTCTGAACGAAAATCTGGCTACCGTCCTTCGTAATTCGAACTTTCCATTCCATGCTCTGACGAAAGTTCTTTTGATACTCACTTTTACTTTTATCAAACTCCAACTCGTCCCCGAATCCATTGCTGCCAATTAAATTAATGTCTCGAATTGAGTCCTTGTTACATGCTCGAATATAAGATGCCCGTACAGTTCGGTCCATATGCCCAGTTCTTCGGCTTCGCATCTGCACAGAATGCCTAGAGTGTTCTCGATCGCTTTTGGCTTCGTCCACTGGAGTGTCTCTAGATGATTCTCGACCTTTCTTTCGCTCAGATTTCGACTTGCTTTTGGACTTGCGACTCGAGGAATCGCCTCCACGCCTCGAGGAATCCCCCGTCCGTTTGGGGGAGTCCCCTATACGACTTAAGGAATCCCCATGTGGGGAACGTCGGCGCCGTTTGCTATGATCAGCATTTCGATCGTTTTCATATGCCTTGACGCCATTCCCTTGGGAAGACAGTTTCTCAGTATTTCTCTCTAACGCAGTGTGCTTTTTATGTTTCGGTTCTTCTTTTTGTTGGGAAACTCTATTACACTTGTCTACCTCCCCCGCATTCGTAACCGATTCCTCAGCCACGTCCTGATCGGAACTTTCGTCGTTTCGTCCAACTCCGCTATCTTTTTCGCATTTCTCCATGTTCGTTTTCTCGCTGCTCACCGTTTCACCACCATCTTCGTCCTCTTCTTTGATTACGTCGATCCCAAATCCGTTGTACTCGTTCCAGTGTCCACTACCCTCGCTAGAGCCCACCAAGGTCGCTTTGACCTGCTTAGAAAGGGAAACGATGCCACATTAGGGTTCAGATAGAGCTAAAATAGAACCAAATAAGAAAACCCTACCAAATTAGGGCTTAGATAACACCAAGTACGGAAACGGCACCACCTTAGAATTAAAATAGTACTAAAATGACACCAAATATATAGGTTGTAGCTCAATAAGGGCTCAAACAGCACCAAAGTAGGAGATAATGGTGCCAAATAGGCATTATGCACCACCTACGAAATATTACAGCTTGTAAAAAAAACACACACACACAGGTAACTACCAAGCACGAATTTAAAATAGTTTGTATTACTCAAACTTGCTTAGCAGCAAGCATTCATCCACAAACTCGCGTACAGTGAATTTCGTTGCACGGTTCCGCCATCTTGGATTCAAAGCGAGGCTAACCTGGCACGAAATTCGCCAGACATGAAATAAGAGAGTATCCTATCGCTCTAAAGCACCAATGCATCTACAGAGAAGATGCACATGTTTCATTTGGGAAGTTACATTCACCAATTTCCAAGATAACCTTCTCAGTTCTGCCAGAACAGCTTCAGTTTGAAGCTCGTGCCAGTTCCCGTGCAAAGAGCCCATCATGCTGATCAGGGCTTGTTTGTCAGTTTGTTTACAACTTGAATTCTTGTTTGTCAGTTTGTTTACGACTTCAATTCTATAAATAAGCCGAGACTAAGACCGCACCAAGTGTCAAAAAAGCACCACAGCAATCCACTTAATCTAATTTCATTGATTCTGCACCGACGTCTTTTTCCCTGTCACCTGATAAATTGATCAACATCCCAAAAACCCGTCAAAATATAAAAAAAAATTAGTAAACTACACAACAAGTTATGTAAACGCAAGGACGTGCAAAGATCAGTCTTAATGGCAGTACAAGTCTAAATATGCAGCAAGAGAATACTGCAGTAATATGCCCAAGCGTCTGTAGAGGAACGCGACCAAAATAGCAAGCTGTTTTTAAGTACAAAGAACATAGTTTCTCAGAAGAAAGCTCATTTGACCATTAGTTCTCATTACAACCAGTCTGGTTTTGGGAACTGACTAGTTATGCTGTCGAGGGGCTGTCGTCTGATCTTGTAATATACATCAGTATCGAGACTTACTTTAATCCTCATTTAGGTTTCAATTTGTGTCTCCGTCAAAACGGCTTTATTGACGACATCTTGACTGTGATTCAAGGCTTTCACTTGTATATCGGTCAATTAACTACAAGAGGTAAAGTGCAATTGTGGCTGGCTGGGCGACTGTGGAATTAAGCCACTCTTAGTGGGGTGTGTCCTTCCAAGGTGCCGGCTGTCTTATTGCAGAGAAACTGAAGATAAGCATTCTATCTGGCGGGTTAACAACAGGGACTCCTGACTATCAGTTGAAATGGATAGTTAACTGAAGTTGGCCTTTGGTTCGTGAAGTCGCAAAATCATCAGGCCACTACAAAACGACAAAACAACGTATCCAGCTTCCAACAAAACTACTTTCTCGAAATCTGAATTTACGCAGCAAAGATATAGTTTGCTTGTTTCTTAAGTGAAACCCAGACAGAGTCAAATCTAATTTACTGAGAATGCAGATAGTATGGTGTCTGGGTACAGTACAGAAGTGCCTCAGACAAGTTCGACTTAACAAAATAACTTTCACATATTTAATCCAATTTTACCCTTACATTGTCGCTAATTCTTTTCTCGCAGATTTTAGTCTGGACAGTTTGAAGTTAAAATTAAAATCAGTTGTACAGTGGATAAGGGACTTGGAAAAAGTGTTCGTTATAACGGGGGTTCGTTATATCGGGGTTTTGTTCCATTCATTTTACTCTAACTTTGTCGGCCGGACTGACGAAATTTCGTTACGAAGGGGTTCATTTTATCGGAGTTCCACTGTATACACTTCTCGCGCCATAGTGGTGAGCTGCAGTTTGCGTGCGACCAACAACTTCCTGTTAGTTCTCCTTTGGATTTGAGGTACTTCTAATAAAAAACCAGACACAGCTCACCAACGTTGAATTTCTCGCCGTCAGGCGGATTAGGGAATAATACGCCATTTGATGGGCTGAGCGAAACAACCCAGCGTTCACAACACGAGAGATCTAAAATTAACCTTCATGCATGATATCAATACACGATAGCCAGAGTTGGCACGGCCACTAGTTGTTGCAAGTCAGTGCAGGTTTATGACCTGCGCAGTTCGTTCGGCCATCGCGACTGCGATACGTGGCCTTTATCATCTCAACTTTATCATTTGGCAAGGTCAACACGAGTCTACACAATGTCAAATATGACCCGTTTCCCAATAAAATTGGCAAAGAATGGTCACCAGAAAACGTGTTTAGGTTGTGTTTACTTGCGCGGTAAAAATATTAACTTCTCAAGGCCTCGTAAATGAAAGCAAGAAGGTTGACCTTGTCCGTTTACTATGTGGGTCTATTCTGAATAATAAGATTATCAGGCAACAGATTAAGCCTATGCATTTTCCTTCCTACATGTCAAACGTGACTGAAATGTTTTCAGTAAGAGATCAACATCACCCTTCGGATTTTGAGCTTATTCACTAATCCCAACTAAAAGCCGCGTTTTGACAAAACGCAGAAATTTTCTTGTCGAGTCAGACACTCGGACAGAAAAAGTAAACGACACGCGCCGCAATCACCTGGAACACACTTCCTGTGCACGTTTTTCGACAATCTCTAATAATACAACTGATTACTTACGTTTTGTGTCCACATTTCTTAACAATCTCTAAGCAAACAACTGCCAACTATACTAAATTAAGCTGCTAATCTCGTTAGACTTTGTTTTAAAAAAAAACCGAATGGACAGAAACCAAGATTCGAAATTGTCACATGCTTTGGGGATGATGTCGGACTAAACAAAACCGGAAGAAAAATACTTCCTTCTTAATGTCGCACACGCAAAAAAGTATATGATACGTCATGATGAAATGACGAATGAACATTTGAGGGATTGTGGGATCACTTTCGCTTCAAGATGCTCGTCCCCCATGCACAGGCAATTTCGATAAACAGAGCTGAGTGTTTTAGTTCACACCTACTAACTGTGCGTGTCACGAAATATGGAATACTAATAGTTCAGCTAATCCCAATTTGAATAAACAATCCGTTAAGCACGTTCCATTGTGTTTTGAAAAGTGACCGTAGATTCAACCCAATCCGTTAAGCACGTTCCATCGTGTTTTGAAAAGTGACCGTAGATTCAAGTAAGCATATATGTGCTGTTGCGCATTCCTGCATGTTGGTGCGATTCCTTCTCAGATTCAGAAAACCAAACTTAAGACAATCGCAAGACGTTGCTGTACATAAAGTGAGCGTAATTCTCAGTACTTACACGGAAACGCGAAGTTCCGGAGTGAATTTCACAATCCGCGCGTTATGGAAAAAGGAAATCGTAACCAAGCTACAAGCTTCTTGGCCAGGGATTTCTGTAATTCCAAACCTCGACACGCAAGTTTGTTTTCCAACCCCAAACTTCCAATTCTCAACTACCTACAGAGTGTTCACATTAGCTACCTCACTTTTACAGAAACACTCTCTTTGGCAATGTTCTTCAGGTTCCACGGACCATAATCAGTTGTACTTCCGATCCCAATTCTTGAAATGTTTCTTTATTTATTATTGTTATTATTATTATTATTATTATTATTATTATTATTATTATATATATATATATATATTTTTTTTTTTGAAGGGAGATGGCAAGCATATTTTCAAACTTACTGTGTTTGGGCCTCTGGCCTCCAGTTATCCAGAACTAACTAAATAAGCCGGCTGTGACACATTTTACTAACCTGTTGAGCTGGTCTTGCAACCAAAAACTTGATTGTAGCGGAGGAATCGCAAACCATCGGTTCGATATCACTAATGTGACTGACGGGGACATCATTTATCTACATGAAAAAATAGACGGGCGGCAGCATTAACTTTTGAAACTAAACAATGAGCCTCTTCGACTGCTGTATAAAACGATTTCATTGCATTATTTTACAAATCTATTCCTCGGAAATTTGCTTCGAAAAAGAAAGTTTTTCTTTTTCTTACCTTGAGAACTTGATCGAGGAGTGTCAACCGTCCATCGAGATACGCAACAGAGCCTGGGTCAATCTGTGTTGCATTAAAAGCAATTAAAACTATATTTAAACTGTAGATATTTTCGTTTTGATTTGGCCGGGGAAATGGTCACGTGGTCTTTGGGGCGGGAAAGAAAACGCGCGGCGTTCGCACCGCGCTTGGTTCCGAGTGGCGGGAAAAGTACGCCTGCCACCAACGAAGAAAGCTCCCACTGAGAGTTGTGAAGAAGAATCTTCTCCCATTTCAACCTCTCACGAAAGCCAGACAAGCAAAAGGTAAGTGAGATTCATACTTCTAGACAGTTTCGTAAACCCTTCTGCTCCCTGATAGCCTAAAAGCGAATTTGAAGTGGCTTGTTTCTAGCTCTCCGGCTATCGTGCACAGACATTGAAGGCATTACAAGTACAGAAACTTCGTACTGAACTACTATAATGTCAAGAAGTCTGTCACAAAAAGCTACAAGTTGCAGACCAAAGCAACAAGGCTGCTTACAGCGAAAGCGGTTCATGTATACTTTTATCAGATCGAGACTTACATCGCAGACGTAGACGGCAGACTCGTCTTCCTCCAGACAAGAGAATGTCAACCCTAAATCACTGTTTCCGATCCATAGAGTAATTTCCTGTAGACGAGAGATACAGTAATTTAAAACATGTGTGTATATGAAAACAGGGGGCAACCTGATAGTTCCAGAAATTATGTTTTGGTTCAACAGTTGGAAGGCAATACTACACATCCTGTTTAGCCGTCTGCTATAGTGATGACAGTTTCCTTTTCACAAAGGAATATAGCAAATACTAACGGATGGTTTCATCTGTTTGTAATGAATATACTTCAACCTGGGTGTCTAACAAAGATAAGCCTTGGGCAAATCACTGAGACGGAAGAAACAAGAGGCGAGTTTACTAGATTGTCAGTTCATTAGCAGCAATTTCAAGCAAGGAAAATTGAGAAATGTCTGAGAAAGATTAACAGATGAGGAAAATTAACTTACCTCATACTCATAATCGAGCTCAGGGTCAAAATATATTTCATCCGAGACTGCGGAGACAAAAGGTTGGCCTTGGAACGATTCCCTCAACCTATCCTCAGTGCGGTCACTACTGACATAGTTTACGTCTTTGACCATCAACGATACTCTGGGAACGCTGGTTTCACTTGTCTCTGTGGAAGAAGTGTTCTGCAAGCTCGCAAGACTTTCACTCGTCAGACTCAATAGGCGCTCTCGAACGGTGTCAATTCTTTGGTGAGAGGACTCTGAACTGCTTGTACCCTCGTCTAATGATTTGCAACCATCTAGCTGGAGGTCTTGCCTTGGGCTATATCTGTCATGAATTCCACTATCGGTGTCAACATCATGACAAATTTCTGTCTGTGTGCTGGTTGAAATGACCTCGTTCACTGTACAGTATTCGATATTTCTTTCGATTTTTCGTCTAAGGACGACAAGTTGTACTGGTTCCGTTGCTGTTTTTATCGTTTCCACTGCTTTTTTGTGACTTGCTTTCCTCAAATCAATTCCATTCACCTGCAATGAATTGCAATCACTGTAACAGAAAACCTTGTAACTCATTTGTGGAGTGAAATTGTTACTCACAATATAGATAGGTAGCAAAATCGAATCTAATAAGACATAAACGTAACAGATCATAGATTTCTAAATCCAAACGAAGGAACGAATATGTCGCAACAATCTTTAGTACATGGATTAAGATCCCAGGTTTAGATACCCAGATAAAGCAATGTACAGCAAAAGCTTCCCAGTTGTAAAACTTATTTTATGGTGTACAATCATGTAACTACATGTACAGAACATCAAGCAGAGAGATGAATTTTAATGCTTTGCATCCACAAACTTGTAACTTTGAAATAATTGAGGACTACAGTATCTGAAGCAAGACAACAAAGATTTTAGAAAATATGGTTTGAGCACAGCACATTCCAGCATAATGTAGAGAAAAATACATTTAACATATTCTATTTCCCTTTAACTCTTTTTCAGGAATAATATTTTTATCAGCAACCGAAATATTGAAAAACTCATTAGATAAACCTTGGTGCCAATATGTAAATTAGCATAACAGAACTAGTATCTGATGTTGGTAGCAAATTATCAAGTGCAACAATACGCTGAAATTTATCTTTTGACACAAGGTTACTTGGAAACAACAACTGCAGGAAGTGAGTGAGCAATGACTGGGGCCACAATATTTTTTGAATAAAACATAATTAATCCATGGTATGTACAGACAAAAAATCAAGGTTTGGTTCACAAAAGGTGGGTTTCCTGATTAGCATCTAAGTTTCAACTTATATCTGGCTTGGAAACATTAATTCAGCTTTTTGTCTCTTGAATAATAGCTTTGTATAATTTGTGATCTGCTGTAAATGGCTAAATTATTTTCCAAGCTCATTGTGGTGATTCTTTTTTCTTTCGATGGGAAAACAGTTTGAAGCATCTAATGAATGTTGGTCTTTATTACCAAAGAAAAAAAATCTGTCTAGGCCAAACTAAAAGGAAGCTACCACAAGATTGTGGATCAATTTATGCCTATTAGAACAACAAAATGTGACATAATCTTGATTTGTGAATATCCTGACACAAATTTAGCCAACACTCAAATTTAAATTCCTGTCAGTGCTGTCATTGAAAATAAAATATTGCTTTATCTTGATACATGTTCATATGATTTCAAACAGAAGCTTCAGTCTTTATAAAACTAAATTGTCAGTTTGACATACCCAAAACCACAAGAAAACAAATCTATTTCCTAAACTGAGTTTTCTTATGAAATCATGATACAGCAGAAATCAAGCAAAGCTCCCAGTAACCTAATCTTTGTTTTATTTTCAAAAATGGACACATAGATCTTAGCTACTGCCTGTATGTGAAGTACTTGCCAAACCAACAAAACACCTGCCTCACATAAAATGGAAATGGCATGAAGAAAATGAGCTCAAATCAACTGACAGTCATGATAAATTTATTCTTGGACAAACTAAAATGTCTGGGAAGTGGCTCATCGGATGGATGGAAAAATTTCAGGATAAACTCAATTAATTTTGAGCAACTTATCTAAAATGAAATGCAGAAATCTCAATCTTTGCTGTTGCAAATTTCAACCAGAACAATATACTTTTCAAACACAACTAGAAAATATTGGAAATTGCAGGAAAACACATTACACTCATCCTGTTTATTTTTTTTATGGTCAGAGATCCTATTTATTGTGTCACAGACATGAATACATATAGGGAAAGTGACTTTGAAATACATTATTTTTGAGCATCTACTAAAGTATACGTGCATGCAGATTGAACTTGGGCAGTACAACAAAAGATAAAATAAAAATATATTAATTTTAGCTTTTAGACCAGGCAACAGAATTGACTTCAAACATAACATTTTCTTTCATCCAACCTTAGCAAACGTTCTTCTCTACAAAGTCTGTACAAACATAAACACAATTTAAAGAAAACAAATAAAAAATATACCACAAGAGAAACATGATATATAGCTTGATCTTCACTAACTTGGTTGTGAAAACTGAAACTGGTTGTTAATTCATGAACAGTGATTTATGGAACCAACAAAAGGTCTTGACTATAATCCTAACTTATTTTTGGTACCTGTCCCTTGGGAGATCCAGCAGCCTAATCTTTGTGAAAATAACATTTGTTTTTCTCATCTCACAAGCTCAGATGCCCGAAAATTATCTTCCATGGGTGTTTTATTTCAGTTCCAAAGCCGGTTTATTATCATGTTAATATTCGAAAGAGACACGAACGTAAAATCTTCAAATGCATTTTTGCAAAAGCGAAATATTAACAACCACAACCTCGATATATTGAAATAGTCATCTTTAATAGAATGGCCATAATTTTCTATCAATGCCACACATAACATGCATATATGAAGTAAACTAAGCTGTTGGACAAACTTGTCGTGAGATGGGCATCTGCTGATCACGCGGTAATGTGATATTGATAACCGAGGATTTGGGTGAACCGAGAAAAACCTCGAGAAAAAAACAAAATTCATGACTCCCGATCAGAAGCAGCGGAAATTCACAACATCTTAATTTGACTGGCATCCTGGGCAGCGACGGTGAGATATTTGAGATTCCATCGACAGCTTTTAAAACAGTCGATAATCTGTGAAATATCGTTTGACGACATTTTATATTGAACAAAATTGTTGCGAGAATTCCTACCGACCCCAGTTTAAAATATATCAAAACCTTCGCTCTTTATTATCCAAGAATAAGAGCTCAATTGTGTTCCAAGCACCGTCCTTTTAGTTGGGTCATTAATTTTCCTTTTCAAAACAGAAATCCTGTAATCAAGGCTTTTGTTTCTTGCCAGAGAATAAAATTGAATCGCTGCTTCTCTTGCAACTGTGAGCCAGTTTGTCCCTTTTGTTTTCCAACTTATTATTAAAACCTGGAGGAAACCAAAACACACACCTAAATTGATCAACTCAAGGCTTAATTTCCGATAAATGGGTTTTATGGCTACAGGGCGACCACCTACACAAAGGCTTCATTTTCACACAAATAATATGTGGGACGGCCAGCTGGGCAAAAACATACAAACATATAAAGATTGAAGTCCGCATTCTTGCCTCTGTTCAGGCCTTCAGGCGTCCTCGCGTGACACGAAAGAGTTTATTGTCGGATGTAAGAACACTGCTAACAGAGCTAACGGCACGGATTAGCTGAGTATCAGATGGAGGCGCTCAGCACATGTCAAGCCATTTTGTCAAAATTAATAACCCCGGGAAAATTGCGACTTACTGAGGCTTTGACGAAAACAACCCGGTTCTTCTGTAAACAGTAGGAAACCGAGCCCGAAGCCGTTTTATTTTTCCTACGGAGATAATTCTATAATTTGGAGAAGTGTGGGCTGAAATTAGAATATCGCCGTGTGAAACCGCAGTCTTCTCGCACGGGGGGATTCCAATCTTAGAAAGAATATCTAAACAACGGCTAAGAAGCTAAATGTTTATAAGAATTATAACTAACCTCGCATCTTTCAGAGCGGAAGCCATATGGCTTTTTAGTTAGCTTATTAAGCCGCCACTGACACATGGAAAGCTCCGAATAGGCACGGTTGAATTATCGTCAATTCTCAGTAAATAAACTCTCTCCCAGCTTGGTCGGCAGTTCTATTACATAAGCTCAAAAAAACTAAAAATAAACCGAAGATACGAGCACGCTCAATGGAAAGTCAACAATCTGTCATGCAATGAAAAAGCACAGTCACGACATTGTTACAGCAGTTTACCTTTAATACTCTGTCGAAAACTCTCAATCCTCCAGTTTTGGAAGCTGGGCCACCGTCGGCTACTTTTGACACCACAATCCCTTCTCCTTCGTCACCGCTTCCGACCTGTACGACAACAAAGAACTCGTCTCATAAACAAAAGAGAAGCGCTCCTAAACATACAGTCTAAAGACGAACCCCAAAAGGCGTTCAATATCAGTACAACTCAAACCAAATCCGATTGCCGATCAATGTGCAAAACACGAATCCAAACGCGGTCTAGTTCTTTGGGCGAAACCCATCAGCTAAATCACAATCATTCAATGGCTTCCTGAAATAACTTCGAGGCGCGCTCTGAGGTGCTAACGAAGTTTGCTAGAAGTTTAAAAGTGTGCTAATCCTTTTACGACGATAACATGGCATGCCCGAGCGCGCAACTTCGCCCACCAATGTGTGTGCAAAGCAATTAGACGTGCAATATATACTGTCCTTTTTTCCTGACGCTGGCCATGTGATGATCCGATGCGCGACACGTTTCAGAATAAATTGTCAACAAAGTGAGAATTGTGAAACCTGAGCGACAAGCCCGTGACCAGTCAAGAGACTTTTAGCATTTATACAGAGAGCCAAATTGGCTTACTTCTGATGTTCCTCCTCCCATGATGTTAAAACCAAGAGTGCCATCAGCACGTTCAAGCTGGACGTCCACTTCAATTTCCTCTGCGGCCTAAAACGAAAGAAAAACAGCAAACAATCACCATTTGTAATCAAAAGTACGCGGGACCCATGCCCTGTTTACTTACAACTTAATAAACTGTCTTTCGACGTGGGTGAAAAAAACACGAGGCCGTCAGGATGAAAATGGGAAAGTTCTAGAGGGAAATTTCACACCCGACGGCCCAAGGAATTGTAATTAGTCAATTCACCGGCGATGTAATATCAGTGTCTTATGGATGGTGGCCACTCGTGCGCCCTTTTGTCGAGATGTGTCCGACCGTGTGTGGACATACAAACAGCAGTGTTTATATTTCGGGCCTCACATGCCTCGGGGCCAAAAGGCAAGGGAAGCCTCTAACGCTGACTAATCGATCAAGACGATAGGGGCGATGATGCGAAACTACACTGGGCTCCATTACACACGCACCGAATCGATACCACTGTCAAATTTCAAGTCAAATATTTTACACGAAGCGCTTTCAAATAACCACTTAGCAGGACACTTACCCGATGTCCAAGCTGCCTCTGCAAGTAGCCGACTCGAGTGCGATATTCCTTCAGTTGCCTCTCTAGATTCAGCACTTGAATCTGGTAGCTGTGAAGTTCGTTCTCGACACTGAGGAGCCTGTCTTGTAGCGCTTCTTCTCTCTTGTCGCTTTTTTCCGAAGTTACTTCTTTTTCGTGCTCTGTTTTTGTGAGCTTCATCTGAAGCGACGCCACCTGAGTCTGTAGAGCTTTGATGCAGTTGTGAGAGGACGAGTCTTGCTGGAGCAGAGGCAAAGCGCAGCCCTTTTCACAAACCACTACCTGAGAAAACTCCTCAGACTCCGCCGCGCTGCCGGCGCGCTCCATAATTTTATCCCCAGCAATAATTTCCTTTGCGTATTGACATTTAAGGTGATGAGAATGAATGTGTTCCACTTTTAAAATGATCGGGCATCCGCGCCTAAAATTCTCACATCGTATGCCGAGCTTGGCAATCAGAGTTGTGAGTGGTACTATCTTCTTGAGGTCATCAATAGCAAGTTGTTCACATGTCAGGGGACATGAGCCACTCTCCGCGATCCACGGAACAAGACACTGAGAACAATACACATGGCCGCAAGACGTGACAAGTGGATCTTCTAAAACACTATAGCATATTCCACATTTCAAATCGTCGTCGATCGCCTCCACAAAGCGCTCCGCCTCTAAGCCCATGTTACCGAGGAACGGAGCGTAAAATGAAACAACCGAGAATGTTTGATAAATGATACGTTCTAATTCTTTTGAAGTTTGCGACAAGATCAGGGGGCGGAGTTCACTGTCAATAACAATGGCTGTCAAAAGTAATCTTCATCGTTCATTGGCCATCCTGGCAATGTCTCTTTTCTGCCGCTTCCTGCAGATGGCGCGAAGTAAAAACATAAAATGCCACTAGTTGAGACTTGAGATCAACATCCAGATAGAAAGTAATTCTCCTGTCTGATGTAAATACAAAAATTATTAGAACAGCTTGACTATGTTTTCAATAATCCGACTCCCCTGCCTTTTCTGATTTTGCCCATTGTTCTGAGTTTGTTTTCTTCACGACACAGAGCCTATGCGGTTGTCTTATCCGGCGATAAGATTGTTTCAGTTACCGAGATGATACGCCTAAAAATCAAACAGAAGACGATCAGGAGACCGACACGTCTCCAAAGAATATTGTGTTTGTTTTTAACAAAGACGGTTGGAAGCAGCTGGCCGAATTGGAAAGATTTATGGGTAGTTAGCGAGCAATCTAGTGCGGATATATTGAGCAGCAGATCTCGAAGCGATGTGGTTAAGAATCTATTAACACACATATACGGCTATCGCAAGGCTCAACCGAAAACGTGCAAGGGCGATAATTAGAAATAATGACTGCTCAAGATTGGTCATCCACGGATCACTAGTTCATTTTCCGTCGGGAGACTGACTGAGTGCCACTGCAGGTACATCCAATTTAAAACAGAATTAAAAATCAATTTACCTACTTTAACTTGCAGCCCACTTGGTGACGAAAAGAGATTAAAATAGACAATATGAAAATGCAGCATTTCTAACAACACAAAAGTCCTATTCCAGAGGAAACATCTCTGAAAGGATTAATTTATCCTCTGTTTGGTTAATTTTACCTAATAATCACCTCAGCTTCTACTTTGGCATGCACAAAGCCTGCCGCACAATAATTAGGGCTCAGATAGCTTCGTTTTCTCTTGGGCTCGACGGTTCATTTTTTATTCCCTTTTTCAGCGAGAAAGTTTGCACTAACCCCGCGTCTCGCCCTACCAAAAATATACAGTACACACTGAGAAAAAACAAATTTGTGTTACTTTTGGACCGTGCGCCCTTCAGTCCTTCTCTGTTTGCAGTGTTTAAATATTCTACATGCGGCGGATTAAACGTTTCGTTTGATGTTTGAAGAAGAACAATGATTTCTTTTAGACCACACAAAGGGAGGCGATTACTTAATAGTCTTCATTTGCTTTTTACCATCGTTTACATTTGTTAAGAATCGGTCAGTCGGTTGCAAGGCCAAAGCTGAGTCCCAGGAAACTTGCCAAGCAGGAATGTTGCCGTGCGTGCCACATGACTCCCTTCACAAAACCAAGATTTCCGGTACACGAGTCACGATCATCTTGAATAAACAGAACTGTATGCGCCTGTTGTTAGCAGTGATATTTTTTAAAACTTAAACCGGAGGCGCAAGTAAATTGCAAAAGTCAATATAATACTGCGACACTGTTTAGGCCGGGGGTGCAGTTTCCTTCCGTAAAAAATATTTTCTGTTTACCGAAGCTTTAGTATCGCATCAGTGCCAAAGTTGTGCAGGCAGCACTCAGCTCTCGTATTAGCTTTGCGGGCCTCTAAAAGATTACAAGACCGGAAATTACGGTGGGCCGAAGTTGCTAACAAAATTCCTTTTCACAAATTATTTCATAGACGGATTTTCTGGTATTCTGGTGCAGACGGAATGTCGCGGTTGTTCACTCGACCGTTAGTTATACCGGAAGATCCATTTTCCCGTTTTTTGTTTTTTTTTTTTCTTTTTTTGTTTGTTTGTTTTTCTTGTTTTTTTTTTATCTGTTATCTTTGCCTGCTTTTGAAGATTTTCACTCACTTCGTGCGATCATCTTTTTTTCCTTCAAATTGTTCCTTCTTGCATGTATTCCATTATGTACAATGATTTATTGAACTCGAACTCAACTTAAAGAAAGACTCATCACCTCTCCATATCGTACAAGGGCAAAGTGTGGAGCGTTTGATCTGAGTGTCTGACAAAAGCACGCAAAAGGTCTGACAGAAGCCACAGGCGACATCATTCAGCGCACACCTTGAGCACGGAGGCGTGATGCAGAGAATGTACATTACAGAATGACTCACAACTTACAGGGACGTTAAAATGACGAATATCGCAAAACGACCGACTGGGTTAAGCATCTCAGTTCTAATTTGCTTACATTCACTTGCAAAAACAATTCCGTCCAGAAAAGCAAGCCTGCCAAGTATCAAAGCAACACGCAGCGAACCACATATTGAGAAAGAAAATTTATCTTCAGACAAGGAAGGTGTTTAATTGACTGTGGTTGAAACAAAACCCTGAATTGTTACAGTTGGCAGACTGATAGTAGTCAAACACTCAGCAGGACAAGATGTACGACTGATTCGTGATGGTCTGCAGCAATCGTGTTTCTTGGGATTGAATTGCAACGCACTTTGATTGAAAGAAAACTAATCAGTTTGATTTAACAAAAAAGAAATAAGATAAATAAATAATAAAAAATAGTAAGTGATTATGAGTAAAGGGCTTAATGATGCAAACCTAAGTATCCGATGGAATTACCCTAAAAGCTTTCAATCATTTAGAGGTTCCAGGATATTCTACAAAGAGGCAAGCTATGCCTTGTGGTCGCCCTTAATCTCACCTAAAATCATCCGCAATTATGACGAGAAATAAAGGATAAGGCTGAACACATTACGTGGGGGAAACACAACTTATGTCAACCGAGATATAAATCCGTGGCACGCAACGAAACCAGACAAACTTTCTCGTTTTTCCTTTTACAATTTCTCAAGTTTTTCACATTGCTACTATATGAATCAGTGCGTAACACAATATTCAGTCAGTTTCATTTCATGCGTATAACGTGCCCGGCTGGCCAAGCGTGCTCAGCTTTTCTAGGGCTGGATCAATTTTTTCTCATCGTGCCAACATTTCAAAGGAGCTTAATTTTAAAGCTTAGCCGGTAAAGCTCACGAGTGACACACCTTGGGCCTGTCAAGTTTCCTGAAACTTAAAAGCTTCTCCATTTTCTACAAACGCAGCAGATTTACCATGTATGTATCAAGGTAGCAGTTAAATGTTTCACACCTCCAAAACCGATCAGTTTACCGCAATCAGGTGCAATGAATTGATCCCGTTGCATATTACTAAAAACGTAAACAGAAAATGAAGAGAAACACCGTAGTTTCGCCACACTCATGCAATATTTCACAAACTCCCCGTTGATGCAATTATCTCAACTTAGCACTCACTTCATCAGGAACATCCTGTTTGTTCAAGGCTCTGAACTGTCGACGTTTAGACATGGAAGGCAAATAAAGCGACATGTCAACCCTGCTATACATCAATAGGTTGGCGCGCTTCGGTTTTGATGTGAACAAATTACATTGTCTTGGTTCAGCGTCGCGAGCCCAAAAGCAGCTGTCCAGATGAACCACACGCCCCCCTGGCCACTAAGTGTTAAATTGTCATTTCCTCACATTAACAGTTTGGCAATGTTTTTGAAGAAATGCGGTGAAAAGCAGAAAGAGTTGCTTAATCGGTCAGATGTGCTACCTTTGTGCAAATGCCGCCCGCAAAAGAAATTTACATACTCCTTTTTCGTGTTTCCAGCGCGAAAACACGAGCGAACTTCTGTCCCTACAGTTTTTATGGAAGCAAAAAACGTCTCCTCTTCAATTCCCTGCACTGCTTTTCTGTTTTGTTTTATTAGCAAGAGAAACTGAGACACTATCGTTCAAAATGTCAAGAACCGCTTTTTAAAGTGCAGACGAAAAGCGCGTCATGGAACTTTCAGTCAGAAAGGTTGAAAATACGATTTGGGTTTTTCAGTATTCACTAAGACAACTACGCGGTCTTTCTGTAAAGAAGGGATAGCAGATGTGTCTCCCATGATTGCTTTCTTATGCAAACCGAGTCCGAACCCCACACCCAGCTCATTCAAATATATCAAACGCCTCAGTTCGTGGATACCGAGAAAAATTCACAAAGCACAACTTTTCCCAACACATCACCCAAAAGATTAAAAAAAAAAACAAGTGGCGAAACTCATATTAAACTTACTGTTACTGTAACAAGAAAGCTTCCAGTGTCTGCCTCTTTCAAACCAATTTGCATCTGGCTGTGTTCAAATTCATACGTACACATATGTACAACTTTAGTGGTGTTTTAATTTCTGTTCATTTCCATGTCTGCTTTGTTTTGACTGGAAGGGTAACTCTTATAAGACACAACACCATTTTGTGAATGCGTTTATTCACGCGCCTATCTAGAATGTAAAAAAAAGTACACACAGAGTCGTAGCTACAATAATAAATAAATTTATCAGTATACAGGTAAAACTCCTTCACTTTTCGTAAAAGTACTGATAATTTAAGGCAATTTACAAGCAAATCACGTTAAAGTTGGATGAAGTGCCCCCACCTCTCGCTATCTCTCACTCTCTTACACACATGCATCGCCTTATCACTCAAATAATTAAACGGTATGAAAATACTTCATTTTTCTAAAATCACTGATCATCCACAAAAATATTTTTCTACTAATCAATATTTTACGGAACTAGGCTGAGACGATGAATTTTTAAAATCCTTTCAGCTAAAACCGAAACAGTATTTTGGTCGTTACTGAAAGGGAAATCTGCACAGACCAAAGTCGAATAACATACGTAAGACAAGTTTTATAAACCTGAGCGATAAAAATGAGCCTGAAAATTTAGTAAAATACTTTAAGCTTATTACAATAAGGTCCCCGTCTGGGTTTGAGGAATTCACAATGTTTCTGTTCCACTTTCTGCACGATTTCTTGACATGGAAGTCGCATATCTTTTGGCCTTCATAGCCATCGGATGAACAGTCAAACCTGCAAAATATATTAGAAAAAACTATTCATCTATTCGTTCACCTATAATCCAAAAGCAAGCGCAATATATTACACCTCGCGGCGGCTTGATCAGTCCGTTGTTTATAGCATACGAACACATGTATAAAGTCATGCAAAGGGGCCCTTTGACATTTCCGACTGCAATCTACTTTATATTCAGAAGCAAGGACTGTGTTTACTTTCCCTATAATTACTTCCAACGGAACTGTGTTGAAAACACTTCGTCTGTTTCCCATGGAGTACTCTTGTTTGGGATAGGCCGACAGTAGCGGAAAAGCAGGTGCACATACTGAAGAGTCGCCGCCTTTTGTCCAAATACAATCGACTCCTCCAGCGACCAAGTGCCATTCCACAAAAGGAACAAATTAACGCCAAACTACCAATGGGAAAACTCGTTTGCGCTTTAGAAAAAAAGTCGGCAAAGTCGACCACAGGTGAAAATCGTTTAATCTTGGTGTGAAAAGCGAAAAACGTGCAACTGTTAACATAAAGGTTTAATGTGTAAGCGGAGACGTCATTCTTCTTCTGTGACAGTGTTTCGCCTCCTTTATTTTGGGCAATTTGTCGCAGAGGAACCCTTAAACCGTGATAAAATCAAGAGCGGGAAAGTAAATAAATTACTAACCAAACATAGACGTTTCCCTTAAAACTGTTATGAAAACTGTTAAATTTCAGTAATGTTTATGAGAGAAAGCGCAATACTTAACTTTTTGGGCGCGGTGGTGTTGAACAAAATCCTTCAAATATATCTTTCTTACTAATTACTCGGACTCGAAAGAGTTCTCGAAAAGAAGTGTTGAGATACAAATCGAGGTTTACCTCAGCACCAGCAAATTAAATTGTGAGAATGACAGCTGAATCGACAAGCTTTCATCAAGATATAAAGTTATATTATACGATGATGTAGGTTTGCGGCATACAAAGGAAGAAATTCACTCTTGTCACTCCGCAAACTTACGAGATGAAGGTATCACTAACTGTCCTTCATGCTGCGAGGTTAACAAGTGCTGGTAGATAATTTAGATTTTATCTGTGATTTCAAGCCAAGATAACTAATCCAACACACTGGTAGAGCAGCAAGTGTCAACGGTGCGGTATCAGTAGTAATGAATTTCATCCGGCAAAATATTGTCTTTATCCAGTACAAAAGAACATCTTTCTTTTGAACTTACCGGTGAGCGTTTACAAAACAAAAGCTAAAAACTTCACAGCCAAAGAGGTGTGTCAAAAGCTCGCCGAAAAGGAAAAAAATACATCTTCCGCTCAACGCGCAGCGGCCTTCTGAACAAACAACATCACCCACTAAAGTGTTCATCAGGATGAGCTTGCGCCATCACCACAAATGATACATCGAGTAAAGCTAATACTGCGGGTTATATCAAAGACGGAGCACTTTAAGAAAACAGCGACCGAAAGTCGGTTGGCGCCTTAGCATATAAATCAAGCCAAACACTATAACTGTGTTTCAAATCAACAAACCACTGTAGAGCAAATGACGCCCCTCTCGAAGAATTGGCAAACAGGGATTTGTGTGCCAATCATTTTGACATATTCGTAGGTTTTGGTAGTCATTCGTGTAGTCGCCACTTAACCGGCCCATGTTTGACACTATAATTTGTCAAATATACAACATCGACTTAATACTTATTGGAGCGTCCATAGCACAATGATCGAGTTTACGTAGTTGAATTACATAGTGAAGGCCAAGTCAATTCGCATGTTATTTAAACGAAAAATAGAGAGATGCCAACGTTTGTTCGAAGAATCGTTTGCCACAAGGCTATGAACTTGAAGTACACTCTTACAAATAACGGAGTTTGGTGACTGACAGAAAACGAACAGAAGTATGTACTGATATTGACCACCCATGCCTGGTTAATTCTTCCAAATCTTCCTTGAATGAATGAGTCAGTGGTGTTGGAAAAACTGATAGTATGATCAGCTTGTTTACCTAAACACACAAGATATCTGATGATTTTCTCAATGCTGACTACATATGTTCCAGTAGACACTCTTAGTATAGTTAGATTTTGTAGTTGTAATGGAATGTTAGGGTGACGTCCTTGCGAAAACAGTGAAAAATTTGGAACTTCGTGATTTGTTTATCGCTATAGCCTTCACCTTCATGCTTCAGGTCTGGAAGCACCAAGCACAAACGATAAACAACAGTCACTTAGTTCGATCAAGCAGCACATTATATCAAGAAGGTCACACAAACAACACTGAGAATCATTCAACCACCTACCCCCTGCTGTTATAAAGATGTCTGATAAACAAGCGAAGTTTGCTAATAAAAGACCACAGGGTGGGAGAAGACTTGAAAGTCCACTAACCTGAGCAGTTCTAGGCCGTAGCACCTCAAACTTGAGAGTCTTGGAACCTTGTTTTAGGATAAAAAGAAAGCCTTAATCAAGACATCATCAAAATAGCCCAAGGGTCATTGTCTACTGCGTAGGTTACGCTCCTATCTTCTGACTAATAAATTACACAAGCTAACCTTGAGCAGTCACAGCAAGTACACACGTTCACTAAAGGTTCAAATGAGTACTCATATGGCTCGAAATCGGCTCCCTTAAGTCACCTGTTGTTCGTATTTTTACAATAGCCCTCTTCTCCCCCACCGAGCTCTTGGTTTAACCAAGTGGAACTAACAAATCCATTATAGATATAAATAACGGTGAAGAAACAAGTGAAAGAAGCGTTTTCACTTCTAAAGTTAATTAACTGTGTCGGGAAAAAACAAACGACTGCATCTACAATGTGCTCATGTGGTACAAAAAAACGCTGCTAGAGATCGGAAACGCAGATAATACACTAAAAACAAGGATGCGTAGCAAGGGGTAGTGAACTGTGGACGAGATCTAAAGAACGTGTTACTATAAAATGAATACTATAGTGGTGCGCTTGTTTATTATTGACTTCGCTATTACACAATATACGTGTGTCGAGAGGCTTCCGAGGAAACTAGAGGTAAAAAGTGGAATGTACCAACAAAGGAAGGTCGACAAGCTCAGCAAACCTGTGGCAGAACATTCCGGAATAGCATACTAAATAATTGACGAGCAAATTTATTTCACAGCATGAATCTTTCTCCACAGGAGTGCCCTCACCCCATGCAGTGTCAAGTTATTAAACCCCCACAAAAAAAGTCTATCTTGAAACTCTGGCACTTGGGTAGCAATCACAATGAATCACAAAATTCCGCCCTAAAGTGATCAACTAAATGTTCTCTTATAAGCTCTGGCCGGAGTGATACAGTCACAAATTTCGAGAAATTAACCTTTAGTATGCTTGGATCAACGCCAATTGAACAATCAAGTCATTGTATCTCTCATATATATTCTTCCTTCGTGACTGGAAGAATTTGTGTCGTGCAGTGAAATAGGCCGACGAGCACACTACATGCTAAAGCCTGGGGATGATAAATGAGTTGCATAAGTCATCTTGAGCAGTACGTTAAAAGTGCCATAAAAACAAGCTAATATCAACACGGCGGGGTTCAAGCGTTCACCCCCTTAAATTCATCTCTTTTGAGAATAAACGCAATTAAAAACCACAAAAGCGAGGCAGGATACTTTATCAGCTCCCAAGATCTCAGCAGGTGCCCTCCCGCCTTCAAAACCATGGAGAAACTTTAGAGCCATTAATGAAAATAGCACCAAAACAACCTGCGCCTTACTTCTTCTATGCAAATAGACAATCACGGCTAAACAAACGTAGAGCAAATAACGCCTCATCTTTGAGGTAGAACGACATACAGAGATAAACACAGCGAATTCAGAACACTTGCATGTCTACGAAGTGAACGAAAAGAGGGAAGGGGTTTAGAACGAAACGTGCAGGCAGCACTCAAAAAACGCGAATCAGCAAGGAAGCGCGTCATAAAACCTGGCATAGGTCCATGGGGCTCACAGCTGCTGACTAATGCCCACTGAGCTGATAAACTAACACACGAACACAGCTTATACTTCCTGATCTTCCTAAACTACATTCCCTTTCTTTTCTAGTCACGTCCAACAAAACAATTTGGCAACCTAAATAAGTAAAGCATGTTGTTGCGGGAAGCACGTCCGTGATAAAATCGCGGGAAAGATTAGTTGATGATGGCAGCATGTTTCAAGTCACGTTTCTTGGTAGACTTTATAATCCGAACTAACCAAGTACTTACAAAAGGAGTAGAGAAGCAAATAAGTGTGGTATCATCCACCACAACCAAACTAACGACTAAACGGCACGATAGAGTACATACAAGTCAATATATGAACCCATAAATGCGTCCTTTTTAAGCATTGTCCACTCCAAAAACAAATTCACTTGATTTTAAATGCCTGTAATCCTAATGAAATGGAAGCTGGCCGCTTCTTATCGACGTCGGCCAAATGTAGTATTATAGTCTAAACCTCTCTCGAAAGACTGCAAAACATTCTTGTACTAGAGAAAGGTTCTGCAAAGTGCACAACTGCACCAAAATGTAAACTGTATTTACTTACTCGCTTGGACTTCCTAGTCGAAGACGTCTCTTAGGTACTCGCACTTTCACCACTGTTGTCTCTTTTTTGCTAGGTTTCTTTTTCTTCAAGCGTCTCTTTTTCTCGTGATGATCACCATGTTCACGTTCGTGATCGTGATCGCGCTCGTGTTCATGGCGTGATCGTGATTTCTCACGATGTCTGGGAAGGTGGTGTCGACGGTAATACGGATGCTCATGATCGGTAGAACTGAATCCGGAAAATAGAAACTAATTATACAAGAACAACTTGGTACAACATGTTCTGGACCATGCCAGTCAGCATTCATTGCACAATAATCAGAAACGACAGCAAATTCAAGTTCAGTTTTCGTGGTGAAGTACAGTCAACTCCCTCTAAGATGGATACCCGCGGGACCAGCTCCATACTGTCCGCTTTAGAAAGGCGTCCGTCCTAAAGATAGTTCAGTTGTAGTAAATGACTAGAGAAACGGCCGCTCTCACCAGGTGTCCGTCTTAGAGGGGTGTCTGTCTTAGAAGGCTGTCCGTTATGAGGAAGTTGACTGTACAAGTAAATCCAATATATTCCTCTAACATAAGTTGTGCGTTAGCGCAGGTGTGCGTGTGGATACACGTGCGTATTCATCCGTGTTAAGATGTGGGAGTCCAGAATATTCGCCACATCCCTACCTCAGTAATTTGTCCGTCGTTCTCTCGCTGCTCAGCGTCGGACTGTCTGTAACATTGGTGGTTAGCCCTGCGCGCGGTTTTTTCAGTGCCGACTTCAGAGGTTTTTTCTTCAAAGACTCGTCCACCGAGGGCGTGGTATCTGAAGGGGTGGCAGCCGAACCCGACACAAGGGCATTCTCAGGAATGATGTCGGGGGCCATGTTAAACTTGGGACTTTGTCTTGGTATAAAGGGTGGCTCGACGGTTACGTCATCTGTGTCAGAAGACTCGGACTCGTGTGGGACTTCTCTGGCTGGTTCCTCATCAGGGGTCGTGTCTGTGGACCCGAAACAGACCTCTTTAACTTCTTTGTTTGTTGTCCCATTTTAACGAATACAGACAATTAGAAACAACGATACGACCAAACTATCCTCATGAAAGGTAGTTGCTTCTTACGAAATATTTCCCTACCTTTCTGTGGCTGGTAATGAACGAGTCTTACGGGAACTTTTAATGAGATGAGTTTCGAAACCTCAGTCAAGGCGAGTGTTGCATCATGGCCAACAGAGAGCCATCAACAAATAACAATAATTGCACGACTTACCCATGGGTGTACTGTGCATTGGGCCATCTGACGCATAAAATGGAGCTGGGGAAAGAAACAGAAAAGCAAGTGAAGCCGAAGCATTGTTATCGGGTTCCATCAACAATTCAAACCATCACCAGAGTATTCATTAAAATGTAGGAAGGACGAAGCAGGGAAAATGTGAATTGAAATGTATAAGTGCAAGCGATAACATGGATGCTACTCTCTGTACCTCGTGTTGCTCTGTGTAAGCGTAACCAATAATAACAAAAAGTATCAAGGAAATGTGGATATCAATATGCTAGTCGTGGGCTGAGTCAATCTTCAAGGTGTTTTAGCACATTTTTAAAACTTTTTGTCATTTCATACAGTCCATGATATGGCTAACGTGTACCACATGAGACACTAACCTTTCTTTTTCTTTTTCCCCTTCCGCTTTGGTTTCGACCAAGCGCCATTAGGCACTGAAAAGAGGAGGACATGATTTAACATTATAAGGGTCGTGTGCAAATACTCACCCTCATTCCTAGACCCCACCCCAGAAAAAGAGCCTGGGAAATCTAATTCGTCACGTGGCTCATGGTTCGCTGAAACCAAACTAGAGGCTCTGTACCTTGATCGTTTTCAGAGTCGGTCGAATCGGAGGGAATATCGGGCGAGGAATTTCGCGCTTCTTCTTCATCTTCTGAAGGGGAGGACTCCGGCTGTGTCGTGCTCAGTTCTGTGGACAAAGTGGTGACAGACAAAAATACACTATTAGTGGTCACGTCCGCTTAGCAAAAGAAAGCGAAAAATTACCCTTTCACTCAAACGTTAGTATTGTAGACTCTTTAATGTAGAGTAGATTCTAATGAAATACTTTTCTCTGCATTTGGGCTGAAACTGAGGTAAGTCGTCAAGTGTTCAATGATTGGTTAGCTGCAGTAAAATGTTTCGATACAAATAGTGTTCTGGGGGCTTACCTGACTTTTCTGGAGCTTCCCACATCTTCCGCGCAAGTTCTGAAAAAAGAAAAGCAAATGCAAAATGTTGGCAAAGTCTTTGATCACCAAAGGTAACTGAACACTACGGAGTTGGAAAACATGCGTGGCTGAAATCAAATTCTTCTAAATGAAAAAGACGTTAGTGGCACCGCGCTACTTCACACACCAAGTTCAGGGTTGCCGGGATACTTCATTCTCACGCGTGGTTCCGCGGCGTCTAATAGAAGAAAAATCGAAAATAATATGGGTTAGCTTAGGGGTTTGAATCCTTGCTTGTGTTAGACAGGATAACAGCAAGATAACTTACCAGGTACATCCTCGTCCTCAGGTGCGGTTGAGAAGGGTTCACTAGTAGGTCTGCTTGTGCCAATGCTACTGCTGCGCAAGCTGCTCGAGGGCTCAGTTGTTGAAGTGCTGGTGGCATTTCCATCATCGAAGTCGTACAAGGAACGGAGAGGCGCCGCTTCACCCGGATGATAAGAGTGTTTCTACAGAAATAACGAAAAAACAATACTGATTCAGTGGCCGAGCGGTTTGGGGTAGTGGACCAGAATCCGTAATGAAGAACTGAACCAGGAGATCGTGGGTTCGAGATCGTGGTTTTTTGTCCGGGGAGGCAACTCCAACGGTTTTCCCTTCCGAACCTGTCTGCTTTCTACAGGTCTTCCACCAACACGGCCCCACCAGCTACTAGTTGAATTTCTTACCGCGTAAATAGATGGTTTTTTTTTAAACAAGATCAGACAATCTGTTTTGGATAAATAAGGGAGCCGGTGTAAGTACGTGCGTGTGATACAGCAAGTGGTAGGGGCCAACTTACATAATGCTGGACAGGTTTCGACACTCCATAGCCTTTATCGCCTGTTTTCCAGCGCATATAAGCATTCTTGAATTCCTTGCGAACCTTGGTATAAGAGACAACGGCAATGTTTCAAATGTTGTCGTAAATTATAGCATTACTCCAAGGTGTATGAGAGGTGTAATACCGGTACAAAAAGGTCACAAAAGGCACTTACTGTTTTATCCAATAGACAGTAAAATACAAAGATAAAAAGACCCTGTGGACGAAAGAGAAAGTTCAGCAAAAAGTCGAGAGTAAAGCATGCAGAACAGTCTACGTACGGTAGTCAGAAAATAAAAGGTCACTGCAATCCAATAACAGCCGACAAACTCTTGTTTGTATAGCTGTCTCTGTTTATCACAGTCCGTCCAGCAAACAGTTTGTGTCTCTATCAACCTCTATTTTTCAAATTCAAGTACGACAGATTGGCCCTAACTGCCTCACAACATACCTGGAAACAGGCCAGTGCAGCAAAAAGGTAGTGGAACATTGCCAGGTTTTTATTGACCATCAAGATGCAGAACACAAGTGACATACCAAGGAGAGGCACGACAGCGGCGGTTGCTCTCAAACCCGCCCTGAGTGAACATGTCATGGCGTTACGAACATTTGTACCATATTCTCCACCAATACAAAGTACTCATATACAGTTGTGACGCACTGAATGTGTGAGATTGTCTGTGTGTTCATATTATATGTGTAAGCATGGGAACGGTTATAATCGTGGCTACACACACTATAGTGATTTCCCACGCTAATTTTATCCATGGTAAACTTATCGTGTGGAGAGACAGGGACACGTTTTAACACTCTGCTGTTCTCCACTAACCTGAGGCTAGAAGTGTCACCATGGTAACGAGGTTGGTGTCGTCGGCGCCTTTTTCTCTTCGAGCGTTTTAAAGAAAGACGAGTCGCCATCATGAAGACAATAACATTCAGCTGGAGTAAGAGGAAAAAAATATCTCCATTTACACAAAAAAGAACAACTTGCCTTCAAAAAGACGGCAACTCCTCAGTCACAAGGTCGTGTGCTTTGCGACGACTCTTTGCAACTGCAGTACATTTTGCATTAGTAAAAGGTTCGGATGTTACCCGAGTAAATTCGTGTCACAACGTTTACTATAACAACGTCAAACTTTTAATTAAGACAATTCAATCTTAAATTGCCCGACTTACTAAACCCACGCATTATCTATCTACCCCGGTATAATTCGAGGATATAAATTCAAGGCCTTGGAAAACCTTTCAAGAAATTTTGGTATTTCTGGAATGTTACTATTGCCTATCAACTTACCGCAAACATCAAGACAACAGGAATAGCAAACGCCCAGATTAGAGTTCCGTCAGTCACCATCCAACAACTGAAGGCGAATTGCATAACAATTACTAATTGGGTTCTATAGAAAGTACAAATTGGGTTCTATAGAAACAGGAAAAAGGACAGTGAGTGAAAATTTAATTAAAACCAAACTAAGTCCATCATTCTTTCAAAATAACGAACACTCCCAGCCCTACCAAGTTTGAGGGCATGTCTGTCCACCCCAGAGAACCCTACGCTTTAGTTACTTAATCAAATATGGTGTAGATACAAACGCCCGGCAATTAGGTGACCACAATTCAGCCACTTACAACTGATCGTTTCCGTAGCCTTCTATCGATAGGCCGACAGAAATTCCAACAACAATAGCTGGACAACCTGTCATGAAAAAAGAAACATTATCAGGCAATTGTATTAGTCTTGACTAACCTCGTCACGAAAAGAACATGTAACTATTAAAAACTGTGCAAACTGCAAACTTAACACGTGCAAGTAGCGGCCTTACCCCATCCCAGGAAGTAATAAAACGTCATATTGCCCGTGTTGACGTCACGTTTCTCCCTGAGCCTGCGGTACATGTGTAGTCCTTCCACAAACATCCAGGTAAACACCGCTGAGAAGAAGTAGTGCAGTAGGATGGCCACGAGACGACATACGGTCTGAGGAGCAAGAAAACGTGACATCAAGCAAAGTTGTTGTCAACAATATGGTTCTTTACACTGGATTACATTACAAAACTCTTGAGCCGGGATTCGGGGAGGAAGTACGAATCCTGGCACAGTCAACCAAGTAACTTTCACCACAAACCAGATTTGTCCAGGGCTGTCAGTCTCACAATTTCTTATGTATGCGTGTGGGGGGTTGTTGTAAAGCATGGAGAGTATACTGAAGTACTTAATACTGTCACATTTAAGACTAAAACAAGGCGCTGCTGAAGGGAAATCCATTGCCATTCTCGTTACCGTATCCAAACTTAGCTTCGATCTACCACTACACACTTCGCTCCCACAAGCTGTAGTTCAGCGTTATCCCAGCCTGCTTTGCAGGTGTTCTCCATCGTCACAAGCCTAATTTGCTGCGTAGCGTAAGTGGGAACACCTTGACACGAAGAGCTAAGGTTGCCCATTTTCAGGGCTATTTCCTTACCGCATCATCTGTCTTATTGATTCCAACAAGGAAGACCAACTCGGCGATGATAATTGACCCCACCAAGTTCTTGTGAATGCTGTTCGTGTTGCTCTGTAGACCTCTGTTAAAGACAAACAAGAAGTAGGCACTTAATCGATCTAATAACACGCTTGTTCAGATCATGAGTTCGGCTTTCCGTCTTCACGATCATTCCCATGATCCCTCGTTCGGCGCTGTGAGAGAGCCATTTGCTGCCTCAAAGGAGCAGTGTGTTTAAATTATGCGTGCAACTTGAGTCTCGGCAAAAGTGGTGAGGGAAGCCCTAGAGTACTGCATTCGTGAAAACGAAAGTTACGGTAACTAAAGGAATCACTGAGTGGCTGATCAACTAGTTACTGGCAGGTAACTGCCCTTCTAGCAATGACAGAGACGGCCAGAGAAAGGCGGAAAGAAAGAGGCTGAGATGCACATACAGGGAGACGGAAAGACAGAGAGATATAGACAGACAGAGAAGAGGAGAAGAGAAAACTGTCTTACTTGAGACAGGCAAGCGAGATGAACGCCACCACGAGGACGAACAAGGAAATGGCAACTCCGATGTAAGTTCCAATTCGCATCGCAAAAACTGCAGCCACAGGAACCTGACAATGTTAAAACAAATGGGTCCAGTTATTTCATTAATCCTCTGGAAATCGCTTAAATAATTATTCCAGGTCAGACACTCGACGCCTCACCTGCAAGTCAAAGTCGGCCAACACAGCGTAGGCTGTCATGTGATCACACGAACATACAGTGTGAGTTTCGTTCCCTGAAATTCGTTTACAGCCTTCTCGGGACCAGCCGCCACCAAGTGTGCCCCTGAAGAGAATGAGGAAAAATCGTAAACATACACACGCATGCACGCACGCACGCATGAGCACGAACGCACACGCGCACACGCACACACACACGCACACACACACGCACACATGCGCACGCACACGAACGCAAAGAGCTGTGTTTAAAAAAGAATAGCGCACTCAAGATAATATCCATAAAGTAAAAATATAGATTGCAAAGTGCAAAGGCAGACTGAATACTTACGGCACAGTGTAGTTCCAGAAAACACAAACATAGTCTGAACCATTAATCTGAAATAATGAAGGATTTGCGAATTTCAATAATAGCCAAGTTAGTCCCTCCATCAGTAAATTAATCAGTCAGTCAATCAATGCGTCTGTGCATTGATCAGTTATTCAACAGCAGTGTAAAGTGTTTGTCTGCTTATTAGCAATGCGTGTATATATAACTAAGGCAGCTGATTATATGGTTACCTCTTGATTCTCAAAGTATATGCGGACTGGGTCGACCAGCTGTATATCTTCCATTCCTGGCATTTTGACTGAAACAACATCTGTCACAACTTGAAAGTTATACTTGCTGTCTCTGTGGACAACCAAAAGAAACGAATTCAGCTGAATGTCGGTGGATAAGAACTACTGTTTAATATGTTCGAAGGGAAGAAAAAGACATGTTAAATCCACAGACGGACTGCAATAAAAAGCATAAATACATTAGTTAACAGCCACTCACCTGATTTTAGTATCAAAGGACTTTGGAAGCAATTCCCCGATGTTCTTGAAGATCACAAAACCCACAGCAGCGTCACTTTTTAGCACTGCAGTGCGAGGTCAGAGCACAAATCACCAAAAGTCTCGAAGCAGACAAATCAAATACCTTGTAAAGTGGATTAGTAAGACAACAAAATTCCAAATATAGCTGTAGCACTATAGCCCTATCTGTAAAAGTTCTTTATCGTAAACACTGTACAGTCCTAACAAGCTCCAGAGGTATAAAAGTCTACAATTCCAAACAAAGACGATGAAATGCTTGTTGGAACATCCGTAACAACTTGAGAAGTCACACTATAAGCCAAAGACTAAGTCGGGTTAAATGTATGGTCACTGTGAGAAAGACTAGCTCTCTGAGTGATTCATAAATAATTCAACATTTTTGCTGCATTGTGACAATACTTATCTTTCTTTCCAGACTAGCTGACATCATCACTTACCCCTATGACCTGGACTATTGAACAAGGACTGTGGCAGTTCCACTGCACTTGACACGTTGTTCCACGTGTTGCTGAACGACACGCCCTTGTAATTCTTCATGTCCACGGCTTCAAGTTGCATCACTGTTGAACAATATATTTTTTAGATTTGAATTCAACATTTTCAAGTGGCAAACGCATACAAACATAATTTAACAAGATTGAAAAGCCAAAATGACGGCCATATGTTCGATTTTCCCAGTGAATCCAACGTTCACCTCTTTCTTCTCCATCTACCTCTTGGCGATTGCTTCTTCTCCTTTTTGTTCTCTTCCTTCTACTTCTTCCGTTTGCTTCTTTTCATGTCCTCCCTTCCCGGATTTCTCCTTGGCTTCTCACGTACTTTTTCTTCCTCCATTCGTTCCTCTGCTACTCTTCCTTTCAACCCTTATTCATCTCAACTTTATTTCGCCTTTTGTCGCTCATGCACTTGAGTCCCTCTCCATTCTCTACCACTGGACCGCTCCCTCTACCTCCTACTTTTCATACTATAAACTTTCTAAGAAACTCAAGTCGTTCGTCCTATAAAGAACCGCAGGTTTCTAGCGCCTTCTAAAAAATCTGCCAGATTCTTCTTCGCAATGGAAAACGTGAAGACTATAGATTGCTTCTCGCAAGAATTTAGCCGAGGTTGTCAGTTAATTAGCTACACTACAACGATCTCGTTTGATCCTTACCTATGTTGTCAGTCGTAACCTCATACGGCACAATCATGCTCTCCACTTGTCTCTTGCGTCTGTCTTTTGACTCCGGTGGTCTTTTCAAGTAAACCAAGTTGGCAGTCAAGGTTCTGACGAAGTCTTCCATCTTATTCAACAGCAAAGCAGTGCCACCTGAATCCTACAAAAGGACACAAAACAAAGGGAAAGTAAGTACCAGAGATAAGATCTTATTGGTAGTAACCAGCTTTATCAAAACTATATCATACAGTAATCATGCAATTAATCCATGGAGATGCCATGAACATTAATGGGCAATCTTTTTTCAAAGTTCAACTTGGCCACCATGACGTCACATGGAAACCAAGACACTGGTTAGCAGCTTGATCAGCTCATTATTTTAAAAATGTCCACGAGTAAATGTGAATTAGCTGTGTTGTGCGCGAAACCTGGTACAAAGATCGTAAACAAAAGCGTCGAAGCATACTCAAAATTGCCATGGCACACCTCGCTGGAAACCCAAGGCAATGCTCTGCTACTGCTGTTGTTGTTGTTGTTGTTGTTGTTGTAATTGTTGTTTATTTGTTTGTTTGCTTTTTGTTGTTCTCACTGCTACTATCGTGTTATAGCTGTCATGCATACCCACCTCTTGCACGGCTGCCCAGACCGCTTTGTTGTCAGGACTCAACAACTGACTGGCGGTCTCAAACAAAATCTGCAAAAATAGAAATCGTACACAAGACAGTGCAGCTACGGAGATACACTTCACAAATTTCGTTAAAATCTCCATTCAACGGGTTGAATTGCGACCTCCAGCTTCTCTTTCTTAACGAATACACGAATATTCAAGATTCAGTGACGTCACGGCGGCCATGTTGGATGAACAATTTAACAAAATATTGCTCATTAGTTTCTACTGTAAGTGGTTCCAACATGGCCGCGACGTCTTCGGATCTGAATCTGCGGGATTGCCCAAATGTACAGCACATCCTACCTCCGTGAATTTGTGTGTATTGGCCGAGACCAAGGTGGAGCCATTCAGTTGACTCTCGTAGTCAAACAACTTGGTGATGGTGCTCTGCGCGGTCTCGATGTCCTTGATGTAGAGTCGCGGAGCCACAGCAATGGCGAGGTCCAGCTCCTCAGCCAATTGTAACGCAAAATCAGGAGTCCACGTGTAGATCTTATCGTCTAGCTTCTGAAGCTGCAAAAGAGAAAAATTATCAGACATAATCCCAAATGTGCGCTGTCGATTCTTTCTTGGTATGTTACTTAGTATGGGACACGAACCTTTCGTAGAATGAATTTATGAATTTTGTAAGTGCCATTCACACGGCTCGCGTACTAGGGCACCAGCAATTTGCTACATCAGGACATTAACTCCCATACGTGCAAAGTATTAGCACAATTCTGACTCAAGAACTATCGCAAAGTTACAAACACAGCTTAAAAACTGTTCTTTTCGTGAATATAGGGACTTACGCATAAATAGCGACTTACGCATAGTATATGTACACGTACAAGTGGCTGCGCGCGTGCGTGAGTTGGTATGGTATTTTGCGTATGCTACCGGATGTGTGCAAAGTGACTGCATGTGTGTGCATGTGGCTGGACCGTAGTTGATGAGTGTAGCAGCGGTGGGCCTTACCTTGTTACGGAGCACCAGGAATGAGTTAGATACACAATTGTCAAGAAGTGCTGACTGCCATCCTTCCTTCTTATCACAAAATCTCTCGGCCAGACCTAAAGACACCAACACATTCTCTACATCAACTAACAGTATAACCATAAGCACCGTTGTCAGAACGTGAACAACATCTCGCGAACTGAAGTAATTGTTATATTCAGTAATATATTATGAACGCACAACAGAACACACTGAGCAATCTCAGAAGATAAGGCATGGTTGCAAAGCAAAGAATGATATGGGGACACATATTAATGCTTTCTAGGATTCCCGTCGTGCTCGGTAACTTCGAGACTAACGTCGTGGTCAAAACTGTCGTACAATCCGTCTTACCTGACGCTCCAAACGGGCATTTCTGTTTTGCCGTACTCCCAAAACTTGTTCTGCGCCACCAGATGTCCTCAGCATAAGACCGTGGACAAGATGTGTTAATGACTATAATGAAGAAACAAACAAACAAACCCGACACAATGGAGTTAGTAACACTTGCGTGAGATCTGATAGTACATTTTCTAAACTACATACAGTTAGAGAGTTATTAGGTCGAAGGCTGGCAGGCGGAAGACCTACTTAGAAGGTAAAGTAGAGTGAACTGTTGACTTGCTGAGTCAGAGGTTTAGTGTCCATGTCACTGTCAGTTGCTGTGCGGGTATGGGCTGGAACAATTGGTCGCGTGCACGGTGCTGTCATACCCAAAATATAAAATCCAATCACAAAATGGTCGCCAGAGACAAAATGAGTGATGAGACTCTTTTTTAGTTTTTTGTATTATTTCCAATCTTAAAATGTATTACAGCTCAGAGCTGTATGGCAAGCCTTGGCACCCAGCAACTTCTTCCCACAACGCTACAGACTTCAAACTTGGCCTCCGTTAAATATTTCCCGTTCAGTCCGTTTCGGCCACTCAAAAATGGCTTAGGACATAAATATTAGAATGGGTCGGTAGCTGCAAAAAGCTTTCACAAAAATAAGGTTTACCTACCAACACAACCCTTGCCGGGCATGATCTCGCCCTGTTTGTCGGCGCAGTGGTCACATCGCCGTCCCAGCACGTTTTCTCCGTTCTCTCTGCCAGGATAACAGTTACACTGACCGCCGTTGACTATGCACTGGAAACTCGTAGAACCAAACTCACAGTTACAAGGGTAACACGCATCCGTGCTTCTGCCCTTGCCGGGGAGTCGGTAGTGGTTGGGCTGAAACGGACAAAACACATCTCTGTTAATAGAAGCAGCAGCAGCTGCTAACTCAGTTCGTTCAGGGTACTGTTGAGAAAATTAGGATCCAGATCTTTAGACGTTGAAGGGTAACATGGGGTCACATCTTACCATACAAGAACAATATCCAGTGCCATTACACACAGAGTTGATGTTCTTTCCGACAGGACAGTTACACGGGCCGCACAAACCACTGTTTGAGGTGCTGTACAGTCCTTCACGACATGGCGTCTCCAACCTCGTCTCGCACAACTCGCCTGAATCAAGCACAAGTGCAACAAGATAGAAAGCAGATTTAAACGATTAGTGTCAATTCTAAGACCAGGTATACTGACAAATTTCAAATTAAACTAGGTCTCCCAAGTATTAGCTTTCCACTGTATTCCTCCATTACTTGCGTTACATGACGAGGTGGGAGGTGGGGTTTGAATGAACGAAAAACAATGAAGACAATGATGCTGATAATGAGAAGAAGGAAGAAGATGGTGGTGTTGATGATGACGCCCAAACTGTCACGTTCTGTTCCGACGCAGACCAAAACCAGTCCTCACAGGGCCTAAACTTCCATTGTAAACTGTGATACACTTTGAAATAATGGACGATGTGATGCGCTGCCACAAATTGCATTTGCTTTACTTCCAAAAGTGCCGTCCTTAACGCCCAACTAGCCAACCTCCCTTCACAACTGTTTATGCACAATTACCTGTATATTCTTTGCGACAACTGCAGTGAAACCCCTTTTCCGTTCCTGTGTTGACCACACAATCGCCGTCATGTTGACAAGGCTTCAGAGAACAAATATCCTGGAGGCACTGTTTACCCACATATCCAGGGGCACAGACGCAACGAAAGTCGTCCCACTCCTCGACACAGGTGCTGTCTTTAGAGCAAGGGTTGGATGAGCAGTGCTTCGCCGATGTACATTTCGACGGTCTACCGATTTTGACTTCATTCTGTCCGAGAAAGATACCTGGGAAAAATTAACAAGTCATTAGAGCAGTTAAAAGCCTCTAGGAACGACCGATCTGGCAAGACCTTCGAATTATCGTTATTGTAGAGGGATGATTGTATGATGGGACGTAGAACTGTTGGGAATATGTTCATGAACACAACATCAGCTGGCCCTTGTACAGGCGGCCTTTATAAGGGGCGGGGGGCAATTGTCCTGTTAGGGAATCAACAACTGGCCGCTGTAAAGAGGTGACCATTATTGGGAGGTACATTTGACTTGTAACACGTACAATCGAAGTAGTGTTTTTAGGAGTATTCCGGATCAAATAAGTGAAGAATGGTTATCAAGGCTGTATCACAAACATCCTACCTTGGATGCAGCCGGAAAATCCTCTAAATATTCCGGATGAATTCTTCGTCCCACCTATGGTTAACTTAGTCGTGTATCCCAGAGCTCTGATTCTGTGCGGTGCACTGACTCTATGTACAAAATCAAGCAAGACATCGACAGAATCCTTATTCCACGTGACGTCCACGCTGTGCCACGTACCATCAGACACGCCCACGTGGGGCACCTTCACTGTCAGCGAAGCGCCATGGTTGAAAACCAGTTTACCCAAGACAATCTGAAACCCAAGAAATAATTTCGTAAATACCTTATTCATCGTCGTTCAATGTAATGATGAAACATTTATGCTGAGCTTGTGGTAAGGTGTGACATCGTTCGGTTCCCAGATCACAAGGAACCAAAGATGGCAACTCAACGCGGAAAATAATACAATGTCGTTTATTTTATTCGTGTAATACTCTGTGATATATTTTTCGGGACAGATTGGAATAGTTAGGACTTACATGAGTTCAGTTCAAAGCCGTTTATCAAAAAAAAAAAAAAAAAAAAAAAGAACCGCGAGTCGGCCATTGGCTTTAAATCACTTACCTCGAGAACTGAGGATGATGAGCGGAACTGTGTCTGCATCAACAGTCCGCCAGCTTTTCTCGTCCTAAACCTCAAGGATTGACTCCAAGGAAAGGTGATGGTGGCTGACTTCTTGTCTTCAGTCTTCACCGTCTTGCCAGTTAATTGAAGAGTGTGCTGCATGACTAATCAAGAGGGAAAATGGACAATTGAACAGTTCTACTCGCTCTCCGCTGAATCGACTACATTGTAACATAAGTCTCGCGTTGGGAGGAGAACCGCGATAACTCCATCAGTGTGAATGTAAAACAACGCAACTGGACTTAATGGTGGTGACCACCAAACAAACTTTCGTCGACTCTGTTTGATCTCTCAACCATAATTTTTTGCGCTCTATGTTTTTTAAATTCCTGAATGTCATGGGTCTTAGGCACTACAGCGCCGACAAAATCCTACGCAAGTTAAACATTTTAAGCTTGGGTTCTGCTCAATTTTGTTCATGGAAAGTTAATTCCAAGAAAAAACATATTTAAGCGCGCAAAGCAAAATGCGACCCTTACTTACCGATTTCGCACTTCCTTCCTCCGTACCCCTGGGGACAATCGCACTTGAAAGTGTTAAAAATGTTAGAGCAGTTGCCCCGTTCGCAAGGTCCAACCTTACAGGCGTTGCTCATCTCTGGACACCCAGCCACCGTCCCGACGTCCCTGATAGGAGAGGCCAGGTCGTAGAACCTGTGGTCAATAAAGACGTTCCGAATGCAACCAACAAAGCCTGGGCGACTGACAGGGAAGGCAAACGAGAACGGTGGCAGGCTGCCGAACATCAAGGGCCCGTTAAGGTCAAGAGATCTATGGGAGAGACAGAAAACCAGATTTTGAGTCACGACCGAGCAGTTTTCAGTCCAACCTGAAAAACTATGTTCGATTATTCTCTTGCATTCTTTTCCCCTGCAAGTGCTGGGAATTATACATTAAAAAGCTTTAAATACTGCTGTAGAGAATAAATACCCTCTTTTAATGCAACGACTGGTCACGTGACCTGCACCGTAAAACTCTAGAGCTCAAACTTTCCTGCATGACCGAAATAAAAAAACTGGAAAATTTTGAAAATTTAAGTTATTTTTATGTCATCGGGTACCTCAGCCAATCAGCACTCAAAGCGTACGATAAAAAATAAAAAGCCCATGATTCTTCGGGTGCCCCAAACTTGATAGACGTGTTGGCGTGTTAGATTGGAGCGGACGTCATTATCTTTAGCATTAAATGCAAAACAGGCTTTAAGAAATGGACTTATGGATATATCTTCGCCTCGGAAATTTTCTAAGAAAACATGGCGCTACAAGGGACACGTGGGATCGTGGGCTTGCTGATCTTGGTTACCCACAATGCAACAGGAACCGAACAGTTCTTTTTTTATGGGAAATCCGTCTTTGTGAAGGATAACTTTTCTAAAACCTATACACCACCTTAGGTTAATATCCAATCCCGTCGGCTGAAATATGCATCAAATTGGACGAACGAAGACGTCTAAACAAAATCATCGGCACCTTTCGCCGTACGTGTCCTCGTTATGATATCGGAACTGTGTTGTGTGGAAGTACGTTTTCTGCCGCTAGCTGGTCGGTTGTGAAAACAAAATGTTCTGGAGCTCGAAATGTTAAGGTCAGCTTCAATTATCTGTCTTGGATTATGATTTTTGCAAAAATTAACTCAGTCGTATATTAATTTCGTCAAAAAGATTTTTACCACAAAAAAATATATCGTGTAGTTGCCTGAGAGGCTGGCAGAAAGATAACAAGATTGGACCATGATTTAGGACTTTAACTATCAAACTAAAAAGAAGGTGGAACATCATCTTCAATATTATCTTGGGTAGTACTAGTAATTGGAATATTTTACCTCTGCAGCCCGCTTCTTCCAGTGGGAAGTTTAGTTGCAGCAGCACAGCCAAAAGATCCTTCCCTGGTACTAAATTGAACAGCAAGAGCAACTTCACAGTCGTCAACAATCAGTATGCCAGCCTTTGGAGGGAAGGAAAGAGCACTCACAATTTTATTGTAATATATTGTAGATCTAATATCTGCTTATTTGAGAATGTATGTGGCATATTTGTATGTATAAAGCAAGTAGTCCCCATCTCTCCCACCATACATGTACTGGTACCATCCTACAATGCGAACTAACATAATTGCACAGTACATGTAACTGTATGTATAATGTAAATCATGTAAATGAAAGACCTAAGTTCTATTTGACCCTGTAGTTAACATAAGCTTTGGTTACTGTTGAGATAAAAGTAAATTCCACCTACCTCATTTAAAAATGCTACAGAAACTGTGTGCCATTTTCCATCACTAACTCCACCTTCAACATTAGTTTTCACCAACCGAGGATGTTCCTTATTTTCATTGCCAGCAGAGAAAGTAAACTGCACCTGACCATCAACAATCTCCAGGGAAATGAAATCTTGCTTGGGATCATAGCGCCCATTAAACAACAGCAGACCACTTTGTTGTACAGTAGTAAACTCTAGCCTGATGTGAAGCCGCCACCTTTGCTTGAGTGCTACAAGAAAAAGCATGATACATGGTATTATTATGAAGTATTCACTGCATAACCCTGATAAGAATAAGAAAGTTCATTACATTATGATGTGCTGGTATGTGCTATCTCAATTATCTAAGGTAAGCTGGTATTCAGAAATGTAAAATTTTCATAAAACTTATAAGTTTGTGAACTCACAATATTTTAATTAATTTATGTTGCAAGTTCTTTTGATCACAGTAAACCTAGATGCAAACTATTTCTTGATTTTCTTTCTCAAAGTTCTATTAATATTTATTGGTCTCAGGAATATTTTTGTATTTATTATTATAATATCATATCATATTACATTATTCTTTTTGCAGTATGTACTGTATGTATTGTCAGGTAAGTGTAATTTATAGCTACTACCTGCAGCCATATCATTTTTTGCTACATACTATTACATAACTGTATATAATTACAGTTGTATTCAAGGGAGAGCAATTTAATAATCTACAAGTACTATACCTGAAAATGCTACAAAAGAGCTTCCATTGAAGCTCCTTGTCGTCAGTTCACAGAACTTAGTATATGTTAGTTGGTCTTCCTTGCATGTGCAGGTAAATCCTCCTCCTTTAGAATCAACACAGGTGCCACCATTCCTGCAAGGATTGACGGCCATGTGGCTGGGTTTGCTTTGTGCCAGGGGACACTTATCCTTTGCTAACTCTATCTCACAGTTGACCCCTGTTTGTCCACGGTTGCAGAGACAAGCATAACTCTTCTCTGTACTAATGCACTTGCCATTATTACCACAAGGACTCGAGTAACAAAGGTTTATTGGGATATTGCATGTTTCACTGGAATCACTGCGGTAATCCACAGGGCAGCTGCATTGAAAACTGGTGAGCCACTTTACAGCAACAGTCTGAATGACCACCTTCCTTGAGTTGTAAACATATGTCTTTCCTTCAAACTTTCTGTATGACACACAGTCTTTCCTGGAATTTCCATAGCTGCACACTTCCTTGACACAGACATCATCTTTCAGAGGCAGCAATTTTAAGCCAGTTTCTTGAGAGATGTGGTTCAAATGCACATAGATTGCATCACGCACATAGTGCGCATCAAAGTACCCATAGAACAAACCTTTTGAGTTCTTTAAACGAATCACCATCCAGATTTTAAGGGTACTACTGCCAAACCCTTCTTCTTGTGGTGCATCAGTCTTCATGTGAAATACCAGCACCTGGCTGGAGTCACACTGAACAACGTTGGCAATGCTCTTTACAAGTCTATTGAACCCAGAGTTCAAGAACTCCTCAACAGATATGTCAGCCATGCTAACAACAACACTGTTGTTCAACATCTCCTCTGTGATGGACGTGAACACAATGGAACCATTTGCACTGTCGTAATTTGTGCCATCTGACACTTGCACACCAATGGTCAGGGGTTTCATGGTATTTATTAGGGTAGGGCTTATGTACAGCTCCCCACTGGTGGAATTTAAATTAACCCAGTTCCTGTCATTCCCAAACAACAGCTTGAATGTCAGTTTATCAGCAACGTCAGGATCATATGCAGGGATTAGGTAACGTCTCCCAGAATGGACGTCTTTCTCTTTCTCTTGAACATTTATCAGCATGGAGAAATCTTCCAGAACTGGTGAATTGTCGTTTATGTCAACCAAAGTAACATTCACAGTGGCCTCACCAAAGTATGGTGAAGATGTTGCTCGCACTTTGAAGATGTACTCAGACTGGATTTCATAGTCCAAGGGCCTGTTTGTTTGAATTTTTCCATTTCTGGGGTCAATGGAGAAAACTGGTAAACCATCAAATTCCAAGTCATAAACTAAGGTGGGAGGACTGAGGTCAGGTGATGTTGCACTGACTTTCAATATCTGAGTGTGCAGCTTCACATCCTCTTTTACAAAGGCAATATAAACTTTCTCTTCAAACACTGGTGAGCTGTCAAACACATCTTGGACTGTAACTTTCACCTTGGTTGAGGATTGCTGTGTCGGAGTGCCTTTGTCTTTTGCTATAACTGTCAGTTGGTACTCTGCAACTTTCTCTCTGTCCAGTTTTTGTCTGGTTCTTATTGCTCCAGAGATGCTATCAATTTCAAATGCATCATCAACATTTCCTGGAAATGAAAAGGACACAACTGTGACTACATGTACAGTGGACCATTGCCTTATATCATAAGTCCTGTAACTGCAATAACACTTCAAGGTATGAAATGAAAAGTTCTATTTGCAGGGGAACTACATAACTGTACAGTATACAGCAGTATATAGGCTTCCATAGAATGTGTGGAGGATAGTGAGACATTCTTGCCATGTGAACTAATTTTACTATACTACTGATCTCATGTTTTGAGACAGACCATGATGGACAGTCCTCTTTGGGCCAATTGCTGTATTTCCTATTAGTTACACTGTATTGTGTAGTAACAAAATAATATGATTCTTAGGAACCCCACATTCAGGTCCATAAAGTGTAGGCAAGGTCTCACCTTTACTTGAAAGTGAATACTCCACTGCTTTGTTGTTCCCCTTGTCCTTATCTGTGGCTGAAACAGTTATGACTGTTGAGGGAGGTGGTATGTTCTCTTTTAAAGTTGCTGTGTACTCTCTCTTTGTGAATAATGGAGCATTGTCATTTACATCTTGCACAGTGATGTAAACAAATGCTTTAGCTTTTCTGACAGGTGAACCATGGTCAGCTGCCGAAACTTCAATGGAGTAAGTTGGCTGAGTCTCTCGGTCAAGGGAAGCTCTGGTTTTTATCTGACCCGAATCTGAATCGATGGTGAAGTCAGCTACATCCTTTTCAAATGAATATGAAATCTTTGCATTAGTTCCATGGTCTTGGTCAGTTGCAATCACTTCCACAACTAATGATCTAGGTTTAACATCTTCCTTTACAAATGCTCTGTATGACCTCATCTTAAAGACAGGTGAGTATGTGTTAGAGTCTGTGACATTCACATACACAACCACCGTACTGTCCAATACACCATCGCTTGCCTTGATTAGAAAGGAATAGTGCTTAACAAGATTGTAATTGAGTCTGCAGGCTAGTGTAACTGTACCCAGGCTATTAATGCGAAAACAATGTTTCTTATCTCCTTCTATGGTATATAAGACATAGTCAGGACCATCATCTGGATCCTCAGCAGACACTTTTACGACTGTGGTGCCCCAGCTAGAGTCTTCAGCAACTGACAAATAGTACACAGATTTTTTAAAGGTTGGTGGATTGTCATTAATATCAATCAAAGTGACTGTCATCTGGCTAAACCCTTCCTTAGCTGGCGTTCCCTTGTCCCTTGCCTTCAAACGAAAGGTGAATGAAGAGATTTTCTCTCTGTCCAGTTTCTGAGTTGTTTTGATGTCACCCGTTTGGGAATCAATAGAGAATGGCACACCAGAAGTTGTGATACTGTAGACAATTTGGCTGTTGACATCTCCACCATTTCCATCATTATCCCCAGCCATGACCCTAAAAATTACAGTGTCCACAGTGACACTCTCCTGCACTGAAGTCCGAAAGTGTGAACTAATGAACCGTGGGGCATTGTCGTTAACATCAGTGAGATAAATCTCAACTGTCGCTTGGTTGAATTGAGGTGGTTTTCCTTTATCTTGTGCATTGATCAACAAACTGTAGTGGGGCATGTGCTCATAGTCCAAGTTTTGGGCCACTTTTATCTCTCCACTGATACGGTTGATAGAGAACAAGCCCTGGTCGTTGCCACCAACAATATCATACAAAATGTCACTATTACTTCCTTGATCTTTATCTGTAGCACTGACTGTCAATACAGGCTGACCAGGTCTTTTGTCTTCTGGTATCGTAATCTGATAATTTTGCTCCTTAAACTCAGGAGGATTATCATTTACATCACTAAGAACAATCCTAAGATCAACTGTGGCACTCCTACGTTGGTTCCCACGATCTTCGGCCTTGACTTTCAGTCTGTACTCAGGTACCGTCTCTCTGTCCAGATCTTTTTCAACGGTCACAAGGCCACTTGTCTCATCAATACGAAAGGCAACATTTTGGGGTTCAAAACTGTAATGGATCTCTGCATTAATGCCAATATCCTTATCGACTGCTCTTACTTGTAGCACTGGATCACCAATTCTAAGTTCCTCAGGAACTGTCTTGCTGTATGACTGCTGCTCAAATTTTGGAGAGTTGTCATTCACATCACCAACATTAATCAACAACTCAGACTGAGCATACAAATTAGAATAGTCTTTAAATTCTGCTCTGACTCGAAAATGGTGTGTTGCCATTTTTTCGCGATCTAAAGACATCAGAGTTTTAATGACTCCTGTAAGAGCGTTGATTTCGAAGTAATTTTTGCTGTCCAGGTTTTGAGATGGCGACATGCTATACTTTAGGCTTCCAGCTCTGCCACTGTTTGGGTCACTTGCAGAAATTGTCAACACCGTGGTGCCAACGATAGCGTCTTCAAGCACGCTAGCTGTCATCCTTCTGTCCGAAAAAACTGGGGGCCTGAAGCTGGCTGCTTTTCGCCGAAAACGACGTCTGCTCTCAACAAAGTTAGGTCGATGGTCCACAAATACTCGCAACCGCGCCAAGACAGTTTGTTGATAGGCCCCAGGCGCCGGATATGCCAAGTCGACTTTCAGAACATGTTCCTTCGATCCCAACAGAGACTTGCGCAAAATGAGGTAACCACTTGAACGGTCAATCGCAAAACGCTTCCTTGCGCCAACATTTACCAGCCGAAAATCTGCGGCATCTAAAGAGCCTTGTGGCACAGCGATAACATCTCTCAGCTGAAAAACTCGAGTCCCAACAGCGGCATCCCGGGGAATTATCGTAAAGAGTCCGCGCTTTCGGCGTCGCTGGCAATAATCGAAATGAACCTTCAATTGTCTCGCAATTCTCTCTGATGGTCTAGAAACAGCGGTGGATCTTATGACCGCAATCAACGGATTGCTCTGGAGAGCGATGCATGTGGGTTTGCTTATCAAGAATACATCACCACTTTGAGGTTCAATAGACACCACTTGAGTTACTTGCTCATCACTCTGTGCCAAGTCAAAAGTGAAATTTGTCTGGCCATGGGCTGCCACACGAACCGCAACACCTCGACGTGTAAATGGATAGATATGAAGAGTCTTGCAGTCCACTGAACACTCCAACAAACTCAAAATGTGGAGAAGGAAGACGGCGTAAGACCAAGCGGTGTTACGAGATGGCATTCCGATTTCGTGCGGGACGTGTTACAAATTCAAATCACTGTTGCGGTCTCCGTTTGCTGTCGTGACTCTCCGCACCACTGGTGTCTTGCAAGTCAGGCATTATTATCTTCTCATTATTTTCGGAAGGATTTGCTGATGGCCGCTTTGGCCAGGCATCAGGGACGAAAAACCACAAGAATTATACTGATCTTTCTACGCTTCAGTTGTTTGCTTTTCTGCAGGAACGGATTCATTGTCCACTTAACTCAAGGTTTCGCGTGATTGGTCGATACAAACCACATGAGCATCAACAAAGACAAGCCGCTCAATTTGCATCAAAATACTTCAGAGCAGACTTAAGAGCATTCTTGTTTTAATTTCTTTCAAACACGGGCCAACACTGAAAAAAGTTATCCATCCAAATTTTGAAAACCACATCTCATCCCTTCTCTTCTCCCAAATTGTGATTTATGTTGTTATATAACTAAAACGCGCACGTAAAAAGAGTTTAGTGCTGACTAGTAAGCGGATCGCGGCACGGAATGTTGAGAAATAAGTTGTGACAATTAACAGATGCCTTCATTTCCGTCTTCAAATGCAAATTTCTAGAACTTCTGGTAAAAAAGATGGGGGTTTTGTCTTCGGGTCAATCGGTAGTTTCGTTTTACTTTCAAAACAACTCGCTGATCCAAGGCCTTCACGGGGGCCTCCATCACGCGTCGGCTATTATTAAACGCTGACAGTCGAACAATAAAGCCTTCGAAGTTTTTGTAGTAACGGGTCAACACACAGCCGCGAGGCCACAAGACATCGGCAATACACTCTGGAAATGGGAGGAAAGCAATAATTATGGCCGGCATAATGTTTTGTGTTGACACAGAAATCGAACCTTTATCAACAATAACAACAACGGAAAGCGGATCATTTGCATGGCGTGTTTCACTTAAAGACGTATTGAAACCAGGCCAACATAAATTGCAGACGACCAAGTTTCCTTTTGAAAGAAAAAAACTAAAGTCTTGAAAGGCGATGACTGGTGTCGGAAATGGAAGTGTCCGCAAAACACTCCTGTGTCATAATTCGCGTGCCAGAGAAGATTTTCTTTCAGCGGGGTTTCGAAGACTGGCAGTTTTGTGATTCCAAGCCGTCACTTCCTCGTGCGAATCTCAGTTTTCTTTTCCTTTTTTGGGATACCTCACTTTGGTACGTGATAAAGTAATAATTGAAATTTGGCGAAATATGACAGACGTTATTCTGAAGTAGCAATTTACAGTACTATTGTTCTGAATGTAGACATAATAAACAGACAGACAGACAAAGCCTGACTGGGAAGGAGGATGACAAGGCGCAGTTAACAAACTGAACGAGACACGAGGGGTGTAGAAAGTGGGAAAGAACAGAAACAAGGGCAGGTCCCCTATTATTCTGTGTATCACAGTAGACAGCCTCTTTCCTCTCCCAGCTGCAACGGGTACCAGGCAGACCGCGAATGACGCGAGAGCCCCCCATACCGGGCCGGCACCGACGTAAACAACGGCCTGAGTCATAGTCCCGGACGTGGGCGTAGGCCCACTCCTGAAGTTGGGCGTTTTGTCACACCTATGTGAAATTTCTGGGGTGTAACGAAAACGAAGACCCCGAAAACGAAGACCTAAGACCCAGAAAACGAAGACCCCAAAATAAATTAACATAAATTTGCGGGGTCTTCGTTTTCTGGGTCTTCGTTTTCGGTTTTCGATGGTGGGTGTATCGAAAACGAAGACCCCGAAAACGAAGACCCCAAAGGGAATCGTCCACTTTCCTGTATTTTGCGCGTGGTTTCTCTTGAAGTGATCTGTCTACGGTGTTTTGTAGCGCTTATCGTGCTGTCAGCTTGTCTACCGTGTTGTTTACTTGTGGCGTAGCACCGCTGACCGGCTCACCTTTCGCGCGCACAAGCAACACGCGCCAGACAATGCAAATTTAACCAAGTTCACATGAAAATCAACGTAAATTAAAAACGTTGAGTCGGTTTATTTCAAGTTTGATATTAAACAGACTGCAAAGAATCTCTTCAGGAGATCCTCAGCAGGAAGGAACGATAGACATATCGAACAACAGTAACAAGAATACAGAGATGCCAGGAAAGTTACTTCTATGAAATATTGTAACAATAGAGCTCCTTTTAGGGACACAGTGAAAATTTAATGATTGCTTAGAATCTTAGTAGGAACGAATGATGCACATATCGAACAACAGTAACAAGAAGACTAAAATGACAGGAAAGTTACTTCCATAATTAGTTGTAACAATAGAACTCTTTTGCACAATTTTGCTGGACAAAACACTGTAGACAGATCACTTCAAGAGAAACCACACGCAAAATACAGGAAAGTGGACGATTCCCTTTGGGGTCTTCGTTTTTGATACACCCACCACCGAAAACCGAAAACGAAGACCCCGCAAATTTATGTTAATTTAGTTTGGGGTCTTCGTTTTCGTTACACCCAAATTTCTGGCCCAGTGGCAAGACATGTGTATCAGTAATCCACCAAGAGCGCGTAGAGGTATCGTCTTTTATTTAATCCAGTTACCTGAGCCATTACGATAATCGCCGTCAGGCGATTTGTGAATAATGACAAAGGCAGTGTCGTTGTAGTTGAGTAAACTGTATAGCGGGTAGAACAATCAGAAACTAATTTGGAACTCTAAAAACTGTCGCGTGTCCTTTTGAGGCCGGACTGAACTCTGCATGCGAAAAAAAAGTCCACCCCTGGAACAAACCCCTAGCGGCATTGTACCGTGCTATTTATAAACCGATTAGCTTATGACTACGAATTAAGATATATTAAGATACAATGTCCACAGTGGTCAGATAAGCCTTATGGTCGGCATCGCTAACAACTGTGCTTATGCACGACTCCCTCCAGTAGGCCTTATCGTCGTTTGCTTTGTTTTAAGTAAAGCCCGTAAATATTCCGTATCCCTTCCCGTCTTCTTTCACCCCCCGCGCGGCCGATAAACCTTGAGAGTTCGAGTCTATTCACACTGGATCCGACGCTTCATGCTTTACCTGCACGAAGTATCGCGATAAAATATGCCTTCGGTCAAAGAAGCAACTGCTAAAACTAACTCCACGACAGGAGTTTCGATAAAATGAAGTTATCAGTACAATCTGGGGCACGGCCAGGCGCAGCGCGCAAACTCAGATTTGATGCACTGTAACTATAGACTGAACGCGGCTCCACATGCGTGCCGCACATACAGTGCTCTATGACAACTGAGCAACGTCGCGTTCAGTGTGAGTAGTCCTTTAAAGTCTCTTTCACTGTGGCGACCGCAAACGAAGATGGAGCGTTATTAACCAGCCTTTTACTTCCCAGAGTGATAAACCATTTTCTCTTTTCAGCTTTTCACCAGAGATAATATTGGTAAAGGTTGGACGTTGGCATGAATATATTAAGGGACAGATAAAATGGCTGTTTGAGTATAAATTAGCTAAAAAGGAAAACCCTTCAGCTGTCATGTATAGCGTAAATTATCGTTTTCCGATAATTCCTTTCCAAATTTCTTGTATGTAAAGGGATTGAATCAGGATTTGGTCGATGGTGATATTCTGTACTTTCAAGTTTTTCAGCATGAAACGAATGTCAAGTTGCCACAAGGCCGGATTGAACGTGTTAAAAAATGAATAGGGCAACCCTCATATGTTACCTGCGGATGCCCAGAGTAATTCATAAATTATTTGACTTATAGTCATTCGGTTTGGCAAGCCGGATTGAATAGATATGAATGAATAAATAAATAGTAGTTCAGTTTGGCTATAAAACCGAGTACACTAGTTTTCACTTACGAAAGTAAGGGAAACACAGGCCAAAACTCGACCAGGGCCTTTAACGTCCAAAAGGAGAAGGGCAGATACTGCCAAAAAACTCTGAGCACTAATAATGGCCAAGGGACCACAATATGCAGTTATAGCTTTACATCAGTATTTCGTAATACACGATGATCGGACCAAGAGACGCATGCGCACGAATTAACACCCTTTGGTCGTACACGTACATCCGGTGTGACTTGAAAGGCGGACAAGGCATCTCTTTACACCACCGATAGAGAGATCCTGCACTAAGAAGGAAACAGTTTCATTTCGTGTGTCTGAACAACTTTGAAGTCTTGGGGACTTGTGGCGACGGCAAACTCCTGCACAGCGGTTTAGCTGCACAGCGTATGGCCAGAAGTGGTGATGTCGACTTGGATGACGAAGATAAATCACTGTTTTGTGAGGAGCACAGCGCACCTCTATACCTTTGGTTACTAAGAAATAAAACCAAAAAGAAAAGTACAGTAACTCAGAGAACAAATAGGTCCGCAATGCGTACATGTGTCTACTGTGAGGTAATTAAGTAAAAAATCAAACTCTGCAGGAGGGTTTTTTGTGATTGGCTACGAACCGTTGCGACAAACAGCTATCGATTTGATCGATCTCTTATCCGATAAGTTAACGGTTTTAGATTATAACATAGTTTCTACCTAGACATGCGCAGTAGGCACAAAAATTACAGCAATTTTTGAATTTTGGAGAAAATATCAAAATGCGCTGAAAATTACAAGACTCAGCAGCCGTCAAAACGACACGGAGCATCTAGAAAACGTTATGCAGATACTTTATAAATTTGTTTGTGTTTGTTCCATACCGTCAAGCAGTATATTGGATAAGCTTATTTACTTTGTTCTTTCAGTGATCGCTTGGACTTCGTGTGAGGCCATGGATCCTCTATGGGCTGATACACGCAGTTCGGAAAGCGTCCAGCATTTCTTCTTAACTACGGAATACGAAAGGACAGATTTACGATATATTAAGGTCACTTACACAACGTCTTGTTAGTGGGAAAGCTTCATATCACAAAGTGGTAATTTTAAGTATGCACGCGCTAGACTGCAAAACAGTCGATAATATTACGAGCAAGTGCCAAGTGAGCGCGCGCGGTCTGGGGAGAGGAAGCATCGTGCGAAAATTGGGCACGCCTCGGACCCATTCTAACATGTGACACTCACTGTGACCAGACCGGCGCGCGTTAGTATGACGCTTGTTCGATCATATCCGAGCACAGTGCACGTGCAGTGCTGTTTCACAGTGCACGCAGCTCGGTATAACCCGCGTATACAGCCAATTTTCATGAAGGTGATGTTACACGAGACGATTTTTAACGACGATTTTTTGCGCAACATTTTTTTTTTTCTATACTTCTTGCCTAGTAATCGTCGAACTATCAATGAATAGCAATCTTTGCACAAAATTCTGCTTTGGCGAAGGTTCGCCATGTTTTTAGAGTAAAAGCCAAAGCGCTAGCTACAAAATTGTAGGTGTTGGGCGAAAAATCGTCGTTAAAAATTGTCTCGTGTAACATCACCTTAATGAGACGCGTGCTTACATGTTGTTCAGTGTCTATAAAAAGTCTTTGTCGCAATTGTTCTTCTGGTCGTTGTTTGTCCGGATTCGTGAGATCAGTGATAGAGCGTCACCGGCCGGCCAGTAACGGATAAATGCAAATCCCGTCAAAGCCCTGATTATTTTCCTCAGAAAAACAGCTGTTCCGGCCCCTGGAAAACAACTCAGCGAGACACGTGTCGGTTTATAGCTTTGGAATTTGCATGTAATTTGCATTATTTTCCGTTTCGCTGCACTGCAGGATAATGAGTGAATCTTGAAGTTGCGTGCAAGCTGAAATAAATGTTTTTTCAAACCAACTAAGCCTGAGCTTGACTCAAATTGTAAGTCAGGCGACGGCTCACTACATGAAACGTTGCATCCGGAGTTTTCGCGCTCGATCCGTTTCCTTCTCACACCCAATCCCTAACTGCATGGTTTTGTTTTGGCGAGGAAAGTACTGGCCCAGGGTCAAACTTATGCAATTAAGGAGTTCCGCGAAGGAAAGTGGTTGCTGGCATAGCGTGCTCGATAAATATTTACACTTGTGTGAAAACTATAAAACCGTGCCAAAACAAGTTCACCTCACGTACAGGGACTCCAGTCGCTCAAAATGTGGTGTGTTTCTGAAGAAGCTATTTTTAGCTGCCAAATTAAAGTTGTCCAAAGTATTTTTGAAATATCATATAGAAATGCGCACTTTACTTTTGTTGACTGTTCGTAGAGTAACCGACAGAGGAGCACTAGTTAGACCTCTTCCCAAGTGATGTCTGTTTAAATACTTACTCGCACGCTTCGCTTAAATTCTCTCTTTTCTTGGTCTTCATTGGCTTTTTCAGCTGAGCAAGCTCCAGCATAGAACACTAAGGCAGCGCAAAAGACCATTGCACGTGCTAACGCCATATTTCTGTTTGTTTGTGAGTTCTTCAGTCAGGCAGTGGCTCAGTGATGTCGTGTGAGAATGCACTTTTAATGATATCCGAGCAGGTGGCGCTGAAGTAGTTCAATTGATTCTTTGCTGGCCTCCTGACTAGACAGGGACCTCCCTTCGTTAGTTATGTTTGAACTTACTGTCAGTAAATTATTCAGTCATTGTTCTTGAAAGTTTTCTATCACGCTCTGCTGGTCTCGTTTGGAACAACAACTAAGACAAAAGTACAGCTGTTATTTCATATATACTTGGTTTATTACATCCGGTCTCAAGGGATACTGCCCATCACGTGCGAAAAAAACGGTTTGACAACGTCACTGCACATAAGGGAAATTAGACAACTAAAAGTTGAAAAACAAAATCCAAATGCTTAGGGCGTACCAGAAAGCGGGAAGAGACGTATATATTTCAAAATTGTTTGTGTATGAATGATGAGTACAGTGAACTTTGGACTGCACATGGCATTGACTTGTGCTTAAAGTGCTACTGAAACGAAAACAGGGAGCAGTATTTTACATTGTATATTGCTGTTTCACTCTTTCTTTGGGGGGAAAACATGCTTATGAAATGCCGAGAAGTACTTTTTTTTTTTTCGCGATTGAAGTCGGACCACTGGTTGTGACAAAAGTCGAAAATCTGATAGCAGAATGATAAGCGGTTTAACCCATTGTGACGTCATGCGTCTGGTCGCAACACGGTGGCTTCTTGCTAAGACTATTAATCTCTTCAAATTTCTACACTTCTGCCATGTGAGATCTTGGAGATGAGAAGCACAAATCTCCTGCGCGCACTGTCGCTGTTCACATAATGTGACGTCACACGCATTGCAGTGAAAATATCGGTTTTTGCGTGATCAGTTTCAAAGACGTAAAAAAGGAGAATCACGGATCTTTTACTGAGCTACATGTTTACAGTTAATTGGGCAGTTCGTCATTTTCGTCTCAGTGGCTAATTTTAGCGCCAAATAGGCACTTTTTAAAGCTTCTCCGGATAACGATAGTTGGGGTCGGACAGTTACTGAACGACCGCAGAAATGTATTTTGTCACGTTTAGAATGCACGCTTGTTGCGGTAGCTCGGACGTGTGTGGTATTCACTCTGTTCATAGTTGTGAAGCGTGCATGACTATTCGCGAGAAGGTATAAGGCCTGCTTCACATGCAAGTGTCACTCGACGGCATCTCTCGTTTACCTTCCGTCAAATTTCTTTAATTTGTTACTGTGTACAGGTTAATCATTATTGTACGGAGCTCATTAAGGGCCATGAGGGTACATTTTTTTTCGAAGTCGCGATCGCGACTTTCAAACTCGCGATCGCTACTTAGAACTCGCGATCGCGACTTAGAACTCGCGATCGCGACTTTGAACTTGCGATCGCGACATAGAAACTCCTATCTCAAAATGGCGCCAGCCATTTGTTGTATAGTGTTATTGAGCTGTCTATCGTCTTGTGCGGCGGTTCTTCCTGCATACATTCCATCGATTCAGCTAAATAATGTTCAAAGGGATGACCTTATCAGAAGATATTTTCATTTGGGTTTGAATTACGCTGAAATACTGGCATTCTTGATTTTGAGTCACGGAATACGTTTAAGCCTTCGTGAAAATTCGTACGCACCTTCTCCGTAGATGCCATCGAAGCAAGTCACCACGAGGGGACACGTAATACGATCGCGAGTTTCAAGTTTCAAGTAGCGATCGCGAGTTCAAAGTCGCGATCGCAAGTTCAAAGTCGCGATCGCGACTTCGAAAAAAAAAACGTACCCTCATGGCCCTTAATGGGCTCCGTATTATTGCCCCTGTTAAGAATTACCATTATATTACGGATGTGTGCCACCCGGCTCATTGTTAAATGGCTACTGTTCCACAGCCCATTATATTTTAAGCCTGGCTATCAATAAACGAGATGCCCATTCCTGATTCTTGTATGCTTGATGGCAATTCGTGTCAAAATGATTTGTTCTCGTTTCACTGCAGAGTGATTTGAGAGTAAGTGAAGCTATGGGATTTATCGTCTTTTAAGGCTAACTATCAAGGTGAACTGAAGTCGCTGGTCAGCATTAGGAGTGGAAGTATAGAAGTACTAAGGGACACGCTTGATTGGTTTCAGTTCTTTACGCGAGTTGCGGCTGTTCAATAGTGAGTGACTTGTAATAGTGGATTCACATGGGACAAGTTCAGTCACTCCGAGGACTGCCGAATATGTCTATTTCGTGTCCGAGTAAGTGTCCAATTTCGCAGAGGAATTTGACACATTTCCAAATTTGTATATATTGCTGTTTTCTGAGGCCGCCTGACGATTGTATATGTTAAAACAATTATTCTCCTCAGTGCGGCTGACCGCGGAGGCGAGATAGCGTCCCCATGGGAGGTCTCGGGGACAAGTGTAGACCGTTGTCATATTGACCTGGCAAACCCGAACGAAGGGAGTAAAACAGGCTCAAAGAATTATCACTATTTGCTATTCTTGGGAGCATAACATGAACTTTGAACATCAGACTCCTACAGTCGACAGTCTGTAGCCTTTTACTTCGGATGCGATGCAGGCTAAACTTATTGTTGATATGATTGTATTATGTTCAGTAACTCACCAATTTCTTTTCTTGTCCAAGGACGTTTAACCCTTTCACTCTCAAGAGTGATCAACTTAAATTTTCGTCTTTAGTTTAAGTTGGGCGAATCTGCATTAACTTGGGAGTGGAACGGGCAAGGAACCCATCAGATTGCTGTTCAAAATTAAAATAGCCTTGGTACATGGCGAAATCATATTTGCAGTCTTTACAGTGGCGGCAGTCGTGCCGAAAAATATTCGGTGTCACACTGTCCGCAGATGTCAAACCTGGTTTTCTTCACTATGAAGATTGCCCCAGCGGGTATCGGAAGGTTCAGTCTGAAATAGGATATAGAGTTTGTCTGTTTGGTCTAGACTAGGGTATATATTTAGTTTGTTTTGGCATTGTGCTTGACAAAATATGCAGTTGCAGATAGTAACAATTTTTGAAAAAGCTCTTCTTGAAAAGAGATATTAAAATTGGGGTACAGATCTGAAATAGGGCATGGAAAATTGTACATGTTGCTCTGAAATGGCTATAAGGTAAAGAGTTTTGAGAAAAGGGTGGCAGACTTAAAATTACAAGGAGAACCCCCTCCCCCAGGCGATTATAGTAGTCCGGGACGAACTTTGTGCGGTACTGACGTACATGATGTCCTTCTTGGCGGTAGATTGTCAGCATTCTTTATTCGATATGTGCATTTCACGAGTTTAGGGCCTGTAATTAGAGTTTCAGAAAAATTGAACCCGTCTGGAGTGGAGATTACAGCGATTGCATTAGTGATTACAGGGATCACATAACTGTAGTGATTACAAGGGGTACACTTCGAAGTTAATCTTTTTAATGTCTTCTTGTGTTTATTCGAAAACGGAGCTTAAAATCCAGCTTGCTGTTAGTTCATTTTTTGTTGTAAATATGGTGAAAGTCAGGTAGCGATGATGACAGATTTAATGACAGAGATAATTGATTTCGCTGAACGGCCGACAAAAATGCATCCTTTTCATGTTTTATAGGCAGGCTCATTTCAGATTTCGTCGTGGAATAAATGAGTGTCGGTTACACGAAACTACAAACCCTCTCTTGCATCCTTGTCTAGTACCCGCTTCTAAAATAAGAATAAGAACCGGAAAGGAATATTTGTGGCATATACCCACACTTGGCTTGGCACAGAATTTAATTGTGCAATACTCACAATCCGTACTGATTGTATGCACTAGTACTGTTAGGGTGCGTTCCGATTGACCGTATGCAGTCCGGAATAGGAATAGCTAAAATGATCCAAAGTTTTGCTTGTGTCTGTTTTTCGGGATTGTTTTCATGACCTTCACGCTGATATTTCGAACAGCTCCCGATACATCTCCACATAATTCAGCTCCAAAGCAAAATATTTTATCAATCAGTATCGTTATTCCTATTCCGGATTAGGCCTAATAGAACGTGTGATTTCTTTCTGTTGATCATGAATCCAGCAGTTACTCGTAAACTAATCAAATGCGTCAGCTAATATTGGCACTTTTGGGGATGTGCCGCAGACGTACGTTATTTTCTGCATACGGCGAACTCTGACAAAATCCCGCTACTTATAGGGACATCCTGCGATCAAGCACACGTTTAACGCCAGTGTTTTTTTACAGCAGTTTTAGGGATACTCAGCATGTTTTTGGCCTTCGAGTAGCTGTTCACAGTATGAACCCGTCAGCAGTCAGTCGATCATGACAAAGTAAAGTGGAGAATAAAATTTGGAAGTAAAACTTACTGTCAAGTCCCGCTTGTAGTCTCTTTTTGTTTTTTCTTCATTGGAACTTTCAGATGAGAAGACTCCGACAAACCAGAGAAGGAGGACAAAGTAGACCATTGCACGTGCTTTTCCCATGGCGTCTGCGGTTTATTTGAATGTGAATTCAGTCTTCAGGTTTATTGGTTCTGTGGTCACACTTGTGCTTGCGTGACCCTTTACCATATTTAGTTATTTTGCCCATTCCTGGTCTGCTTCAGTAAAAAAGAAAAATTAAATGTGACCACGGTATCTACTACACGCGAGTCACGTGTAAACATGTGTTTGCTGGGTTTTCATAAGTTCTGGTCAGTTCTTGTCACGTCAATGTACTATTTAGTTAAAGCGAACACTCTGGAAGATCGCCTGCATGTCTTAAATACCAGTATCTGTTTGAACTATGTCTAGCCCAGCAACTGATTTTAATGGTCTGGAGGTAAAAACTATCGTATTTGTCTTTGTGGAAACAACTGATCAGTTATGCGTTTGCCCGATAATCAGAACCGATTACAGTAACAATCCTGAGCTGGTCATTCAGTATGAAGTGGAATATTAAATTCCAGCCCTTTCTTTTTTCATCTTCCACGCTGGAATCGATAATTTAGTTCAGAGTAGTTTATGACAAGGCATCCAGCATTTTTTGACTAAAAACTTTGCTACAAAAAGAGCAATATATAACAAAACGTACTGAGGTGAAAAGAAAAATATGATGCATGCATAACCCCTCGATTGGCCTGCGTGGGCAGTGCAGACAATTACCTGATACTCTCGTGCGGAAGACATTCCCTACACCAAAGTATACACCAATCACACTGACTGTGAGAACACCTTTTATTATGTAGATATCGATGAAATATCCGGATTTCTCCAGTTCTAAAAACTGATATTTTCATAGCGCGTGATATCTTGAAAGATAAAAATAATATTTTCATTGTACACGACTTGAAGACAGCAATAATGAAGTTCTGACAGGAAATAAAGGCCGCGAAATATGCCTTTGCTCTAGAAATTTCATCGATATCTATATAATAAACAGAACCGCTTGAAGATACGAATTCTATCTTCTCGTGTTGATAATATCTCTCACTCGTTCGCTGCGCTCACACTTGTAGATAAAATTCGTATCTCCGCACGGCCATGTAATATACTCTATTTACCCAACCATTATGCAGAGTAGTTTGCGTTTGGTTTGAAATAGGGACTAATCCGACAGAAAACGGCCTATAGTGTGAAAAAATTGTTCCGAATTGGCCAAAATGCTGCTAATCTTGCAAAAAGCGTATGACAAACGCAAAACACTAAAGCATTGCATGATCCTGCAATAATTTACATCCGTGAATGATACTGTTTAAAGTGGTGTAATTATAATAGCTTACTACACAAATCGGAATAACTTGTGAGTTTCGGAATCAAATCCAAATGACGGCCTGCTAATCATGAGGAGCCGCAGCCGGGTTGAGTCGTAAGTACCCGTTGCTAACCAAGCTGTTTTAATCCCAATTAACTGCGGCGAACAAAGGTGTAAGCAAAACAGCACGCAAGCGCCTCGATCCTTGGGGTGAGAATGTTTCCCGTGGGGCAAACGCCAGCCTGCTGAGCTGCTTTGTGAAAGCCGGATATCAAGAATTCACTGAGCTTTGGGGTTGTTTTACTGTATTTTTTGAGTCTCTTCAAAGTTTGTCATTTTTTCTTCGACACTGATACACTAAACTATTGCGCAAATTTAAAGTAGCCGTCAGAGTTTTACAGCAGCTCGTTGCCACAGAGCGAAGGTTTGCCGCATTTAATCAGCAGACCATGTGAAAGACGCCTCGACAACTTCAGAGCTTTCAAAAAGGTAATTTCGAGAGTCAAGGCTCCTTCGGAAGGGTGAAAAGATGCATTTAAACACGAATTTTTCTCTTGGCTGCCAAAATACATTTTGAATTTCGCGGTGCAATACGACCACCAAGCATATTTAATTTTTTACTTTGAAGATTATTCTTGGATTTTACTCAAATTGCACTCAAAATGAAAGTTTATGTGATGGAAAATTGGTGAGGCAACATTATCTTGTTTTGCGTGGTATTCAAGTACAAGGAAAACAAAATTTGGACATTTTTGGCTTTTTACTAATTAGGAGCTGTTGTCTCGGTCGCTGTTGATTGACAAGTGGCTCTGCGCTTCCCTGGGAAGCGCCCTTTTATAGGAAGCTTGCCAAAAAGCGTGGCTGATTTGTGTCGTTTGTGCCAGCCTCGTTTTGATTTGACAAACGCACAGCACGACAAATTTCTTTGACAGGGGGACCCCTCCCAACGGATTATCTTTGTGAGCAAGGCACGTGACCAGCCTGAACCAGGGTCTTTCTTCGGGGGCGGGGGCCGGGAGATGAAAGAGCCTGGGAACGAGGTTGCGGATACACACGCACACTCGGTGTGGTTTGAAACACGGACAAGGCACCTCGTTACGCCACCGACGGAGAGATCCTGCACTAAGAAGGTAACAGTTTCATTTCGTGTGTCTGAACAACTTCGACATCTCGGAGACTTGCGACGCCAGCAGACTCCTGCACAGCGTACGGCCAGAAGTGGTGAAATCGACTTGGATGACGAAGATAAACCACTGCTTTGTGAGGATCACAGCGAATCTCTATACCTTTGGTTACTAAGAAATGAGAAAAACGAGTGAGCGAGCCTAAAGGGACGCTCTCAGTCAATTCAATGCTTTAATTCAATGCTTCAAATGTGTAAAAGGTAAGAATTGAGGATGAAAGGATCTCTTAACAAAATTCTAAATTTGTCAGGTATATTTATTTGCCAAATTCATTGATTTTTAATAAATCTCCAAATAATTTATATCATTATTTATTTGACTTTCTTTTTCGTCGCTTGATCCTCGGTGATTGGCTGATACACAGTTTTGTACGGGTTCGGCATCTTTCCTTAACTGAGAAGTAAAAGACGTGTGTAACCTCGTTTAATAAATGCGCCGAAGTGCAATCCACGTTCTAAGAGAGCCGCTCCTCTATATATACACCTCTCCTCCAAAGTGACTATTTTTCAAAGTCCATTTTTAATTAAGATCTCCATTAAATAGTAATATAATTGTTTGCAGCCATTTTTATATTATCACTGATCTGTCGGTATGCCTGGAACCGAAATTAAAATAAATATAAGTAATTTACATTGAAAGATTCGCGTTGGTAAACCGGCCGGTCTGAGTCGTCTTCGTTTGGTTAATTCTAATTTGAAATCAAACTTATAAGGAAACTAGTTTCCCCATTGTGGAGTTGTCTTTTTGGGCTTGCTGTTTCTGCTGTCGAAGCTCTCGATTCTCTTTCACGCGCTGTTTAGTTCGCGGATCAGAGTCTACTGAACTGCTGTCGCTCATGACTGTTCATGATGACTGTTGTGTTTCTAGTTTTTCTATTTTCAAATTCATTTTTATTCACAGATTACATGTTCAAATTTGTAGTGATAGAGTGACACGTGATGAACACGTGTGCTTTCCTTGTTAGGGGTATAAGACTACAGGGGGACACGCTTGATTGTCCCAGTGCTGCACACGAGTTTGGAAGTGTTAAAATGTAGTTGCGTTTCAAAAGCGCCCGTGATTTAGTAGAGCCAGATACTATCATGTTCAAATCACTACGAGACTGTTGATTATCGCAGTTGATTTCGCCAAGCCGTATCCGATTTCGCGCAGGAATTTTGACAAATTCAAGATTTACATTCAAAAACGAAATAGAGATCTGAATTAGTACCCTCGTGGGGATCGGGAATAACTTGGAATAGACCAATTAAACCGTTTTAGAAAACGTGCATAGTTTTTGTATAGAACTTTTATGTAATAAGCAGTTTACCGTAAGGAAAACCAGCGATCCAAAACGAAAGATATAAGAGTTTAACCATGTATTACCATGTGGGAAAATTGAGCAAAATGAGCCGGCTTGACTTGTTATTCGTTAATCTCAGAAGACTTTGCAACAAGCCTTCACAAGCGCCACAACGTGGATTCCACATGCCATGTATTTGTGATAAATCAGTCCGAGGAACAGGAAAGAACAAAATTGCTTTTAGGTTATTCCCACTGTGCTCGGTGCATGTAAGTCACCTGAGCTTTTAGTTTCGTACGATTTGCGTACCTTCAATCAAATAGAAGCACTAGGTTTTCTTGAAGCAGTTGACAATAAGTGCAAGATATAAAAGCATGCCAGGAATAGTTTACAAGCAGTTTAGAATTACAGTCGAAGCTCTCCTTGCGAACGACCAAGCGACCAGCTCTAGTTATGACTCCACTTATTCGAGTTCCCGAGGTGGTCGCCTACGAGAGCTTCGACGGTACTTGTGTTTTCGAACTCCAGGACGGTCAGTGATGGCTTGTAAGCCCGGGGGGGGGGAGGGGGGTACTCCCATATATGAGCCATATAGGTATGTGCCGCCCCAAAGGGTATCTTTTCAGCATTTTAGTCTGAAATAGGGTATCGATTTTAGCATTTTAGTCTGAAATAGGGTCGAAAACCGCAAATTTTTGGTCTGAAATAGGGTAAGGGTTTTCAGTCCTGGGCGGCACACTCCCACCCAAAATTTTGAGGAGTACCCCCCCCCCCCCCCCCCCCCCCCGGCTTGTAAGGTTGGCGATGGGTTTGCGGGATTTATACTAAAACACCAGAGGACATGAGTAAACTATATTCTCACTGAGTTTCTTGGAGGCTTGCTAAATTCCTATTGATCCTAGTTTTCTAGTTTCCTGCTGGTCGAAGTTGGTAATGAGTCTTGTTTCGCTGCATGATTTATGAAGGGTCTAATTTACTCCATGAGTGTGTTTTCGCTATCTCAGCTGTTGGTCCATTAAACTTACTGTAGTTATGTCTCGCTTGAACTCTCTCTTTGTTTGGTGTTGGTTGGTTATTTCAGTTGAACAGACTCCAACAGAACACATGACAAAGACGGCGCTGTAAAATACAAATGCACGTCGTGCTAACGCCATGGCATCCAACTGGCTTGAATGTGAATCTGTGCCATAAGTAGGCGCTTTAATGTACATATTTATAATCAGCATACATACATACATACATACATACATACATACATACATACATACATACATACATACATACATACAGTTTATTATGACTACCTTACACAGGGCTGTTCCGCCACAAAAGTATTTGCATGGCCTGCAGGCGACAGTAATAAAAGCTCATTGATTTTATGATGGCCAATGAATTAGGCATTGTGAGTAATATTGGTATAAAGTTGATTGCCACTTTTTAGTCCTTATTCCTTATTAGGAGAAACTACCGAAGCGGAATACCCCGCATCTATTGTCGCAGATTTCCGAGTGCTTTTTAGAACGAGGGGAAAGTGTTTTATAATGGATTGTACATCTTTTGCATGATTGAATTCCTGTTTCTACTGATCGACACTATCGCTTATGAACTATGCTCGACAACAAAGCATACAGCCCAAGGTTAGTACCGTCTGTAAATTACTGCTACTGTCTATTCATAATTATCTGTTATTAATTACTGCACTCCAGCATTTAATCATTGAGTATTTTGACTACTGGTGATTATTCCGATCAACAACGGAAGGAAACTAATCTTATTCAACTGTCCCGACGACCAAAGTCCAGAAATACTATTTCAAGAAAACCAAAAATGGGCAGGCAATTAACCATCACAATGCACGCGAGGTTACTTATTTTAATTTATTTTAAACGGTTCCTCTTGAAGACCGCATTTAGCTACTCACACCATGTTTGTATACACAGCCACTTCTTAGCACTTGATCTATTCATTTCCCTCTGAGTTTGGTTTCCACGGAGTCCTTAACAGCCCAGCACTTGTTAGATTTTTTTTATCCGGTGCCGGATACGAGTGATAAACGAAGTGTATCGGCGTGCGTCGGCGTGAAGTCGGCATGCGTCGGAGTTGCACGTGAGGCCGGAGTCTGCCTGCTGGTCTCCTGATGCACTGATTGCTTGTTTCGCTTTTCCTCGAACGACAACTGATCAACAGGTCATTTCCAAGATGTTTGTTGCCTCTGTTGAAAGGGAGGCCTAGTAGGGTTCCTCTTTTTCTGAAAATGAGTTTGGCTAGCATGTTCGTTGTCATGCAAATCAAACATCTGCATAAGATAGGTTGCGCACTGGGTCTCTCGGAAGTGGCCTATTGCTCTATTGATATGGGATGAAAATGATACTTTTGTTTTTGTCACGTCCTTTTTGTGGTACGTGGTCCAAAAACACGCCGGGACTGAGTCAAGTAATCAGTTCACGTACTTGCTCATGATTCACGAATGCATTCAGCTCCTGCAATAGAATTTCGCCGGGAAACAACTTGAAGTGCACTGCGCAAACAACACCGCTAATCACCTGGAGTAACGTGCGTTCCAACGTCTTGATTACCGATGCACTAGGCTCTCAAATACTGGAGAAAGGCGCGAAGTAAAGGCGTCTTTCGCGCCTTCCGAAGCACGAGATACAGCCCTCGGTTTGAGAGCGTTAGCTCCTTATTCTCAGCTTAAGCATCGTTCGTTTAGGACTCAAGCAAGGCCAAACTGCACCATGCGTCGCTACTTTGTTGGTAATCCCTTTTTTGTGTGTTTTGTGATTAGTAACCCGTAATGACGAGCAACACAGTACATTAATATAAATATGTAATCACAAGCGTCATACTATACTCAAAACGTGACCAAAGCCGCACTGAATAGCAACAGAAGCGGCACACAGTGGTACAACAGGAAGTCGGTGACAAAAAACGCATCTCCTGTCTCGCCGAAGGAAAATATGTGAGACTCAATATGACCATATAGAGGCAGTGTGGCCGAGTGGTTAGGGCGCCGGACTTGAAATTCGGAGGTCCCAGGTTCAAGTCCCGCTCTGACCACTTAGTGAATTTGCAACACGGTAGCCCCGGATTCAAATCCTCGGCCACACTATGTAAATAGTCAACTGGTTAGCCCCCGACCAGTTGGGATTCTTAACAAATTTACGTTCAGTTTACGATATTTGGTTTCTGCATTTCAAGTCTCCCCAATTAGCACGGCAGTACTAAATACATTTGAGACTTATACATATATATCCACAAACATTTCAGTACTATACAATCTTTCAATATATACTAGCGTGATGAGAAGTGACTTGTTTATTGTTATAACTGTGGCTTAATAATATTGATTTTATAAGTAACTCTTCATCTTTTAGAATCACGATATAAATTCTTTTAACTGTTCAGAATTAAGAAATGTATTATTTTGTGATGAAAAGAGAATCGGCTACATTTCAATGGCATCTCTGGATCTACGCAAGCTACCATTAGTCATATGTGCCTGAGAAAATAGATATTGAGCACACTCGCGGAAATAAAGTTCGTGACGTGTGGAAATACCTACTTAAAGATTATGCGTGCGGAAACGATTAGGTATCTTCAATAAAAGGACGGATCTATAAAGGCGCCATAAATAATACCGCATTTGAGACGTGAAAAGGACTCTGAGACGGCATATGCTCTCACAATGTCCCTTGTGAAAAGTACACTAGCGGCACGAATTCCGACTTCTAGCGGACAGGCCTAGGTCAATGATAAAACGTGCGTTGATAATGCACTAATAATGGCGATAGTGCAATGATAAAGGAAAATATTTTAACAGCATGCAGTCAAACTACATGTCTTGACCTATGCAACCAATTCGTCCCCTCAAGCACGTGCCGCGAACTAGAGCATTTAGTCACTTGAATGAAACGGTAAATAGCAATGGTGTAAACGGAATGCCCAAGGAGGAAAAGAAAGTTTCACGAGTAACCAAAACTTGCATAAACTTTCAAAAACATCGATTAAGAAGTACATGTCAATCCACTTGCCTGTCGAGCGCGTTCCCTGAAGTACTCAGTGCTTGATTGGCTAGAGCAAAGAGGCTGCTGTGATGTTTGCATAGTCTGATATATCGTGCCATCCTTCACTTGATTGGCCAAGCCAGAATCTCTTACTGTGTTCGTTACCAGGCTTCAACAGGCAACATAAATTCCATTACAAGCAGGCTGGCCCCAAAATGTCATATTCTTCAGCTTCAAAACTGATCCATGCGAAGAAACCAACCAACTGACATCAGTGACCTAGTAGTCGGCGGCTAATCTTCAAGCAGTGACTTGACCTCACAGCTTGTGAACATCTATCAATTATGGAAGGTAACATCCATAGCCAGCTGTGCCTCGCGGTACGGTGGAAAACGCGGAGTGCGGAGTGCGGAGTGCGGAGTATTGCACAATATAGTGAAATTTAAAATAAAAACAAAGCTAAAACAAACACATTCATTTACATTATGAATACAATGAAAGCTGGCCACAGATAAAAGCAAGCATGCATGGAATTTATCACCTTTTCACGCACCGGAAACAGCTAAGTGAAAAATGCGATCGAGTGCAGTCTTTCAAGCTGATTGGACTTTGATAGAACTCCGCTCACTCTATTAATACTCGTCGATAAAACAAGGGTCTTAACTATTATGATAAAGAAACGCCATAACACGGTCTCCTTGGCCGTCTTTACAGCAAATAAACGTTGCTTTACATTGCCTCTTAAAACTAATTGTTGTTATTTCTCAATTGAGCTAGTTAGAATAGACTAGAATATTCCTCAATTGAGCTAGTTTACAAAAGTAAAGAAGTCGCAAACGCAACTGAGAATGCGCTTCTTGCGCTTGCTTCAACCGTGTGAACCACCCTTCAGTGAGGTTCACACAGCTGCGAGCAGACTACAATCTTCCCTCAAAGTCTTACCTGAACTCTTCCAAATTCAAACTACAGCATTGATACGGGAAGGGGTGACTCACAGCATGGTAGTTTTGACAAAAGTACGACATTTAAAGCATGTGTCAACACATTTTGTCCAGGATTGTAGCCGTCTAACGTGTGAAATGTCATAACTTGATTGTCATATATAGTCAGTGTGCGATGTGACTAGCAAAGCACGTGGAGCTTTCCCGAGACTCATGTCGATTTAAATCAACTAGAAATCATTACTTGGGAAAATGACATTTAAGCTTCCCGTAATGTGCAGCCTCAACGAGGCCTTGAGAAGATATACGGCTAATTTACCGACATTTCAATGGTCAGAACAATCGGACAAAGATGAAATCGGCAGAGGAACGTTCGGCTCTGTCTTTGTCGCAACTCATGGGAGCGGAACAGCATCAGAGAAAGTAGTCGTTAAAAAGTTGATCGCTTCTTCACGCAACGACGAGAAGCAAAAGTTCTTCAAGAAAGCAAGGTTACTGAATGAACTTAATCACAAGAACGTAGTACTGTTTAAAAAGGTGTGCATTACACCTCCGGCGATAATGCTGGACTATGTTTAGTTTGATTTTTCGCCTTTTTGCCCTGATGCACCACGTGTGAACTGCCTGGAGGATTTTCTAAGTCATCTAGACGCCACAAATGCCGTGGATCAGTTCTCCGCTTTCCAAGGAGACCGTGTTATGGCGTTTTATCGACGAGTAATAGAGTGAGCGGAGTTCTATCAAAGTCCAATCCGCTTGAAAGACTGCACTCGATCGCATTTTTCGGTCACTTAGCTGTTTCCGGTGCGTGAAAAGGTGATAAATTCCATGCATGCTTGCTTTTATCTGTGGCCAGCTTCCATTGTATTCATAATGTAAATGAATGTGTTTGTTTTAGCTTTGTTTATATTTTAAATTTCACTATATTGCGCAATACTCCGCACTCCGCACTCCGCGTTTTCCACCGGACCCTCGGACTCAGGCTAAAAACATGCAATATCCTGACTCGTGCTGTGTGGCATCAGATTTCCACCTAGACCACTTACTTGAATTTAGAAAAATTCAGTCAAGATTGTAGTTAGGGTAGGATTTCGAGGCGTGTGCCATTTTTATTGTTGATCTAGTGATGTGCCACTCCAATGGTGTTCAGCCCTATAGTAGATGTATTCCAGCCGCTATATTTTGTTTTGTTTGATTTACTGAATGTCTCTCCGGTAAGTTGACCAAAACCGTCAGATATAATAAACGTCCAAAACTAGATCACTAAGTCAACTTATTAAAGGAGACTGCCGCGGCCCCCCCCTTTTGTCTGGGTCTCGGATTTTTCAGACAACGTAGACCTCTACAATCGTACACGGGCTTTGTTTTTCGTCTTTTGTTGTTGTTTATATCAATCAATTCAGAACTTTTGTTCAGTTTCGTTACCAGTAATTATTATAAATAAAATTGAGAACAAGCAGGAATGTGGAATGACGTGCTGTGTGCGAACAACACTCTGACACTCATCCTGCCCAGGCGTACTTGTGTAATTGTGTTGCAAAATTAATCCGTCTGAAAACAGCCCTAGAGCCAATGAGAGAAAATGGTTGAGAACGAACATTCTCTCCTTGTTCTCCTTGTTCACAAGGATATACCTTTGGATTACAGTGTTGACGACTATGCCACGTGTAACCAGAGAAGGATGACATTCATCAATCCTATGATGTGACTCTTACTTATATCATCTGCATGGGATGCGCTGCAACAGATTTATCTGTCGTTTGGCCAATTGGGGGTGTGCGTTAGGCAGCAAAGTGTTAGTATTACGCGTTCGATGCGGCGCCGAATTTACCGGCAGTACCTGAAAGATAAATTTCCTTCCAAAAGCTTAATAAGCTTTCAAAAGCTTAATGGTCTAAAAAAATTGCTGTTTTAGAAGGTTAAGATTTCAAAATTTTCCGGCCGGGAGGGCATGCTCCCGGGCCCCCCTAGCGGCTCGCGCCTACCGGCGCTCGGCCTCCCCTTTGTCAATTTCCTGGATCCACCCCTGTAAGCTGTTGACACTAACCCAAACACCCAGTTGCGACGACGATGAGGCCTTCCTCTATTGTACTAAAATCACAAATTGAAATGTTTAATCGAATCCAGAAAGAAAAAGAGACAGCTGCTGGTCCAGGAAAAATAATGTCGGGATAGCATCGGGCCTCATGCTTGCAATACGGCAAACACCCTCTCACCCCCTCTTCCTTTCAATGCTGGAAAGCGAACAGCCAAGAATATTGGTGGGGAGGGGGTGGGGAGGAGAGGGAATTCATACAGGGGTTGGGGGACGCCCATATATACACCATATAGACATGTGTATTGTTTTCAGGATTTTAGTCGAGTTGGAGTATTTTTGGTCGAAATTTTTTATCGATTAAAATATTGCAAGGGTTTTCGAACCCAGTGGGCACACGGAGCAGTACCTGGCCTTTTAAACATATAATGATTCAAAAAGCACACATCAGAAAGGAAATGGACGGACAGCAATAAACTGCAATATCTTTCTTCTCACAGTGCTATGTGCTACGTTCTCATTGCAGCCTCACCTTTGGCTTTCTGTTAAATTTGCTTTCGTCGATCTGCACAAGGTCTGCTGGTCCTCCAAAGGGAATAACAGGCATCCTTCTGAGCTCTTGACTACAAATATCTCGGCACTTTCTGAAGACATTGGAAACAGCTCCTTTCCCAATATTCCAATATTCTGACATTCTAGTCTGCTTTTCCTCTGCAGTCCACATAAAAATAAGTCCCACCAAGGTTCCCATTTGTAGCCTGGGGAACTCTGCAAGGAGCGAACCCTCGCGCACCGATCTCCTCGTGTGGCAATCAGGGCATCTCCTACAAAGAACTACTGGTCAAAGTGTGTAATTTTAGGGCATACTTAGAAATTTTCACCCGGTGACTTTAAATATCACCACGTCCTACAACGTCGACAAAGAGATGTAATCCATCTTCCATATCTAGGAACTGTTCACACAAATACTTACCATGTGTATCCGTCGGTGCGCTCCGCCCGCCTCTTCAGAAGCATATATGGGGATGATTATTGCACTCCATGTGCCCTGCTAATAGTCCCTGATTTTGAAGCTATTTGGATCAAAACCAGTGGAGGGCTCATTATTATTGCCATCAGTTCTCTCAAATTCATTTTTTCTGGTTAAACTAAGCCGTTGAGTATGACCTTCAGTATCAGTTTATAACGCCTTGCCTGCACCCAACACACTTCATTCATTTGCGTCACTTTCTTTAGTTTCAAGCCTTTGATTATAAGGAAGCTAGGAACGAAGACTATATGCAAATAATAACCACCGGGTGGGAGATACGCATTACCCACGTTTCCTACAACATACTACGATGATAAATACTTCCTATAAAATCAACAAAGCGGCTTGTACTGTGGAAGATCGGCCATAGAATTTATCTTACATATAAACATATTTTGTTCCTTGTGCTTTTGCTTGCGTCGAGCCTGTTTTCACTGTGAAATAATGACTGTTGTGCTTACGCTTGTGCTTATGCTTTCATGCGTAAAGAACAAAAGTATGAACTATAGAGCGCTACCATTACCCGATATGTTTTTTTCTTTTTTTGGAGAAAATGCAACCTGTCGTAAACCTATGAAAAACCTACAATAATGGCCAAAATTAGTTGGGACGATGCTGACTGAATATGAATTTACGACCTACTGCTTTACCCCAAGGCTATGTAATTTGTACTGAAACAAAATCATCAACACTAGAGGTAGCTATGATGCCCCACCCCTCTGAATCAATGTTGGCGTGACTTGGTGCAACTGATATTCCAACATTTATTTGAAGGAGGGGAGGAGGGGGGGGGGGGGGGGGATTTGTATCGTCCCAACACTTTTGGCCATGATTTTAACTTTAAAGAAACAGCCCGTCGTGTTCCTGAAATGAGAACGTTTTCATGTCAAGAATGCGACCGGTCGTAAACCTAAATTGAAAAACGTGCTCATTTTAAGAAAACGACCGGTCGTGTTCCTAAAATGATTAAAATTCTATTTCCCCCCCTGGAAATTATGGTTGAGGTCGTATACTGGAAATGATCGATTCAATCACTTTAAGAATACGACCCCCGGTCGTATACTTTACATGATCAAATCACTCATGTTAAGAATGCGACCTCTACTTTGCCTGTGGCCCGATACCCGTAATGATCCATTTTTTTACTGTTAAGTGTTATGCAGACGCTTTCATCTAGGCCCTCTTGTACGTGTAGATGAGTAAAAAATAGGCACCTGTGAGGTGCATGTGTCTAGTGCATTTGTTCTCCTATTTTTTTTTTTTTGTTTGAAGAAATGGCATTTGCCACAGGCATCTCTCTTGCACCACAAGATGATTTGTGACGTACTTCCGTTAGCTTAATCAGCTGACCCGCTGCCAAAATGTCGCGTCGCATGTTGTGTTTACGCTAAAACTGTTTTATAAGAAACGATTCTTTTCTGGGAAACTGGGAAAATTTAAAGATTGGGAAAACGCACACACTTAATGCAGGAACAGAGAGAATTAAGGATATCCAGATATTGAAGGCACTTCACAGATCAAACCTCGGATCAGCACAAAGAAGCACTTGCGTTACCTTGACTCCAAGAGCGTCGCGAGGCAAAACTGAATTACTGGAGAAGTATAGGTTCCCTGAGATGAAGGTGCTTGAGGATGCAGTAACCATTACTAGGAAATATGCCTATTCACAGTTGCCATTGACGGTTTCTGTAAACAGTTCACTTCACAGCCGTCATAACCAAATCAAATCCAGTAAAGACAAGCACAACTAGGCTCGTGTAAATATTTATTTCAACTCATACGCGAATGACAAATGAAGATTCATAGAAGCTTCACATTTTACTGTACTGTCTCTGTCGACTGAAACATCGACACAAAATAATGACTGGTCGATTTACGTCCGTTGCAACGTGTTGTCATTACTGTACACAGTTCGTCAGGAAAATCGGCCGATGCATATTACTAGCCAGAACCTTTCATTCGAGCGTTTTCGGCATACACATTTTCAAAAACTGCGATTTAAGGCAATCTCAACAAGCGTTCGCAGCTTTCCCTCGGCAAGGAATCTCGTCGCTCAAACGGCTCCGTATCTGTTCATTTCGCCGCGCCAAGTTCGTCGATTCGCAACACTGAAGTAACCTTTCGTTTGACCGGTTTGACACATTTCGAAAGCTGTTGCAAGTTATCCCTGAAAGTTTAAAGTAATTCATCGTGAAATATTCCGAAACCTGGTCGCCTTGCTGAAAACCCTGTGACCCCATGAGTTCGTGATCGCAGTCATTGTTTCCTCGACCAACAGCGAAGTTCGTGTACAATCGGTAATCCAGTCCTTCCTTTCATTGGTTCCAAATATCAACGTGCGACCATTTATTGATTCTTACCTCACGCATACGATGACATAGTGTCTACGTGGCTTCTTCGAGGCAGTAGACACAAAAATCGATGGTCAACAGTCGGCCGACCATCGCAAGTCAGTGCAGCAATCAATCTACTACCAGTTACCCTGCGAGCAGAACCATCTTCACTCTCTCTACGTTGGAAACGAAGGAAGAAGAAGGCTCTGCCAATGAGCTCCATTTTCTCCGTTGAGCATGCGCGAGCCCTATGCGACCAAGCCTGCCGAAGCCTCGTTTCAAACAACACCGTGGGCACAAAAACAGTCAGCAGTTTACCGAACTGCACATGCGGGGTAGCCCCGACTCGTATGACCGGTTTATTGAGACAAAGAAACTGGTTTGACTCATCCAAAAGTTTGGATAAACGGCTCACGCATGCTCAACAAAGAAAGTCGAGGACGTTGGCAGAGTCTCCGACGTTTACTCGGAGGCTCTGCTAGCAGGGTACTACCAGTCGACGGTCGATAGAATGCCGATCAATCGGTCGGTCGGTTTTTGGTCGAGCAAGCTTTACACGCACCATCCCGACATTCCTTCAAGAATTTGACGCAGGTTTCAGCCTCGTGTTTTCCGTCTGTACAGAGCCCCTTCTCGCGGTGGTGCTAATTTTTTTGTTGCACTTAGCGCCACAAGGTTTCTTATTGATTCCTGGCTTACAAGTTGGCGCTTCTTTTCGGTTACTGCTAACCGAAGGATTTGTAGGTGGAGGAATCCGTTCTCCTTGACATGGACGCTGCAATTTACAACGGAAAGATCACTAGATGAAAGGAATAAAGCCCTGGCCAAACGAGGTGCAAGTCAACGCAAGTCGATGCAAGTTTTCAAACTTGCGCGGACTTGCGTTTCGTTTGGCCACCAACTTGCACGGACTTGCATCGACTTGCAGTGACTTGCATGGAATTTGAACATGTTCAAATTTTCATGCAAGTCGACGCATGTTTTTCACCTAAAACAGCGAAGAGCGCGTTAGCAAAGGCAAGTCGATCTAAATAAAAAAAATCAAAAGTAAAAGCCTCCTCATTAAGTTCCAGCTCAAGAGAAACTTTTTGCTCGGTTTCTGACTCAGAACCGTCTAAAAAAGAAAAAGTTTTTACAAAACTTGCATGAACTTGCATGAACTTGCGTCTCGTTTGGCCACCTTTTGCAAGTCGATGCAAATTTTTTGTCATGTCAAACTTGAATCGACGTGCATCTCGTTTGGCCAGGGCTTAAGAATATTTCTCCTACAGCATACCCCCGTACGTTCCTGGGCCGTGCAATGCTCGTAACGAACCTCAGCGGCAAATCTAACAAGTTTTGTCGCGTGAAAACGCGACAGTTGCTGGGATTCAAGTTTGGTGTGGCAAGTGTCCGCACGCACCATATGAATTGTTGAATAAGCAATCTCTGGACTAGAGCGAGACTCCCAAGAGTGATCAACTTCAATTTTCTCTTTCAATTTCTCACCCGAAAAAATATTATACAGTATGGGGAACTTGGCTTTTGATTTACTCAAATGAACCTGATTAAAAAGTTATAATTACAACACTCGTACATTTGCTTCAAAAGGATGAGAGAATCTACATTTTGAATTTGGGAGTAATTGCGTGACATATCTCATTTTCATGCATAATTGTTTTGACAGTTTGACTTCGAACATTTGTTTCTAATCGCAGGCCACGATTAATCTAGCCTGCGCTTCATTACTTACCTGTTTTTCGTCTTCTAAATTGCGTTTCTTCTACCAAGCTTTCAAAATTTCCAGTCGGCCTGTTTCATTCTGAGCTATTATCACCGCGGTTTTGATGAATTCACGGTTGTTTGATAAGCTTATGTTAAAGCTGAAAAACCCAGCCGGGAGCTACTTCAGCTTGTCGAAATGGTATCGTGTGATTATGTTTGCTTTCCTTCGCTTAGTTTTAACCAGCTGGACGAAGAAAAATGCGAAAGTGAATATAATGAACAAAAACCGCAAACGCGCAAGTATACGTCAACAAAAATCTCACGTTACATACTTTGAAACTCAGCCAAGAAAAGAAAGGCTTCCACGTCGCTCGCACGTGAACATTATCCAATCAAAATATAGTATATTTGCTTACACGTCAATCAAAATTCAAAATCCTAGAGGGGGGACTTCTTTGACCAATTGTCATGATACCTACGCTGTGGTTTTCGGGTGAAAACAATATGCTGGGCCCTTAAGTCCAACATAAAAACAGACTTTGACTAGGTTCACGTCGTCACTGGGCTCGTTATGAGATTATCGAGACGTAACCTCAGTGTGTATAGTGAGGAGATCGAGTCTTGACTAATCGACTTGAATTCCCAAGGCCCATGCAGTATGTACTTTTCCCCCGCCGGTCATTCAGAAGTTTGATGATTCTGTCAATCAAAATCTTTATGGATGAAACTATGCTTGTGTTTGTTCAGCAAGTTAGATACACTGCTTATTCACAGCGAGGTTCGGACCAAGACTGATATATTTCGCCTTTCTCTTCCCATCCGAAAACTTCCGAAAACCACCCGAACAGAATACGACCAAGCGACCATAAATTTGGCGAGAGTCGGGACGGATTTATAATTTGACGTCCTTGAACTCCGCTGAACATTTCAACTATTTGCTCTGCAAAGTTAATAGCTCCTACCTGGTTACAAGTTCGGCATGTGTCAGGTGTAAACATCTCGCCGTGGAAGTCTCCCCGTCTACAGGCTTTGCAGTAATTTGTTCCGCAGTATTTGCATTTGAAACTCTGCAGAAAGAAAGTGGTTGACACCGAGTTATTACAATCAAAGTAATGGCGGTCGTTTATTTAGTTAGTATCTACTTATTGACAAAAGTGTACTCTAACTCCGAGTCCGGTTGCCAAAGCTCGACAGTTGAACTTTCCTCTTTCATCAACAAACTGCAGAGTTCAGTCATTAAAAACCAACTGTAAACTTGTCCAGGTGAAAACCTATCGAAGACATCGTGTTCCGGGGCAAAGCCTTTTCATTTTAGGCAGGCCGGATTAGCCGAATCATACTTTGAACGACTTGTTCTTGGAGGAGTTTTAGACTAGACACCGGCAACCATCAAGCATTTAGGTCATCATAAGACTGAGTTATTTGGCGTGTTTTCTACTGGTATCTTAGTCTGGACCGTACCTATGAACTGCTAACCGTGGGGCAGCGACGGCCGGTATTTCAACCCATGACCGATCACGCCACGGTCGTAACACAGAACCCGAACGCTCTGTTGACTGAGCCGCTTTTAATGTTGCCCGTGTATAGTACTTGTGTGAGCTTACCAATGTGTTCTCAGTGCATCCCCAACGACACATTTTTACGACGTTTACCTTGCTGCGTCAGATGGGTTCGTTGCAGTACACACAGCGACCAAAATAGCAACGGGCTTGTTTGCACAAGAACATCCAGCGCCCTTGTCATCGGCTTGGCAAACACAAGCGGCTTCATTTAAGATAAATTAATGTTAATGTGTCACATCCACATGGCCGGGGAGAAATACAAAGGTTACGAGAATCATAAAACGGGAGGTACAACATGCATTAGGCGGCTGTGAGAGAACGAAAACCTGATTTTTTCTTGGTAATTTCTATGAATTCAACAAGACAGTAAAATATTATTAGTTTAATGGGCTACTTAAGTGTTTTTACCCAACTGTGCTGCACAAATGGCCCGTGTAAGATACTACCGCACTGGTTCAGCACTGCAAGGCACGGACAGCTTCGTGCCCGCGCCAAAATCTTGGCACGGGAGCCCGAAATGTACAGGGTTTTTGGCGCGAAAACTAAGGCTGCGCCTTCAGGCCAGGCCCCGGTTGCATAAAACGCAAACACCCGGAAAAATGGCAATTAAGGTATTGCTCAGTTCCCAGCCCTTACCAGGCCCAGGCCGGTTCGGGCATTGTACTCAGTTCCCGACAAGCACCTGTGCGAGCACGCCTTTGCCAAAATTCGGGCCTGACCACGTGCGACACTGGATCTGCACCAAACTGACCAGTCTGCACACAATTTATGCCTGCTCTGACTAACTTTTCAGCATCGGGAAACTGTGTCGAGCACTTATTGTATGACACTACCCAAGTATTGTGCCGGTACTCGAACCCCGCGGTGGACTGACAAAACGTCGCCGGAGCGGGCACCAAGTCTAAACGCGGCATGACAAAACGTTGCATTAGTAATGTGCCGGTGTTTAAGACCTCAGCTTGTGGCCGCTGGTGTCCGCGGGTGCCAGGTTTCAGTTACGTCGCATCGCGAGAGGTCAAGTCCACACCACCTAAAGCAGTCCAGTCCTTTCACTTATCGCCTACACACAGCACTATGATCACACCAAATAGACAATGCATTGCAAAAACACTCGGCTTATTCAAGCGCTTTTATATCTGTTTCTTTTCTCCCCTTCCCTTACTTCGATGTCGTTTCAACCAAAAGGATCTGTCCCACAATATCCCATACCCAACACTGACTGGGGAAACCGACAAACTGAATGCAATTTGATTAGAAACGAAGTCATTGGAATTAAGTGCGAATTATTGATTATTTTTCATGAGTCTCGGCCATCTTGCACGGGATCTACTGGTCATCTGCTGCAGGTCTCCAGAATGTTCTCCGCAAGGCTCACAAGAGCTGAGGCCGCAGGTGAGTCTGGGTATGCTTGAAAAATATTCTGTCCCTCTTCACAGCAATTACACAGCAACTAAAAAATAAATAAATAAATAAAAAGAAACTTCTCAACAGGATGATTAGATTTTGAGGTTTGACATACATGAATTGGCGAATAAAGCAAGTCAAACCATACAGACAAATTTAGTCCACTGTTTAATGGCCAAAAGCAAATTTGTTTCAGTCTTTTGGAGAGTTACAAATTCAGTCTGACAATCTGTAAAGTTTGATGACTGCATTTTACAGCAATTGCGTGACTGTACAAATCCTGGCGTCCTCATTGAGGCTGCAACCTTACCTACAGTGGACAGTATATTCAAGAAACTTGATTTCCATACTTACTGACCTGATCTACGGGAATTTTACCAAGAAACTTTAGTCCATATTCCTCAGCCAGTCTCTCCGCACCTCCAGATGAAAACAACTCCGAGCACTCCTGAGGCAAAACATAAAAAAATGTCCATCATAAGACAGATGAGCTTCGCTAGCAATCAAGTTACCAAATAAGAACTACATACCTGACAATGGGGACACACATAGCCGCTCATATTTTCCACCATGCCTAAAACATGCACTCCCATCTTCTGGCAAAAGTTAATCTCTTTCCGTATTGTTGCCAAGGAAACCTCTTGTGGTGTGGTCACTATGACGGCACCATCTGGTCTGGCTTTTCTTAGCACCTTTACAATTGTTAGGTGCTCGTCTGAGGTTCCAGGGGGTGTGTCTAGAGAAAGAGAGAGAAAAAGTAAAAGACGATTGAATACACAGTACATGCATATATCCCTGTGAATTTAAGCTATATTTCCATCTCCCGCCTACGCGAAAATGATGAAATTCGTCAATGAAAGGCATTGATTTGAAAACACCGCCAAAAAAAAAAGGATCTTTTTCAAACGCTCCGGTTTCTAATTTGGTGATCAGGACTGTGGAATACGCAAATTGTACCTCAAAACCCACTGCGTGTCAATACACAAGATTTTTGCGTAAGTGCGACCTCTGGTATAAGTTGTGATGTACAACATCCGCAACTGACTCACCAAACACAAGAAAGTCAAGTCGCCCCCAAAATGTATCCTTCAGAAACCGCTTGATCAGTGCTAAAAACGTTAGAGGAAGAAATTGAGAATAAAATAACTACGATATCCACTGGCAGAAAAATGAGAACACTGTGAATAATCGCATGAGATTCTGAAAATCACCTGTTTTCCGAGGACCTCTCCACACAACTCTAAAAGGAAGTTAAACAAAACTCAGGACAAAGCAAAGAAAACAAGAAAGCAACATGGATAGCAACCTATCTAATCCCCCAGATTTACACAATTGATTTCAAATACTGGATTTTCATTCGTTTCTTTTCATTTGTTAACTTACGCATTGTCAGCATTTTGTAGCAAAGACCCAACAGACATCACCTTAATGTCACCATGAGGAGACCTGGAAACACACAAAGCACACTTAGAGTACCTGCACTATTAAGTTCAGATGAATCACCTGTAGTAGCAATATTTATAAGATAAAGCAGATAATACATGTGGTCTGATTAGTAAGTGCTGCATGCATTATAACTCAACATAGGCAAGAGTCTAATGCCAGTCTGGAATAAACTTCATTATTTTCCTTTTTCTTTTGAATCACAAAGTTATCACTTGCCTTATCTTATTAAATAATAAAGCACAGTCTTGTCAATATGCCATATTATTTATTGAGTTATAGATTGAAGCACTCTTGGTGTCATGCTTCTCTACACAATTCTCTCACGTTCTTTTGAATTCAAATGAGCTTCAATCTATAACTCAGGATAGTGCGCTGACATCCACCATGCTGTATTTCTTATGTGTTACCACAATCACTAACTTCAGGGGCATCCATCCATAGTGTGAATTGACAACTTCCTTGCCCTCAACTTTCATCAGTTTAGGAACACTTGGACCACAGATGTCAACATCCACAAGACCAACCTACAGACAACATGATTTACAATCTTTACTCAGAAAACTTACCAGTTAGATTTCATAATAATTATGTACAAATCTCTGCATTGTTATGTTCAGAAGCATGAGCCAGCTGGTTTGTTAGAATAAATGAAGTGCTCAACCCACCTTCTTACTCATCTGTGACAATGCTAAACTAAGAGCTGCAGCAACAGTGGATTTACCAACCCCTGAAAAAGCAGAAGAAAAATGTCTGTAGTCAGCACATTCATCCAGGTTTGAAAGATCACCAGTCTATTACTGCATGAATAATCTCTAGTCAGAGATATCAGCATGTCTTGTTTATTGTATTGTGATTGTCAAATGAGTGTCAGTGCTTACCTCCTTTACCTGACACAACCAAAATCTTGTGTTTAATGGCATTCATCCTTAGATCTATCATTTCTTGGTCAGGATCTGGACCTCCTAAAATACACAAAACACTGATGATATACCTGCCAACATTTTTTGATCGCAAGGCGTGAGGTTTTTTCAGAATTGCGGTTTCAGCACACAGTTTCCCGCCAGACGCGCGTGATTCTTTGGAATATCTTATGACCAAATTTGCATACAGTACCGGAAACGGAAACAGCCCTAAGCATTACCCTGTCCCAGTCCCAACCTGGTCCCCAGTGCCTTTCCTTTAAACAAAATCAGAGAATTTGGGGATACATGGACTTTTCTTTTCTCGCACTGGTTGGAAATTGCATATTTTTCATAAGTGTGTCAGTTGAGGCTGTATAGCCAGCCAGGCTTGAGAAATTGGTCCACAGGCATGAGATGGTGTGAGATCAAAGTTTTCGACCTGTAGGCGTGAGAGTTGGCAGGTATATGATGATAAATATTATAGATAGGATATTACATGGAAGTGCAGATAACTGAATTTTTATGGATGAAACCTGAAATACTCCTGCCATATTTTATTTCCATACTTAATCACTTCTATATTTTCACCTGTCTGCCCCTTGCCCCCAACCCTTTCCCTCTCAAAAGGTTTGGTTACCTTGTTGACTACAAAGGGCTTGACCAGGGCAACCTTCACAGACACTGGCCTTGCCTGCCATTGCCTGAGGATAAAATACTTTAATATTACAAATGAAGCAATAGAGTCAGGATTGGCTCACAAATAATCCACTCCCTCCAACCACCCCCTCCCCCCACCCCCTAGCCTCTCTCTCTCTCTCTCCCAACACTCTTCGAATTTTTAGTGAATCGTGCAATCGATGTCATAACTGATAACAATTTCACGTGTGAATAAACTCGGTTTACACCCTGGGGCGTACTTAAATGCATACAAAAATTTAATATAGAAACAAAACTTATAGCTAGCGGCAAGCATGTGCACTTGCATTACGATATCACACAACATTCTCCTGAAAAAGCTGCAATCATTCGGGATTACAGGAGACCTCTACTACTGGATCGAGAACTATCTAACAAACAGAAAACAATACACCCAGATAAACGGAGAGGTCTCAGAATACGCTGACGTAACATACGGAGTTCCTCAGGGATCAGTTCTCGGCCCGCTGCTGTTTTCGCTCTTTACCTCAGATCTACCTAACGATGTTGCTTCCGGCACCATATACCTATACGCTGACGATACAACCTTGTACTGTGTAGCAAAGACAGCTGATTTAGCTGTCACTCAGCTGAACCGAGCGCTGGATGAACTACACAAATGGAGCAACAAAGCAAAACTGACTATCCACCCAAAGAAGTGCGAAGCTATGTTGATACACAAGCAGAATTTCATTGGCCCACTTCAGCAACTCCGAATCGGCAAAGAAACTGTCAAGTGGGTCACATTTACAAGACTAGTAGGCGTTACACTTGATAGCAAACTAAGCTGGGTCAAACATCTCACCGACCTACAGAAGGCTTACGCAGGCAAATTAGCCCTACTCAACAGAATGAATTTCCTTCCACGGGATGCCCTAGTGGAATTCTACACAAAAGTCATACTACCATCTGTGCTATATGGTCAAATCCTCTGGAGCTCCTGTGATAAAAAGCACTTAGACAAAATAGAGAGGCTGCACGCAAGAGCCGCAAGGGTCATTTACCGTCAACCCTGGGACACAGAAACGTCTAAGGCCTTAAACACCGCGGGATGGCAAACATTAAACGCCGTGTACAAGAGGAAACTGCTCTTATTAGCACATAGAGCGGTACATGACAAGAACACACCAGCGAGCATCAAAGACATGTTTGCCAAAAGAACCATGAACCATTCACTCCGAAGCGCACAGGCGCTCGAAATACCGACGCCGAAAACGGAATTCGACAGAAACACCATACGATACAGGGCAACCATCATCTGGAACTCACTCCCAAATGAATACAAGAGCATGAGTGACAGGTCTAACTTTAAGAGACGCGTTAGAGCATTACCCCTGAATGATTTTAGTTTTAAAAAAGAAGCATGCATGATAACTTTTAAAGATAAGAAATTTACTTACTTTTAATTATAATAGTGTGTATGCGTGTGCGTGCGTGTGTGTGTATGTGAGCGGATGCGCGTGGGGATGGTGGGGGGAGGGGGGGGGTCGAGGTAGTCAAATGTACGTAAGGTGTAAGTAATGATGTAAGTTAGGTAGTAAAGTGAGTGACTAAAGTGCAAAAGTAAAGTAAAGAGTTAGGTGAATGACGGGAGCGAGTCTGTAGGATAACGACACTCGATAGATAATTTAATATGTAGATTTTAGATAGAAGACACGACCCCACCAGCGTTTTGCTGAAAGTTTGTAATCGTGTATAAATAAAGGTTATTGATTGATTGATTGCATTTTAGAATATTTCTAGAAGAACACATACAATAAACTCACTGTCTCAGACGAGCAGCCCACAGCAGTTGCAGTTTCACCTTCTGCCTCCATTCTCGCTTTGAGAACCAAACCAAATCACTGCTACATGAAAATGATTTAGTGGCGCTGATTCGAAACACTAACCGCCATCTTGATTTTTATTAAACGCCTGCGAACAGGAAGACAGCGGCAGCCTTATGAAATGTCACGCGCAGCTCAGGCAAGATGGCGGACGAAACAGTGCAACGGAACATACTCATGTTTTAAGTCTGACTGGTGACAGGAAGGTATATGAGTTTTCACGGTGATGGTCTATAGATGGTTTTCTCTGTACGCCAAGGCATTCGCCCAGGGTTTTATCATCGGCATGCCCGTGTGCATAACTTTCGTGGATAACGTGTGCAGTATCGCTCGCGTGCACGGAAGCTCGATGCAGGTGAGGGGTCATTAAATACCGCAGCCTGTCTACAGCTCGCTTTGTATCATCCTTGTGCTTTCACAGCGCTTGCTCACAACGCAACTCAAGGAGGGTTCCGCTTGTACCCGCAGAATTCCCCTTTATCATACTCAAAAGATTGACCACCCCCTAACTGAATATCCCACCTGCTTTGAAATGCACGTACAAAGTTATTTAGGTGTCTCCACTCTTCTCTCTTTTCCGCAGCCCACATTAAACCCTGACCCTCAATCCCCTGGAGACGTTGTAATGCTGAGCAGATGGGCCACCAGGCACTTCAGAGGGATTAACAAGGGAGACATTGTTTCGATTATGTAAGTGTTAACGCTTTGTCTTCTGAGATCACAACACAAATTCTCCTAACTAGTGTCATGGTGAGAGTTGATAGTCATATCAGCTCTTGTGTCTGAGGAGTTATCCGAGAATATGTTCTGCTGACCTACAGTTAGGTACCTTCTAGAAACAACTCATGTGCTAACAAAAGTCCAGAAGTTTAATCTGTGGTACATTAAGTAGTCTTCAGGTGAGTTCAAAGTACTGCAATGTGTTCACTGTGTCTGTTTTTCTTCAGTGATCCAACGGATCCCAGTATTGTCCTAATTAAAAGAGTGGTTGCACTGGAGGGAGAGTGTGTTAGGTATGTGTCCATGATGCCCGGGGGGGTACTCCCATATATTTCCTATATAGGTATGTTCTGCCCGATAGGGTATCATTTTCAGGGTCTTCTGTCTTAAACAGGGTATCAAATTTTACATTTTTGTGTCTTAAACAGGGTTATTTTCTGAAGATTTTCTCCCCTTCCCCTCCCCCCTCAACCACAGTTTTGCTCTTGTCATTTTTCGCGGGATTTCTTCATATGTTCCAGTGGAAACGCGTGCAACGCAGGCTAACTCATCTAAACTTAGTCTTGAACAGGGTATCAAATTAGAGCACTTTGTCTTAGACAGGGTAGCAAAATTTCCATTTTTGTGTCTTGAATACATATGCTGTATATACATATGCATATACATATGCTGGATATGTATGCATGACACTCATGATGTATGTAAAATTTTGTGGGACACAGTATCCTGAATAGCTCTTAGCTCACAGATTCAATGGTTATGTACCCCCCCGCCCCCCCCCCCCACCCCACCCCACCCCCTCTACAATGTTGAAGACCTAAACTTGACAGTGCACACACATCATGTCTTAGTTCTCTGCTTTCCAGCATTGAAATGGGAGGCACAAATCATGTCTGTTGTCCCAACAGTTTTGTCTAGGATTGTAGGTATGATGCATAGTAGTGATGACCTGAACTGAATTCCTCTGCCTTGAGTACTGATCCAAAAAGTGTAGAGGTCTGTTTATGTGCTTTGTAAGAGTCACATTTTTTGTTGAGCTATTTCCACTGGAATACAGCACAGAATGAGTGAGTTGCGCATATCCGGCATTAGGGACAAGTAAGTTCTTGGATTGAGTGATAATCTAAACAAAGTAAACAGCCATTGGTCTACTCTTGTCCTGTTCTATTTGTTATAAAATAATATAATTTACAGATAGCCATTTCTTTCTTTCACAAGGACACTGAAGTATAACAGCAAGTTGGTGACAGTTCCCAGGGGTCATTGCTGGGTGGAGGGTGATAACCATGCCCACAGCCTGGACAGCAACACTTTTGGACCTGTGAGCTTTTATGTTTGTTCTGATCATAATATTGTTGTGGTCCTCCTTTATTTTGTTCAATCTCCCCTCATCTTCTTTTCATACTTCTCCTTTAAGCACCCTTCACCCTTTTCTTATTTTCATCACCACCAAGATACCTCATCCTGCTTCTCTCGAATTCATTTTTGTATGTACACGAGTTTACTTCAGTAATCCTGTATGATTTCAGCTGATTTTATTTGCGTTGTGTTCTTTTTATTTTTATTTTTAAATGTAAACTGAATGAGACAAATATAAATTTATCCACAGGTAGCAGTTGGTCTGGTACAATCCAAGGCAACGTACATTGTATGGCCACCAAGACGATGGAGCAGAATAGAAAACTACCTTCCAACGGACAGAAAACCTGTGGACTTTCACCACGAGTTAGAAGAACTAGAAGATGATGAGTATGTGATAGTTGAGCCGGAAAACACAACCGAGACACTAGCTGTTGACAAAGACCACGTTTCTGAGTCAGCTATCTTCCCAGAGAAATTTGGTCCAGTCAGTAGTTGACTGCATTTTCGTGATAACATCCCTCACACCTCTTTATCTACCTTAATTCTTTATCTACCTTAATCTTTCATAAATATTTTACATGGAATTAATGATGTGACTTTACCATTTTGTAACTTTCGGTCTTGTGCAGTCTCGTTCAGGACATAGCAAATTACTAAGCCCTAAGCACAAGATAGGTGTATCGAAATACTTTAGCACAAGACTGACGAAATTCAGTGGAAGATAACTCCAGCCACGAAAAATAAATATTTTTCTCTGCAAGAAAAACAACATTGAAATGAGTTGCAGACGTCATGTGAAAACCACCAATGAAGTATTCGTAAAAGACGCACAGGCAAAAATACCGGAAAATAAAACGGATTATCGAAATTTCTAGCAATTTAGAGCATTTATGCTACGGATAAGGTCAAGTTTTGTACTGTTACAAGCTTTCTTCCTTCATTTCTGTTATTGGGGCAGCAGCTATGCGGGTGTTTGTGATTTACGCCCGATCGAACCAATGACGGTAGGTAAATGTCCACCATTAATCCAACGGTGTGATAATGGCGAGACGTCGATAGTGTATGGTCATGGAAGCACTTTCGCCTTGCATGTCACTTTGTGTTCCTGGCCAAAGTAACGTCCTTGTTCGGTCGTACATGAAGGGATATGAGGCTATACCTCCACCCAAGAAACCCTCAGACCCACAAATTTTGTCGTCTTTGAGATCGATCAGTGCTCACCCTTCCTATGTCACAGAGTATGTGGACATTTTCGATTGCTTTGTAGAGGATCGGGTATCCAGTAGTCTCTTCAAGTGGAACCTCGGCATCTCGCTGGAACAATGACTTCTCTATCCAGCAATGCACGGTCCCAGTGTCCGAAGCCCTACATCATATGGCCGCACCTAGCACCATAAGCTTTAAATTCAGTTCCTTCCCCGTGTCTGTTCCATGCATCTGCAGGTTTGTATGCCAGTTCAGTCTCATCGAGTCGCGCCGCAGTAAACATGGTCACATGACGAGTCCCTCAGACCCGGGTCACACGTCACACGAGGCCCACGAGTCTCGAAATCAATGCAAATGAGCAAAAGCCTTTTTAACTAATTTGCACTGAGTTCGACTCATGCGAAGTTCGACAGTTGATCTGGGCCTTAGAGAGAATTAACTTAACTAATGTGTGATTTGCAACCGCCCCAAATGTTTTTTTTTCTTCAACAATTTCATTCATACTTACTGTATAGCCGTTTAAGCCTCTGGCTTTGGCCCGTACTACAGTTGTATTTAATATTTATTAATTTATAATAAAGGCGTCGTTGTTTGTTGTTTAACAAATAATACATGGCTTTTTACCTGAAAGTTGGTAAACAAGGTTGCTCGAGTATCCGTGGGTGTTTCATTGGTTCTTAACGTATTCACTTTGTGCATAGAGAAACTTTAGACAGCAGTCATCAAGCGACCTTGTGCATTTCTTCACTTATCGCCCTCGGTGCACACATTGCAAATGCCGTACTGGCTCATACAAAGGCCCGGTTACCCAAAACAACTTGAGAACGCATGAAGAGAGAAACCCCAGAGTCGCACTGAAATTAAGCAGTCTCAGCCCTTAAACAGTACCGGACACCGAACCCTGGAAAACCACTTACAACCCAATGAAGACAAACGAGCGGTAAAATGGCCAATAATGCAATCAATGCAATACAATGTTGTGACACTGCGGTAGACTCTGTGTTCTAAACTTCATTTTTATTGCATTATCCATCATGTACATCATTATTTTACATTCTATACAACAGGTCACTCAGAAAGTACAATTTATATATCCCAGTTGGCCAAACGGTATAATAAATACTTTATTTATGTCTTTTAATATTTGTTTTACGTATACAGGGACTAGTTGTTACAGGAACGAGCATGTCCCATAGTTTACCCATATCCTAGTTAAAACTATAATGTTAGCTTTGGACTGCAGTAAACTGCAGTTTATCAGGTTCATTTTTTTTACATATAGCATTGTCTTACACCATACAACTACCACGACTATTCACGTAAGCTGCACAAAATAATTCCATGTGGGTGAATTGTTTCCATGGCGACAGCAATACTATATCACGTTAAAAATGTACAAACTCAAAAGTTATGAAAATACTCCCTATTTTGAATCCATCCCTTAAGTTATTTGAGTACTAGATGTAAAGTCCAAAGCCCTTAACTCTAGCCATAAACTGAACGAAGTTGTAATGGTAACGATGAGCCCCGACGAACGGAAGGTCGTTACAGAACATGTGTATCTACAAACACGTTAAACGTTCCTCCACCTCATTCGGATGGCTCAGCATTTCAGTGCTAATGACAATAGTCGGAACAAGAAGGGTCGCCGATGGTTTGCCGATGTTCACAGTGTCTGAAGGCTCCTCTGCAATCGATGACTGGTCATCCCGCTTGATACAGGGGATAAAGAAAAGAGACAAGGCTCCGAGAAACATGGTACCTGCAGCCAGGTAGAACACATGCTTGAATGTATTCAAGTTATCATACATCATACCTGCAAAGACGAAGGAACGAAACTGTTAAAGCAGTTCAATACAAAACAGCGTTCAGAAATCACTTGCACCATCACTAAAACAGTTTCAGCATCAAGGCCACACACACTATCATCATCTACATTCCGTTCCGCCGCTTGAGGTGCTTACTAAATCCTTTTCCTTTTGCTGCAGTTTCTCCCCCCCCCCCTCCCCCCCCCCCCCCCAAAGCCCTGCAGATAAATTAATGCATTAATAAACAAGGAACAAAAATAGAAAAATTAACTACGGACCAAAAACATTGGTATAAAAAATGTTTTTTGTTTTCTTACCTGCAGCTGGAGGTCCAAGCAAATAAAAAAATGATTGACAAAAAAAGAGGATGCCCCAAGCGGGGCAAATGTTGTCTAGTCCCACTATGTCCATAGTCACTATAGACATAAGTCCGATATATGAGCCATCCAACAGCCCCAGTACCACCACATAAAGGATCAGAGTGCCATAGGAACTAGCCAAAGGACATAGCAATGAGGCTGTTCCCGAAAGCAGCATGCACGCGCGGTAGATTTGAATATTTTTCTGACAACATAAATCTGACAATTTTCCGAAAAGTAGTCGACCAACCGCGGATGCAATGCCCAGGTAGGAGATGAGCCAGCTACCTTGGGACAGCGGTATGCCTATGTCTTCTGCGTACCGAACCTGAAATGGAGGCAACGAGTTAGAATCCATGTCTGCGCATGTCGGCATGTCTAGCGGCCGCTGCTGCTTACAAAGGTAGGAGTGTGGAAGAAATTAGTTGAAGTAGAAAAAGTACGTATAACCAGGGATGAAAAGAGTGATAACGCCACGGCTACAAGGGCCTAGAGCAGGTTTCGACGATGAAAGAAACAAGTAAGGCAAAAATGGGGAAGACACAAGAAACGAAATAACTGAAATAAGTTTTTCAGCAGCATTCCTCCCGCCGTCCATTTGGACGAGTAATATGTTAAACTTTTCACCATAAATTTGACTAAATGGCTAGAAAACCCCAACTTCTCTCAAATGCCATCCAACGCCATCCATTAGCAACGTTCACGTTGTCGTTGCAGAATGTTTAAGTGAGATTTTAGTTCTTTCATTTCGAAACCTAAACCTAAACTCAAGATCGTTACAAAACATGGCTTGTCATTAAACCAAATAAGTTTCATGTATTTTCATGACTCGATTTCTCGAGTTTGGGTCCAATACGAAATACATCAAGCACTTTGAAATACATCACCGGCAGCTCTACGAGTATACTTATCAGGTCGTAATTTTTTTCAAGTATACTTACCAGGAAGAAGTGAGGAATGAAATATCCAAAACCACTGATAGCTGTTGCACAGGTCCACAGCAGGAAAGCCTTGTTCTTGAGCACCTTAAAGTTGAACATCCTGTTCCCCTGACCTTCATGAAGTTGTGACCGCGGCTTAGAAGGATATACGAACCCTAGAAGTGCCAGAACAATACCGGCTACCCCCACGATTCTTAACGCTACCCTCCACCCGAATGTGTCGACTAAAATCTCAATAGTTGGCGGGAGGGCTACAGTGCCGAGACTACCGCCAGAACCAACAAAACCAATTGCCAAGGCCACGTTTTGGTTGAAATAATCTCCGCAAACTATTAAAGCCATGGTGCAACAAAGACTCGTTCCAGTCCCGAAGAGAACGCCGTACGTCAGGTACATGAAACCGAGGCGCGGTGCGTATGACGAAAGAAATAGCCCAACAAACATAAGAAGCCCGCCTAAAATTGTAACTACGCGGACGCCGTAAGATTCGGCCATCCAGCTAGTGACTGGGCTAAAAAGGAACAAAAGATTTATAGCTATGGAACCAATCCAGGCTGCAAGGGAAATGTATAGGAAATATGGTTTTAGCAACTGAGTTTGAACTGTTTGTGAGGATGAACCTCAGTAGTTAAACACATACACGCACACTACGCGCTAGAAAGACAAGAAAGGACAACTATTCTATCAACACGGATGGCGTTACTTACACAAACCATACAAGATTCAAAGGGAGACTGGGCAATGAAGACAAAAAGCTATAGATGGGATTGACTGCAGTCAACTTTTATAGAAAGGTGATAGGGAAGCAGGACACTTTCAACTACACGAGGGCTAGACAACCCGCAAAAAGCACTTATTGGATGTGATGTGCTTTGAAAGGGTGTGGAAAATGATGTTTTGTTTTGGTGTATTAAGGGGTGAATGGCTGCTTTGAGGACAAAAAACTTTCAGGTATTTCAAATGGATTAGACTCCCTGTCTCGGTTGGGGTCTTGGTAAATATCCCCGCCACCCCCCTCCCCCGTCCTCCCCTAACTGCCCCCCTTCTCCCTAGCAATTAGCGGGTAAAAAAAAAAAAAAAACAGTTGAAAAAAAATCACTTCACAAGGGAACAAAGAAAAACGCTCCACTTAAACATCACAGAACAAACCAAAAAGTAGACAGAATGTTTGAAAAGTAAACTCTGCGGAAACTATCGCCCATTGCTGTCGTGCTAAGTGTTGATTCGACATTATATATCCTTATTACTTATCGTGTAAACTTATCGCAACTTCTTCACACAAAATATTCGCGCACTGGCCCAGAGTCACCAACTCCGCCAAGTGGTCACGTGGTTCTTTTGAGAGTGCGGCACAACTTGTACCATTTTGCACTGAAAAAGCGAAATGCACCTCAAAAGGAAAACAAAAAAGACACAAACACAACCAAACTACAGGATCTTTTACATGAACAGCGAGGGCCACCAAGAAATAAAGAAAACACTCAACCCAAGCGGAAGTAGACGTTTGAGTCGCAGCAACGCGCAGCGCAGTTACAAACGTGCTTTTATATGCAGTTGTGGTTACCTGGTGATGCGCATTCATTCGGGGAGGGTCAGCTTAATTCAAAATGGGACAAATCCAACATCACCGTCCACTAAACAGTGTTGGATAAACAAGTTGGACTCGTTTAGCCACATGTTTTATGATGTTGGACGAACATCGTTACATCAACATCGTCCAACATCATCTTTTGTTCTGGGGTTTGATGAACGATGTTTGATTCGTTTGGACAACAGCATGATGTACCGCAGCGGCATTGCTTGATTCGCGCAGGCGCACTAAGGCCTACAGTAATTCTCCCACCTTTTCACCATGGGCTCATTTTTGGTCCCAGAATCCTCATCGTTTACGATATCAAAACATGTTGGACGATGTTGGACTTGCTTGGCCACCCGGCCGTAAAAGTCATTGTACAAAAGATTCGTTTGGTCGGGCCTTAAATCTGCTTTGGCTAGAAGAAGAGAAGGCACGGGCAAAGTCACCTATAATTCGATATATTATCAAAACTCACTCTCAAAAGTTAATTTTTCACTTTCAAATGAAACGGATAGAGATGTTTATGTTTCAATATCCGACCAAAAAATCCCTAGAATGATAGTTTTAAATATTTTGAAATTTTCTTTGCACAAGCAGATTGAATTGACCCTCCCCTACGCAGTTTAAACGCCTGTGACTCAACTAAAAGGATGATTACATAAGACCGGTACGATATCAGACCAGTACGCCTTCAGATCGGTCTACATACGAATAATTTAGTGTTTCTGTAAACGGTTTACACGAGACCGGTTCGAAAGCTAACTAAACCGGTTTGACTTATTCTGGGAGTTGAACCGACCGGTTCGGGCAGTTTTTCCTATGTAATCGCCCCCGGAAAGAGTCAAACCGGTCTACAGTGAGTTTTCGAACCGGTATCATGTAAACAGAAAACAAGGACTTGTATGGAGAGCGGTCTGAGTTCACACTCCGGTCTCATCCAATCACCTGCTACTTCTCATTAATTTCCATGCTCGCAACGCTACCCCGAAGCTGAGTGCTTTTGTGTATTTTAAGATCCAAACACAAGTTAAAGTTCTCCCCGTGTAACCCTGTGCTCATATAAAAGGATCCTGAAAAATGCAAATTTTCATCATTTTGATCCAGGCAAACCTGGAATACGAGAACGAAACTCTAAAATCTCTGTATTAGACTAAAAAATAAACTGCTATAATACAAAGTACACTTGCTTTCTTCTCAAATATTAATAATACGTCGAATCTATTCGAGCATTAAGAACTGAGGTAAAAATATTCAGTCGAAATATTATCGAAAACATCCAGATATAAAATATTCAAAATAAATAAGAAAAGTAGACCGCGGGCTTAACGCAAAACTCTCTTAATAGCTATTTTCTGAAAGCGATCATCAAATGAATAAATAATAAGCCTCTCTAAGCCGCCACGATCGCCTATTCGACAGTTTCAAGCCGGTACGTGTTGTTCTGATCTTGTTTATAGTCCGCCAGCGGAACTATTTTTCGCATGCAATTATATTCTAAAATAATTTATACTTCGCGTTTGCATGTTTCAGAAGCTAAGTCTTCACATCAGTCATTCTTTACCTGTGTTCGCTTTGCTGGCGTCGAAGTTATCAAGTAGTGCAGCCAGAATAATTCCAAACGATGTATGAATACCATACACGAGAAACATGATCATGAACGAACTGCAACATATTCCCCAAGCAAGGAAGCCATCTTGCCGGCGCCTTCTTGACGGCCTGTCGTCCACACAAATACGTGAAACGCTGCCACCAACTGGAATAGCCGTCAAATGCTCGATGTTAATCGAAGAGCGAGATATCGTCTTCAGATGATGTATGGGTGCCATTGTTGCCTGAATTTTGACTGGTCCGAAACAACCGTTTCAGTCAAATCTCGGACTTCAGCAGGCGTCGCAAATTCAACCTTTCGGCGATTTTCAAGATGTAAGATATTCACACAGACCCACAGTTGGCAGATCCGCCGAGCAGCACTTTAGTGTTCCTGAAAAACTGTGTGTTGAGATACGTAGCAAACTTGTTTTAAGGTTGTTTTGGCTCGAAAGCGAAATTTGCTCGACCAGAAAAACCAATCGCATCCCTAACGCATGGCGGCAACTCTTTCAAGTGTTCGCTAGCCGCGTGTTTTGATGTTCGAATATCCTGCTTCACTAGAAAATCAAGTTTTCCTTGAACAAAGCCAGTTTGCTCCCAGTATTTTCATCCACTGAGCGGCCTGTGTCAAAAGTCCACCTGCATGCCCATATATGATTATTTCATTAATAATTAACCAATGGTTTTCGGTAAAGGTAATTTTGTTAGCAGTTTTAGTACAACTTATTTTTTTCACAGTTCAACCTTTCTGATCTATTGTGACACTTTTTTTCACAATATGCAAACTTCAAAGACTTCAAGTAATCATTGATTGGACATCAAGTTATTTTTGTGTAAGCATTAGGGGGGAGGAGAGGGGTGTGAATAGGGTCATAAAATTACCCGCCGATCCACGCCGGTCATTATCCCGCAAAAGTGATTATAGGCCATTAAAAGATCCGCCATCCGTGCTAGTAAAACAGGAAAAAATGGTGTCCATAAAAAACGTCCGCGAATCCAAAATACGTCCGCTTATTAAACCTTCATTGGTCAGTTCCCCTTTCTTTGGCGCGCTCGGTAAAGACAAAACAGCTGCGCGCCACTCCACGTGTTCAAAATGACACGTGTCAACGATGGAAATGCCATTAACTGTCACCGACGGCCAAAAGTGTTTTATCGGGATTTATCGAGTTCATATCGGGATCTATCAAGTTTTCATCGGAATCTCCCGATCACGGCTTCGAATCCCCAAGAATTTTTAATATTTTTATTTTATCTTCTATCAATTGCTGTCGTCCTTCACTAAATGTTATCTACTTTTCCAGTGTTTTAGGCAAAAAAATAAACAAGTAACACTCGTACAGTACAATATTTAATTACTAGTGAGTGAATTTCTTTGCACTGAACCCGTGGAGGTCAAGGAGGGGAGGGGGGAGGGTATACAGCGCTGTGAAAAACAGTCTAAAGAAGGAGGGCCAAAAAGGTGCGTCATGTATAGGGACAACTACCTGTTAGTGAACAGGGACAAGTTTCAGGCACTGATCATCAACCCCAGGAACGTGGGAACGAACAGACAGAGTCTCGACATACACATAGACGGCCAAGTTATTATAAACACTGACCACATTAAACTGCTCAGCGTGTACATCGATGAGAATATCAACTTTAGTACTCATATGTATGCAAGAAGGCCAGTAGGAAAGTGGGAGTGCTTATGCGCCTGCGCAACATGATCCCATGCTCGGCCAAATCAATGATTTACAACATAGCTTGTTGGAAAACAACTGTAACTGCTGCGATTTATGCAGAGCATAAATGAACACCTATCTATTTCAATATTATTCCATTAACACTGCGTCTCATATATTTAATCTAGCATTTTAGTATTTTAGAGTTTTAAAAATTTCACTTTAGAAGACTAGGTTAGGTAGATAGTATAGTGTACCCAATTAGTTTGTTAAAACTAAATACTCCAGACACTTAAATAAAGGTTATTATGTATTATTATTTATTATAAAGAAACCGATAGCCTTGACAAATGCAACAAGTGAATACATAAGACTATACGGTACCTGATCCAGCTGCAATATGAACAAACTGTACATAGTCTTAGCAAGAACATCTTCAATTTGCTTCAAAAGTCAATCATCATTAGCGAGTGACTAGCCTGCGTAGCAAGCGTTTCCGCGCGAAACAAAGAGCACTTTTTCAATTTTCGACCGCCACTCGCCCCAATTCTCCCGCGGTCGAAAATCGGAAAAGTCTTCGTGTGCTCTTCATTTCGCGCGGAAACGCTTGCTACACAAAGGAAGCTAAAAGAGATGACTTAAAAGAACCTGAGATCCTTTTGAGTCATCCCTTTTAACATGTATCTTTAAAGTTCCAACCCTCAACCTAACTCTGACCCCTCGGAGATGTCCAAAACGTTTGGTCCTTTTGAGTCATACCATTTAGCCTTCTCCTTGCTACGCAGGCTAGCGAGTGACGGGCTGATGTCCAGATAGCCGCAACAACGGTATCGCCTTCTTGTTCAGCGGGAGACAGAAAACCCTGAAAGTCATACCCTATTCACTGAGGAACGTCCCTACATAGAAAATATAGGGAGACTAGTGTTTCACTTTACCTCCTGCAACGTCTTCTTCCTCCGCCATTTTGAAGACCAGGCGCCTTTTGGTGCAGGGTATTTCTCCAGGTGAACGCTTTATCTCCTAACGTAAAAGAAATCAAAGATGTAGGTACCGGGAGGGGGGGATGTGCTAGGTGGACTCGACCCAGGTTCTTGGCGAGCGACCGTGACGTCATACGAGTGTGTGGTGCAACCCCGGCAAATGCAAAAGCCAATCGGGTGTCGCCGACTTCGTGGAGAGCAATCAGGTATTTTACAATAACACGTCAGTTTCTCGCTTTGTGATTGGCTAATTTTCATTATCAATAAGAGGACAGACACATAAAATCGAGTGCTGACGACAGTGATTTGGACGAAGAAGGTGAATTCAGCTTCAATTTTACCTCAGTTCTTGCAAAAGCGACATTCGGCATTTGAAGTAGAGAACCAGAAGTGTTCAGAGGCGAATTTCCTTGAGCTTTGTCTTGAAATTGTCGAGAAAACCGCAGCAGAAAAGCGTCTAGTTTCATTTCTTTCCAACTTCTTTGACAAAATTTTATTTTGCACGCGCGAAATGCTCACGTCAAACTGTCACTTTTTGGCCAATGAAATGTCTTGAATTTCAACCTCGACCAATTAGAAAGCGGGAAAAGTTGTTGACAACATTTCGGTCAAATTGAACAAAATCCAGTTTTCTTGCGTGTTTTCCCCGCGTCGTCGCTTGAGTTTTGTTATTGTAAAAAACAAATTGACGCCAGTTTTTTATGTGTCTGTCCTCTTATTGATCATGAAACGCGTCATAACATTGTCAAAAAGTTGCGGATAAAAAACTGACGTCAATTTGTTAATTTTATAGGAATAGGGCTGAGCTGACAACACGGAGAAAATTTGGAAAAGAATGATGGGCACATCCGGGGCTCATTCGTTCCCAGTCTTGGCGTCCTTCCGTGGTCAGCGGCTATTGTAGAAAAAAATCGGTTGCATAATGAACTTGTTGTCTGTCGTTTTGTTCGTTTCCGGTCTTGATGCGATTGCAGTCATGGGAAGCGAAGGTATGAGAGTCTGGTATAAACTCTGTACATGCCTGTGCGTTCTTCAGTGAACTATAGTGTGTCGCAGTGTACAGCTGTCTTAACTTTAATACTTTTTTCGAGCAGCTTATCATCAGCTTCAAATGTCTCACTGATTACATATGACTCAGCAAATTTTACATAGAAATACTGATATCGAAGAACACAGATTTTGAATGTTTAGTTGAGTCGTGACCTGGTTTTAGGTAGCCTTTAGGTTCTTTGGTTTGCAGTAGTTTCTGTAGCCTTTTCTAGTGTTAACGCCAGGTTGCACAGTGCACTTTTCGACTTCAATTATTAGATATGTGCATGTCTGATGTGTACACAGTACAGTAAGTCAGTAATTGTCACTGTGTATGTTTTCACACTTGTATTTATTATGTTACATATGTACTGCACAAATTCTCTGTAAAATAATAACCTAATTTATACATCCAACTGTTACTCATGTTATCTGATGTTTAGTTATAACAACATAATTTGTATTAATTAAAAAAATGCAGCAACAAAAGAAACTGCTTCATATCAAGTGCATTTTAGTAAAGAAGACTTAAAAGAAAGACTGACACCTGAGCAATATCATGTGACACAGGAGCAAGGCACAGAGAGGTACAGCTGAATAGTGATATGTTATATTAAATTAATTTAAGGTATATTAAATTAAGCCTGTTTTGCCCCAGCAACTGTCAGCCATCTTGGATTTTTATTGCTCGTTCCCAGGCTGTTTTCCCTACATGCCCCTTCCCCCAAGACCTGGGGAGGAGAGGGGAATATGGGAAACAGCCTGGAAACGAGGATGACTCCCCTGCCCACTTAGCAACCATGGACTAAATACTGAAAGACTTAAGGGAACAAAAATAATAACAAAGAGGGAATATCTTTATCTTTAATCTCTCAGACCATCAAGCACCAAATTAGATGTGAGCAAGTGGTAGGGAACTCAGGGATGTAGCTAAGAAAACAGCATGCCAGTTTAGAATATTAGACTTATATTTGGCTATCAGTAGAGGGTGCCAGGCATTATCGCCAGCCAGATTTTCCCCCGGTGAGGTGGTATTTCTCAGCTGGTGCTTAGTGACATCCCTGGGAATACCTGTCACTGCTATGTGGCATGATCAAATCATGTTATGATGAACCCGTAATAGCAGAATTACTTTCCTTGCCAAATTTTATAGGGCATTTACTGGTGACCTGTGGAATAATCACAAGGATGGAAAATACCTTTGTGTTGTTTGTGGAAAGGAACTTTTTCTCTCAGATACCAAGTTTGAATCGGGATCAGGTTGGCCTTCATTTTATGCTGAAGCGGCACCAGGCATTGTGGACAGGAGACAAGACACCAGCCATGGAATGAGCAGAACGGAGGTTACCTGCTCACATGTAAGTTACTGCATGGCTGACTTACAAGTTACTGCAAGGCTGACATACAAATCCCCTTCACACCATGCTGTGTTTTTGTGTGTGAACAAAATGATTGTAATATTTGGTAGTACAGCATAAGGAGATTCGAGACTAAACCAGCAATCAAGCAAGAACTCACCTTCCATTTTCTCTGCACTCAACTAATACACCTGCAGTCGATTACCATAATGATTCCAATAATTAAAGTGCCCTAGCTGCTTCCAGTAAATGCCCCAGGCTTTTGTGTCTTTTTAAAAACAAGCTCCCTGTCTCCAATTGTTTATTGTGAAAAGGAGTGGTTTTCCTCTGAGTACTACTGAGTTTGAAAATGGTCAAAATTGTTATGCAGGAAGAGTGATTGGAGGTAAACCGTCAATTCTCCTAACGCAGACTTTAACCCATACATTTTTGTTCATTATAGTTGGGGAGTGTTTGGAACTAGCTGCAGGGGTGTATAATATTATTATATATGTGGATCCTAGGGCTTAAGTTAATGCATAAAATTCTCCAAATTTCTTTAGTGTGGGGCACATTTGGGACATTTGTTTGATGATGGGCCTAAACCAACTGGCTTACGCTACTGTATCAACTCTGCATCACTCAAATTCCAAGCTGAAGGTAGGTTTTGCTTTTTCATCTTGGGGATCTTATGTGACACCCAAACTAGTCTCAGAAATCTGCTTTCCTGTCTGCCTTAAAAGTAGAACTTTTTATTAGCCATTAGTAATTGTGCAAAATTAATCAAATTGAAAAAAATATCTGTGTCACAAGAAAGAACATACATAGAGGATATTGCACGGTGGTGCGAAGATATGAATTTTATTTTCGAGTGGTAAAAACAATATTTTATGAATGAGCGCTTTGCGAGTGAGTAAAATATTGTTTTTACCTCGAGAAAATAAAATCCATATCTTCAAGCCGCCGTGTAATTTTCTTTTTATTATATTAGACACGAGTGTTTTACGAGAAATTGCACAAACGACCATGCAAAAGCGGGAAATGATGCCAACGATATCCTCACTAGTGAGGATATGGAAATTACGCCACTCGGGTCCCGGATGTAGTTTCATATGGATTTTACACAGGGTATATTTTCCAGTAAAGCACTCGTGTCTATATAATAAAAAGGAGCACATACTCTATATTTCAGCTCGATTGGTTCATCAGAAACTGAATGGTACGCAATGTTCGTTCTTGCATTTGAACGTATTTATGAAATTTTCACAATATGTTGATAATAAATTAATAATAATGAATTATTATTATCTCAGCTAATCTTTTTATCTTGTTTGCTACTTCCAGAGAAATCCAAGGAAGCCAAAAGTGAATTGTAGCTATTTTGTCCTGGTAGGCCCTGCTTTTACATGTAAAGATTGTGATACAACTATTAAAATAATGTTAGTACTAAACATATATATTTTACTGTAGTTTGGGAACAATTTAACATTTGTGGATAACAGTACAAAAAAACTAACCGATCTTGAATTTTGAAATTAAGGCTATAAGGAGTTGTAGATTCTAAGTTAATCATCAAGGTACGAGGTGTGCACTATCAATTGCCAGAGCAGACATGCCAACTTTCCTGCTTTATGCGGGAGTCCTGGGCTCCTGCACGAGCGCCTCATCTCCTACGTAATTACCCATATCAATCTCCTTCATGAATCTGAAATATCCTGCTTCCCATGGTCAAGAACATATTTCGGCGAATCTTTAAAAGTTGAATGCAACGAAAAGTCTTGTAAGAAGCACTAAAATGCACAATTTCGGCTCAACGTTATGGTTAAAGTTCCTCCTCAGCTCTGAAGTGAGCTTAGTTCACTTGTCAACCCCACACCCTACCCCATCTCTGCCAGGGTCATGCACAAGCAGGAGAGACTAAAGGGGCCGCTTATGTTGATCGAGCAACCACTAAAAATCATTTGGAAACTAAGAAATGTTCAGTTCTGTCATGTGGCCATCAGGCCATCAATAAATTGCAGATTTATGGAAGCAAAACATATTCTTGTTTGAACAAATCTGATCTGGACAGTAAAACCATGCCAACAAACTGGTGCTATTATTAGCTCAAATTGTTGGAAGTTCAGTTATTGGTTTCTAATATGCTCTCAGCCAATCAGATCTCCTGATGACCACTTTACAGACCTCTTGAGGAATAAATGAAATGCATGCAATCTACTGTCAATATTAATCTGTCGGCATCTTATTTATTGAACATTCAAAGTAACCACACATTACAACTTACAGTCAACAAATGTTGGCTATTAATTCTATATATACATATATTATAGTAGTCCTTTTATTAAAAATATATATAAAACTGCCACACTGCACTTTTTTTTTTCAATTAGGTCTTCTATACTGAACAAAACGTAGCAAGTTTTATATAAAGTACAGTGCATGTGGCCTGTAGACTTACAAAAAAACCACCATCAAATGAACCCAGGAATGTGTATATACCACAAATCCAGGTCAGTCATTACTTACTGTGGCTTACAGTATAACAACAAAAAGTGATTTACCTGATGAGTCTGCAAAAGCTAATGCGGTCAGCTTTCAGAAGTACAGTACGAACTTTATTTTACAGTTTATGGTTATGATTTTCCACTGACTGCAGTATTTCAAGGTTTTGGTTCATATGAGGGCTAAAATGTAATGTACATGTAGTGTACGTCAAGTTGGGCTGCTAACTGCTGGCTTTCTGTTATCCCCTAAAGGAAAACTACAGTACACAGCTATATCCATTGATCATGTTTTGTAATTATCCTGTCCTTTAGCTTTCACACTGAATTTATTAATGTCCTTCAATTTTATGACTGACTTTTATCACCAACTGCACTTTCTTGTTACCGTGAGTACCAAAGCTAGGTTCTTTTGTCAACTATTTTACTTTGGACCATTGCAAGTAAGACATAAAAATAATGCTTCTGAGCAAATGGTTCGATTCTCACTTCCACATTTGGCTTCCCATGCATTGCTGGTGAAACTGGTGACATGATTTGACCAAATACTTCTGCCATTACATGACTAACAGCTAGAGTAGTTTGTACTTAATGCATAATGTAGACTGTATCAAAGATGTTCAGTTGGACTTGAAGGAGAAAAAAAAAAAAAAAAAAAAGAAACAGAAATCCAATATGTCACCCATATTTTACCAGGGTCCCGCTAGTGTTAATATTATCCTCTAAAATAGAGAACCACTCGATGACAAGATAACAGATTTTGTATCTGACATCTGAGGTATAGAAGTGAAATTTAAACCATTTTCTCCCAGATTTTTCTTTGTCCCATGCACTTGTTCACAATTTCAGCACTCAGTGGTCTGAGATTATTGACAAAAGAACCTCTTTTCTACATCAACACAATGTCAGCGCAGGGCAGCCTAACATTTCATAGTCAATTAAGAATTGATTATTTTCTAGTTAGTAAACTGAAACTTCACCATTTGCTGTCCTCTGTTGGAATGCAAGACGCCGACCTAACCAATAAATTAATGTTGCATTGAAAATGCACTGCTTTTGCCAATGACTTCCAAGCACTGCAAGTTGTCTGCTCAGCTCATATTGGATGACTTGTACCTTGAAATTGGTTTGTCAAATTCATAAAATCTCCCAAGGAACTGGATAAAGAATCTGTTTCATCACTCGCAAACAAATCATCTGGTGGAACAGGACCTGCTATTACAGGAGAACTAACTGTCGCTGAAGGAGAACTCTGTGGTACTGTCGTTCTTGGCTCTTGGACCATAGTCGGCAGATTTCCGCTTTCATCTGTCTAGAAATCACAAGTTACCCTTAGCACATTGACCTGAACTTATTCACCTCACAGAGACGTGGGAACTTTTACAAACAAAATATTTTGACATATTTCTGACGTGCTACACTCACATGTTTTCGTGGTCTCCCTCTTCCTCTTTTTGGTGTAGAGGCATCTCGTAGAGGCTATGAAGTTAAAAAAGTTAATAAAAATTTTGTGGTACATGCCCTTTAAATCGGGCCTAAAATAATTTAAATGACTCAATGTTCAACATACCCATTTTCGTGGCCGCCCTCGAGGTCTCTTCGGGCCTGTTGGTATTGGTTTTGGCTGCCAAGCAATATTATTTGAACAGATGAGTGCAGAATCATTGATGTTTGAGTAGCTGACATTAAATTGAAAGAGTTCAGGGGCCATTTTCACCAAACTTGCGTACGAACAAAAATGTTCACAAGTATGACTTATGCATTGTAAGTTTGACTTGTGCATACTATCTTGCTCAAGATAGTATGCGTAAGTCATTGTTCTAATGCATAAGTTGTACTTGTGAACATTTTTGTTCATGTGCAAGTTTGGTGAATAGTCAGCCCCAGGATTATGTAACTCAAAAGCATGGTTTAAATGACTAGCTAATGGTAAAATAATACAAAATTACCTATCAACCCAACGATGCTATATGTACAAACTAAAGTTTATCTTGTGTTTGTACTTTCTTTGGGTAACCAGGCATTGCTGAGTTACAAACAACAGTATCAGAGGTTATTTTGTCAATCTATACTCTTTGAGCCATCCTGTATGTGGGTTCAACCCCACATATAGCACACAAAAAAATTACCTGAACTGTGTTAAACAAGACACTGATTCTGACAAGGTACATGTACCTTGCTCAGGTGTTTCATCTATTATAATATCATTATTATAATTATTTTTTTTACTATTATTATAGAGGGTGCTATCAGATAAGTGAAATTCATCTTGAGTTGCATTTCACCTTTAACAATAATAAGGGACTTTATTACACGACTTCACATTTTCGAGTGCAAATACGGGCCAAAACGAGTGCAAAGATGGGAGCGTATTGCACTTGTCAGGAACCAGATCAACTGGTTTATTAGCTTACGTGATCAGTTTTTCGCAAGCAAAGTTTACGAACGCGTCATTTTTTGTTCCATTTTGCGCGCGGCGAGAATGTTTGCCCTGCTTCGTTTGTCGTGTAATAAACAATTTATTACACGAAAAGCCGTGCAATATGGCTGTATTTTTACTTGTCAGTTTTATTTTTTCTCGCCTGAAGCAGGCTCGAAAAAATAAAACCGACTCGTAAAAATACTCCGCCGTATTGCACTCCTTCCTGTGTAATAACCTCTTTTGCTACAAAAATTGCTGCCAGGGAGCTGTTTTCACTTTCATAATACAGTTGTCCTGCATGATATTTGCTGTGTAGACAATAGGCAGATATCACTTACTGCATTATTCTTTACATATATCACTAGCTCCTCTTGAACCAATTGATTTAAGTCTGTGGGCAAATTGCCAGCACATGTGGCTCCATTCTTCCAGTTCATTCTTGGCCACCAATTCACATTTCATTAACAAATGATTATGTCTTGTTCTTTGTAATAATGTATGGTTAGTCTTAAAAGCTAGCCCTGCCCCCACACTTGATGAGCTATAGTGCAAAAGATATACACGCCAAAACAAATGATAATTTATTGCCATGTGTTTTAGAAGTAGCTTTGGTTTGTCTACAGGGGCTTTCAAAGGCTAGCCAAATGCCAAAATCAGTTGAAACAATGGCTATATGTGAATCAATGAATCCCAGCATTTTGGGGGCACGAATGGACTATTAGACTGTGTAGGACACAGCACTCTGCAATAAAGTTGCATTTCTCATGGGTTTTAAAAGTTTGACACAGTTCGCTCTCCCAAACATCAAAGTACTGACAATATTCTCAGACTGTTGGGAATTAAGGGCTGCAGTCCTAATGTGAATCACTTTGTTGAAATATCTGCCATGCTTCATTGATAGTAATTGTGTGGTCAAACACCTGGCAGGTCTTAAGTGAGTCCCGGTAAAATCAGCTCACTGAAAAGGAAAACTGAAAGGTTTATAGATTTCTCTGAAAAGGTCCAGATGGTTTGTAAAGAAAATCAACCTTTTACTCAGCTGCAAATATGTCATGTCCACTCTCCCAGGGCTTGTAATTTGGCAGTGGGCCAAAGATAATGTTTCCATATTTTGTTGCTTTATATTATTGAGCTGTTACATATTGAAATATTTTTGTGCTTTATCTTGGCTTTCTGAGCGAATGAACTGATTAGCAAAATAATCATCCAGTGAAATCTCAAACAGAAAGATTCAGGCAACGAAAGAAAGGACACAACAAATTGCTATTTTGACAGAAAAGATTCCTGTGCTGACTATTATAAAAGGGACCAAAATGTCTCTTATTTTGCTAACGTTTCTATTAGGAACACAAAAGGAATGGTTGTTAAAAATGAAATTGCGGTTTCCGGTTGTGGTTTCGTATAAACGAACTAATATCTCTGGCATTTCATGGAGCGCTCGCGAAAATGCGTGCTTGTTTGAGAGCACGTGTTGAAGTGTTTATTTTTCTCGTTCCTTATATTGCCTTCACGTCACGGATACAGGCTCCACGGATCAAAAAAATCTTGAAATATTTTAATTAGAAGGAACGCAAAGTCCTCTTTTGTTGTGGCGTATTGTGTCGTGGGTTTCTTGTGATATAAAGTTGATACAGCTGTGAGTGGATTAGGTGTGCGGGAAAACTCTTCCACCGAGTGTCTTAGGAATATTTACATCGCAACATTTTCTTCTCAACGCATTTCAGGAACTCAATTTGCACCTTGAGCGATCTGTAAAACGCTTTACACATCTCCATCCAGATGCGAATTCGAACAAAAAACACGTGTGCTTCTTTTGTGAATGCATTCGGCCGTTAATTTTTCCCGCGAAAACACCACGTGGAGGCTCTTCCCACTGACTGTGTGTGCATACAGCAAGTTCCACGTGACTTGATGAGTGGCCGAGATATGCGAAGAATGTACGAGAAAGTGAGACTAAACGAAAACTATGAAGTTTTCCTTACAAGCGGCTTTTAAATTCCGGAAGTCATGGCGAGGAAAGATAGATAACTGATATGATTAATACGCCAGTGTTTGGGGTCTCAAAAACAACTGGCGTGTTGATTATGCGTGCGCTAAGCTGTAAACACGCCAGCACAAAGAGTCAAGTACTTCAACTTTTTTCTTTTTACATAATTCAGAGAAACAAAAGGAGGCGGTCAAGTGTGAAGTATTTTTAATCCAAACGGGGGAAAGAATTAAACTCCTGGCATACACTCAAGAAGCCTCTGCAGCCCTGACCGTGTTCTGAATATGATGTCTCGTGTCAGAAAGGATCACACCGTCTGCATTGATACGCAATTCTTGTCGAGAACATATTGCTGTGAGCCGTGTTTATGTGCCTGTAATGCTGGCTCTCTTCGCACTCGCTGATAGTGAGTTGCGCAGTTGTCAATTTCGTAAACAACTTACCCTCGGATGTTTATTTTTGGATCCTTTGGGCCGTCCTCGGGGCCTCTTTACGACTGGCGAGCCATCATCATTTGATGTCTATGAGGTGAATTAAAGCCAAGAAAAAAGTCTCGTCAACTTGAATTAGTGACAGTAATACACTGCGCTGCCCCGACTTGTGACACGACCTAGCTGAAGCACGCACGGAAACAAAGCTGGTCCAAAATCAACTTCTTACCTCTAAAGATCTTTTTCGTGGCCGTCCAGGCTTCCTTTTCACTGGCACTTCCGTTTGTGGGTCATTCAAACTTTCCGCGCTCTCTTTGTCGACTTCGTTGGAAGTTTCCTGTGCAGCTTCCGTCGAGTGGTCGCAACTAAGAGCGGGTACGCGCGCCTCTGTGCTGACGCTCATGGTAAACCCGTTGATGTAAACGGAGCACACACGCCAACTGTCACATGCGGCTGACCGATTTGTTTAGCGCGGTGAGTAATGATTGTGGAATTTCGTGAATTCTTCCGGAGTCCTCGAGTCTTTAGGCGTGGGAGTTCCAGTAGTTCGCTTCCCTCGCGTTTGTGCCCTCTGAATAATTCACATTCGCAGTATAAACCGCGGACAACTCGCTTCCTGTTGTTCTCAACGTTAATCGCAACTCGCAAATTTACTACCGTATCTGATTGACTAATATGACTGCGTACCGAGCCATTCATTGGTTGAATCCTGACCATTGTCATTCTTGTGCCCACAGTCAACTCACGAGAATCGAGCGGCCCACCCCCCACTCTTTGATGTCGCCGCAGAGTGACAGTCGGTTTAGCCGGCCGGAAATGGAGTAAAAGTTGTACTTTCGAACATCAAGACGACAAATCGGTGCATGCTCGCAGTCTTGAGTCTAGTCGAGGTGTACCAGTAAATCACCATTTAATGTCTTGATTGATGGTTCCTCGTCAAAAATCCATATCGGGGGGGGGGGGGGGGGGGAGGGGGGGGAGGGGGAGGGGGGTTACTTCACTTCAACTTGGGTAACACTGGCGTAGTTGCAGAGACACAGTGAGAAATACATACATGCAATTGAAGTGCGCTCTCCAACTCGTGGGTTTGAGCAGAAACAGTCTTGCGCGACTGTCCAAGGTATTAGTTTGTTTTCCAAAACATTCACGAAATGACTAAGACATTCCAATCTAACCAGATTCCAATAAGCGACTGTTACACGCGCTTGTCACAACGTGCGGAGCAACCCCCTACTCCTCACTACCCCTCCCTGTGATGGGATTGTAGTGCTATGGGCGGTCTAACCTCACTAAACCGTGCATGAGCCGAACGTCTGAAGTCCAGTCTCAAACCTGCTACTCCCAAAAGGAATGCAGGCTTTACTTCACGTCCTTGATCAACATATCTACATCACTCAACATACCTTTATTAACTCCATGACTTGAACAGAATACATTAAAATACACCAAGCAGAACCGACCCTATCAACAACACTTCCAAAAGACGAACTCGGGGTCTAAACTTGAAATAAACCCTACTGCTGCCAAAGCAAGTCTGGCAGATCCCACACGCACCGATTTGCGTGTGCGCGCGTGATCGCGCACATTTTGTGATGCTGTGCGTCAAACTGATCACGAGTGGGCAAGGAGGTGGGTCAGCAATTTGCATGAAGAATTGAACCGGTTACCCTGTACAATTGCTTATAGCAAACACTCTCGTAAACAATGGCCCTGTCAAGAACAAAGCCCTTTGAAATCGGAAGCTCACACTGCGCTTTCCGGCTGTCGTTCTATGTTCACACGGTTCTCGATTGCGCAGCATTAAAAAACTGGTCACGGCTATAAAAAGAAATCAGGTATTTCTTAGAGTCACGAGAACACTGCATGTAACCAACTCCTCAAGATTCCAGTTTTTAAACGAAGCGTGGCGATAGATTGTGAAGAAGCTGCATTCAGTTCCGAACAATTTTGTTCGAATGAGTTGGAGGGATGACTGAAGGGGTGACTCAAAGTACCGTCTCCCGACATAAATGTGTGAAAAAGGTTGCGACCTCAACAAACGCTTTGAGGTTTTTGCGTGATATCTTGGTTAGTCCTATCTTTAGTTCAGTTTGAACACGTTCCAGGGATTCTTTGCGAGACACTCCCAACATCTGATGACCGCGCCGTCCCCGTCTGTCAAAACTGATTGCGAAACGGTCACGGGGGATAGCTCAGATTTGACGTCATCTATATTGTATGCAGTGAACTCTCTCTAAGGCGGACACCCCCGGGACTAGCACTTAGTGTCCGCCTTGAGAGGTGTCCGTCTTAGAGAGAGAGAGAGTTCAGTTACAGAGAAACAAGTGAAAATCGGCAAGTACCAAATCTGCGTGCTGTCCGCCTTGAACAGGTGTCCGCTTTAGAGAGGTGTCTCCTTAGAGTACTAAGTACTACCAGACTATACCTTCTTCAACTTTTTCTGCTTGCACTTTTCTACGCTACCACAAATGCTGTAACAACTCTATATGTGTTCATGTACATTCTACTAATGCTTCATCCCTCGTTCCAACTCCTGTTAATTTTACAAGACAAACCGGCGGTAGCATTGGGAGTAAGTAGCTGCAACGTTCCTAAAACTATTCGTATGACATCACGGAGTTGTCACGCTTATAAAACCATCAAGTGCAGCGGATGTAAGACAAGATAACGATTCAAGCGTTTCCTGAATTGACTACATTTTTAGTGAATATCGCTTGGGAGGAATTTTTCTAGATGCTCGAACATAGCGTGTTTGTTAGAAACCAAGGCAAGGCGCGGAATCTTTTGAGGTCGAGCTATCGTTGACACATCTCTGTTTACGCAACCATAACCAGAACAGGTAAAGAATTTCCAGAAAAATACCGTATCCCATATCAAAAGGCTGTCACTTTCCAAAACAACAGAACCCCATCGAACCATGCGTTTACATAGAAATCAGTCGTATCAGTTAATACTTCGGAATTTTAGAAAATGAATCCAATAGAAAAAACCCTGACTAAATTCGTGATGAAACATTAAATCCGCCGGCTGAAGGTATCAAGAGAATAGCCGGCTCATGAGATCCCAATTAGATGATCATCCGTCAGCTATGCACCTTTGACACTTGTCTACCAAATCAATCATTACACAGAATCAAACTGAATCGCAGGTTGAAGTCTGCTACACACGTGACGTTAGTTCTATAGACCGTCTGAAACAATAAGGGAGCCAGAATAACCAATCCACAGACAACTCAAAAGAGCTTTATATCACAAGTGCATTCAGTTGTTTAAGATCTGGCCATTGCTCGTTCCAGTCTCTTCTTCACTTCGCGCGCGCCGCGTGTATTTTTGCGCCCCATGAACGTGGGAGTTCTTCGAGAATTTATGAAAAGTGCAACAAGAAAAAAAATTAAACAGGTGAACGGGAAGTCGCTTTAAACCTATCAACACACTTAGGTCAGTTGTCTTCCTGCTTTGGCAACTATAAATAACATGAGTCACAGAGGTGCAGACATTCATCATAAACATCTGGACCAGTTGCTTGAGGAATGCTGGGGAAATTCCCCCGAATGGCACACAGCAGAACTTCCGTTGAAGCAAATATGTTAATCATACTTTTACGAATTCCTAGTGAGTAGACGAAAATAAACTCAAAACTGGTGCTTTGAGCAACAGACCTCTTTTTCAAGGAAGTAGCGATATTCTATTTCCTCAATTTCTGCATCATAAAACAGTAGACTATCGTTGTTTTATTGCATACAGGAAACAGCAAATAACTCATTTTAAAATAAATGCTCATCGTAACAGTGCTGTCTTTCTTTTGGCTCCGCTTTTTGTTAGTTTCCTTTTCGAGAGTTATAAAAAGAAACTACATGTTTAGGCTTTTCATTATCTACAAAACTATATACAGACTGCTATTGAGTCGTATACATCAGGTGGCTTTTAAGCCTAAACAATGGTCTTGAACCTGAATGTTCGCATAGCAGTTTCACGGCTACATTTCCATGGCTTATTTTCTAAAAAACCTTCATGCAACGCCACTATGAATCCCTCGGCTCCTCACTGACAAAGGCAAATTAAAACCTACTCCTCAATAGCAGTCGCCACGTTGCTCATAAACGCAGATCCTGTCCTCGTTATTTTCAACTCGGCACTAAAGAAACACAGGAAGGATCGTGGGAAATTATAAAACAGAAAAACAATAACTGTTGGCCCACGCCAGGTTGGAGGTGGTTTCCTGTCTGACCATCTGTGCAATCTCGTTCGACAGGATTTTATCTTCCTATTATGCCGGGTTGAAAGTCATCTGACAAAGCTTTGCTTCTTCCTCCATGTTTTGGGTTTGGCCGCTTATTTTTCTTTGATTTGTCACCGTGGCTTAGCGAAAATAAACTGACATTTAAACTATCTATATAGATATGGCGGTTGTATTCAATAATCGTCAGCCGAAACTCGTGACTCTGCCTATTCATGGCATCTTACTACTCATATTTCGACTAAATGCAAATAAGCCAGTGGCTAAAGCAAACACTTTCACGACTAAAAATTTGATGACCTAAGATTGCAAGAACATCGTTAGCTCGGGGGGAATGAATGTTTACTACTCCATATACTTCCGGCTGCTGTGACGGCTAACGCTTCAAGTCCGTGGCGCAAAATACTTGCGCGTGTGCTACTTATGGGGTCCTTTGGTTCACAGTGTTGCTTCATGAGAAAACTCGTGGTTTCGTAGTATCTTCTTGTCGAGATGATGGCGGACAACGGCGCAAAACAATAACAAAGTAAGCGACTGCTCCTATCTGTAGCGTTTACTTGATATAAGGGAACAAATATCAGTCTAACGCCAGGGGTGTTGTCAACGAGGTTTGAGAATTTAGCCTGATCGAAAGACGATATTTTCACATACTAAAGTGATTAACGTGTATTTTTCATGAAGTACGCTGTCAGACTTTGGCACAAACAACTTCATGCCGAGTATTGCACCCTTGCAACTCGTGACTTTGTCGTAATTTTTTGGAACTAATTGCTCTAAAAAGATATAAGACGTTAAACTGGCAAGTTCTGAAAAGATATAAGACGTTAAACTGGCAAAAATCTTTGTTCTATTATTACGAAAATCATCACCACTAAACTATTTATGTTTGCAATAGTTGCTTATAAATAGTCATCTTACAAGAAACGCAATATCATGAGCTACTTCAAAGTTGGTTAAGGAAGAGGTTACTTATAATCACGAATAAAATATTAAGCCATGCAAAAACGGCTTTGTCGGGTTGATGTTATAAAACATAGAAAATAGAGTTACCAAGTGGTGATGGCTTAATTGGTGCGGATTCCTGCTTCCCTTTCAGGACAGCCAGGTTGGTATATCCATTTATACTAATTAGTAATCAAGGGAGTTATGTCATACTTCAACCAAATTATTCGGAAAACTCCGAGTAAAAGCCTAGAAAAAACCTACCACAGTGGAGAAGCATGTGGATACTGTTCCACTCTCTTTAGTTTTACTTACATTTTGTATCGAACGTTGTAGTTCACACATCAATACGTCTATATAGCGTTTAAGTAATTGCCGCTGTATTGCTTTTCTATACACATCCGTACATCGATGCTAAAACGTAACTATCCCTGTTTCCAGACCATTAGAGGGCTATCGGAATATAGGTTTATACAGCAGTTAAAGCCCACTCAAGGCAAACAGTTGTTTGTTCATTCGGCCAAGACAACAAAAGCATAAACAACTTTCCGATATATCCGAAATCAAGATGGCCGGAATTGCCCAAGGAAACATGTAGTACCTTATAGTTCCAAACCTCATCTGCAGAGCCCTATGAAATCTAATTTTATTCGAATGACCTTCAGTTTTCCTTTCTTCACCCAGCTAACAGCCATTCTCTGATCCAAAATGTCAAAATGTGACTACTTAAATAATGCCTCCCTTACAATTATCAGTGCACAGAACTTGTAGCCAAAGCATTCGAACTCTCTTTTTGTTTCCGTTAATTGATAAGTTAAGTGTCTTTTAGTGTACGTCGGTCATTGCATGCAGGCATTTAGAAATGGTGAATAGTCCTCTGATCTTAACGAAAACACTGGCAGACTATATGGGTGGTTGTCGAGTGTTGTTGTAGACTGCAAACTGTTATGAATGTTCGTCTCAAAATTGCATATTAAGCGCATAACTGGGTTAAGTGTGTGGTTTTCATAGATTATCTCTTGCTATGTTAGAGAATGTAAAGATTGTTCTATTTTCAGAATAATACAACGTGTTCATATTCCCAGGCTGACAGGCCATAACTCGATATCACTCACAAGCAAGGTACTTTGATTGCGGTTGTGGTAACATTCAGTGGAAGGGGAGAAAATATGGTCATGTAGAAGACACAGATGCTATTGGATCTGAAACGTTTTCCACAACAGTAGCTGCAACATCTTAACTTTCATCTGGCGGGTTTCGATTTGAATTTTTTGCATCAATTCAGGAAAGCTGGTATAAGCTCTTCCTTCTTTCAAAAGGCATGCATGCCAACATCACAGAGTTCTTACTTACAGAATTCTGGACCAAGGTTTATCTATGACAGACTCTTGAAAACTCCGAGAAAACCAGTACCTAATCACGAAGCAATGCAAGGACGACTTTTCTACGGTCGATTTCCGAGCTGTGCATGTTCTCTATAAATATATATGTTGATAAATAGGGCTAAATTGCATTCATAATATTTCTTCCAACTTTAACCAGTTGCATGACATGTGCCATCTATGTACATGTATGTCATATTTTAAAAACGGGGAGGAATTTATTATTTCATGTCTATCTTAGAAGACACTCAATATCACAAACTATAAAACTCCATTTAGTTATCCTACTTTCTTTAGACCATAATTTCCATTAAAGAAAACAATTCATGTGGTATTAACGAGAAAGAGCATTATGAAGAAAGTTAATGTCTAACAAAAGTCAAGCTTGTCTGCCCCGTTGCGTGAGACAGTCAGCTAGCGGGAACTCTGGCACACCCTTATAAATTCCTCCGCGTAATGGTCTAGTGTAAGTTTAGTTAGATAATTACAACTCTAAATTCCTTAGTTAAAACTCTTAAATGACGAGTTTAAATTAAAGTGATTTTTTGTTTATAATTCATTTCAAACAGAAAATGGTTACTTGTGCAGCAGCATTTAACATTATAAATATAATCTTGTGGTCCAACAAACTAAAGTAAAAAAGTAAAGTAAAAACTAAAAAGGGTAAGCCGAAAAAAAAAAGAAGAAAAAAAAAAAAAGGATTCCACTTCAATCCCGGATTGTTTTCTTCCGCGGGCTACCCTGCATGCTTAAGTCGCTTCATATACAACTGGTCGCTATCACTCTATCACTATCCTTATCTGTCTGCATTTCATATATATATGCTTTATCATATCATTATAAATCATATTACAAAGCCGCATACGTCGCCCAAATACAATGAGCCTCATTTATAAGATTTCTTCTATGGTCTGCATGTGCTGGGTACTGTATCTCACAAATATCACAGTGAGCTGCTTCATGTTCGTTTCTTTAGGGCTACAATGTTGGACAAACGTCTTACATAACTCATTCCACGTAAATGTTGATCAATCTATTGTATGATCTCAATTTCCGCTGAAAATGTTGCGGAATTATAACTCTTCCTAAGTTTCGAAACAAAGTTGATAAAGGCGAACGGAGGCCATTAAACAAGATTTACTAAATAAACAAACAACAATTCAGTTTTGTTCAAAATCATGAAATCTAAAAACATGTGTCTGCTTCCTTTTCGTCCATGTAAAGTAACTCATCCCAAGGATGTCAAAATTAATACGTGTGCAGCAATTTATAGATTATCTCATGCAGCAGTCGTAAAAGACAGCTTTTCTTAGTTCTTGTTGCACCATCATTATTTATAGTCTGCAATTTAACGTGAACATCAAATAGTTGACCAGTATAGATAGAGTTGATGGTTGGGTTCGATTCTATATGCCTCAACGCTAACATTCCTCTAGGACCATAGATTGAAACACAACCGCTGCGTATTTCACAAGAAAGTAACTCAATATCAAATGTAAGTACTTCATTCTGGCATGTTCTGGGGGTAGCAGTTTTACACTGATGAAAAATGAAAAATATATGACCAAAATCTTTATTCAATATAGACATTAAAGAAAAAGCAGCTTTATTCTTGGTGATGAACTGTGGCAAAGTTGCGCCCTACATAGGATACGACTCGATATGTGTTTCTTCAAACGCTTCAAATAAAGCCATGCATCTGCTCCTCAAAAAAACAGCCTAAAACCAGTACACCATTTAAGACTGGACTCCAGGTCCATGGGTATAAACAACAAGTCCACTATATACAATTCTCTATCAGCCATTACCTTAATAACCTTAGGCCATAACGAGTTGGCACGTCATCTTCAAACCGATACAATCCGTGGTTTGTTTGATGTCTTACTTTCTAGAAATACTACACTGAAAGTTTCTGCTCAATCTGAAACGTCTTGACACACGATGTGCTATAAAAGCCTTGACAGCAGTTGTGCTGTAAACATCTTAACATGATGTGCCCTAAATGTTTTGACATGTTGTGCCCTAAAAGCCTTGACATGTTGCGTCTTGAGTGGAGCTAAATTACACCGTCGTTCCATATCACAGGCCTCTCAGATTCGTGCCCTGGCGACGTAAAACAACGTAAATGAGGAAACACTCGCTAAGTTAAAAATATCAAAGTTACAAAAGTCCGGTGCATTGAAAACGCTATATAATCGAACCATGCACTGACGTATCCACATACATATATCCATACACTCCACACAGGAGGGCTAAAAAGCTTGCTTCAAAAGAGAAAATGATTTCTCTATGTATAACTGTGCTTTGTCGTCGCACAAGTAAGTACTAGATATTTCTTGTCCGTCTAGCGCCAAGGCAACGAGACAACGAAATACAAGTGGAGGAGCTAAATGGACCAAGAGCCTCGTATTCTGTTTGCTAACTGCAAGCCGCGCCACGTGCAATCTCGCGTGGTTCGGGACTTCTAGTGCGTCGGTATGCAAAGAATTAACGTTTGCCAAAATGAGAACAGACAACAATGAAATGTTGACATATATACAGCTGTGTTCGTCGACCACAGCTTGCTGCCGTTGAGTGCTATTAGGAAGCTGACCTGCACTACGAACAGCTTGAGGTTGAATGTAGTCCTATCTTTTCGTCATAGGCGACGGCACCTTAAACTGCAGACACCGACCCTACAAACGCAGTCTTGAGTTTGGGCGCATTTCATTGAACACTGTAGCTGCAGTCTGGCTCCTTGTTCTTAAATCGCGGACATTAAGAATGTTCCTTTTTAAAGGTCTTTGCAAACGAACGCAACATGTTGGCACAACATCACCCAATATTGTTACCCAAAATCTCTTTGCAAAACCGTACAGTGTTGTTGAAGTCCGCAATTGTGAGCCCGATGAAAACAGACGGTGGAACACGCGAAAATGCATCGTAATTGTTGCTCTATCGTCGCGTAAAGCATTTAATAGTGCACAATGTTGGGCGATGTTGTGCCAACATGTTGCGCTCGTTTGCTTGGGCCTTAAGAGTTTGCCAACTCCTCAACGAAAAGCACACAGAATATTTTCATGGGCTACTCGATGGATTTTGCGTACCAAGGATAGGGACGTTTACGTTGCAATGATGGTATTAGGTGTCTTTCAACGTCTGTCAACCCTGGCATTTAAACTCATTTCCACGAAAGCAAAAAGGTCCTGTAGGTTTGTCTTGTGGCTTAAACAAAACGTTAATTCTTTGTAGACACCATACATGACATATGCCTCGGTTTAAACGCGTTATACAAATGAACGCACCTCGAATGCCTTCTGGCCAACCGGATCCGATGGAATCCAGCAAACATCATCTTTGTAATGGATCTATGGCAACTCTCAACCCTCTGCTCTGAATGTGACAAAATCTCGGTCTGAAGAATAAAGTAGATACACGACAACTGAAGTTCGTTGAAGTGACTATCAAAAAAATAAAATTAAATAAAAAGAAAGATAAAAAAAAAAAAATTACAAGGACAACAGGCAAAGCCTCTGGTGTTGGAAACCACCCAAATTTGAGCAAGGAGGAAAGCGATATTGATTAACCTTTATAAGGTTTCTGACCAACTTTAGTCCGCACTATTTTCTTTTTCTATTATTATTTGTTTGTGAAAGGTCACACCTCACTGAGATATATCTTTCTGGTAGTTTTGGATTAAGTTTCTACGTTTTTAAGGTGATCAAACGTACGAGCCGTAAAAATGAGATGATTCCAACTTGATGACCGAATTGTATGGCTTCTTATCAAATGTTCTCAAACCTAATGCTTTTCTAAGCGGCCCGTTAAGGCGTTTTTCAGTCCTTATCCCCACTTGGACACAACGCGTGATATACAGGGCAATAGTGTTCAAGGACTTTTCGTTGGGGTGATTCTATTCTTTTCGAAAATTAATACTGTAAACTATACTGTAAAAAATAATTGAATCTTGAAAGTAGAGTTTTAATTGCCCAGCTCGTCAAATTCAAAGAAAGTTTCTATATATGCGTGTGTACGAGTCTGGATAATCTGTTGAACACAATATAACTGGCAGCACAGCCAAAACAAGTGTTTCTTTTTAAAGGATTTGCAAAACAAGATAAATCTCAAATGGACTGGGTGATCCGAAATATGTTACCTGCTAATTTTTGAAATAGTATCTAAAATTGACTAAATATTTTCAGCCGATCACAATCACATTACAATGCGTGCGCCGTGGGTAGCTTATCACACCAAAATCAAAACAGCCAATACATATCATTAGTCAGCAAGACCTTGATTCTTTATCTTGTATATGCTCGCCGTCGCGTCATAGCATGGCATACTTGCAAAGAATTCAAGGATAAATGTTGCAGTTTATATTGAATTTGAGTCGGGCACTGATCGAGATGGGATTTCGTTATCACCGCGGTAAACAATCACAGACCCGCAACACGCAAGGCTGCGTGTCGTGTCGTGTCGTGTCGTGTGTTTTGCGTGCGTCGGGGTGTAAGCTACAAATTTTTTTGAGAGCAAAGGCATAGAACAAAGACAGATAAGCAATATAGGTATGTCCCGCCCCCAAAGGCTATAGTTTATAAGCGTTTGGTCTGACATAGGGTACAGATTTTGACTCTTTGGTCTGGAATAGGGTACTGGTAATTTTTTCATATTTTGGTGCTTAGTCTTAAATGTGGAAGCAAATTTTTAAAACAGGTCAGAACTTCTGGTATGCAAGTCTGAACAGAGGGAAACATTTGAATGCAGGTCTGAAAAAGGGCCCGCTGAAAAATCGTATATTTTGGTTTGAAATCAGGGTAAGGGCTTTGAGAACCGGGCGTACAATCGAGGAGAAACGTAGGAGGAGAAAGGAGAGTTCTGACCAATTATCTCATCAGTCATCACGTTTTAAAACTGAGTGATGACGTAAAGCTTACCTCCGTGTGAAATCGTTGTACGTGCAGATATATTGCAGACCAAGTTCAGGTCGCCGGCGTATCCAATCCTCTACCAATGGGGGATGGGTGAGGTCAACTTCGAGCCACAGAGATCTGCAGAGAGGAAATTTAGTTGGACGCCTTCAGGGGCAACCTCTCTAAGAACGGATGGACAGAGAGGTAAAAATTTAAAGGCAAACTAAATGTGATTATTTGCTGAGTACTTAAAACAAGGAAAACTATCAATACAAAGATTGTTTTAATTACACGAATGTCCAAAATGAGCAATAAATCATCATCAATTATTCCAAAGTTTCCAAAATTTGCTTTCAATGAACCATTTCAGAGATCCCTGCTGCTCCTCTTTGAAAGCGAGGCCTAATACGAAACCTTTTCTACGAAGATTAGTTTCACTCGCATGTCTACTTTCATGCATATCAGAAAGGTTTCGCACTAGGCGTCGTTTTGAAACAGAGGCAACAGGATCTCGAAAATGGCCAGGGGCAGATCGTGGATTTTTCCCGCCGCTCCACGATCTGCCCCTGGGTCTCCGAGGATGGCTTAAATTATGTGTCTGTCCAATCGACCCAAAGTGACAATCTCCACCCACCCTTGGGGTCGAAGCAGACGCTGGGCACACTGTAAGATCTTCCTCACTACGTCCAGACCATCAGGACCTCCACACAAGGCAGCGACATCTTCACAACTAAACCAACCGAAATAGCAAACAAACAAGCAAGTATTAAGCAAACACGGCCAAATAGAACAAACAAACAAAAAGGAAGAAGAGGTAAATATATCACAAGTCAGAACTAGTTTCGGTTTGCATTGGCGTAACCGTGAAACATACAACGTAACAACATGAAACATACAACGTAACAACATGAAACATACAACGCAACATGAAACATACAACGTGACATGTAACATACAACGTGACACGAAACACACAACGTGAAACATACAACGTAAAAACGCGAAACATACAACGTAACAACATGAAACATACAAAGTAACATGAAACATACAACGTGACATGAAACATCCAACGTAACACGAAACATACAACGTGAAACATACAAAGTAACATGAAACATACAACGTGAAACATACAGCGTAACAACGTGAAACATACAAAGTAACATGAAACACAACGTGAAACATACAACGTAACACGAAACATAAAACGTGACATGTAACATACAACATAACATGTAACATACAACGTGAAACATACAACGTAACACGAAACATACAACGTGACATGTAACATACAACATAACATGTAACATACAACGTGAAACATAACGTGACTCGAAACATACAACGTGACATGTAACATACAACATAACATGTAACATACAACGTGGAACATAACGTAACACGAAACATACAACGTAACATGTAACATACAACATAACATGTAACATACAACGTGGAACATATAACGTGACTCGAAACATACAACGTGACATGTAACATACAACATAACATGTAACATACAACGTGAAACATATAATGTGACATGAAACATACAACGTGAAACATACAACGTAACAACGTGAAACACAAAGTGTGCAGGGCTGGCTTACTGTTACTGGCTGACTAACGGACCAACTGACCGACTAACTGGCTGGTTCACTGATTAATTATCCCACTGAATGGCTGACCAACAAACCAAGACAAACAAAATCTTACCTCCGAACCTCTGGGTCCAACAAGGCCAACTCCGGCTCTGGTATATATGGAGGATTACTTACAATAGCATCGTACAGTTTGGGATGGTCCAAATCTAAAATGGATCCTGACGACAAACAGAAAGAGAGAGAGAGAGAGACTTCACAAGAAATTAATTAGAGCTCATTACAAACATAAAGTAGTCTCACGCGGTATATACAACCTACCAACATCAGCACAGTGTAAAAACATTTGTTCCTCAACACCAATCCTAATGAAACGCCAACAAAAGTTTAGATCACTAAATGTTATGCATCAGTCACGTAAAGGTAAAGTGGTAAAGATATTATATTTAACGTCGGTAGTTCCGTCAGCTCTGAAGGTTGTTATCAACGATGGTGCGCCCTTCACCCTCCCCCCCCCCCCCTTTCTCTGTCAGTGTTCCGTTTTAGAAGTATTTAAAGCTCAAGCAACACAGAACAGAGAGGAGTCGAAACAGAAGTTGAAGGCACCGAGGATCGAACCTTGAACCTCTTGCTCGTTAGGTCGCGCACTAACCGACCGAGCCACGCCTGCTCATATAATCATAAATATACGTGCATGTCCAAAGCATTGAACAATGTTATACAGCAGTTAGGGACCGATCGATTATTACGTCCCCGGGGACTTTGGCATATGCCCTTTTTTTGGGGGGGGGGGGGGGGGGTAGCTTTTTATCTTCTTGGTGCAATAGGGGGGTAAATGTTTTATACCATTACAAACTCTTAATATGCAGACTGTTCATTTAGAAGAAAAAGTGAAGAAAAGTACGCAATGGAATGTATCGTAGCGCAGCCTCCCAGGCAGTCGTTTCTTTAAGAAATAATATTCTATTATTTACGCCTGGCTGGCGCTCTTCAAATACTCGTCAAACTACCGTGAAAATGAAGGAAATGCCATTTCAGGGAGACTATACTATTTCAAAACTTTCCAGGGGAGCATGCCCCCGGAACCCCCCTAGAAGCTCGCACCTTTCAGCCGCTCATACCCCCGCGCAATTCTGTAAAAACCTCACACCTTGGGAGCAAAAGATGTTGGCAGGTATAAACGAATGTTGTAATCTTTATCAAGGATGATGGTACAGAAGTGGAGGAAGATACAATTTTAGATTGGGGGGACACGTCGATTTGAGGAGAGAAGTGATCATCTTCATTATCGCGCCGGGAAGGCGAGAGATGGATGTAAGTTAACTTTCTAAGACATCCAGTAGCTGGGTCAACAGATCTGTTTCTAAAACTGGCTGTAACATGAGTGTGTTATAATATAAAGCATTTGTATAGCACTAGATTCTCTGCATGTTGGGGGGGGAGGGGGGGGGGGAATTTTGTAATAATTCAAATTTCAGAGGGGGTTATTTTTTTGTTCACGATTTTTTGCAGGGGTGGAAATTTCAACCTTAAGATTATTTCGAAAACCACCCCCCTCCGGGGGGGGGGGGGACGTAATAAACAATCGGTCCCTTACCTTCGGGCGTTGTGTCTTGTGAGGTTCACTGCCTCTTGGCTCTTGTCAATAGCAACACACCTGGTCTAAGAACCAAAAATTCCTCATACTAGTTTTCCTTTACTACAGGGGGTTTTACAACACGATAAAACATGTACTCCTTTCGTGGCCGTAACGAAAATGTTACGCATGTGCTTTGCGTAAGACCTGTTTCACAAAAGAAAAGCTCGTAAATTTTGCTTGTAACTTTACAACAAAAAGTTCCTAACCATGCCAAACATGAATGAACGTTGCGTCGAGTTTAAATTAATCAGATTACTGGAAAATGGAGGTTTTCGGAAACGGTTCTTAAAGTGGAGATGTTCGACTAGAACGGTCAGATGACTTCGTGAAAACGGAGCGGATTCTGAAAACGAATTAACGTGGATCAGTTGCCTGAGTGACGGTACCAGATTCACATTTTAAACAGCTTTTTACAAATCTTGCGGTCCTCCCAGTTGCTTTTATGCCATTTAAGTGTTTCTGGGCACATCAGACATCAGCTCCCATACTTCTATGCTCTTGCGGTGGTTGACCGTATAACTCATGATTTTTTGTATTCCAAAAAGCTTTTCAAATGACTTCAGATGAATCCGAGAGTGCGATTTACTAGTGGATGTGAGGAGTTTCTTTGGCACCTTTATATATATTGAATTGTACCTTTGAGGGATATTCTGAGAGTAGAGCCAAGCTGACTGCACCGCTTCCACAACCCACTTCAAGGAAAAAAAACTTCTCACTAGCGCAGAAGTGATGTCCTGCTACAAGATCCACAAGTTCCTGAAAATCGTAATTTTAGACATTCTTTGAAGACAAGATGGTGAACTTTCGGTTTGCTCAAACACAATGGTTTAGAGGTTTCTAGGAACTAGAGCAAAATGTTACCGTCAAATGTCAGGAAATGGACCTTCTCTTCTTTTGAACAAACGAAAGTGGTGTTGGGTATTTCATACTTTCACCTTTATTTGGTTTCATTTTTGTGGGACTGTTACCTCTGTTTCAGGTCGGGGGATAAAGACTGGTGGTTTCATAGTCAGGTTTAAATATCGAAAGTCCCATTCTCCAATGATGTATTGCACTGGGATCCTGCAAGTTAAGAATAGTAATGGTGCCATGAACTAAATTACAGGATGTTCTATGGCTGGGGGGTGGGTACTCCATATAGTGGACTATTTGGGGAGGCTTCACCCAAAAGGGGTACCTTTTTCTGGCTGAATTGGTAAATGAAAGGGGCACCTTTTATCTGGAGTATTATTAACTCCCACCATAAAGTGAACTAAATAAATGATATTGTATTGCTTCAACACCTCTTTCAGTAAAACTTGATGTTCCTGATGTTTCCTAAGTGAATTCTAAGGGTATAGAAAATGGATAGAGTGTTTGTATTGCAGGTACATGGAAGGGGTACCATTTTCAGAAAGGTGTAACCCCCCCCCCCCCCCCCCACCCATGCACTGAGAAATTCTCATATTTAGAATTCCCATCATAATCTTGTTATCATCATCATTGTCATCATCATCACCACTCCACCAGTACCATCTGTCGTCACCATCACCATCATAATATCATCACCATCAGCAGTCATCTGCAGACTAATCTTCATCTTGGATGCTGTTGTACTGATCCTGGTCGTCACCATCACTATTATCATGTTGTCATTGTTATATCATCATTATTATAATCATCATCACCAGTCACTTATTCTCTGCACAATCATCATTGTGATCATTGTTGCTGTGCTGTATATAAATGTTGTTTTCATAGTCAACACACCTCTGAAGCCGCAGATGACAAAGATGATCTATCTTCTCAACCTCTTCCCTTGAGGGGTGGCAATTGTTACTCCAGTTCTGTCAAGCAGAGAAAATGAAATATAGTAATTAACACTGTGTAAATAGCCAACTGGTTAGCCTCCGACCAGTTGGGATTCTTAGCAAATTTGCGTTCAGATTACGATATTTGGTTTCTGCATTTCAAGTCTCCCCAATTAGCACGGCAAGTGCTAAATACATTGAGACTTAACTAAAGTGATTTATTTATTTATTTAATTAATTCCCAGCCGATAATAATTCAAAGGATTCTGCAATCATGCACCGTCCCTAGTGTACTATAATTCCTAAAATTGTAATAATATAATAATTCCTAAACATACCGCTATTGTTTCTCTTCCAATAACATGCTCCGTTATGTACTTTAAAGAAAGTTCTGGCTCTGGTACCTCAGCATTTTTCAACCGCGCGATCCAAGAATTGTGCAATTCTACAAGACTCATATTCCCACTCGAAATCCATCTCTTTTGCGGCTTTGCGTGGCAGAAAGAAAACTTCATTAGTGTGGAAGAGATCGAATTTCGAGAGCATATTAATAGTCTGGAATACATTGATTTCTAAAAGGTCTAAAAGAAGGTTGCAGTTGAAATTAACCCGCCATCTTGAAGAAACAACGGACTCAGATTCCCCTCGCTCTGCTCTGAACGTGTGGACCTGGTAACCAGCATTCTTGGCAGCAGCTGCACGCAAGTCATTACGAATTGAAACTGGAGTTTTGTGTGGGGAAGGTTTTCACACATTTCGAGGCAATTTCATGTGTGACTGGAGTTGTAATCAATACATCCTTTCAGTTCCATCAATGAGTCGCATATTTCGCATCTCAAAATGCGTTGAATGATTTTGGAACGTAAAGTCTGGCCCAATATACACATGCTTCTCTTCATTGTTCCTGGAAACGTCGTCATTCAAACTTTGTTAATTTCCTTAGTTTCCTTTCCACATGGAGGTAGGTTTAAATTCCCTCCTTATGAGCACAGTTGTTAGATACGGCAGTTGTTTTGCTACGTTTTATACCGTTTCCTTCTTCCTAGTTTTTCCTTGTTGAGAGATCATTCGCTTAATATTACGATGTACATACATCAATATGATTATGTTTGCTATGATTAACCGCTGTCAGTGCCAGCATCCTAGTTGGTTATTTGTTATTTTTCATTTTCATAGTAACAATAATTAGTTAAAAGGAGAACTGTATACAAAAAATAACTAATATTTTAGAATGATTCTTCGAAGTGTGAAGGATTGATTTCCCAAGTTACTTTTTGCATGTTGTGCTTTTTAAAAATTGTTTTCTGTTTGATTTGAGGTGCAAGTACTGCAGTGCAGGATTTGCATGTCAGCAGATATTTTTGGAATAATTTTATGATGTCAGATTTGAGGAACGGAGGTGGAAAATAACAAGAAGGAGTTAAAAGCGGACTTGCAAACTATGTGTTATACAGCTGAAATATAATTTTAACGTCGCTTCTTTGGACAGTACTGTAAGTTATGAGCCAAGTTTTTTGCTCGCCAAAATGATGTGAAAAAAAAAATTTTTGTCTTGTAACACGAAGTTTGCATGGTCTGTTCTTTAACTCTTTCTAGCTTGTTATTTTTCACCTCCATTCCTTGTATCTGACATCATAAATTCCAAAAAAAATGATTCTTAAAAAAATTGGAAACTGCTACATGCAAAAAATAACTTGGGAAATCGATCATTCATGCTTTCAAGATTCACTCAAAAATTGGTTATTTTTTGCATGCAGTTGTCCTTATCATTGTTGTTGTTATTTATATTTGTTTTCTTGTCTGACTGTTGTTTTTCAGGTTTGGTTGATGGAGTTCCCATTATTTCCAGTGGACAAGATAATATTATAGAAGGCCAGAACAAAACTGAGACAATAAATGCCACAAGCATTGGGATAGACAATGACCTTCATGAACGACCTACAAAACTTCCAAGAGACAACTCTACAACTGGATATCCCACTACAAAAACTCTTCACGTTACGCTTAAATGGGACAAAAAAAAGTCAGGGACAAATATCAATATTGTAAATACATCATCGTCAGCTTCACTACCTACAACAGCACCACCACGAAGTATTTCACTCATTAGCAGTACCAAAACACCTTCTGTGAAGCACAAGGTGCACCCATTTCAAATGAAAATATTGGAGTATGTTCTAATCCCTGTGGGGTTTGTGCTCATGCTAATCATAAGCTATTGTTTGGTAAGTAGCGCTGTTTGGTACATGCACTGTTTGTTTTTATTTCATCTATATTTTGTCCTGTGTTTGCACTACATTTGAGAAAATGACAGCTGATCAAAGTCCCTTCCAAGATACCAATCAAGAAGGTTCTTTAGGGAAAATGTCCTGTTGAAATCAACTAAAAATATTGTTGATAAGCTGTGTACAGTTGAAGTGAATTTATTCAATCTTGGTTTTCACTTTTGGTATGCAACAGAGCAGTGATAACGTGACTCATTTTAGATCATTCCTCGGTTTTTAGATGGTTCATTCACTGCTAAAAAATTTTCCATTTAGGTGCGGCATATTCAGAGGGTGCGTCGGAAGCGCCGGTTGGAGAGAGAACTACTGCACCAGTATTCTTACCCAAACAGTGAGGCTGATGATATGGAAAATGAACAGAACATTACAGAGATCGACAGCATTGTGAACACTCAGTTTGTGGCATACAATGATCATAATGATAAGATACTGTCAGATGATATTCCACAGGTGGGTCAATTTGTGAAGTCTTTTGACACTCCCAAGTTTTTAACTTTCTCCCAGTCATCAAAGAAAATAGAGCAATTATCCTCTGATAATGGAGTAAGGCTGCTAAGTCCCAAATTTATTTTGAAATGTTTCCCAAATTGGTACACACAGACTTTGAAATTTGACGATAAATTATCATCAGGGATTTGAGTGTATAAGTCCACAACTTATTTTAGTCTAATATTTATTTTTTTAAACTTATTTATTACTTTCAGGTAACTGTCACCATTGGAGGAGTACCCAAACCTGCAGTCAAACAAGACACTGAAGATCTGGAGCAGTCAACAAGCTTTAATGATTAATGCATCAAATTTTGTCAGACTGCAACCCAGCCTGAACCCATGCAGGCATTTTAAATGATTCACCCATGGATCACATTCCAAATAATGACCTTTTTTTCATATGGAGATTGTGCTGGATGTGTAAAGAAATAAAGCATGCTATGTTCAGTTATAGGTTCTGGAAGCACATGGGAACTTGTAAGAACATGAGGGAAGTCTGGAGAAGCATAACCCTGAGGAGTGTTTCTCCACATACCTTGGGTGATCTTCTCTTTCAAATTCCAAGCACTTCTACAAATTTCTTTTGTAAGATAATGGCAAATAATAACTTGGCAAAAAAAGAAAGAATCAAGTTTTGTGCATGTTTGCATGCTATATTGAGTTATAAAGTACACAGCGTTTACTATGTACATTATCATGTAAATATTATTTGATCAAATCAAAAGAGAGCGAAATTTAAATGGTGGTAACTAATGGATATAAGATACTGTATGCATGACCATTTTATGATACCAGTGTCCTATAAACACTTTTCCATTTGTCATTTTGTGAGTTAATCATTCTTTCCATTATCTTGTGGTGGTCTTGGGTACAATAGTTTTATATTGAAGGGCTGAGTACAAGGAAACCTCTGTTCAAAAATATATCATTAATAATTATGCTTGCTTATACCTGCTTCACTTGCAAAGTGGATAAAAAAGTTAAGTATAAAATAATATTATTTGGAACTTTATCAGCAAAAGGAATTTTATTTATTTAATTTCATGATTATTATAGACGCAATAAATACTGTACTACAGATAATATTGGTTGATGTGTGGTCAGTCTTATGACCATATATTCTTGTGGGCGGTAGGAAGTTTACTGGCCATATACAGACAGACCACTTACCAACCATAATTTGTTACTGACTTTGTACTGACCAGTTCCCAGACTACAGTTATCAACCATTGTTATTGACCAGAAACTACAGTCACATGCTTCAGTTTACTTTAACCTTGACAGCTTTGCTGCCTGCACATCATGTATACCATCAATATTAAAGCACTTTTATAATAATAATAATGATTACTAGCGGGACCCCATAAAATACAGTGGTCTGTTGAAGATCCTGTAAGCAGATACCCATGGGAAGCATAAAGTGTCGTAACTGGAACTGTCTTCTTGCAAGAATGTGTTAAATACAGAGTTTGGCTGAGCTAGAGTTTAAACAGGGTTTTGTAAAGGCATCCACAAATAGAGATGTCCACTTTCAAGAGTGTCCACCCAGAGAGCTTTGACTGTAGTAAGCAGTATATTCATTTTCTGTGTCCATTTGAGCAATTTTTTGTCTGGTTTTCATATGGTGCATGGTGTCTTGGGAAGGGCCTGATGCATGAGCTGGGCTGGCCTGGTTTGCCAAGACCCCAGAATACTAGTTAAACACACCAAAATTACACGAGAACCGAACTCGTCACATGACACATCTTGGCTGATCAGTTAATGAAATCCAGCCTCGGGGTCTGCCTCCTGCTTTGCCAGACCATTCATGCTGCTTGCGTGTATTTGGCGTAGAGTAACAAAGCCAAAAATAAACGACGAAGAAATAGCAATACGATTTGGGGAAGCGGCTGTCGATCAAATGGCTTTATAATTTCCTCGTCAAACCAAGAGGAAATCGAAAGCTGGGCAGGGTTACGCAAGGACCATATGTAGTTTACCGAGGATTGAGACACCTATTATTACTGGTGTTTTGTTTTCGTACTTTGCTTTCGCTCTCTGTTGATTTTATCGAGAAATAAATTGCAATCAATGCGACTGATGAAGGCAACTGTTTACTCGAGTTGACATTTGCATATGGACCGATCGGGTCCGACTCATTTGTATTCTGAGAGAGTACGTATTTAGTTTGCCATTTCGCATCCTGCGGAAACGAACGTTTAGTCTTACCAGTGTTGAATGATCTGAGTTTCGACACAAAAGATCGACTCAAGAATACTGTAGAATCAATCTTCCTGAAACCTCGTTGTTATCACGCCACTTTTTGGCGCGTGGCACGCTGCGTTCCAGTGTGTGTGACGTTATCACTAGTCACATGACAACAGGTGAGAACGCATGCGTAGTAGACACTGGTGCCGTTGGTTTGTGAAATAATTGCAAATGGCGTGGAGTGTGGTGCATTTTCTATGAAAATACCCGCCGAAAGTGCATTATATCTGGCTATTTCATAGGAGATTTACCTTTGTGAAGGTTGTGGGTGTTGTCTGTTTAGTTGTGTTGACGTTGTCAATTTACAAAAGGGAAAAATTCCGGTTTCATCCCACTGAAATACACGAGATTAGATGACTGAATTGCTGGCTGGTCAACGATCGAACGGAGAAGGTTTGGTGAGTGGCATTGAATCCCGGTGCTTATTCTAACCTTACTGTATCTCACGTCTGTAGAAAGGAAAGAATCGTCAAAGTGATAGCCACACATTCCTGTCTTTAAGATTTAATGTGTGTTTATGATTGATCCACTCCAATTCTCCATCTTCCCTCATTCTATATGGAGCTAGGTGGAGTCAAATACTTTGAATCAGCTTTGTAAAGATTCTGAGTCACCGTTTTCTCACTATGAGGTCTCTGCTCTTGAAATATAGCATGGTGAAATAAGATATCTACTCCGAGTACACGTCCGTGTTGTTATTTGAACTTGGTGTCTTATGGTGTTATGGGAAAAGCGCCCTGGGAACCGCTCTAAACTGCTTTCAAAGGCCTTTAGTTGCAGTTTTTGTGTTATGTAACTCATTTTTATTTCCTTGCAAGTTTCATTTCTCCCCTCAGTTGAAGTGTTTTCTCCGACATCTGAGGTTCAGAGGTTCGGATATCAACTGATGTTGTGAATTCTTCGTGGTGTGGCTTTTATGTGATTATATTTCGAGTCCAAGTAAAATAAGAACAATTGCCTTTTCTCTATAGTACTGTATTTCAATGTCTAACGGATATTTCGAGAGCTGGTGGTGGTGAAATCTCGAAATGTCTCGTCTATAAACTTCTTTGTGAGAAGCGAGACGAGACGAATAATCAGAGTTCGAGTTTGTACTTCATGTTTTTGTCGTTGCCCCAGTTTGCCCTATTTTCGATTATTTTGTTTGAGAAGTACGGCTGATTTTCCAATTAACGGCGAAGGAAAAGATGTTTTCGATATTCCATGTGCTCCGCCTGGCGCCATGTTGTTTTAATATTATGTGTTACATATGGTGTCGCAGGAGTCCGACACAAATTTTAAACGTGAAGTATGTCATATTTGTATGAAAGTTCGTCTGAAATGTTGTCGTTTATCTTTTGGATGTACAAAATTCGCTCTGTGCTTAACATTCGCCACTCATCCACTTTGTGTTGTTCACGATGTTCATGATTGGGTTGAGGCGACACGGTCACAGATATGCCCTCAGAGAAAGCTTCAGGGAAATATGTCGTTTGAATTAATCGAACGACACTTTTCAACTATGTTTAATAGTCTTTTCTGTCGATATCTTGACAATATATTTGAAAGAAGAGTCGCCATGCTTGTCTTCAAATATTTATCATCTGTTCCGAATCTCCGTTTTTGCTAACAGTAGAAAACAATCGTTCTAAAAGACATTCGTTCCCAAGAAAAGGGTTTCTGATCCTCTACTTACAGTATGTTAAGTATTAGTGGAATTCTCTTGTACATTCTTCAGGCAACATTGGGAGAGATGTTACAGATGTAGTTTGCTTTTAAAAACAGCTGCCTGATTCCGTCGAGGCGTTTGCAACCAGCCTGGCCGATCCTTGATTATCTCAACAAATAACTCACTGTATTTTCCCGTTTATTACGTGTTGTTCGTTGTTGTGCATTATATATATTCCTCCTTGCCACCGTTTGTCACGATTCCCCGTTTTCACGTACCTGTTTTAAAACATAAACGGCGACGAAGTCATTCTTTCATGGCGTCTTTGTATTCAAAGGTGCTCAGATCTCGAATTCGTCCATTCTGCATTTGAAATTTAGAAATACAAACTGGATGTAAATAAATTGAAATATACTTGTGGTTTTGGTATAGTATAAATGACGTAGAACTGTTGAAACGAAACGCGTCGCTGTTGGGTTGGGTCAAATTCGTTTGCTTTCGTCTTCGGATGTGTCTCTTTTCAGCTTTTTCCGGTTTCCCAGCATGTCTTTTTTCCTCGCTGTCTCCTACTCTGTGTCAAGTCAAAGATGTCGGTCACACGTACAGATATATTATGGTTTAAACGTAACACTTCGATGTCTTCGATCAGTATTCCAGCCGTGTTTTCGTTAACATGTATTTTGATCGGTTCAGAGCTTAACCACAACTACTGAGCTGTGTGATCGTGTAACAGCCTTGTAGAACATTCTCTATTTGGTTTACTCTTGTGGTCTATATCTTGGATATTACATTTGGTGATATTAATTCTCAGCTGTGCGAATTTAAGTACTGGGCATAACTTTCACATTTCCATGACACCGAACGATATGTAACTCTTGGGTAGATTTTGTCATCATTAATACACTGGCCTAGTTTCACAGTATTTGCTCTTTTCATTTCAAGCTTTTTTTGTTCCACTTCACATATTCCTGTCAGAAAAATGCAAATATCGGAATCATTGCCATCTCATCCTGTTTATATTTCCTATGGCCTTTTAAGCACTAACTCCCTTGGGTTATTTTTGCTTGCACGAGTGCTTTACTTATTTTCACCATATTGTACCTCTTTCTTGGTGCTGTGTGAAATTTCATTTCATTCAGAATTGTGAAAAATAAAGGCTGACCACCTCATCTGATATTAATGGCTAAGACCACTTCCTGTGTGAAATTAATGCTTTCATGTTGGTCGATGAACGGATGAAGAGCCCATGTTTGGTGTCCCAAAAAAGCATATCTAATGTAGCTTTATCAGTGCTCTAGTATTGTATATTTTTTTGTCCCTTGAGGCATGTGTTTCGCAAGCCTTTATCTAAACAAATCTCATTCAAAAGTTTGAGTGAGATTACCTTGCAGTTTTTTTGAGTGGGTGTTCATATGAAATAGCATCCTGGTTTATCATAAGTTGTAGTGAAATAAATTCACCATTGCTATATGTGTGTATATTACCAGTATCCTTGACTATTTTTTGGGGTTTAAATTACATTCATAAGCAAGACTTGTTTGGGTTGAATATTCAGTTTCTTTCTGATCATAAACTCTTGGTTTCTATTCAAGGTTTGGTGCTAGTTTCACAGAAGTGTGCCTGTGATATGGCAGTTTTGCTTCTAGTGACCACTGGCTTCCGTAAAAGAAAGGACCATGTCCTCAAGACGCTATGAGTTTGAGCATTCTCTTCAAACCCTCTCCCTCTTACATTTGCAAGCCTATGACGACTGGAAAAGAGTAAGTGATTGTGTTTGTTTCTATGAGCTACACATGTTCAAAGTCCAAGTTGTCTGGCATTATTTTTAGTCAAGTCAGGCCTGTTTAGTTTCTCTCTGAACTGCTTACAGTTTTCACTGGAATGTTCAGTAATATATACATTTGCATTCCTCTTTTAAGCCTCATGGTTCTGCAATATGATGTTCACTCCTGTAAATGCACTTCAACTTATTAGTCCTATGCTTGTTAATGACATTTATTTGGATCCCTTCATTTTCTGATGTAAATACTACCAGGAGGAACTGGCAAATTCTGATTTCTCCCAATGTTATTGACGTGTTGCCAACAAATAATTTCCTTCTAAAGAATATATTACCTCCTGTGGCTCTCTACGTGTCAGCTTTCATTGTTTCCTGTTACAAAGCAAAGGAACTATTATTTGTTAGCATTATTTAGACAAAGACTTAGCTTGGTTGAAATGCATAATTTCTGAAAGTCACTTCAAAACATTCCGGAGAAACAGACATACATGTAGATTTGGATCTCCTACATAAATCAAAGGATTCTTTGTATTCTGTGAATCCTGTCAGATGTGGAAGCTTTTGTATTGGCTTTGATTACAGGTTTCAGTGGCTTGTATTATCATCAGTGCAGATGACTGACATTCCACAATGATTAAGCAATTTTATAACTTCTCAAGGGAGGCTAAAATTTCTGTATAAATTTCTTTCAGGACAACTTTTCAGTTTGTCCTTTTGTTGTCAACCTTGACCACATGTTAAGCAAGACATATCGATGTCCACTCATCTATGTATACAGAAATCTTTCTAATGAAGTTATTCAGTTGTGGCATTGGTTTCATGCTTAACCAGAAGCTGTGTGGATATTATAATCAGATTTCCCTCATACTTTTTTGTGGCCAGTGCTAAGCTTTGTTTCAGTGAATAGGATGTTCAAGAATGCATTGCATGGACAGTATTGTATTACAAGCCAATATATTTAGTTATTGCTTCAGACCAAATTCTAACTCCTGCCACCTTTTGTGCATTATTTTGAAGGCATTGTTGCCATATTATCACAGAGTGTATGTGATAGGGATTAATATTTTTATTACATACTAAACTAACAAGTTCACTGTTTAGAGTAGGAGTTGAATTTGTTTTGTAACAAGAGATGGTTTTGAGGCTTCCATGGTATGTCTCATAACAAGTCACTAATAAATACAAAAAGATAATTTTGTTGATAAAAGTGGTCAGTAACATTCCTTTGGTTGTAATTTACTTAATACATTTTATTTTTCTGTATGTTTTTGGCTGTAAACTCAAAATGAAACTCAGTCATTTGGGTGGCACATACCAAGAATGAATGTTATCAATCATAATTGTGCCAAGTGATGAGTTTCATTGGACCTGGCATGACAGATTATGCTCACAATTCCCCCAACTACTGTACCCAAGGGGAAGTATTTTCATAGTGATGCAGTGAGTCTGTCAAATGCCAAGTTCTATGCACTGTTTGATACAGCAGAGTTAGAGCCAGAGAGGAAATAATAAAATGAATGGAAGGTGATCCATATTCCATGCCCAGGTGTTAAGTACACTGTATAAACCAAAGAAACAAGCTGCATTTTGATTTAGTTGAGGGTGTATATTTAGCAGCTCTAACTAAAAAAAAAACACATTTGTATTAATTTGTGGTATCACACCCATGCTGGACAAACAGTTTGTAATATCTGTTACAGTACAAGTACATACACCCAGTGTTCTTGAGACTTTCAAAGAAATGTTTTTTCATGGTTTTGTCTTTCAAGAAATACCGCACACATTTGTGATGGTTGCATAATACTTACTCTTCTGTCTAACTTAGTAGTACAATCACATTGCATGAGGTTTAGTGACCTCTTAGAGTGACAGTAATTTAGGGCATCCTTGCAATCCTTTGTACTCCAAAGCAAGGCGAATGTGGGTTTCACTCTTAAAATTTGATCTTACAGTTACAGTTAGTCATGTCCAGTTGTCCAGTATTACTATGATACCACATGTTTGTTTGCTGGAATATTTATTCATGTGTGTGCACTAAACTTTGGCCAGTTCATGACTGTCTCTGGTGATTAAACTCGAGAGCAATTTATGCTGAAAATCTCTATTTTTATCAAGCTTTAGAAGGGTCTAGAGATAATGTAAGTGTAGGATCAATCCTTGGAAGGGTGGTCTAAGAGGCTACAGTACAGACGTATGTGTACAGCATGCAGGTCGAATTTCTGAACGATACCTTGAATGCAACATGTACTGTAGTTCCTGTCAGAATTGGTATATTTGGTCTGCATTTTTGTGTATATGCTGTATCGATGTGCATCTACAGTACATGTATTGGTATGCCCAATGCTGTAAAGAGCACGTTGGCTGATGTTTTGAATGTCAGTCCTTTGTCATATTGACGTGTTGGTGTAGTTTATTCTCTGATGTCTTTTTGAGCCTGTTTACTGACAATGTCTTTTTGTCTTTACAGCCCTGAGGCTGGGGAATCCACAGGTGTCACAAAGATGCCAAGCGTCACTCCTATCCAACACATGCCTTACCTGGTAAGTCTTTCTTTTTAACCCATCAAGCCTTTTGACTCCAAAGCTTGCAATACAAGTTCCTCCCCCCTCCCATGTTTTCATACCAAAGTGGAAAGAGATACTAAGTATTGATAGTTTTTTCAGCTTTTATATTAGCAAGTTCTCTATGTTGTGTGATAGACACAGCTGGTTTTGATGTTGAAGCATTTTCTTTTGTCATCTTGAACCCACCATATGTACATGTACAGTACGTTAATGAGCCATTCAGTTAAATTACTGGATCTGGACCTTTCTTCCACTTTGCTTATTTTAGAGCAAGGAAAAGTCCTGATATGCTGGGATAAATAATAATATGATTTATGGTTCAATTGTATTTGACTTGCTGGATTTTTGAGACTCATAAAAATGGTTTACAAAAATCTATAATCACTATTTTCTCTTTGGTATTGGCCAGACACTACTGTCTTGAATTCTCACTGTAAGTTTGCAAAACATCTGCTAGTGACAGATATTTTATTGTGTTGTCAGAAGTGTTTGCCAGGTGCTCTGATAAAATAAATTGGGCAGCCTCTGTCTGCCTTTCCATAAGCCCATTGCTTTTTTCCTTCACTTCAGTAACCAGTAACTGATATTAGAAGTCCCGACTATCTTCTGTATTGTGCACAACACTTGATCACTCCACTACAGTACAAGGAGAGTGTAGCATGATTTTGCTCTTTAGGTTCTAAGTGTGTTAAAACAATAGATGGATTAGAGAGCAGATTTAAATGAATCTCCAATGAAAATGTGAGTTAATGAAAGTGTGCAGTATGGACTTCAACTTTGTTACTGTTGTTTATTGTGTACAGTACAGTACATGTAAAAATCCCCAACCCAGCACATCAAAATACAGTTCTAGTTTGTTTAGTACCACAGAAAATACACAGTAGACATTAGTAAAATTAAATTGAGTGAGGAATGGTTGAAAGGTTTGATTTCTGTAAGGTTGGTGGCATACAGGTTTTTTTTTTTTTTTTTTTAATCAAGGCAGGTGTTTGCTTTTGTGGGCAGAAATTTAAATGGACTTCATAGTTTGCTCTTTATATATGGCTGATTGCTGAAAGTACAAAAGGCTGTTATTTAGATAATGATAGTTCTTTTATTTTTAAATTCCATGTTGTGCAACTAGACAACAGGCTACAGTATATATTTATATATTTATTATATAGACACGAGTGTTTTACTGGAAAATATACCGTGCGTAAAATCCATATGAAACTACATCCGGGACCCGAGTGGCGTATTTTCCATATACTCACTAGTGAGGATATCGTTGGCATCATTTCCCGCTTTTGCCCGGTTGTTTTTGCAATTTCTTGTAAAACACTCGTGTCTAATATAATAAAAAGAAAATTACACAGCAGCTTGAAGATATGGATTTTATTTTCTCGTGGTAAAAACAATATTTTACTCACTTGCGAAGCGCTCGTTCGTAAAATATTGTTTTTACCACTCAAAAATAAAATTCATATCTTGGCGCCGCCATGTAATGTCCTCTATATATATGCATGTATATGCAAGTGAAAAAATACCATTGATACAGTACATGCCCTAAAACCGTCAAGGTTGTTTTTCATTTAGTATATGGTCTGAATTTTTTAGACATCAGTAAAATTAAATTGAGTGAGGAATGGTTGAAAGGTTTGATTTCTGTAAGGTTGGTAGCATACAGGTTTCTATTATTTTTATATCAAGGCAGATGTTTGCTTTTGTGGGCAGAAATTTAAATGGACTTCATAGTTTGCTCTTTATATACAGTATAGCTGATTGCTGAAAATACAAAAGGCTGTTATTTAGCCTGTTGTCTAGTTGCACAACATGGAATTAAAAAAAAGAATGAATAAATGAACTATCCTCATGTTAAGAAAAGCAAACTGGTATGTGTGTGTGGTGCGTGCTGACTGGCTGGCTTAATTTGTGTTCTTTTGTTGTATATTTTTTGGGCTTTAGGGTTTTTTTTTTTTTTTTTTTTTTTTTGGTGGCTTTTTCTAGTGGGTTATTAATTCTGCTGATGCCATTTCAGGATCACAACTATGGGCAACCACCACCCATGACCCCTCCAGACTCAAACAGTCCACCTGAAGACTGCGACACAGGAAATGAAGATGATGAAGACGATGGAGTGACAAGATGTATATGGTGAGTCACTCCCCTACTATCCAGTAATATCCAGGACCAGATTCTCATAACGTGTGCTGAGGAAAACTTATAAGTAGTGTTTGGAGAATTGATAGTCTGACCAGCTTTAATCCAAGTAGGAGACTTGTCTACACCCATGTACTGTACTTGTACAGTGTACATCAAAGTGAGAGGAAAGAGTTAAAGGAAAACACTACTTGCTTTCTATAGCAATAATCGGTGTTAACCAACATTTCTTTTGTTATTGTAATTTTGCCAACCATGAAACAAAAGAACCTTTTGTTTTAACAGCCAATAGATCTCTGTTTGACACATTAATAACAATAGGTGATGTCAGAGTGTGATCATCGCTCTAGTATCAGCTTTTGCTGTCATCTGTGTAATCTGGTCTTTAATTCTGTGTTTATTTTTGATCAACAGTGACTTTAATCATGATGATGGTTATATGATTTGTTGTGACAAGTGCAGGTCAGTACAAACTCATTTGCTACATGTACTGTACCTGGTACACATATTTTGGGTGATGTCTAAACATCTAAACACCATTCTGATTATTTCCATTTTAGTGTCTGGCAGCACATTGAATGCATGGGAATCAAATCAGATGCTGTGCCAGAGAATTATCTTTGTGATCAGTGTCATCCAAGGTAATAATGAACAAAGCTATGAGTGATATGATATCTGAAGTTATATGAAGTTGTACAGTAGGTTGAGAATTAACTGGATTTATACAAAATAAGAGAAAAAAATCCATGTTTTACTGTAGTTGGATGTGTTACAAGTCTTGAGGGATACAGATTCTATTAGATGCATGCAACAATATGCCTTCCTACTTTGTAAGCTACTAACATACACTTTGTGTATGATAAATGAAATTTCTTCTTGCTTTTAGGGCACTGGATGTAGATCGAGCGAAAGCAATCCAGGCAAGGAAAAAGGAAGAGTTGAGCGGTAAGCTACATATGATCCATTACTTTAGTAATAAAATGGTTAGACACTTAAGTTAAATGAAAACATAATATACTCTTGCTGCCTAGCCTTTTTTCAGTCTGCACTTAGCCATAAGAAACTGGATGTTCTAGATTTTTGTTTGTTTGTTTGTTTGTCTAGATGATGACGATGAAGACGATGAAAGTGATGTGGAACCCAGAGACGTCACTTCATACACTGCAGTTTCCAACACCCCCACAAGGATTACACTCACTGCCAGAGTCAGTCGACCAAAGCGGTCAAGAGCTGTCAGAAAGGGCAAGGTACACCAGACCTTTTTTATGGAACAGATACTACAATGCACCAGTACTCATGCTCAAACATTGCATGCCATTACTGTTGCTGTTGTTGTTGATGATCTTTGATCATTTATTGCATTGTAGGTTGAAAACCACGAGGAAAGAAAGCAGAAGCGTAGAAGGGTATGTGGTTAATTTTATGCAGCTTGTACAGTAAATATATAGAGGATATTACTCGGCGGCGCCAAGATATGAATTTTATTTTTGAGTGGTAAAAACAATATTTTACGAACGAGTGCTTCGTGAGTGAGTAAAATATTGTTTTTACCACGAGAAAATAAAATCCATATCTTCAAGCCGCCATGTAATTTTTTTTTATTATATTAGACACGAGTGTTTTACGAGAAATTGCACAAACAACCGGGCAAAAGTGGGAAATGATGCCAACGATATCCTTACTAGTGAGGATATGGAAAATATGCCACTTGGGTCCCGGATGTAGTTTTGTATGGATTTTACGCACTGTATATTTTCCAATAAAACACTCGTTTCTATATAATAAAGACAGCTCTTTCATTCTGCTTTCTTTATTTCCATTTTCAGAGACCAAAGCCAAAAGCTTGTCCAGATATTGGTCCGTCTGGTAAGTGTTGATGCTGTATTTAGTTGCAGAGTCAGATCAATCTTAAAATCAATGACCTAGAGTTGCAGTTGTGCCATGTCTGAGTATCTTTGTATTGCTCTCCAGTTGATGAGGATGCTGTAAATGAACCATGGATCCTCAACTACAGCAGCTATGATAATTATGAAGTAATCAAGGAGAATGTGTACAGCACGGAGGTGCTTCAACTGGACCTCAGCCTAGAGCAGGTGTGTTAAGAGGCCCCGTGTCCCTTCAGGCCCTTGTTTTTTGACAGCATGGGATTAGTGTTAAACTGACATTGTAGCTACAAGTTAAAAAAAATAGGTTTCTGTTGTCTAAATTGTGCTTCACAGAACTGGGCCTAAAATGGCAGGTTTTTTCTTGCATCTGGGCATTTTGCAATAAAGTTTTATGTACAAAACACATTAGTTATTCTGCTGTCATTTTTCGTGTTTTGTTATCAAAGATTTTTTGTTCAGTGTGGTATGGAATTTTGAAAAATACTTAAGCTTGCTTAAGAAAGTTGCATTTGTAATGGGTTAAAACAACAATCTACAAACTATCATTAGAATTATCTGTCGAGTCCAAAATTCAACCAAATCCTTGTTAAATCATTTTGCATTTTTGCTGTTTATTATTTGATTTCTTGATATTTTTTTATTCTCCAGAATGTGCGTGTGTCACTTACTGGTGATGCTGAGGAACAGCTTTGCAAAGTTGTTGAAGTCCAAAGACACAGCAAGGTGTGTCCATGATAAATGATACATACTGTACTTCAGGATTATCAGAGTTTAACTTGTCCTGGCCTGTTCTTTCCTTTGTAACCCAGACAAAATTCTAATTGTAAATGGATTACCCAGTACATGTTAATAGTCTGTCTGCTTTCAATGCACCACTCTTTCTTTACCTCAGCCTTTCAGTTTGTCTCACATTGACAATGTTGTAAACTTCAGGGTATTGTTGCAGCAGAGGACATGAACAAGGATCAGTTTGTCATTCAGGTCAAGGTACGTATGAATTTTCGTGGACCTTTTTATGCTCCAAGTACTGTGAAAACTCGTGTTGTGAGCATCATGCCAAATATAACACTCAAATATTCCAAGCTGTTCTGCTGTTATTATTATTGTCGTTGTTGTTGTTGCTGTAGTTTTGGTTGTGGTTTTGTGTGCACATGATTGTTTGCACATTTTGTTTATTCCAACAGTTTATATTATTTATCCTTTTCTTCTAGGGAAAAATCACTTCCCAGTTGCTTTTTGAGGAAGAGAATCCGTTCTTCAAAAGGTATTGTTTAACCACTGATCTCCGTGTTGTTCACATTTCTATGCCCATGCTCCATTTCTTATCCTTCTCTTTATCTTGTGCTTTTTAGAAGCAGCCTGTATGTGTTGTATTATTCAAAACTGGACCGTATGCAACTTTGCATTGATGCACGAACGCGTGGAAATGATGCCAGATTTGTGAGACGATCCTGCAGCCCAAACGCTGAGGTAAGTTTCCCATGGTTACTGTCCTTTCTTCGACCTTTTTGTTCCCAAATATGTAATTGTGAAGAAATCGAAGAGTTCACTACGCAAATCAGTCTCATCTCCGCTCGCTATTAAACAACGTTACTTTTTATTCACAACAACAGTTGAGCAAGGTACGGTAATTACAGTACATTGAAACAAATGCAGTTCTCTTTTGTTCTCTTTTGTTGTTGTTGTTGTTGTTGTTGTTGTTGTTGTTCATAAAAGATCGTGATTTTCAAAACATATTCAACAAATGCACTTCTCTTTGTATTGTACGTCTCAGGTTGCAATTTTTTGTGTGGATAATGGAGCCATTAATCTCAGACTGCTTTCATTTGACATCATCAGGTGCGGCATTTTGTTTACAACGGCAACGTCTGCTTTGGCATATTCTCAACAACTCCACTGCCAAAAGGTGCCGAGGTCACCATCCCATTTGAGTTTAGCTACAGCGACTACCACTGTCCCTTGCCGTGTGCGTGTGCACAGGACACCTGTGCAGTGGCTAAGTACACTACTGGCACCATGCCGGGTAGTGAAAAGAAACCGCGGATCAAGTCAATGGGGGAGGACAGTAATTCTGGCCTCAACAAACTCTCACCGCTAAGAGAGTGTTCAACGGGAAACCACAGTGCCCAGGTTTGTGGAGCTTTTGATTAAGAAACAACTGATGTGCTTTTGTGGCATCAGCAAGGGAGTAGCTTTGTGATGGGAGAGTTGGGGACAATTTCAGTTAAAAAGTTTGCTTTGTGTTCTGTTTTGCTGACTGGTGTTTTATTTTTGCAGGGAGACAGTGATTCTGACATAGAAAACAACCCCGACAAGTCTATGGACGCTTCAAATGGCCACAAGAAGTTGAGCAGGGAAGAGAGAAAGCTAGAAGCGTACCTGAAGCAGATCGAGAAGATGGAGAAGAAGGAGAAGAAAAAACAACAGACAGGCACGCCGAAGGAGAGCAGATATCCAGGCATGAAAGTTGTGCACGAATCCGAGTGCACAACGGAGGCCAAGCAAACTCCAAAGCCCGTCATGAAAAACAGTCGCAAGTCGATGAAAAGAGGCATGGGCTTCTGTCCACAGGGAATGAGGAGAAAGCGGGTGAGGGTGACAAGTGGCTCGTCAGAACCATTGTCACCTGACGAACACAGTAGTGCGGCATCGACCCCGACTACTCCAGTGCATGGCTCGACTTTGACTCCTGAAGCAAGTTCTGGGGTGCCATGCACGTCTCCTAGGAACTTCAAGTTTCAAAGAATGAGACAGGTTTGTGTTAAAACTGGAGACGTCTCTCATATACCATATTTCATCATCTTCTCACTCCGTTGCCTTTTCACTTGCTTTCTCCCTGTGTTCTCATTGATATAAACCCGTTGAGTGTGTTTTATTTTTCTCTGCTAGTTTATTTTGTTTACTGTACTCACGTACGAGTCAACCCTTTGAGTGCCAAAATCACGACGCCAATTCTTCCAAGCTACCCTGAACAAAACGTATAATTAGTGTTAGAGAAGCCCGGAGAAGTTATAGTCTCAAGCAGTTTACAAGCAAGAGTACCTCCTATTTCCTTCATACTGGAGTATGGATAACCGACCGTGTATTGTAAGGAATAGGTTGCCTCTGATCGCTCTTGAGGTTTAATTTGGTTTTACTTTCTGCAGTCAAGTGAAGAAGACACGCGTGAGTCCGTCTTCAAGACAGTCAACAGAAGTGAAGGCGAGCTTAGTGCAGCGTCGAGCCCCAGTGCTCCCAGCACCCCAAGAGAACTAGACGACACGGAGTGCAAGCCAGTGTTGAGTGCAGCGAGCAGCACAAACGACCTGACAACTGTAGAAGAGGAGCCCATGCTGGAGGAGACGCCTGTCAATGTAGAAGTGGAGCTGCCGCAGACTACTGTGAACGTGGACGAGACGAGCGATGTGAAGACTCTGAGCCAATCACTGACGACAAGACTGACCGAGATCAGCAGCAGCGCACACAGCAGTGAGGTGAACTCGCCAAGTCCGTGTCCTTCCACGACAGGTAAGTAAATCAAACACGAACATCGCATCCATTTGTTCATGCATCTGCGCCCGCGTGTCTGTATGGGTAGCGTACAGCAGTAAAATCGCATCCATTTGTTCATGCGTCTGCGCCCGCGTGTCTGCATGAGTAGCGTACAGCAGTAATATCGCATCCATTTGTTCATCCGTCTGCGCCCGCGAGTCTGTATGAGTAGCGTACAGCACAAACATCGCACCCATTTGTTCATTCGTTCCTTCGTGTGCGTCTGTGTGTGCGTGTCTGTATGAGCAGTTACAGCGCACAGCTCTAACATCACATCCTTTCGTGCGTTCTTTCGTCAGGTTCTCCCACCAGTGCCGAGAGTGTCACGAGTGTTTGTAGTGGCGTTGTTGTCATGGAGCGGAGTCCTGGCCCTGCACCTGGGAGCCCTGTAGCGAAACTGCTGCATGGTCCAAGAAATTCGAGTGCTAACCCGTTTTACGGATCGTTAAAGAAGGTACGAACATGGATGTTGTTGGGTTTCGTGAACTAAAGCTCTTGTCACCTGTTGTAATAATATTGTGATGGTTTCAATTTGCAGCGGTGGCTTTTTCAGTTTCTCTGCGGGCAAAACATGGCCAACAGTAGACCACCAAATGGTTTCAAAACCAATGTCAGCGCACCAGCTCTGGTCAATAGCATTGAGGCACCCGTGATATCAGCCAGAAGGAACTGCCGACGCAAATTGACGCAAGGTAATTTCTAATCTCAGTTGTAGTCCAACAGCTAACTGCTACTACAGCCAGTCCTCCATAAACCGTTTTGTGTTTGTTTTGTTTATATTATGGTTTTTTTTTACATAAGTTGAAAGACTTTCGATAACGTAGATATATATGGGGTGTGGAGTAATTTTGTTACCGAAGAAACGTAACGCGGTGTCTTGCGTGTATTCATACTACTGTAAGAGCTGTTGTTTTTTGTTTGTTTGTTTGTTTGTTTTTACCTGTGATCTCTCTCTTGCAGACTGTTTGCCGCTCAAGAAGCGCTACCTCAAGAAGTTCCAGGAAATGTGCGCAGAAGTTGGTGGTTCAAGGAGCGACTCTATACTGGGATTCAGCGCGGATGCGAACAAGACCGCGGAATATCTCCCTTTGCGCACATCTTCAGCTGAGACGATAGTTTTGAGTAATGAAACATTGGAAACTGCTGCTCATGTACCGCAGCTGCTGCCCGAGCGTCAGGAACGGGCGACGGTATTGGAGCAATCCGTTTCCGCAAACGAGGGAAAGTCGTTCACTGAAGGATCTGAAAAACAGCCAGAGAGTGATTCCACCATATCCTCGTCTCTACCGCAAGCCTCGCGCGAGTTGGACAGTATCTCTGTTGAAAAGGAGCGTCCCTTGTCGGTGTCGTGCGAAGGGAGCTCGGCCAACGTGCTTCCGCCAAGAAGACCCAGTGATCCCAGACTAGCGAACTTTTCTGTGAGCCCCGGCGCTGTCAGCGGTACGGTTGTTTCCGTGGTCCAGACCACCGCGGCCAATACTGTTGTTCCAAGCGCGGGAGTTGCGCAGGTGCAGAGCAGTGAGGTGCACTCTGGGACGCCTGGGAAAAAGAAGGTATAGTTTCGTAATGTCCGGTGTGAGCTGCAGTGAGTGCTAACCTAATCCTTTTAGTGCGACGCGTCAGACTGAGACGATCTACTGTAACTAATACAAAAAGTGTTGGAAAGTGAATTTAAGCACCTTATTCAGAATAAAACGAGTCTTACTGTTGTCTCCACTATACAGGTGTCTCTACTGGAGTACCGTAACAGATCCCGACAGCGAACGTCGGGCGATTCTCCCAGGCCCCCGCCGCCTGTTCAGAGTTCTAGCACGACTTCTGTCAGTCAGGCGGCGTCTGTCATCAGGTCGGCCGCTTCCTCGCTCCAGTCCACCGCGCATGTGGCTCAGCGACTTCCAAGCAGTCCACCCTCTTCCAATGGGCCGTCTGTTGAACCAGTCAGTCCAGACGTGGAGGAGAAGGCGCCAACAGGTACCGTAGTCGTCGTTTTCGTCATCATTGTTGTTGTTTCCGTTGTCATCGTGGTCAGACATTCTCGTCAAATCGAATTGTCTAGTTATGTATATTAGTTGATGGTATCACCCAACATAACTGGAATTTTGTCTTTTTTTATTTTATTTATTTATTTATTTATTTATTTATTTATTTATTTATTTATTTGTTCGTATCCAACTTTCACCCCTGTGAGTGATGCTTAGAAGCTTCAGGAAGCCCAAGTATCACTGGAACCTGGCGCGAACCTTTTTTTATTTCTTCTCGTTTCAGGAAACGCGAGAAGTCAGTCATCAAAGATTCATACAGCGCTTGCCGGGGGAACAAATTCTGTGCACGATTCAGAGGGTCGACTGAGTAAAGGTTAGTGAGGCCGTGTTATTGTGACAGAGGAGTACATCACAGCGAGACCCTATAAAGACGCATCACGCAAGTTTTATTGGAGAAGAAACGTGTGCATGTCGATATATCTACAAGCATAACACGTGGACAAAGTTAATAGTGGAGGGTAAAAAGTAGAGCTGCCCTGAAGGAAGTTACAATAATTTTAGTCCACTATTCATAGAGCTAAACTGTATTGCTTTTTTTTCCTTCAAGAATTGCGAAAGAAGAAGCACATGATCGCCAAGAAAGAGGAGGGCATGACCAAGCTGAAGTCCTTTATCTCGGGTCAACTGATGAAAGGTACGTATATGGCTCCCTCCGCTTAACTCCCTTTTTTACGGTTTTGACTTTGTTTTAACTGAGAGAAAATGGGAATTGGTTCGAAACTTTTACCCCACAAAGACGCTATTGATTTCGACAAACTCGTTTATTTTCTTCTTTCAATCTTGTCGTTGTTTACATTTTCGGTTTTGTTTGTCTGATAGAAATTTTCCAGTTCCCAGGCTTGTGGCTTTCATTGAAACTTTAACAAATTTCTGGGCCAGAGCTGACTGAAAAACACTTTGCGTCTCTCTATATATATCTCATCTAGCCAAAGTACATGTAACTTCGAAGTTTTTCACTCGTATTTTTCGAGAATGTCTTTTCACACCATGCTCTGGCGATACGTATTTTACTTATGCGGCAGTGCTGTAAAACATTTAGCGTTCTTTGGCCAATGTCTAAACGTTTTGTCGTGCTTTTTTATCCGTTATCAGAATCGAAGTCTCCGTTGTTACCGACCCTGGGTAGGTCTCCAAGCTCCAACAGCAGCGGATCACCGAGTACCGCACCGCCGCCGCCACCACCACCCGAAACCACCGGTAAGTGATCAGCGGCTATCTTCTCTTGTCCATACAAAGTCAGTTGTATGACATTCAGTATGGAGAAAATGGCAGCCAGGGGATCTCTTGCTTAGACCTACGGTAGACAGTCGGTTGTGAAAGTTGCCAGTGGTCTGATTTGTATACATGGAATAATTTGAGTAGTGCACTTAAGTCATAATTCACTTTATTTAAGTCTCGAGTATTTAGCACTGTCATGCTAATTTGGGGAACTTGAAATACAGAAACCAAATATTATAAACGGAACGTAAGTTTGTAACTGGTCCCAGCATTGTGTGTCATGTAAGGGTCAGGGCCTCAAAGCTTGTACTGAAGAGTTTTTATAGGGTTGGATTTTGTTTCTCCGTTCAGTTATATTTTATCTACATTGTAAAGTGGCATGATTTTATTCCAGGTGACGCCATGGAAATCGAGGACGACGACAACAGCCTGGGCGCGAGTATTTACGTGAACACGCCCGCGGCCATGCCGACACCACATCCTCTTCCCCCTCCGCTCCAATCCGCGTTGCCTGGCCAGTATATGGCAGCGCCCGCTCATCTGCAGGTACGTGGAACTAAGTTTGTCTGGTTCTTACTTTGTTTATTGAGAAATGTGGGAAATGTTGGTTTGTGAACCCAAAGGCTTACAAATTATCCGTTTCTCCTCAATAACAGCAACCAGACTTCCGAATGAATGTACCCCAGCAACATGGTCTAGCGCATGCCCAGATGTTGGTCTCCGCGGGCCCGATCCAAGTGCAGCAGAGAATTCCTCCGAGCTCTTCGACATATCTCGTGACCAGTCCACCGAGGCTGTCCCCTGTGCGATTCCCGCCTGGCTACCAAGGCCATCAATCACAGCCCACGGGCTTCTTCCCTTCGTAGTGTTTGCCATTATACCCAACGGTTGCCCTGTAATAACCTGAGGGTATTGTAAGCTTGTGTATAGAATGTTCAGAAACAAGGTCTTCTCGATCGGTTTGTTTCTTTGAAGTTGAACCGTGCCAGTTACGTAGTATGGTTGCAGTTTTGATTGCGTTTAGCCTTGTCAGGTGCGCTCGTTCCTAGGCTTTTTCTGCCTTCACAGTAAGGTTAGAGGATCTTGTATAGAAATTTGAGCTCGGCTCGAGCCTTCGACCCAATACGATTGTGTGTTTGTTATGTATGTATGTATGTGCGTGTGTGTGTGGTGCGTGCAGTTTAACATACGCAACTCTCCGACAGCCTTGTAATATACCCGACCGTCTTTTAGAGGGAAATCACAAAATGTGTTAAATAAAAGTATCTACCTTGTGTGCCATTTTCTAAACACTGTTTGACTGCGTTGTTGGTGTCACATTTTCCTGTCTGTCTTCTACATTCTTTGTCGCTTTCAAACAGTCTAAACAAACTTCAGTCTGTGAAGTCCAATTAGTTTTTTACCACAACTTACTCTCGCTCTCTGATTGGTCGATTTACCGTGGTAAATAAGAGTCCAGACAACGATGCAAACGACAACAAAGCTTTGCTTGTTTTGGGGGATTTTTTTTGTTTTTGTTTTTGTTTTTTTTTGTTCGGGATTGTTATTAAAAGGTTTTGACATTTCGAACAGCTCCCGATACATCTTGGCCATCTTTAGCCCCAAAGCAAAATATTTTATCAATCAGTATCGTTATTCCTATTCCGGAGTAGAACCAATCGAACGCACCCTTGCTTGTTCTTTTCGGGTCGATCCGATACGGCTTGCGTCAGCAATCCCGAAAACTGTCTTGTATGCATTGACATATTGGGAGAAGTACATTTTTAAAATTCAAACTAGTGCGTCGACACTCCCACTAATGCAACAGAACGAATTCACTTTGGACCAAAGTCGCAAAAGGGGGCCCGGACCTCCTTAGTAAATAACTGAAATATTGACTAGTAATTTCGCGAGATATTTTTAAACTGACCAACGCCTGACTAAAATTGACTCTTTGCTCCTCCCCTGGGGTAAACTTTGACGGGCGCGGCTACCAAGTGAAACAAAATGGCGAGTGGCTGAGTCGGTCGGGCAACGGCTCGCTTGTTTGTGATGGGAGGCTGTCCGGGGCTAGTGGCATGGATTCAGCATCGTCCTGACAAGCTGAAGCTGGAAATGTACCGGCACTTTTGAAGGTATGTGGTATAATACGTTCTTCGAGTGCAGAATTATTAGTTGTAGATGCTATAGTTTGCAGTTTGTGGCCTTGATCAGCACATCCCCAAGCTTTACAACAAACCTTTTGGAAGGGATCAGCATTTTAGAAGCCGAGAGGGTCAGTCTTGTCGAAACCCATTAGAACTCTGCATTGTCATGGCGAATTAGGTATATTCAAACCAACAGAATATAAAGTCTGTCTCAAGAACAAGGAATTCAGGGTATTCTTGAGGTGCAATCAGTCCTTGGATATTCAGAATACAAAGACACCACGGCCATGTTGGTTCCGAGCACTATGAGACTAATGAGCAACCTTCAGTTGAACTATAAGTGAAGTATCAATCATCCAACATGGCCGCCATGACGTCACGTGCACACAAAGAAATCCCAAAACAAACCTAATCCATGTTACTTAGACGACTGGGGCGAGAACAGCATTTGCTGTTTTTTGTTTGCTTCATTTGCCTTCAGATGCTAGCTGCTGGGAAATAATCCCGGGAAGGGGGGGAGGAGTGATCCCACATAAAAATGACCGGGATGATCGTCGAGAACTTTTGTTTTAACCTCTAAGAGGTACTAAAACGGGCGTGGCTCAAGCTTATTTTAACCCGTGAAAGGTACCAATAAAAGCATACCAAGAATTTAAAGTTTCGGTACATTTAATTGCTATAAAGATGATATCATGAAGCACTTTATCCCTTGCTTCAAAAAAAAAAGTTCATTCGACTGACACCCGACCCCTAACTGTACCACGTCACATAAAAATGTCAGCGTTTGATGTTGAGCACCCTAAGCGGTACCAAAACCCGTGATTTTGACCCCTTAGAGGTACGATGAGCATCCCCGCCCTTTTTTATTGGGAGTCTCACCTCCCCCCCCCCCCCCCCCCCGGAGGAATTAATGTTTGCACAGTATAAAGTTAGGAGTGACCTCTAGAACCAGTTGCTATAGTAACGCTCACTCAAGCTTTTAACAACTCAACCCCAACTTTAAACCCGGTTCAGTGATATAATTGACATGCTCAAAGATCGAGAGCTGTCGTGCAGCAAAGTATAACTTGTCTACCGTCTATCAGACCTTATAATCGGAAAGGCGTTCTATCTACTCTCACTCCCAAGCTCAAAATGTAGGTTATCTCAACCTTTCAAGAAGTAAATGTACGACTGATGTAGTGGAATTTATAGTTCTGTCAATCAACCTTCATCTGCATGAGCCAGGTATCAAAATTCAAGTTCTCCAGAGTTACTATTTTATATTTTTGTGGTGAGAAACTAAAGGAGAAAATTGAAGTTGATCGGCCTTGGGAGTCAATAGGTCAACTAAATCTGTGTTTCACTCCGCGACCTCCTCCATCGCTCGAACATTTTGCCGATGTTCGGCCTGAACCTGCTGTTTAAGGCGCTGTTCCGGAATCCATCAAAAGTGCTATCTGTTTCCGAGACGCGACGCCATGGGCGCAAAACAACATTCTTCAACGCCTTCTGGAAATCCGCCTTGAAGAACGTGAAGAGTAATGGGTTGGCTAGCGACGTGCTGTATTTGAGAAACAGTAGAGTGACATTCAGCCAAAAAGGCAGCTGCATTGCAAACTCGTGCCCAAGGTCCACAAACAGCGTGAGGAAGAAATAAGGAAACCAGCCCACTGTGAAGCAGGTAACCATGGAGATGTAGACAACTAACACCCTCTTCTGTTGGAGGATTTTTTTTTTGGCTAGTCGACGGCCGCTGTTTGCTCTCCTCCGAGTCATCTGTTTCCTCATCACTTCGCCTCGTTTTATGACCTTGTACATCAACACGAAGGCGGCGAGGCTGCACACGTAAGGCACCAAAACGAACACCAAAAGGAGCGTACCGCTGTACACCAAATTTATGTCCTGCATGTTCTCCGTTTCGTCCCAGGCTATTTGCACGAGAGCGGCGGTCAAAGAGGAGGCCCATGTGAACACAGTGACAGTGATGAGTCTTTTTTTAGTTACGATGCTATTGTGCCTGAAGGGCCTGGATATCTTGAGGTAGCGTTCCATGACTGCACTGAAAAGGTGTAGAATGGAGGAGATGGATAGAAATCGTTGGCAGATGTCCATTCCCAGGCACAGCTTGTCATCGTGGACCATATTACAGCTGATTAACAGGGGAACTCCCAACAGACCCGAAAAAAGATCCGAAGCGGCCAGACTTATGAGAAAGTAGTTGGTCTTGGAGCGTAGTTTTGGTTGAACTAATGCCAAATAGAAGACTAAACTGTTCGCGAATACGATCAGTAAAGCTAGCAGGCCGAGGCAGATGAATATCAGCAGCATCTCCGACGTTATTGAAGAGTCTTGCGGGTTGAAGTTGGTCTCATTGGGCGACACTGAGTTGGCATTCGATATTGCAGCTGCTCCCGTTGTCATCAATGTGACTGCCGTTGTCATTGCCATTGCCGTGGCCGTTGCTGTTCTGTTCCTGTTGCTGTTGCTGTTGCCGTTGCCGTTGCTGTTGCTGTTGCTGTTGCTGCGAAGTCAGTTATATAAACCAGCCCTCTGAGGGAGATAAGAAAAGTAATAAATATACAGGTCAGTTCGGCCTAATTCTGCACCAGGTAAAGTTTGACACTTTGTCAATATACGAACATACTACTGGAAAACTGGAACAATTTTCTTTTCTTTGTTTGCCTATTGTCCGTGTGACTGTTTGCCAACCCTTGTCTATGGAGCGAGGATGTGCAGGCATGTTTGCCCAATTGTAGAGACATTTTGTGCTTTCAAGATGAAGACGGATAGACGAACCACAATGCGAACCAAGTCAACTCATTGTCCAAGGCAAATCCTTAAAATTCAATTACACATATTTCTGAGTATAGGCAGCCGGACATGGGCAGCCGGGATGTTAGAACGAGAACAAAATGTGACGCAAGAAAGATACACATCACAGACACCGCGTACCGCAAAAAATGAGTTGTACACCCGCGCAATCCCGGCTTAAGTCCTTTAATTAGCATTGCCAGGAAAACGTGTTTCTCAACCACATCCGATTCCTGGAATTCGCCCAAGGCCGTATTAAGTTATTAGGAACCTGTCACTAATTATCGACAGGGGTCTAGGGGATTTTGGGAGTGAGTCATACATACATTTCTCTATTCTGGTCTGTCAATGATTCTATGTTTATGGCTGACGAATCGTCAATTGATAGCATTTTATACGTTTCTGATTTTGGACATGACTTGGATAGCTATTAGAAAGCGCTGTTCTGCTAAGGCTTCGATAATTTCCGCACAGTTTTAAGATAGCTCAATTCTCGGTTTCGATAAATACTTGACAGATTTTAATGCCGCACAGGGTGGGAAAAATTTAATCAGTAAATTGTTAAGTATTAAAGTAAAGATGCATACATAAATATAATCAATGGTAAACTTCAAAACTGTCCTGATCCTGTGTTCCTTAATTTCATAAGTCATTTTGTCTTTGCCTGGAGGTTGTCGCCCTGTCTACAAGTCTGTCTGTATCGTTTTTTGTCTCTAACAAATTACATGTACAAGAGATTAAGAAAGATCCAAAGTTCGACACCATAGCCACCATCAAAGATGAAGACATGTAGCGTAGGTCCCGCATCAGCTGTCAGTGAATTACTAGTGAAATAATGATTGAATTTTAGCACAGTATATGGAAACTAAAACAGAGCTACTCCTCGGAGGTCCTTAAGCGCACGCTCTCCCGAGCTGGAACGCAAAAGCGTGAACGAAACTCGAACCGAAATGTATAAGAGACACGAAATAGCTCTCACTGCAAAGCTCTGCCTTCATATCATTTACGAATTGTCGAGGCTTGGTGCATGACACAGGAAAGTTTTTAGTGTGAATGCAACGCAACGACGTCACAGTACACTGGCTGCGATAATCGAGTGTTTACATTATAATATCACAAACTACACAATGATAGAGAACCAGAACGTACACTATAAACTCTTATTGTACACACCTGATTCGGCGGAGCCCTCTGCAGAACTTTCAGATGTCAAAACCTGGGGTGAGTTCGGGTCATGATACCAGCTTATATTAACATAATGACAACTCCAAATGTTTTGGCTTAGTGTGAATAAATGATTTAGAATTTTTCCTAATTACCCTAATTACTTTCGACCATTGAAGATCTAGGAAGTTAATGAGATCTTCGGAATCCAACTGCTTCCCACCCTTGAGGTTTATATTCTTTACCAGTTTAATTTTCGGTTAAAAGAATTCCAACTGAATCTATTGCAGCTAGAGTTTACTCAAACATCGTGTGAGCAAGTCTCGACTAGTTGCTTGCCAGTGCAATGGCATGTAAATCCTTGTCAGGTGTTAAGACAATAGTTGAGTAAATACGGGTTTTGCATATAGGGTGAAGCAGCTCTCATGAGTACTAGTAATCGCGTTTAGAGTCGGCGTAATTGCAGTGAGCCACTTATAATAATAGGTTGTCCCTGTTGTGTAACTAAGCGCCAAGGAAGCGAAAAAGTGCTACGAAAGAAAGCAAATAAGCGTCAGTAAAAATGATGGTATAACTTGAGGAAGTAACCTTCCGTCATCTGAAATGACCAGAAGGCCAATGGAGCGAGCAGAATAATGTAACTGGGTAGACATCACTAATATGATTGAGTTGTACAATAGTTATGTGATGAATATTTTAGAAGGAAACAAATAAATTAGTTTCATATAATTTTATGTGACCCTCTAACCACAGTCCTTTGCGCGCCGACTGATTTAGGACCTCGAACATTCGACAGCGTCAACAGTGGGCGATTTATTTCCACTCGTTTAACAAGAAGCTTAGTTTTATTTAGCTTAAAAGTGCTACTTTGCCAACTGACTTTTAATTAAAATGTGTTTTAAAATGTTCGAGAATGGAACCAAAGCCACGTCTTGGATATTAACTCGCATTTAGGTGCAAACAAAAACATGATTGATTGGATTAATAGCTTAGAGCCGATGTTTTGTCGTCAAGCAAGCTAAATTTAAAGACGTAACTACGTCTAGAATTAATTACATTTGAAAGTGGAGTTGACGTAAACCTTCCAGCTGAATTTAATTGGGTCACTATAGTGATTCGGCTCATGAAAACGAGAACTACATTAAATACATCTAAAGCAAAAACAAATCGTATTTCCTACAACAGTTTTGTGAGGATGGGTACGTCACAAGAATAGCACAAGGTAAAGGACAGCCCGAGAAACAGTCAGTCAGGGTCAAACCAGTTTGTTTTCAGGTGAACGACATTACCAGAACTTTCCCTTCTAGATGGCTTAAAACGATACTAAGGTCCCTGTCAGTTTGAATTCGCGAATGAAAATGATTAGGATTCGAAAAATCGGCGCTCAGGCTACTAAAATTAAATTCCTTGGATCGTTTTTGTCGGTAGTAACAAGAAGAATAGGAACAATTAAAGTAGAGAGTGGGGGAAGGAAAGAGCGCGAGAGATATCATGCCACCTGTACCAACAATCAGGTGGATCAACTGAAATAGAATTAACATTTGATAGTTTGACTGTGCCAAAAACTTGCGAGCCACAATTTTTTCCAGAGTACCCACTCTTTTATGGACCATAATCTACTTTTTTTTTCTATTATCATCATTATGAATCTTTTTGTCCTTAAGGTAACACTAATTGAAAACTACTCATTGGCGTTTGGTCGTAATATTATCCACAGATAAAATAAACATATTCACCTATATAAGGCTCGTGCAACTCAGTACATACCACATACAATGTATGGTAACAATTGTACAGAAACTTGTTCTTCGCTGTGTATAGGCGTCAGGAGCACCGCTGGGCATAAGGCAAAAGTTACACAACTGATTTATTGCAAGTGGCGACGGGACTATAAATATTTATTCAGACTCGATGATGAAAATTCTCACAGCTGATCAGTACTGTCTGTTAGTCAGTTTTGTGCCTTCCCGACGATTTCTATGTAAATTTGTCGGTTCGATACCGCCCACAAATGCAATTACACTTCATTGCAGTTAATGCTTTGTCGGGCAGCAGCATCTGACGAGCAGCCGACACCTATGCATTCTTATTTTACAATGATATTTCGTGCGACTGGTGTTAGATTTGTCTAGAATCTTCGTAGTTCATAAAAAAGTGTTTGATAAATGAATCGAAAAAGCGACACGCCAAACATCTGATACCCCAGCAGGAGTTAAACAGCCTGCGAAAGCAAAAGGATAGTTCCTGTTTGCGACGCCGAACTCATACCGTCTGCGAAACTCAGCCGACAAACGACTTCCGTGACGTTAAATGCTTTGACCAATCAAGATTTAGCTTTTAAAAAATCAAGTAAAACTGGTGCACCGTATGAACCATAGCGCTTGTACTGCGCAAGTCTTTTGCAAAGTCTCTGGTTTTCAGGGCTGTTCGGGAAACGCGGGTTGCGGGGTCTAAAAGAAAAAGAACTAAAAAATAGCTAGTGAATGAGAAAACAATCACCGTGGTTTCCGGAAACCCGGCTTACTTATGCTGCCGTAGTCGCTGGCCGTTGGCGGTCCCACTGGTCCTCAGAGTATAGAGGTTCGTTACATTGGAGTTCCACTGTAATTAGATCAATCTTTTTCCTGTTTTTACTGATAGCATTGATTCAGAATTTCATTTCATTTCACTTCGACCTTCGACAAGCCGTCACCCTCGACCCTCGACATAAATGTTACGCATAAATGTTACGACATACCCTACATATTTTTAGTTTTTTTCAGTGCTGTGATTGAAGACAGATTTAACCTGCAGGAAAGAAGCCAATTCAAATATAATCTTTACTTTTTCTGTTTTTTGTATTTTTTCCCCCCAATTTCTCGTTTTTCTCGTCTTTTTTAGATCCCGCACCCCGCGTTTTCCGAACAGCCGGTTTTCAGCTTGAAGTACCTCAGTGTACAGCTGTCCCAGTTGTTCCTTTTGTGATCTTTTACTGGTCGCTGTACAAACAAAGCATTTGACGTCACAGAAGACAGAATTTGGCCTCGCAAAGCAACGTGCGGAAACTTCGTCTGTTTTCGCAGGCAAGGATTTCACAAGATTTTCTGACTGCCGGACTACAAGATGATCTTCATGCAATCACAAAACCATATTATTTTGACACCAATTGGTTTGAAATGTTAATCTAAGAAGGGACCTGAGGCAACTAAAATTTTCGAAATCGGGAAATTAAAGGGTCGCTCCTAAAGAAGAAGAAATTGCAAGATTAACGAAAATTTCATGTAATTAAAGGTATTTGTGTTTATTGGCAGTGATGGACAGTCATCACCAACATATGCAAATTTAACACTTTTGCAAACACAGGCAATCCCGACAATAAGACGCACTTTTTAGCGCTTGTACGTTGGTAACAGAAATGACTGATCGATCCTGCTTCATTAAAAACGAGCGCTTGACTAGCGAGCATCTTTCACGTTTTTTCCAAAGACTTCGATAAGATTCGAATAAGAGGACTGGCTCAAAAACCGAAACCAGACATTTCTGAAGTGAGTCCATGCCTTTGTGTTTGTGTGGTCTGGTGGATATTTTTTTATCGAAGCCCAGTGATTCAGTGAGGCTAGCCCGTAACCGTAAACCTTACAAACACAACCGTCAAATCACTTGATGCTGCGTAAAATCACATCTCCTCAAAATTCGAACGAAGTGAATCTGCAGTGAAAGTTCGATCAGTATCAGGAAGCAAATAGAAAGTACGTTTCAAATTTCTAAATTAAATAACGTCAGTTTTTCTTTCTTGGCATTCAACGCAAATTAATAGGTAAAGGTGATAGAAAAAGCGAGTTGATAAGAATTTACTTTTCTTGACATTTTAAAACAACAACACGATTTTTGTTGTAGCGGAAAGTACCCTTGTGATAAAGCCTCTTTTAAAACATTTAAAAATTTTACTGATTTGCGCCAGACTTTTCTTATCTGTTTTTCAGTGCCTCATAACGTCCTGTGAACACGCAGTAACAAGTGAATATTCAAACCGTACTGCCAAAGACCAAGATCAAAATTGTAAAGTTAAAACTGTGCTATAACCGAATAACATAGCCTTGGCATTAAAATGCGAAACAAATAAGCACAGTGAATAGTGCTAACTTCATACCGGCAGACACAACATATACGTCCGTAAAATAAGTAACGCCACATTCCGTTCAGCGGCGACATCTCGAACGGCGTTCGTTCTCAGTTAATGGCTTTCCTGAACTCAGAAGTGCTTCCGCATGGTATACTTGCTTATCAAAAATAGTTTTTGACAATGGAAAAAAAAAAAAGAAAAACAAGGTTTGTTCATCCCAAATTTCCGATGCGTTTCAATCAGTTTTAAGAAAAGAATGAACACTTATACTGACCGTATACGCCTGCAGTCGAAAACCGAGCTTTTCACGGGACAGCTTGTGTCGTATAAACTAATTAAATCACTGTAGAGGGAGTCCGTTTGTCTCGTTTGATAACTGATAACGGATATAATAGGTTCCAAACAACTTGCAATATAACGAGATTAGGTGCGAGCAAGTCGTGCACCCATTCATATTATTTTCTTTGAAGTTCGACTTTTCCCGTCATTTATTAAAAAATATATATAGCCAGTTTGTATTGAGTAAAGAAAACATTTTGTTTTATGAAGTTCAGACTCCTATAAATATAACTCTAAAAGAGTATCCGACAGGAAGCTGTGTGATATTGCGATAACACCATGTTCCACTAGGATTTTACACCTTTTTTTAGAATCGAATTTCGGAGTTCAGTCAATTCACTGGGCTCGCGTAATAAACTATCGTATCAAGTGTAACCGCCTACGAACCCGCAATAACTATGGCTTGACCCGGCACACAAGGCACGGACGATCAAATCAGATACTATACGAATGAATCGCCCAGTTCTGGACCTAGTTCATCATGAGAAGTTTGTTAGTGTTTAATTGTGCCCTTAATTTAAGAACATAGAAAACAATAAGTGTCCGTTTGTGGGGTGAATCAGGTGTTAATGGCTGCCGAGCCTCGAGTTGTTTGTACTCTCCTAATCCATGAACTTATTTCGAAGAGCTATCTTACTATATCATTTTACGCCAAACCCACAAGATAACGTTGTACTGATGAACAGTATAACAAATACAAATACTTGATTAAGTCGAGAAATCTACATTTTGTGTAAAAATAAAAAATAAAAAATAAAAAAGGAAAGAAAAAAAAACAGCGTTACCCAAAACCTTGTAACGTTTAGCCTAATGCTCGCATAACCGTTTTACTGCCATGTTATTATTGTTATTATTTTTTTACTTCCAATATTAAATTAAAAGTACGCAAAAAAATATGAAATCTGCTCAAAGGATAATTTTCGCGAGCCGGGGCGGACGATTTAGGATTTGAGGAGTCCAGAAATATCCTTTACCACGAGATATTTGGCGCATAACTCTTTCAGATAAAGAATCTCAAGTTTACGTTGTAAATATTCTTTCGCCTTACTGCAACAAAATATAAGGTGACTCTGCAGGCTATATTTCTAGGTGTTGATTGTTCTCGGGCCACAGAAGTTCAAAACAGCGTGTGAATTTACAGAGAAAGCGGCAGCTGAAAGTGGAATTTGACCCGAGTGTCCACGGGACGGTGGACTTCCAAGTTCTTCGATGTCCAACAAAAACGAAACATTATTTCCACACTATATGTAGTGTCAAAGTTTAGGGGAGTTAAAAAAACCAAACTCTAAATATTGAACAATTTTCGATTTTTTGCAGTCCGTTTCAAATAAGAAAAAGAAAACAAGAAGGAAACGATGATAGATAGTTTATTTCAACGCTATACTACTGACTTGTTGTGATATAAGTTCTGTGCAGTTCAGAACAAAGCCTTTTCTGGTGGTTTATAAGTTTCTAGTCATGAATGTAACGGTCACTTGGAGTGCATAAGCCGAACGACGTAAAATTTCGTGCGAGGTAAGGCGTTTTTGGATTTCCTTGTGCACACTGTTTTATCAAACAATGAAATCTTAGAAGTCACTGCCATAAAAAGTTAAACAACCATGCAGTCTACATATTTTAAACTGTTTCACTCAGCTCGGCAAAACGGCACAGATTTCCGTTTTTAGGATGAATACTCCTAACACTTTGAAATAAGCCTCTGCGGCTTCTATTTTTTCAAAGTTTCTCCACTCGTTTCATATACACTCAGTGGATAATCGAGCCCGCACTGCATCAGTCAGCGTTGACCTCGTACCCAGGGCCGTCGCACTGAGTTTTACAAACATTGTGCAAGCTTCTTTCTACGCGGTAGTGCATACAGACAGGTTTATAATGGCAGCTCTTCCCTACACGTAGTCTTTTCCTCTTTTGCTTCTAAATTAAGAGCAGTACGGCGAGACACGTGACCGCAAGAGCCAACCCCGCGTGACTCAGACCAACTTCCCCCGACACCTTCTGTTCATTAGAGACTCCCTTATAAGAAGAGTCTATGCCAGCATTCCATGAAGGGCCGGTATCTGTAAGAAAAAGAGAAGCCAAGCGAAATGCGTTCAGTTTAAAACATTGGCTGACATTCTTATGTTTCTTTACCTCTGGCATCGCCTCCTTTTCACAAATGACACTTTAAGTGGCCTTCATCTTCCCGTCAAAAATGGGATATTGAATTTGATAAAGTAACGCTAGTTATACGCACCTTTCTGAGGTTGTTCGTTTCCATTAGGCTCGATCACTCGATATGTCACATGAAAACCTTTAGCCGTCGTCCAGTCATCATTATGAAACCTGACTCGCATATAACGATCGGTTGACATTACACTCTTTGGGAGCTCGTTTCCACAATACTTGCCCAGCAACGAGGACGTGTCTAATAATAAAAAAAGAAACGCGAAACATTTGGAAAAAAAGTCCAAGAAAGTTATAGTTTACTATAAATTGCCCTAATTCATACAACGAAGTAGTTTTCCGTAGTAATAATGGCACCCGATGTATAATTTACAGAAAACTAACACAGTAATAGGTGGATCATTCGAGAGAACACCCCACATTGACAAAAAAGGTGTAGCAGCATTTTGAGCTTCAAAAGTGCCACGTACCCAACTGGCCGTCCCTGATTTCGAAGTAATCAAGGCACTGGGAACCATTTGGCGGCTGCAGATCGAAGTCATTAAAGTCCAGGACAATTTTTGTCTCCGGATTGGCTGCCAAGATCCAGGTACAACTTTCACTGGTGCTGTAAGGTTTTGGGTAATCTGGTGACGTCAGATTCCCGTTCCCACTTGCCAGGATTACGTCACCACAACCTGTGCGTAGAGTGAATAACGTACTGATCCGTTTATTTGAACCAATCCTGCTCCCTTGACCCAACTTTTGACCTTTGACTCCACTTTTGACTGAGCTATCAACTATGAGGAGGAAATATTTTACCTACCGAAAGTCTCGGTTTTGTACTTGATATCGACGCCGGCGACATCCATACCCGCTTTAAGACTGATTCCTATCAACAGCTGCGAGGAGGCTCGCATTGCGTAGACTGGTGGGAGGTCCGCTCCACACAGCTCGTTCTTTCTCTCGCTCATTCGATCGTGAAGCAGCACTTTGCCGTGATTGCAAGGAATGTCGAAATAGGCAAATCGGAGTATGATCACGAGGCCACCGATACTCGGTGAAGTCGGCTTTGATATCCAAGTACAGTCACGTGATTTATCCAGCGAGCCCCGGATGGAGATAGTGCCAGGCTTCATCGGGGAAAACGTGCCTCCGCATTCTGAAAAAAGAATTAGCAGTATGACGTGTTGATAGATTAGGAACGAGAATTAATTAAGCGAGAATAGTGCAAGAGTTGGTGATGTAGTTACTGAGAAAGAAATATATATTCTGCACCCTTAGGGCAAGATTTTTTCTAAAACCAAAATGCTAAAGCTTAAAAATAAACCAGTTTTGTAATTAAAGAAACGGCCTGATGACTACATACGGTGCGACTGAAGTACTAGAACTCTATACTCTAAATTTAAGAAAAGAAACATAATCAAGTACTCAAGATCGCCGTTTTGGACGTAACTCTTTAACGTACACTGATTGACCATCAACTGACTGTGTGCCTATGCACGTGAAACATTTCCACGACAGGAATAACAAAAATTGAAGGGCACATTTACCTATGGAATAAGAACAGCCGTAGAGTTCTGCTCGCAGACACATGTGACTGTACATGTAGGGATAGCTTCTGTAAGCCAGGGGAATTATGCGGATCATGTTGGCTATGATCGGTACAGTGAACACATTTTTTACGGGCGTGCCCGCGTCAAAATTAGCCTTAAATACCTGTAGAGACAAGTGCACGTTTTAGTCCAGCAGTTCGGTAGAATAAAAGAGAAAAAAGGACAAGATACACGGGATGCAAGATATGTTATACAAGAATGAGAACGCGAAACGAAGCACAAGAAAAACGGCCAACTGAACAATGACTGAAGCATCAATAATACGTTTTCTTTATTCCTCAAACGCCTGGGAAGGATATAGAGAACAGTATGGAAAATTTCAATTGATTCAAGTCTAAATTCTCTTTATTTTATTCATGCAGTCCTTTCATAAATGGTAGGAAAAATCTGTATTACAAAAGTCAGATGTAAAGATCGAAGGCAGAAAAATTTCACGTTCAAGACTGAAAACAAAAGCCCCCGTTAGTATATAGATGAATGATATTTCACCAAATATTTTACAGATCATCACCGTGAATTGCCCGTTGCTGTTGTTGCTCCTGGCGTTGTTGTATGGGACCCAGTAGGAGCCTTCATAGCTGTAGTCCACTTTGAAGCTGGCTACAAAGCCAGTATGGAGAGCACCTTGCAGGTAATAGCCCTGTGGAAATAATATACTTTTCGTTGGTTGGTCTGTACAGCAGCCTCAACATTTCTTTGGTTAATCTTAGTGTGCAGCTACGTAATGATCATTTCATTGGCTAGTAATATTTCCAAACATTTCATCGGTTACTTTGTATGGCTACGTATTATTACTTTCCTTGACGTTTTCATTGGTTAGTCTGTGAAGCTACGTAACATTCCTTGGCATTTTATTGCATATATGGTCACAAAATCATATCATATACTGCATTATATTAAATGGTATTTAACCAATCACCTGCGTTGCTACCGCTGTCACCATGGTGAGGTTCAAGAGGTCGATCTGGAAGTATTCGCCCACGACCATGTTGTAGCCTTGTTGCTGGTCGAAGAGAACAACAATAGCGAGGTAGGGTTATTACAAAAAGATAATATGTGTTGTCCACTGTCTACCTCAGTCCTGTGTGTATCTGCTTCTTACCTGACTACACCAACCGTACGGTCCATTAAGACGCCCAAAGCTAGGGTAAAGGCGAATTTGCGTACGACCAATAACTGTGATAGCATGGGAGGACGCCGATAACTGAGAATTTTGAATTCGTCCGTCTTCCAGACCTAGAGACGCGTTGCATTCTGAAACAAGGAAAATTAAAATTGTTGACAAATTTGCAGAAGGTAATAATAATATAACAGGCATTTTTGAGGTGCTAGTATGCGAAAAATGTCGGCACTTTATAAGAAATGGGCAGCATGTGTGCATGACGAGGGGATAACCACTTGCTGGTAAAATTGTTTTGGATTGAAGCTGTTGATGTTGACCAACACGATTCAGTTTCAGTCCGCTTGTGGGACGAGAACAAATACATACCTGTATGGATTACAATGCCGAAATTCTGAACATTTGAATAACTTCCCAAAACCCACGTGGTTTGTAAAGCACAACTTACCTCTGGAGTGGGAATAGTAGATCACACGAAATAATCTGTTCTGGACCTTTGGTCGTCTCTGCCGCGATTTCAAATGGATGTACAACTGATTTCCTGAAGACACGATCACCGGCGGGAGATTTTGACTGCAGTAACTTCCTGTGGGGTTACAGCCAAATAATAGCACAAACGTTTTAAAATATATGTATGTAGAAATTAGCATTAGTACAGTAGGTAGCTGATCCAGCAATAAAAGTTTCTATTACATGGTGAACAGTAGAATGCCCTAGGCCATGTCCACACACATATCCGTTTTCGTTTCAAAAGATATTTTTTCTATTTTAAGAAATTTCTCCGTCCACACGATAGCGGCGTTTTCGATTCGTTTTTGCTCGTCCATACAAAAACGCGAAAACTAATTAAAAACGCCAAAAGCCTTAACAGAGCATGTGCGCACAAGCTACTTCTTGTGTAGTTTGCTTGAGTTCAACAGAACAACATTAAACAATAGAACGTTTTGAAATTAGACCTGGTGATGCGATTGTCTGCCATGTTGAATAGGCTTCTGATGGTCTGGACCCAATTGCGTGAGGTTAGCGTTTTCGAAAAGTTCCGTTTTCAGTTGTCTACACGTTTTTAGCTTGAAAATTTAATTCACTCAAAAATACTAAAATATGATTTTCTCAACAAAAGCCTCTAAACGTCCTTACAAACTGAGAAAATGATGCTCAGAAGGAAAACATCTGCTATGGAACGGTTTAATTAAATTTACAAGTGCGCCTATCTAGCGCGACGGAATTTTCGGGACGTTTTCCAAGAATGTGCTAGACAGCCAAACTTGGGTTGCATGTGGCAAATGACCAGCCCTGCCAAAATATAACTACGACCTCATACAAATTTGCGCCGATACTTTGATGCTTTATCAGCTGGAAAAGCAAAGTTCTGTCTGTAAAAACTAAACAGCTGTCGTGAACAGAGCCATATTGCTCGCCATGACGTCGCCAAGCTATATAAACGAATGCAAAATCATAATTTTCACAAACATACGAGGACAGTTGTTTACATGGAGCTATATCACTGAAGACGAAGGCTTTGTAATTTGAGGCTGTTTACTTTGCTGGACGTGAAACCCAAGGCGTTCTACGACAAGACAAACATTGGTGAGTTTTGAATAGTATCATAAATTTGAACAGCAATGCCTGTAAAATGTAAATTGTGTTGAATATTTCCTCCTAAGTCTTAATTACGCTTTCTGTGTTCTTGACTTGATTACTAACGTCTTCGAGAATCAATCTGTTTTTTTTATAAGATACAAAGCCGTTTGCAGTTGAAAAAGTCTAATTTAATACTGAGCCGCTTGTGACACGTCGACTGAATTTTAGATTTCTTGTCGCTGCTTTTGGCCACAAATTTTCTGCAGAGCTGGTTCACTCTCAGTACACATGGATTACTGATACTAACTCACATCAAGAGGGGCTCAAAATTTTTAAGGTTTCGTATTTCTTAAGATTTTCAAATTGGCAGAAGGGGACACAGGTGTGCGGACAAAATAATGCTACCTGTTTACGGACAAGAATGGGTCACCAGCGCTGTAATCAGTATACAAGTTTAAGAAGATATCTGCGTGTCCCCATTTAGTGGTTTTAGTGTCTCCATTGAATGGTGTTAAACTGCTATAATTTTACACTGACACTGATATATTATTATTATTATTATTATAATTATAATTATAATTATAATTATAATTATTATTATTATTATTATTATTATTATTATTATTATTATTATTATTATTATTATTATTATTATTATTATTATTATTATTATTATTATTATTATTATTATTATTATTCTCTCAAGATCCTTTCGAACTTGAATGTGCAAGCCCAGAACTGTACAGCAACCTCGTGTGCTTGGTTCATATCATAAGGTATAGATCCTCGATTGCCCAGTGGCGATACGGTTTTATAATAGTCACGAATGTCCAAACATTTAAAATTAATTTAAACTAACTTCCCCGAAGGTGCAAGCAGAAACGGCACACTGTAACCTTTGGACTCTAAACTAATGAAGAAAGAAAATTATTGTTACCTAGTAACGCAGACTCTTTATTATCACCATCTCTCACTTCCAATGAATCAGTTGAGCACTCTTTATTTGTCCCATTAATGCCCCAGAATTGCGGGAACCGCAGAGATATGTACTTTTCTTTTGTTGTCTTTAATCGCCAGACGCAATCGGAAAAAGCGGGAAAAGCAGCCGGGTAGTTTGGCGAGACAAAATCACCTCTATCTCCTTTCAGATCCCCACCACAACCTGAAAAACAATACAACAAACGAACGAACGAACGAACGAACAAAACAAACAAACAGTCAAACTCGCCTTTGGCAGTGAAATGGTTAACTAATGAAATGCGAGTTTTTAATTATTGCTTCATAAATTAAACTCTCCTATTTAGAGTGCCTGTTACTTTAATTTGCGGCTATCTCTAGAGCTTCAAACTGCTTGTCATTCTTTTACTTGTACTAGCGACTTGAAGGTTTGCGCACGTTTTGCAAGTGAAATCGAGGAAACTCGCCTGGTGTAGATGATGTGGTATAGGACATTTGAAAACCGTAGAATCTTCCTTCATCGTTAGAGGAAAACCTTAGCTTTACTCGGTTACTCTTGGAGACCACGACTGGCTGAATCGTCACACAGTACCTGAAATCACAAGAACGAAAACCTCACCGTGGATTAATCAATACCTAACGAAAAAATGGATTTTACGTAAACAGGAAAATTCGAAGAAAAAAAGAGAAAGGGTTTCAGGCAAAACTTTTGAATAAATGAAATAATCAACAAAAACGGACGTCAAGTTGAATCTTTAAGTTGTTGATAAAATGGCGAAGCAGAATTGTTAAAGGGATAAACGAAAGAAAGTCTAGACAAAGGTAAAATATAAATAGTTTTTTTAACTTATAGGAGTTATTTGCATGAGGTGAATCCAAAATAATCTGGAAATGTGCAGAACTGATCGATTGCTGATTTCGGTCCCCATCACAAAATATATAAATAAAAAAAAATTAACAGAAAATAGACCAGATGAAGACATACGAATTTCTCTTAAAAGAGTAAAATGAAAATGGATTGCCAATTGCATGGCTGAACGAGCACTGCAGGCTCACAAAGGAATGCGGTTGAGTAATTTAACTTACGTTCCTAGCTTGGTTTCGTTGCCGTCCGCTCCGTCCCATATCTCCAGTTTGTCGACACAACTGCAGCTCCGCTGACCACTCTCACTGCATTTATATTCTGTCCGCAAGGCACCGAGTGTGAGGCGAATAAACTGTCCCTGGGGCACAGTAATGGTCCACGTGCAATCCTGGTTGCTGGGATACGGAAATAGCGGGAATCGTGGGGAGTGAACAATACCTGAGGGATCAGTTAACTCGCCGCCACAACCTGAAATCAAATGATATACCATAATTGAAATAAAATGGCGGAAGATATTCCATATATTTCATAGACCGCCTCAGTTGTTGTTCGTTTATATCTAAGGGTCTGGATTTCTGGCTGCTTAATAACGCATTCTCTTTATGTGGTATACAACAATGGGGGTCAAAATACATTAATCCGAGAAAGGTTGTGTTGATAAGAGTTATTTCAAAATGTAAAAGGTAAAAGGTAAAAGGTTTGCGGTGGCCCATTAAAAGGCTGCCATATGTTCCAATTTAATGGAAGGCGAGGCAATTTGCATTCCATATTAAACTAACATGTGTTATCAAGAACCGCTTGGCTCCAGCAGTCGTGTGTGAGTTAAACTTTATATTATAAAACTACCCACACGATACGGTGTGGTTAGGGGAAGCCAATCACTTAGCTGCAGGCAGTCGGCGACCATACGACAAAACATTTTAAACTGTAAAATGTGGGCACTTAATGGAGGCGTATTTGAGATTGGCAGGATATCTAAAAAGCTAAAAAGTATTATTGTTAAATCCTTGAATCGTTTTCGTATAGACTGCTCTTGCACCGCCATGACGGTCAACAATTGACGTGGTACAACATGAAGGATTAAAGTGAGTACTATGCTCCAGTATCCTTTCTGCAAATCTAATAGATATAGAGAATAATACATGGTCGCGCGGAGGTATGAAATTTATCTTCGAGTGTTCATCTCGATATCTCACGAGATGAGCGAAGCGAACGAGTATTAGCGAACCATTAGTAAAAGAGTATTAGAAGCGTCCATGTATCTGTTTGCTTTATAAACTCTGGCGTGATACAGAGATTTTCACCACTAAGAAATGCGAAAACATCCAAAAACACTGCTTGGCTGATATCAACACACGTACAAATATCGTATTTTTACGTGTGTTCAGATACGACATTTCCCATTGGCGGAAATCTCTGTTAAAATGTAGAGGTACTACGTTTCTAACGATATACACATGTATTTTGATGACACAGTGATATGTCCAGCCTTGCCTAAGTTTTGAGTTCTGATTTGAGCAAAAGACTTAACAAAAAAAATGTCATAGCCTTTACTGGTTAGCGGCGAGTCTTAACAGGACAAGGACAGCAAGAGTAAAGGCCATTTCACACTGGACGCGTCGCGACACGCTGTAACTGCATGCGACAACGCGACAAAGCCGCGACATAGCGAATGTCGTGCCGCGTCGGGTGTGAATCGGATTGAAGGAATGACCGGGATCTAATTTTGTCGCGTTGTCGCATGCAGTTACAGCGTGTCGCGACGCGTCCAGTGTGAAACGGCCTTAACATTATAATTTTTGACAAAGTGGCCACGTTGTCTGTATCTGATTCAATAGGAACGCATACGTTGTCGTAACTCTTTATACTGGCTTATTGTTCCCATCTTTAAGTTTAGTTTCTATTTCGACTTTCGAAGTTGTCTTCCCTGTAAATTATTAATATTAGACTGAGATATCAACGTTGCCCAATCACTTTTTTAGTCAAATCTTGTGACGTGACTCGCTGTCTGCAAGAGCATGCAGGACCGGAACAAATCCCAAACTTATGTTAGATATTGAAGTCGATGCAACAGGCCTCTGAACTGCAAGGCGAGGGGATATCATTATGCGAATATTATATTACACTATAAATATCATCTTTGTCCCTTTCGTTTGATAGAAACATGTTACGCGGTTCCAACCTTTTTCCTCGTGACTCGTGTATGTAGCGTTAAATCCTTGGTTTTGATAAGAGTCGTCCGAGTAAAACCACACTCGCAACCCATTTCCACTGGACGTGATAACTTTGGGTGGACGCTGGGCACTGCAGAAACTCCCTGAAACGGTAACATACATGCTTCAGTTTGGTTGTCCAGTTAGAGAAATGTCACGGTCGATATACTGAGAGCCTGAAAATTTGATTTCGGTCTTGTACAATTTGTAAACAAAACGTTAAACAATTTTGACACACTTTTTGTGTAATTTTAGCGCCTAAATCAGGCGAGGGCTCCAAGAAAGTGCACGAGTCCACAAATTTGTGTTGTTTTTGTGTCTTTGCCGGGCGGACCAAATTTAAAGCACAAGTTAGGCTTCGGTCGCACTCGCAACTTTAACGACAATAATATCGACATTTGCATCATTTGAAGTGCAAACAGCGCTTGTCACCAGAAATATATGTCGGGAAGTTGCTAGCAAAACATTGAAGAAACCCTCGTATTGTTCTCGATGCTGAGTTATTATCAACTAAACTTTCCAGAGTGCGACCGGGCCCTTAATTGCATAAGAAATGACTAATGTAACACTTAGTACTGCACACTTACCTAAAAGTTCGCTCGTTATTTTGTCACCATCTTTTACCTCTACAACATCAATGCACTTTCCTTTATAACTTTCAACTTCAAACACGTCAAATGACAAAGCAACATAATACCCTGGTTTCACGGTTATCAGCCAGAGACAGTCCACTTTATTAGGATATATCTCTGGAAAGTTTGGCGTCTGAAACTGACCACTGTCCTTGGTCAAAGTATGTCGACATTCTGTTAAATAAATACAACAAAATTCAGTATAAACATGATATTCGTAGATGAAGCCCGAGATATGACTTGTGATTGTTTATTGTACTGCACATTCATGCACCTTAAAAAATTCTCACGGGCTACCGTATTTCACCAAGTAAACACTTTGCGTGATAAATTTACGATTTACGTTAGTCTTTTGGCTTCGATTTTGCATTAGTCAGATATAAAACACCGCGCATTTTTATGCGTCTGGTTCTTGCCTGTTTTCTTCATCCTGACTGCGATCTTTCTTGTAAGGCTGAAGGGTGCGTTTGCAGTTCTCCAGTTACCTTTATTGCCAATTTTTTTTAAATGCTCGTTTGACAAGTGAAACAACTGATGTGAGCTCACTCGTAAATTATGCAGATCTCACTGAGACTCGAATCAGAAGATGCTATCGTATAGGAGATGAAACGAGATGGTGTCGCGATTAGTAGGCTCGCAGGCCTCAGGGAATGAAAGTTGTATTGCCTTTCGATATTCCGCGTGACTTCGAAGATTATGTTTGAAGTCTTGGCGTGTGATCTGTCTTCGCGAAGTAAATTTTGGTCTGACTCGCCGTCACAACTTCTCGGCGTCGAACCAATCAACAATTTAATTCCGGAAAGCGATCCCCCGTTTCTTATTTTTGAATAAATTGGTTAATCATTGATAGTCAAATTAAAAGCTGATGTCAGTAAATTACTCATAAATTATCTTCATGAGTGGTTGCGAGACATTGTCTCCTATTCAGGTGATCAGGAGTGAAAGAAGAAGCAGATATGACGATTTAGTAAAGCTTGCATGGTGGATCGTTTAGAAATATAACATGATTTCCAATCGAACTTAAACAATGAACTGACGGATTTTATATACTGGAAAATAATTTGAAAATATGCTAAACGTTAAATATGACCTATTAAAGTTTGCATTCGAGTTCAAGTTCCAAGTTCAAGTTTTTATGTAAGGCTCCGGTCGCCCTCGTAACTTTAACGACATCAATATCGACATTTGCATCATTTGAAGTGCAAACAGCGCTTGTCACCAGAAATATATGTTAGCAAGTTGTTACCAAACATTAAAGAAACCGTCGTATTGCTCTCGATGCTGAATTATTATCGACTAAACTTTCTAGTGCGACCCGGCCCTAAGTAATCGCATGATTTCGAGTGCAATTTGGAATAAATTAGCACGAGTAAATTTTTCAAAGACCACAAAATTGCACGAGCGCCGCGCGAGTGCAATTTGTGGTCTTTGAAAAATTTACGAGTGCTCATTTATTCCAAAATTGCACTCGAAATCATGTGATTACTTGTTAATAACATGCATACAATAATTTACGTCGCGGCAATCTTTCAATTTCGTTACAATTCACCAGTGTCTCTCAAGAACTTTATTTTCTCGAAAACAGGATCGGAATCGTCCTGGGGAATGAAAATGCACTTTCTGTTTTGTTGGGCTTGCTGTCACAATTTTAATTTCAATTTTTTGCACTCTTAATTTAACATTTCTGCACTGCTAATTTCACATATTTGCACTGTTTGGGATAAACTGACGTGCGCTCATCCAATCAGAATGCAGAAGTTATTGTATGCTTGTTATTAAAGTTTGAACTGAGCATATGTTCAAACACTGATGCCGCGTGGCTGCAGCTGTACCAAGAATGATTTTCAAATGGATCGCTTGGACTGAGCTTCTCAGAAAGTGTGGAGCTGGAGAGATAAGACACTCACGAGGCTCGTGACTGCGTCAAACTTTGTTAGATCAAAACGTCGCTTGAGGCAGTGCACGTGCAAATGCCGCATTCAAGAAAAATTGTATTCTCTTGGCATATAAAATAGCTATAGGTAGATCGTATGCGGCGATTGGTTTAGTTATTTTACACTTATTAATTACGTATTCTAAAATATAACTATGATACTACGCGCTCTCGTGTTCTTCCGAAATCCTGCGTGTTTAGATGAGGCTATATTACACGCCGGAACACGTTATATATTTCTTAATTAATAAGTGTAAAATAACTAAAGCAACCGCCGCATACGATCTACCTATAGCTATTTTATATGCCAAGAGAATACGATTTTTCTTGAATGCGGCATTTGCACGTGCACTGCCTCAAGCGACGTTTTGATCTAACAAAGTTTGACGCAGTCACGAGCCTCGTGAGTGTCTTATCTCTCCAGCTCCACACTTTCTGAGAAGCTCAGTCCAAGCGATCCATTTGAAAATCATTCTTGGTACAGCTGCAGCCACGCGGCATCAGTGTTTGAACATATGCTCAGTTCAAACTTTAATAACAAGCATACAATAACTTCTGCATTCTGATTGGATGAGCGCACGTCAGTTTATCCCAAACAGTGCAAATATGTGAAATTAGCAGTGCAGAAATGTTAAATTAAGAGTGCAAAAAATTGAAATTAAAATTGTGACAGCAAGCCCAACAAAACAGAAAGCGCATTTTCATTCCCCAGGACGATTCCGATCCTCTTTTGCCAGACTGACTTAGAAGACCGCTGCCATCAAGCTTCGTTCACAGACTGGACTGCGGAGTCATTCCGTTTGGGTTCAAAACCCGTTGTCTGTGGTAAGGGTCTACTCATATTATAGTTTAAGGTTAATTTACACTGTAGAAAATGACGATACTGAGACAACTCGACAGAAAAGGGGTCTGGCGTTGAACTGCCGGCTCATACAGATGGTCTTGAGGTACAGTTTGCATAAAAAACGTAGTAATCATTGGCGGACTTTCCTTACTTAATGCTGCTAACATATATTTTGGCTGAAAGTTTGGTCACTAAGAGAGGAAATCCGCGTTTTATCACATGACCGAGTTACCTCGGTAAAATGAACCGGGTTCGCGAGCTCATTTGAAAACGCGTTTTCCTAACTGAAAATTATGAAGAAACATGGTTTTGCTTGTTAAATTGGACTGGCGTGAAACTGACTGTGGAACCACTGATAAGACTTTCATGTTCGTAACAGCGAAAGATTTTCTTATAACTGCTCTACTTGCACCGCCGACACAGAATACTGTCGGCAGTTGAATCGACATGCCGGTGTAGTGCTACATAAAGTAAATGCAATGGTTACGCCCGCGTTGACCTGAGGCTTGTCCTGCGGCCATCATCAGTGTTACGTGCACGCGAAGAAAACCGCGAAAAACAGATTGGTTAGTTCTTTGTTATTTTCTCTTTGTAAAGTTTCCTGGTGACCCTGAGTACATGATTACATGATTGCTGGTGATTGATATCACATTCAGCAACTTGCGGGAAATTAAGATGCAGTGGATCACACCTCTCAATTCAATCAGATTTGTTTAATCCTGGCCTTGTTTCGCTTTAGTTACAGCACGATACGCGAGTCAGTAGTATGTTCTGATAATGACGGACAATTTTTCGTTTTTTTTTTTATTTTTTATTTATTTATTAATTTTTTTTTGAGAATTAAATAATTTAAACCTGTTTAAAATTTCGCAAATGATGCCATGGCCAAAGTAAACATGACAGCAGGAGAGCCTCCTGTGTGCGGCGAAAAAGAGAGAATCTAGCGGGTTACCTGCGAAACACTTTCCGTAAAAAGTATAAGTCGGGAGGCTGTTGGGTCGGGTGAGTTAATACATAAAATAATAATAAGAATCTGTTTTACTATGGATTATAATATTATGAAGGTAGTACCGTCTCCCGCAGTCCTTGCATTTTGCGATTTTTGTGAACGGGAGTTTCAGTGACGTGATGTCTAGTTATGAACGTCAAAACACTTCGAGAAGTCGCCAAAAAACATCTGACAACCTACGATTCGACGTCAGCCGCATTTGCCATCAGTGAGGAAACGCCCACCGTAGCCCAGCTTCTTAACTTACTTCGTCAGAAGTGATTGAAATATAGAAAATCTTCGCCATTTTGCTCTCCGTTTACGGCGGAACGTCAGTCAGTGTTGTCCGACGGCTGCCGATGTGAATTCTTAAAGTCTGCGGCTGAAGATCAAATCACTGAACCGTTTCAAGTTTATAGGTAAGTTGCTTAGGAATGATATGACAAATGTCCAGGGGAATTGTATAATCAATCGCAATGCCATTCAGTTTCAGAAACCATATACTCGTATTTTCTTGTCAGTTCTCGACGGCCTCTCCTATAAATCCAACCTTAATAAAAAAAAATAGGGGTGAAGGGAGGAATTGATTGATGCACATTAATGGGTGAAAGATCCGGGTTTATGCGGTTTATGGAAACCGAATCTTCAGTGTAAAGTCGAGTGTTAACAAACAAGTTTGTTGAGAGTGGTTGTAGTGCTTATAGTACTTTGAGGGAAGCAAGCTGTGCGACACCAGTATCCCAGCCACCCCAGCGTTCAATATTTCCAATGAGATACTGAATCTGGTGCAGCTTTTACTTTGTTGATCTGATCTAAAAGTCGTTTACTCTTTCTCCTTTGAGGTTGAGTTTGAGTTTACATACAGTTCCGATTGATACACGACGACGACTTCATGTTTTGTCACACTGTTGGGGGCCCCGCAGATGGTTTAAGTCAATCCGAGGCACGCTGTGCGGGACGTGAGGCGTGGGCGACCAACGCACTTTGATAAGTGCGCTGATTGCTGATGTTATACTTAAATGTTATATATTGCTGATATACTTGATTCACTTTATCTATTATTTAGAGACTTATACTAGAAATACGATAATCGCAGATACCCCCTCACTCTGCCATTGATGGGACTTTTACTTTGGTAACTCCCAACAAGAGTAGCCTTTGTTTTACCGAAATGTTGACTCAATCTTTTCTTCGAACTCAAGTGCTACACGCAAAGGAAGGAGAAAAAGAATGGTGTGTGTTATACTTTTGCGTTGAAAAAAGAATCGATTGCGTGACGAAGTACATATTTCCCACGGTCGGCACGTCAAATTAATTCATACAGTCTGCCAAGCACGTTCTCAAAATTTAATACTCAAAGTTTGAAGTTGGTCGGCCGTCGTAGTACGGGAAAAAAGGAACACTGATTTTCCAATTTTGAATTCATAGGCAGTACAATTAAATAGGCTTCCTGTGCGATTTGTTTTTACTCTGGACTGCATACACCAGACTCAGGCATGCATATTTAATAGGCTCGAATTGTTTTGTATGTGAACCCACTCAAAACAGCAAGATTTCTCCCAGAAAAGCAAAACTTGAACAGTTTACTTCAAATCATACACGGGCTTCAGACTCAGTAATACTTCTAAGGGCTTGTGAACGATTCTCGCTGCAATCACCGCGTGTCAGATTACAGAAAAATAAGACATCTGACTAAATCATTCAAGACTCCAAGTTCCGATTGCTCTGAGCGAATACGGTAGCCGAAATTGGCGACAGAAGCGTAGTAAAACAATACATCGAGGGAAAATGATCAGCATACAGATTTTAATACATTCTTGAAGTGATCGAGTTACAAGCTATACGGGATAGAATATATTTGTCACGGTGATTGTTCGATTTCCACTGACTAACCTTTGTTGCTTGTCCTTTTTAAATAAGTATCTGAGTTTAACACAAAACGGTGTCTGAAGCTCCCGATTCGCTTTCAAGCGCTGTTCTTTTTGCGGAGTTGTCTGTGTTACCTGCTTCTGTTCACGTCGCTTTTGGTCGGCATTCATGCGCTGTTGTCTTTGCCGAGTCTTCTCTTCGGCCCGCTTTTCTCCTGAAGGTCACGATTCGCTTTCAAGTACTGTTCTCTTTGCGGAGTTGTCTGTGTTACCCGCTTCTGTTCATGTCGCTTTGGGTCGGCATTCATGCGCTGTTGTCTTTGCGGAGTCTTCTCTTTGGCCCGCTTTTTCTCCTGAAGGTCTCGATTCGCTTTCAAGCGCTGTTCTCTTTGCGGAGTTGTCTGTGTTACCCGCTTCTCTTCATGTCGCTTTCGATCGGCATTCATGCGCTGTTTTCTTTTCGGAGTCTTCGGAGTCTTCGGCACGCTTCTGTTGATGATGCTGTCGGTCATAGTTCCGTCTTTTGTCGAGACAAACTTGGCGCGTTTCACGATTCCGCCTTGCTCGTGCCTGTTCCCTTCTCTTTTGAAAACGAGTTTCGCGAGACTGTTGTGTTTCAAGTTTTCCGGTTTTCAAGTTTTCCATTTTCGTGAACACAGCTACGATATACTGTAGTTACTTCGTTCAATCTAATTTCTCCTATTGCGAGTAAAATTACAGGGCCACACGTGATAGATCCGGCCTTTGTTATTGGTTAAGCAGCGATAGGAACTGGGGACGAGGTCGTACGCCAGACAGACTGACTGACTGACTGACTGACAGACAAACGTTAAATTTCGAGATGGCGACTCGCTTGGAGTCAGCAAGTAAGGCGGTATAAGGCGGTATTACTGCATTAGTGTCGCGATTATTTCCCTCACTTCGTTCGGGGACAAATTCCAGACCACTTTCTTAATATGTGTGAAGGAGTGAAACCCGGAAGAATGGAAAATATAAGATATTTAGGAACCGCGATAAAAAAAGTAGGAAGAATGATCGACATTAAAGCTGAAATGACTGTGAATCATCAGGGGCAGTAATACTTGTTTACAAGAAATCATGCGGAAGTTCCATACGGAAATCATGACTTGTGGCCACACATCCATACACCAGGCGGTTTCCCGGCCGAAATGGAGGTTTTCGAAAAACGATGCCTTTTCGAAAGAAAGCGGCTTCTTAGCGCACCGTCTACAAATCGGTCTTAGATGCCAGGTGCGTTCGTTTCTGGCAGAACGCGATTACATTTGGGCCTCCATCCTGAAGTCTCAGACAGTTTGCTATTAAATTCATAAAATAAGTACAAGCTGCATATTTTCGAAAAGTGTAGGCGACAACGAAAGTACAGAATTCGGCGATTTTAAATGCTCAATCATCCCCGACGACAGTGTATTTTTTCCCACGCTCGATCTACCGACTGTGCTTACTCGATCTGCCCTATACTAAGTAAACGGTAAGCGTGCTAGGACTACGCGCGACCGACTGCGTGCGAACTATAAATAGAAACGTGTTCAGTTGAACAAGCCTGGTTATAACTTGAGAAACTGTTGGAAAGAGGTAAAAAGAGTTTCTCATATCAGTCACGCCAACACTCGAAATTCAGTTCCTGCTTTAATTGTTGCCATTGGGCAAGGACTACTATTACCACGTCACTCTTTTTCTTAAGTTTGTGTCAAGAACTAAACTCGTGTGCAGCAGACTCGCTAATAAAACATTGAAGAACGGTTTGAAGCGACTTACCTTTTAAACAATAGGCCGCTAGAGCAAATGTCAGCAAGGCCAGCAGACTTGTTTTGATGAACAAAATCATCGTACTAGGTCAGATTTGCGTCTTTGCAAGTATCAGGTGTTTCCCACAGCCTTCACGATTCTATTCAGAAAGTTGTGGCACAACTCGGAGCTCTGTAACGCTTGTGAAATATCGGCCAACGAAACCCTGGTTCACAAAGGATGTACAACGGAGACTGCTTTAGGGGTTGAATAGAAAGATTATGCTAATCAATTAGATTGTGGACAATTTGAAGTTGATAGCACAAGGGAATACATTTGGGTACGAGAACAATAGAGCAAGGCCCTCAGTGATTGTATGAGGCGATTATGTTTTGTTCTGTTGAATTGAATGCAAAGTGTCTTGATTGACAAAACAGTCGAGGGAGCACGTTGTATAGAATCGGTGTCAAAAAACCGCAGCTTGCCCGTCATGTGGCTGAACTCACACAAACAAAAGGTTTGACGAAGGCCTGGTGTGAGGTTTAAAACAAAACGCTTTTTGATTGTTATGAACTGTGCTTATTGTAAAGTCGAGAATGTTGTGCATGTGTCCGTGTTGGCAGCTGGTGGCACTCAAGTCACACTTTAAACATGCATGGACAACAAGCGGGTTGATTCTCGATCGATAATGGGTCATTAATTTTATCGTCTTCACCCCTGTCAAATATTAAACGTCTTGCCTGTGGTATTTTTTTTTTTTTTTTTTTTTTTTTTTTTATCAAAGCCTTGATGTCAGTTGTATCTACTTAGAACTCCTCATTTGATCAGTTATCAGAGCCGAGGGAAAGAGAGCCGGAAGGAAGAGTTGCCGAGAATGATACAGTTGAAAGAAGTTTTTCAAATTAAAACAAGTTAAGCCAAAAATCTGACATTTTTCTCCACGTGGCGACTTTATTGAAATGATCTACTAAGATCACAAGAGAAATGACACATGTTAGTCAACAGATTGTTTCATGCAGACTGATCTTAACTTGCTTCTTGTGGGGAAACGCAGGAATGTGTTATAAAACGTGGACGACTAAGTTATCAGGGATTAATATGCAGTTAAATTACCAACCTGCCGGAATAAATGACAGCTTATTTTGTGAAATATAATAAACTTCAATGAGGTCTTGGCTTCCCGCCAACTAAGGCTTATTATAAATTTTAAATGAATGATTGTTGTTGTTTTCGAATTTAGGCGGTGTTGTTTGTCATACTGCCAACTAGACTTGCTGAACAATTACTATATGACTGACAAATTGCGGCACTAATCTTCTAAACAGACTTGTTGTTTGAAGGCTAATTTAAGATATTCAGTTGACTTCTAAGAGTTGGCATCTGGATGAAATATTTTAAAAATGACTTCAATTTTGAGGCAGATAGATGACGAGGCCAGCAAATTCAAATTAAAAAACAAACTGTTGTGGCGCTTGTGGTATATCCATTATTGCAGTTTATTAAATCCATTAAATATCTAAATCCACGCCTCCTCCGACGAATTGTACAAATTACGTCATTTCTAGCGGAAGGAAACCCATAATATTTATGCTACATCGCATGTTTTTTTCTCTGGACCGAACATGAACCGTGGGGCATGGGCCCGACAAAAAATGAGTACAGAAACTGGTAAAAAATAATGTGTATGTGACCGGCTTCATAGCTGATTCATCTCTGCTCTAGAAAAGTTCGTGTTTATTTAGTAACTAATGCGTCAAAGACTATAATTGATCTGGTTGGCAGTGATCCATTAAAATCCACGACTAGTAGCGATCAGACATCTCAAATTCTAAGCACACTGGACTTCGTTTCCGCGCGCCTCCTGCCTTGCCGGACGGTTTGGACGTTCTTCGTGTGAATCAAATCCAACAAGACGACCGAAAGTTCTTTACCACGTGATATTGGATGACGATTATCTAGGCGACTGATCCAACGCGAGTTTATTTTCAGGTACGCCCGTTAACCACTACTCCTTTTAGACAGTATACTTTCACTGTTTGGCGCATCATCCAAACCAAAAGGATGTGGGGTGCTTTGCTTTGACGCAATGTAAATAATTCTGCTGGTTTGTTTGCAGAGCCGTTTTAAGTGTATACTAAGCACAAGACGGCTTTACATTACTCATAGATATTCACCCATCTAAGTTAATTAGCTAAACCTCCCAAAACACTGTGGATATCATGAACAGCTTGTCTTGACAATTAAGTCTCGACCAACGGCGAATATTTTATAGTGTCTGCTTTGAGGCGTTTGTTCTCTTATTTGTTCACAACGTTTTTCTAACAGAGGAAAAGTCACATTTTAGTACAATGGGCAAGACCTTCCATTAATAGGGAATACAGCAGCTCAGGTAGAGTCCGATAGTCTCGCGCGCTCACGCAGTTGAACGTAATGCCCGTAACTTTATATGGCAAATAAGTGTCGGTTGTACTCTATGTATTTGTGTGTAGTATTACCCCAACAATTTCTTATATGATTATTTAATTTGAAGCTGGGGTGAACAAACAAAATGTCACTCATAAGTACGTGTGGTAGTTCACGGTTACCTGAAGCTTCGTGATGCTACTGTAGATGCATATGCTTGTTATGTCTATAGTACGTTTCGGCCTATCTGTAGGCGGACCTTAGTCTAAAGTGGACCTTTTATCGGTGCCGCAAATCAATAATCATAACCATTTACATCGATTTCAGCACTAATTGCTATTTGCTGATTGATCTCATGTCTCATGTCTGGTACACGTTTATAGCTGGAATATAGAAAAGGATTGATTGACTATCAGTGAAATGTCTGTCTAGCTGTAACAGTTTTACAGTTTCAGAGTCTTTGCAATAGCACACAGTTAAAAATGATTGAATTGAGTGTTCTTGCACGAATAGTATACCCAACATTATTGCGAATATTGTATACGTCGCCAGAACGCGATATATAAAGAATATCTTGGAATTTTTATCTTGAGCTTGTGTGTAGTTAATCCCCGGCTCAACTACATGCGGTAAACCTAAAGGTGAAGTAATACGGGCAACATTTTCAGTGCAACTTGTCGTGCAACAATGTTGCGTTGCAAGTTGCACCGTAATGTTGCGCGTATTACCGTGTTGCAAGTTGCAGCAACATGTTGCACGAAGTAGAAGTGGGTTCTTTGAAACAAATCCCAGCACTTGACTGTTCATCCCAACTGAAACAATTCGGATCAGCACGCCGGGCGTGCAACGTCAGTTAATACCGCCTTATTTTGTCTGTAATGTTTCTTTAAGGCTGGTTATGAATTCATCAGAGGTTTTTTAAATTGTAAATAATCCACTAACTATGAACCCGCAAATGCTACGTGCCCTAAGTTAAACCTAGAATTAGAACTATGTTTTGTAGGCAACAAGATGTGCGGGATCGTCGCCGCCGACACTGTTTCTGTTGTAGCTGGTTGGTTGTGATTATCTAGCTGAGGGTAGTCCATACTTTGTACCATGGAGACTCTGGTGCGCCTTTTGGGCAAATACACCTACATTTGTCTATTGTTTTTTATTTATTTCGTTAGCCCAGAAAATGGGACTTTTCGAAATGCGTCGTGCGGATCACGCTTATGCACCGTTTTTGCAGACGCACGCTTTCCAGCAAAAGACGACGTCTCAACGATTCCCGATATTTTATGTAAAATTGATTACACTGCCATAGTCTGCTCAACACAAGAATGTGTTCTTTGTTCCTGTGCGTGGGCCACGCCAAAACATTCCTTATAATAAGGCATAAAATTAATGAATATTCATCGTATTTACATATGTCTGCGAATTTTATAGGATTTTCATATTACGAGAGCTAGTGTGGTGAACCGATCATGGAAACCAGTTCAAGGCTTCATGCGTGCGTACGTGTTTGGAATGTCGAAAGCCAATTTTCAGTATAACAGTCTCTAAAGTTCAGAAGTTCAAATTAGTTTATCTTTTTTTTAACCGGATATCATTTACTCGCGAGGTGAGTTAAATTTTCCCTGATGGACGACTGGAGAATGTGTACTTGTATGATAATTAAGCCTTCTTTGGTTCAATGGCAGAGTCCCGGCATACCATTCTCAACTTTTGGATACGGAATCAAATAATATAGAGTAAAAGGAGCCTTTCGTGATGTAATTTAGGCACTATCAGTAAACGAGTGATCGTTTATGAGAGAACAATTGAGACGACAACTAAGCTGCCATTTAATCAGGCACCGGCTTGTGCGGTTAATTTGACTGTTCAACATCTTAATTTGACGATGATGGTTCTTTCTACATTGTATCGTCGCGGAAACCCTTTTTTTGGATACAGCCACAGTTGTTCTTTTACTTTAGTTCTTGGCTATTTTCTAGTATAAGAAACGTGCATTTGAAAAATCAGACTGCAGCATCTCTGGCGTGCCGACTGGTTCCACTATTAGATTAATTGTGAAATGCCCACGGCTATAGTCACTTAAGCCTGGTTTCCATATAATCGTCTCTGTCGCAGAAGTTTTTGTCAAGCGATCGGGATGATTATATGGAAACACTCTTGCGATTGTTTCAAACGATCCTTGCGTCAGAAGCAACTCGATTGTCTCGATAGAACCGTGTTCTATCCTTGCGTCGACAAAAAAAAAAAAAAAAAAAAGAAAAGAAAAGAAAAAAAAAAGCGACAGAGACGATCCTTACGTCAGAGACGATTATATGGAAACCAGGCTTTAGGCAAAGTGCCACTCCAATCACGATGCGTAGACGCTTCCGTTTGGGCCGGTTTGTTTGTTTGTTTATTTATATCATATCAAACAGCTCCATTATTTCTTGTATAGCGAAAACAACATCTCACTGTCCGATCGAGTGACTCGTGGAGCGTGGAGAATGCAAGGCAGCTGTTCACTTGTATACTTGTATGCTTATAAACCTGTATTGCACGAGGAGATAAAGTGGGTGCTTTGTTACTATTGTCGTGGCTGAAACCACGATATCGGCATAGTCAGCAGTCCAACGGCTCACATTCTGTTCAGTACGCGCCTTTTCAAGGTAAGCGACAAGGCGAAGATCACCTCTATACAAACGAACTGAAAAACTGTTAAACTTCGCAAAGACTTTGAGGACATAACTATGAACAGATGACGATGTATTGAAACCAAATTAGTTATTCGACAAACAGAAAGTCTGCCGGGGTTATCATCTAAAATCACTGAACCCAGTGAATCATAAGCATGCACTGCTTTCAGTTGGTCACTGAGTATTCCAGCAGTAAACTCGTGCTTTCGACTCTCCTTTAGTTAGAAGGTCGGTAAAAGAACAAACTGGATGCCTGAGCTTTCCTTCTTAAAACATCTTCAAAATCCTTTGTAGAGCGTCTTTTGTTCACGACATTCCGGCACATGGAAATACTTAGTGGCACTGGATAGTTAGCAAAATTCGTTCCGTGTCAACCGGCCCACGCCAATTTGTGTCAAACGCCAAACGAATGTAGTTATCGTGTCGCTCCCAGTTGGCTTTTTCCTGTGTTTGCTGCCACCCACGTGTCAGTCAGATAAAAAGTGACAATCAGTTGGCGTTATTTGCGTCGTTTACTTTTGATTCATCTATTGAAGTAAAGATACTGAGTTATGTGCGCCGATCACTGTTCACAGTGTACGTCGATAAACCGTGCGTGTCGCCGGTCAATGATAACAAATGACAATACCCACAGTTGTCGCCCTTATTAAGAGTAATAGCTGCGCTTTTTGCAGGATCCAGTAGTATTAAAGCTTCCACTCTTGATGGATATATAAAGCGAAACAGTTGGATTTTGAGGTCCGACATAGTTCGCGGATAACCCGTCGTCGAACCGCGACGCAAGGCCGCAAAGTATATATCACTTCGCTAATAGTAAAGCATTTATAGATACTCTAGTACAAGATATCAGCCGAAAGGTTTAGCTATCATGCATTCTACGAATTAGATATTCCTGTCATTTGTTTTCAAGAGTTTCGAGTTTCATCCTTCAGCAAACAGTACACGAAGCAATTTGAATATAATATAACTAGAAATACGATAATCGCAGATACACCCTCACTCTGCCATTGATGGGATATTACTTTGGAAACTCCCAACAAGAGTAGCCTTTGTTTTACCGAAATGTTGACTCAATCTTTTCTTCGAACTCAAGTGCTACACGCAAAGGAAGGAGAAAAAGAATGGTGTGTGTTATACTTTTGCGTTGAAAAAAGAATCGATTGTGTGACGAAGTACGTATTTCCCACGGTCGGCACGTCAAATTAATTCATACAGTCTTCCAAGCACGTTCTCAAAATTTAATACTCAAATTTTGAAGTTGGTCGGCCGTCGTAGTACGGGAAAAAAGGAACACTGATTTTCCAATTTTGAATTCATAGGCAGTACAATTAAATAGGCTTCCTGTGCGATTTGTTTTTACTCTGGATTGCATGCTCCAGACTCAGGCATGCATATTTAATAGGCTCGAATTGTTTTGTATGTCAACCCACTCAAAACAGCAAGATTTCTCCCAGAATCAAAGCAAAACTTGAACAGTTTACTTCAAATTATACACGGGCTTCAGACCCAGTAATACGTCTAAGTGCTTGTGAACGATTCTCGCTGCAATCACCGCGTGTCAGATTACAGAAAATAAGACATCTGACTAAATTATTCAAGACTCCAAGTTCCGATTGCTCTGAGCGAATACGGTAGCCGAAACTGGCGAAAATGATCAGCATACAGATTTTAGTACATTCTTGAAGTGATCGAGTTACAAGCTATACGGGATAGAATTTATTTGTCACGGTGATTGTTCGATTTCCACTGACTAACCTTTGTTGCTTGTCCTTTCTAAATAAGTATCTGAGTTTAACACAAAACGGCGTCTGAAGCTCCCGATTTGCTTTCAAGCGCTGTTCCCTTTGCGGAGTTGTCTGTGTTACCCGCTTCTGTTCATGTCGCTTTTGGTCGGCATTCATGCGCTGTTGTCTTTGCGGAGTCTTCTCTTCGGTCCGCTTTTTCTCCTGAAGGTCTCGATTCGCTTTCAAGCGCTGTTCTCTTTGCGGAGTTGTCTGTGTTACCCGCTTCTCTTCATGTCGCTTTCGATCGGCATTCATGCGCTGTTTTCTTTTCGGTCATAAATCCGTCTTTTGTCGAGACGAACTTGGCGCTGTTTGATCGTTTCACGATTCCGCCTTGCTCGTGCCTGTTCCCTTCTCTTTTGAAGACGAGCTTCGCGAGACTGTTGTGTTTCAAGTTTTCTATTTTCGTGAACACAGCTACGATATACTGTAGTTGCTTCGTTCAATCTAATTTCTTATATTGCGAGTAAAACTACAGGGCCACACGTGATCGATCCGGCCTTTGTTATTGGTTCTGCAGCGACGCGATAGGAACTGGGGACGAGGTCGCACGCAAGACTGACAGACTGACAGACTGACAGACGAACATTAGATTTCGAGATGGCGGCAGGCTTGGAGTCTCCGATAAGGCGATAATACTACTGCATTAGCGTCTTGAGTATTTCCCTCACTTCGTTCGGGGACAAAACCAATACTGCAAAACATCCTTACAATATATATAATTGTTCATGTTGTGGGCTATCTGTTTTGAATGCGGTTTTTGCCTAAGGGATCACTGAAAGTGAAAGCATGCAGAAAAAGATCTAAAGTAATGCGCAGACTCATTTGCGCTTTAGATTACACGTCTCTAATCACTGGGACTCGAGGGTTCCGTTCTGACGATAGCCTGCACGCGACTTCTTTCCAAACAGCAGTCATGTGTATCACAGTTGTAAACATGAGGGCTGATAATTCGATACTTCATGATTCTCTCTCATTGAGCAGATAGCTGAGATAATTGAAGCCTAAGGGAGACAAACAGAAAAATAGGACGACTTTCCACACGAATGTGTTTTTAAAAGTTTATGTTCTTGCTTCACTAAAAACGGAATAAAAGTATTGCGTCCACACGACATCGCAGATGAACAACCGTTTTCAAAAGTTTGCGTTTTCAGTGAAATTATCCGTCCACACGAGAACGAATCTGGCGGGCGCTTTGAAATGTTCGCGTTTTCACCCGTCCACACGTATACGGATAAATATCGTATTCAAAAGTTTCCACTCTGGAGAGCGTTTTCAAAAGTTTCCGTTTTCCTGAAGACCAATCCGCAAAGAAAAGTTTGCGTTTTTGTAGAAAATTGGATACGTGTGGACGGGGCCTGTCACTGACGTCACTGGCGCTCCCGCTAAGCATCCGGTGTGTGTCCGGTGGCGAGCGCTACTGTACGTTTCTGGAACGTGTATCGTGATGTTACGACCAACATATATACCGAGTTGGGCGGTGATTTTCCTCAATAATCGACGCTGACCAAACTGGACAGTATAAACTGCTGAATCGCCAAGAAAATAGGTAATGTAATATAATTGGGTTTCATTTAATATTCAGTAATAGTTTCATCATCTTGTTGAGTTTATCTTCACAATGTCAGGCTTGCAAATGCGCTTGAGTTTTGTTGCCGTTGAGTTTTATTGGTTTACGGACAAGTCAGTGAAACTTCTCAAACGGTTATCGCCGTTTTAGTGCAGACTGGCCCTTGTTGTTTCATCTGCACTTGTATGAAAAATGCCCCGCAAACTTAGTCAGCCAATACGACAGAGTCGCACTCCTTGGGAGAGGTTTGTGCAACTCGTTCTTATGAAAACGGAGGTTAAAGGAAGCTAAAAAAAAAAAACCCACTTGGTCTAGTACATGCGCCGGGACACATAACTTGCTAATAGTCAGTAATAGTTGAACGATGAAATTATTGTCGCAGAATTTGCCTTGAAAGAAAATCAGGACCGAGGATTTGTTTAACTTAAATACGCATTCCAAAAAAGCCGGGTTATATTACGTGTATTATTCTACGTGTTTTATTCTGTGGTTGATCACACGAATGACACTAAGAAACCTAGCTGTTTTTGAATAAACGAAACAGTATCACGCATAAGTAATTACGCACTCAGTCACCATAGAAGAAAAAAATGAGTGGGCATGTGAATACGTCATGAACGAGTCGAGTAAAGAAGTTGAATAATCCAGAAAGTTCATGCGATGCTTAAAAATTACAAGTGACGAAGGAGCTTAAAGTGGCATCACTAAATTGGCTTAAAACTGCCTGAGGTGGGAACACTCGCTTATTGATAGCCTACGTAGCAAGAATTTACCCTCGATACGAAGCCTATGACGATTTTTCGCCTTTTCGGCCGCGCGAAAATTGGGGTTTGCATTGAGCAGAAACGCTTGCAACAGGCTAGCTTTACTGATTACACGTCGGCCACTAAGATGAAATATCCAAAATGCAATAACTTACAGCGGCGTATACAATGTAAAACCTCACATGCCGTCTGGTATGATGAAAACTGAAGGGCCTGAATACACGAGGGAGTCTTCAGCCCGGTTTGCCGAGATCTGTCTCGGTATGGCTGTGAATCGACCAATTATGTCCCCTTATATCTATAAACGTATTAGCTCAAAGTTTCTAAGAGGTGATAATTGATGAGGGCTAAGCCCGAATTGAACTACCACCTCTTAAAATTTCGAGCGAACAATCTAATTGTTTTAGTTGAAATCAACCCGTGTTCATTCCTGTAAACAAGTTTTGCAAGGCTTCTTTCGAGCGGTGGCCATTGTTGAAACTCAGCATCTGTCGGTTGCAGCCAGTCAGATTGCAGAATTAGCATTAGAACACCAGTTGAAAAAAAAAAAACAATTAAAAAAAAAAAAAAAAAACCAGACTGAACAGACAAAAGGCGCACATGGACGATACTGTGTACAAACCTGACCTTGGTTTCGTCGTACAATTCATGTGCGAGGAAGGGAAATTTGAAGAGTGCTTTATTGACGTTACTTCGAAACTCTTGCAGGTTGCAGTAATCATGTGATCATTGTATTTTTAGAGCGGAAGTTAAGTCGTCTTCCGGTCTTTTCTACGTCAATTAAAATCAGTACGGCAGAGTAATTTGTGATCCAGTTTGGAAGAGTTTGTGTTTAAACGATACTTTTCTCTGACTTTATCACTCTTGCAGATCGTTTTTTCCACCACACCTAACTCCCCATTTATTGTATCCAGTATTCATTAATATTTATCTTTTCAGGTGTTCCTACTAATCCACAGTATCACTTTGAAGCTGAATCGAGACTCCACTGTTATAATTGTCAGAAGAAGACAAAATACTTCAAAAGTTACCGGCTGGGGCTTAGAGGAAATCAAGGAAAAAAGCAACAATCTACACAGGAAATCTCCACTCAGGGCATATACACCTCAGCTGTACAATGGCCGACCAACGTACATCCGGGAATGCAAGTAATACTACTACTGCCCCACCACTAAACTACAGCGTTGTGGCTCAACTGTTGCCTTTGGCTTTGGTCATAGTTATCGTTAATTGCCTCGTAGTGGCCCTCTTCTGGAAGAGGCGCCAGTTGCGTACACCACAAAACTACTTCCTCCTTGGTCTGGCCCTGTCCGATCTGCTGACTGGCTTGCTTAACATCCCCCTCTTTATCACATTAAACCTGATTCGACCAATTGATGAAGCTTTGAGATTTCTCGTTCCCGTGTGTCACAACTTTTCGGCGGTGCTAGCTGCGTTTCAGATTTTGGCTATAACTACCGATAAATTTATGGCCATACGAAACCCACTAAAGCATCGTTTGCTAGGAACAAAAAAGGCCAGGCGTGTTGTTGCTGCAATTTGGCTTGTTTCCGCCGCCGTGTCTTTTTTTCCATTCTGCTTTTACAACAAACGAAATGACGACCTTTATAAGACGGTTCAGCTTGCACACTCCAGTTTTTGCATCGTAGCCGTGTTCCTGGTGCCCTATGCATTCATGATCTACGCACAGTGCGAGATGTTGAAGACCATCTCCAGGTCGGGGCAGCTGACTCTTAACCGGGAAGACAAGGATAAACGTCGCACTTATGAGAAGATGAAGCGCGATCGCAAATGTCTGGTCGTCTTCGCGTCCATGGCCGCCATTTACGCAATCTGTTGGATCCCCTGGTTTGTTCTTACATTGTTGTTTTCGTTGATACCGTTTGGTGTTGTCAATCATAGGGATTTCGGAGAGTCTGTCCTGGCTTTTGCAGTTATCATTCGTTACCTCAGCTCCATAATCAATCCGCTGATCTACACGTTTTTCAAGAGAGATTTTCTGAGCGCTTTTAGGTTACTCGTGCTGAAGAAACCTGCTCAGCCCAGTGACTCCAATCGCACCATCTGTGCCACCAGCACGAGTTTGAAATCCATCAAAGCACGAGATGCGGTGTAAAAAGCAGGTCCTCGGATTGACTGTCGACAACATAATGTGATCAGTGCTGTAGTGGTTTCGACAGCTGCTTACGAATCTCTTTAGCTCTAGCAATATCTAGTGGACTGAAGAGAAACTCAATGTTCTAAAACTCTGACCATGCAACGGTGTGAACTAGAGACGATCTGTGTTGGCGCGAGATCTGTTATCTTCAGCATGCTGCTGAAATACTACCATTCTGCGTTTCATATTGCAGTCCCGTTGGTGCTTTTTCCTAATACAATTAAAAGATTATGCTTCAGGTTTACACAGTTAACCTTACAGTCAAATGTTTTACCACGAGCCCTGTTAAATGTAAATATAGGAATGACAGTAGAGCGCTTTTCGGATTACTGTCGAAAACCAAAACCAAAGCAATCACAGAGCCAATCAATTAGGCCAGCATAAACACATCAAACCAATTAGAAGAACGAGCAAAACCAAAACCAAAACCAAGTAATTGCGATTGGTTTTACAAAACCAATTAGCAGTGCGAGAACACTCCATCGCGACTTGCTTTCTTGCGTAAAAATATCGCAACCAGGTTTTGCTTTTGCTCTTGATTGGCCAAGAATGCTGCTAAAGTTGTTTGGACCAATTAGAAAGCGTAGCAAACGAAAAACCAAAGCAATCACACGATTACTTTCGACAGTCATGCGAAAATGGCTTTAAGAATAATATGAGAGTACATAATAATGATAATATGAACATTGAGGTCGATATATTCTAGACTATCTAACACTTCGCGATCAAACGTGATGTAAAAAGTGGATAACCGCTCCATTGGTCAATAGATGAATAACGATATATGATTCACACTATTAGCTGCTGTGCATGAGGGTAAAATGGCTTATAGAAGTGGAAACAAAAACCAAAAGTTGTATTTAGTATATAGAGATTACTTCATGGAAAGTGCGCGCGTACGGTTTTTATTCACGAGTTGTGAAGTATCATAAAACGAACGAGCGAGGCTTTGCGAGCGAGTGAGTTTTATGATACGAAACAACGAGTGAATAAAAACTGTACAAAGCACTTTCCATGATGTTTTCTGTTTATTATATACATACTGAGACATTTATGATGGGACCGGGAAACCCTTTAAAAGTAGTGAAAAATCGTCGTTCGCAGCTTGTGATTGGACGAACGATTTTTTTCACGTGTGAAAAGCGTCGTTCGCGGCCTCTCATTGGCTAGAACTCATTTGCGTACGAAATTTTACGATATGGCTTTTTCGTGAGTATGTCTCAGTATGTATATAATAAAGTACGTTATATGTGGCTGTGCATGTATATGTGATATATAGTTGCTTCATATTTTTAGAGATATGGGTTTTTTTTTTAGCAGCGCCAGTCCTCAATAAAAGAGCTAGTAATAAATCAGTGGTTGTTAATAGGGGAGGAAAATAAAAGTTGATTTTAGGGGAGAGAAAGAAGAGTTTTTACAACACTGTTGACTTCATCGCAAGCCTCCTTGGTTTGACACTTGGTGACGCCGTGGAATGAACGATTAGCATCATAACATGCATACAATAATTTCTGCATTCTGATTGGCTGAGGGCGCGTCAATTTATCCCAAACAGTGCAAAAATGTGAAATTAATAGTGCAGAAATGTGAAATTAACAGTGCAGAAATTTGAAATTAAAAATTGCCGACAGCCGGCGCGCGTATTTGCGAAGCCAAACAAGACAAAAGGGTGTTTTCATTCCTCAGGACGATTCCGACTCTGTTTGCGAGAAAACAAAGTTCTTGGGAGACATTTGCGAATTGTAACAAAATTGAATAAAATTGCGCGATGTAAATTATTGTATGCATGTTATTAACAAGTAATCACATGATTTCTCGTGCAATTTTGGAATAAATAAGCACTCATAACTTTTTCAAAGACCACAAATTGCACTCGCGCGGCGCTCGTGCAATTTTGTGATCTTTGAAAAATTACTCGTGCTAATTTATTCCAAATTGCACTCGAAATCATGCGATTACCTATACAAATTGTCAGTAACTGAAGCGTTTACTAATCTTCAAGAGTACGTTAAAATTCCTTTTATTCCCAAGCTCAAAATACAGATTCTCCCAACTTTTTAAGAAGAAACTGTGCGAGTTGTGCAGTGAGAATCGATAGTTTAATCAACGTCCACGTGAGCAAGGTACGAAAGCCAAGTTCATACTGTATGATATATCTCTGGTGAAAAACTGAAGGAGAAAATTGAAGTTGATCACTCTCAGGAGTGAAAGGGGTAAACCACAGTAAAAAATTATCAGTTATATCAACAAATATGAAGTCATTGCATTCCTGAGAAAAACAAGACACCACACACCTTGGAAATTTGGACTAACATTTTAGTGTATATAAGAGCTTCAAAGTAATTATACTTATGTAAAAGCTATAGTCCAAGATAGTTAGCCATGCTACTTACCTAAACTACAACTTGAAAATGATAAGAATAAATGCTACCCTTCACTTCATTCCACTCATTCTGGGTCCTTTCATTCCTGGTCTCATAATTTGAGAGCGATCTTTTTCCCACTCGAGTTGTTTGAGAATACGGTATGCAATAAGTACTTTACAATAAATTTTTTTCTATTTTGACATGAGCCTATTAGATTTTTAAAACGGTTTCTCACGGTGCTCGTAATATATAGAGCAATATGTACATGTACTTCTGATTCGTCGGGACGGCCTCTGCGGTTTTGTCAAACAAAGCCTAGCTTAGACCTGGTTTATCGCTAAATTGAAGTTTAGACGGACTTCGTAAACCAGGGTTAGCATGGGTTGATATTTTAGACCATGGATCGACGTCGGTCATAAAAACCAATGGCTACTGTTTAGACCAGGGGCCAATTCAATAAACGTTTCAGAGTGACGTGTATTTTACAAGTTGGACCGCTATTCAAACACCACTAAACTGACTCCAATCGGACAAACGTTTGCAAAACATTACAGATACAGGTCTCAATTGTATAACTGGAACTGATCTAGTCATGGTATTGGATTAAAATGTGTTTTAACGTGTAAAATACACTTGACTGTAAATGTTTTATTGAATTGGCCCCAGGACTTTCTTAACCGAGGTCCAAGTTCACATGGCACTGATGTTTCTCGGCATAGAAGGCGCGTCAGGAAAATTCGAATTATTTATAATATTTGACTTGGAATTTTGCACAGTATCAAACTTTATGTCAATAATTAAAACTGTGCGTTTGCTTTCGTTGGATATGTTCAAAGTTCGTATAATGGACTCAGTGAAGTGGCTGTATTAATCCAGTGGACTCTTTTTTAAACAAATCTTCTTAATATTTGCCTCTCATGTGTATCTGTTATGTGAAAGCTAGACAGTAGTTCCATTTTACCTTTTTCTCGCTCTTTTCATTTTCTGGGGTCACGTGGTCAAGGGGTTGGTGGTTGTCTTCGTGAATAAATAATATGATACAGCAACGAAATGATTGACACTGCCCTTAAGTTGTTAAGCTTGATAAGAATAGTTCAGTGCCAACTACTTATTCACAAATCTAGTAGTGAAGACTGAATGTCATTTCCCGCTAAAGTTATTGCCAGTCTAGCAATCTTAGGAGGGTGTAAATAAGTAGAAAACTCATTACTAGACTTAACATGACGTAGATGAGGAAAGAGACGGGGTTGCAGTCCAAAGAAGATATTTGCTGAAAGGAAGCTTTTCAAGCTAAGCAGTACCTTCTGTAAGTCTCATTGATTTGATTTAATTTGACCAGAGAAAAACCAGTGTATTCGGTCATCGTTCCGCGTGCATGTTTCAAAGTGAACTGGATGGAGAGTATGAGCTTTGTCATACTGGAGTAGTTATTGCCCTTTTTCGATTGCTCAGCTGTTTCCAACCTCCCGCCGTTGATGAAGGGCTGCTGTGAAGTGCTGCTCGTTTGCCACATACCAGCTGTCGTATGGCTTGCTGGAAGTCTCTTTTCAAAAATGTGTACAGGAGCGGGTTGATGATGGATGACATGTATCTAATAAGGATAAACACGTGGTAAACGACAAATGGGACTGGATATTCAAATAAAGTGAGCAACTGAAGTATGAACCATGGGAACCAACAAATAAGGAATACCATGGCCATGATGGCAAATGTGATGATAGTCTTTTTGTCGTTTGATAAATCTCTGCGACCCTTCCCCGTACCACGGCCGCATTGACTTCGGCAAGAAATGACGCGGAACATTACGACGTGAGCATAGGTTAGGAAGACGTACGGCAGCAAAAAGGTAAAAATAATGCATACAGTTATGTGTGCCATTGACAACTGTCTTTCAAGTGGTTTGTTACGCTGGAGTTCGTTGTACCAGGCAAAGGGAATGAAGGCCAGGACAGCAGAACCAAACCAAATTGATGCTATTGCTTTAAAAACTTTCCTTGAATGCAAGCTACTGCGATGCGACAGAGGCCGTGTGATGGCAAGGTACCTCTCCAATGTAATGCCTGCAGTGTGGTATATTCCTGATATGGCCGTCAAATTATGGAGGACCATCCGGGTGAAGGTCAGTGGGGCGTCGAATGGTGACGGCACGACGGATGTAAAAGTCACGATGATAAAGAGTGGAATGTTGATGAAACCCGTAATGAAGTCAGAAACTGCGAGACTCAAGAGAATATAGTTGGCTGGCGATCTCAGTTTCTTATTGAATTTGAAGAGGACAAACACCAAAGAATTTGTTAAGACGATTGCCAGGGAAATAACGGTCAGCTGGGCTATCTCTTCATGGCTGGTGCCCTGATCCTTTTCCGTCGACCTCATGGCCTCATTTGTTGATGCCGTTGCGTTTACAAGATCCTCTCGGCTGGCCATCGGGCTTTCCTTGCAGAAACTTAAACAACCCAAAAATAAAGAAATCATTATAATGCTATCCTTGGGAAACCGATCAAAAGATACTTGTAATGGAAAACTAGCACTAAAGAGAATTAGAATTTTTTACTTATTTTTACCGCAAGGAAATTGTCACCGCAAGCGCCAAAATCTATCAAACAAGTTAAAAATGAGTTGAAGTGACTTCGTGGTAATGAAACAACTTTCACTCAGTTTAACTTAAGAATTGAAAGATGCGTGCTAGCGGATTTTTTTTTTTTTTTTTTCGAAAATTCTAGAGTGTTCTGGCGGAGGCACTATTCTGATTTGAAAAAATATATATTATATAGATGCCGATGAAGTACCAGGATTTCTCCAGTTCTAAAAACGGATATTTTCATCGCACGCGAGTTTTAAGACAGGAAGTAAAGGCTGTGAGATATGTCTTTGTTCTGGATATTTCATCGATATCTCTAACAGTAAACATAACCTTACATGGTCGCTTGGAGATACGAATTTTATCTTCTTGTGTTGATTATTATCTCTCCCCACTCCTTCGCATTTCCGCACGGCCATGTAATATCCTCTATTTTTACCACGTACGCACTTCTTCTCGTCGGATGCACTTCAATTTCTTCATTTCAACTTATTGCATTAAAAACACAAATAAACTCAGACAACAGCCGTAAAAGAAAAGTCGGGTGCCCAGGGTAAACAAAATTAGTATTTAACAAAAGCAAAAATCACAGCTGTCTGAAAGCCAAATATTTTGATAATTGAATCTTATTCAAACAACCCAGTTGAAGGATTTCCAAACACCCTGAAGAATCCAGATTAACAATACAATGAAAAAAAAGGAAGAAATTATCAGGACAGCCAAATTTTGGCACAATATGCACTATATTGCATCATATTTTGATCATAGTATTTCAGGTACAATTAAAGAATGTTTCATGTGAAAATAAGAATAGTTATTTCATAGTATACACTATAAAGTTAACAGCCGTAAATCTTATCTTCAGTATTTAGCTTCTTACTAGGTAGCGCTTTGTCAGCTTAAGTCTACTCTGGTCGAAGTAAAACTACTGCATTGCTTTTTTTTTGTAGATTCCAGTTTGTAAGAACTAAGTATTGTTTTAGAGTCGACTATGAAAGAAGAAGAACATCACATTTAATCTAAACCCACCTTATCAATCGGCCGGTTTTGAGACTGCTGTGAGGTCTCTTACGTCCTTGCTCTGTATTTGTCTGCAAGGAATAAAAATAATCTGTTATCACTCTGAATAACTAACACGAAATTACATGCGAACTCGACACGCTAACGTATGCAATTGGAGCAAAACATCAAAAACACAAAAACAAATCAGTATTTATTAATTTTCTTTTTGTGTTTAGACGATCAAACTTTGAAGTATTAGAAATAATGAGTCATGCAAGATGAATAAATGTGAACTTCGCCACCTGGTCCCCACAGCAAAGCCTATATTATGTTTTCATCAGAGTTTTAGGTAGAGCCGAAATATACACGGTAGGAAAACTACACTGTTCAGGCTAATATATATGACTTGAGCCGCAAAATTGGGGATCAGATAAAATTCATGCATTATTCCTTTACCGTACGTTCCAGACTGAATTTAAATTTAAATGAATAGCAAATAAATTAAGTTTATACCTATCAGATTTACGGCTGTTGACTTTATAGTGTATACAAAGTACATGAAATAATTATTCCTATTTTCACATGAAATATTTTTTGTACCTGAAATACAATTAGGTGCAAGTAAACCTCAACAAAATGTGATGCTAATATAGTACGTATTGTGCCAATGGCCAGGAGGACAAAATTTTGCTGTCCTGATAATTGCATTTTTTTTATTATTTTGTTGTCAGAGTTGGTCGGTGTGAGACTGCATGACAATACTTGCTGTGAGCTTCCTTTGGAGACAAAAATTTGACTAAATATTTTGCCAAATTTTATAAAAGGTTTTCCTCGCGCTCGAAAAAAAGTGTACCCCTCATTAAAAAATGTTTTTAATTCGTGAGAAGGTAGATGCCCTAAATTATGAGATCAACTATGATCAATATGAACCGTTTGCTACACTGATGTGAAAATGAGGGTGAAGAATGGATGATACTTCTTCCAAGAAACTACCGCCCTTCCTTGTAGTGCTATGAAGTTGTGTTGAGCTCATTTTGAAGAGATACAAAGAATAACATCGCCAGAAATTCCGGACATTTTGCGTCCACGATTGCTTCCGGTCTTTCCCAGCGGCGTGCGGTATGAGCATGCGCCATTCATACATTCAACATTGTTACGTACTTTGCCTCAGTGGGGTGGGGGAGGGATGGGTTTCTCCGGTTCAAAAAGAGACTGCTACGTTTAGGAAACGTGCCGCTGAACGACCTAGTTGAAATTAGCTTTCGTTTGGTACAATTTTCATGCGATTTGGAGCTTCCCAGCCCAAAATATCAACATCCGAAGTCAGCGTATTTCACGGGAGGTATTCGCCATGGCTGGCTGTGAACTGCAAATTCAAACACAAAAAGTACACATCGAATTTGCTCCAGGGGACTGACTGAGGCTTCACAGGAGATGTTCAATCCTTCGACAATCAGGTACGGGGTAGACATTTTGCGTTTTACCCAAGGTTCTTGTATTAAATGCAGCTTAAAAAGTGACAGTAGCCGGTTTTGAGCGTATTCTGCTATCAATCCCTTCTTACGTCGGCCGAAATTTTAAATTCAAAAAAGTACGCATCGAATTTTACCAGAGATAAATATTTTTTGTACTGTTGTGTTTAGGAAGCTTTCCTCTTCCGAATGCTGCCCAGACATTTTTACGAACGTGCTTCAGTTAAGCGAAAAGCACAATTTATTATCAGATCCCATACATTTCTTTGTTATTTCTTGAGCGGCTGTCAGCGTGAAACCTGATGCCTCTTCCGAGATGGCGCAACCGGATGTCTGAAATTTCTGGCGATGATTATTGAACTGCGTTGCATCAGCCTTGAGAAATCGCTTTGCGGAATGAATATGTAACTTACACTTTAAAAATCCACTTTTTGCGATCGATCAATTTTCCCATACATTTCTTTAAAGTTCATGCACACCAAAGTGCGACCAGCCACTGCAAGTGAATAATAGCCCGCGAAAATACATGCGACAAGTCATAGCGAACAGTGCATTGACACATAGCATAAAATATTAAGTGACTCACAAGTATAATGCGCGCATAATGGGGGGGTTGTGGTGAGGACGTGTGCCACTGCACAACTCATCTTCTTTGACCATAAGTAGCTTAGGTTAAGGACTAACTCAGGAGAGTTTGTAAGAGAAATTATATCTAAGTGACCAGAATATAAAATATGTGCGCAGCTGAATATTCAGATGTGCAATGAATGTGCACTTACCCACTTCCAGTTGACTCTTTTCCATGACTTGGTTTCTTGTGTTTTCTGTGACGCGGATTTAGTCGCGCATCTAGAAATCTATCTAGTGAAGAAAGCAAAACAAATTAGACCGTAGGGTTTTTCTTCACAAGAAAGCGAATTTCAGAAGGAGCGTCATTTCTCTCATTTGTTTCCCGCCACTTTGCGGCTCGCTCTGTGGCCCATTTATAGCACTTTGTGAAATTGAACAAACTAAATAATGGCGACATCTACAAAGATTTAAGTGTGAACGGCGCTTTTATCACCGAAAAATATCCTATGATCGCTACCAAACTTCAAAACTGTCTTATTGCTCTGCCATGCTTAGTTATTAAATATCCAGTGTAGTGGCATGAACAAACCTCTAAAAACCGTGCGACGCAAAGCGACAAGCGAAAGTACAAGTCCTTAAGTCATAGTGAAAACAAACTCAAGGCAAGCGTAAGTACACTTTTAGCAAAGTACATTATTTTTCCTTCTCCCTGTAATGCCCACTCAGTATACTGACGTAAATCTATTATCGTGTTTGACGTGTTTACACCTACCTCGCGCCTTGTGAAAAACAAGCTAAAAAATCTCTATTGACGAAAACCTAGAGAACCGGAGAAAAGAACTTAATGTTAAGCGAGTATAAGTGGCATTTTACCAACAGCAGTTCATACTAACCCTGTTATATGCTCGCCACTTGGTTACTTGTGGTTTGACAAGTAACCAACCAAAAAATATATATATATATATATATCGAAATACGTGATGAATAGTTATGAATAGTTATGAATAGTTATGTCATTGTGCAGTAAGTATATATATAAATATATCATGTTTTAGCCCTGTAGTCATGTTTTATGTCTCACTTTCGTCTGGTTTGTCTCATTTATTGACAACGCGGAATTGAATTTAGCTGACCAGCTTCCACTTGCTGCCCAACATATTTGCTATTAACTGAGTCTTCAGTACCATTTGCATTATGACAGCTGAATATATTAAGGGAGTGCATGGAATACTATTATTGGTCGATGCGGCTTGTTTTTTGTTTTTTGTTTTTTTTTGTTTTTTTTTTTTGCGGGAAAATAGTACTAACTAGTAAACTATTAAGCACGAAGGGGAAATTTAAGATCTTGGACATAAAACAGCAACGACGATATTATAGAGATAGTATTAATTCAGGGATTAATCATGAAGACCTAAATAACGTATGCATTTGTAAATGCGTAATTGCAGCTGTCGCATGTGGGAGACGAATTGTGAAGAATGAAATAATTGGATTGGTTTATTCCTTCGCAAAGAAGGTAATGTTTACCACCAAATGAGACGCAATCACCGTGAAAACAATAGTGGGTAAATTAGCCAATTGAAGCTTTCACTGTAAAAAAATCTAATTATTCGCCCTGTCTCAGACAACAGCCTTGCGCCACTTAATTCTTTAGCTCGCCTCGGAACAGTCGAAAGTTTCGAATTCTTAATTGTCCGTGAGATCTCACATTTCTCTCATAGTGTACGCTGTCTTGACTCGTGTGCAACTGCTTATTTTAGCCAGTTCTGCACATCAGCTTCTTTTGGGCCTGAGGCATTTTTGCGAACGGCGGCCGCTTTAAACTACTAAGCTTTGCCTTTTGCGAATTTTCTTAAGGGAAAATATGGCTTCCGACAACTCCTGAAGAGTCGAATAACAGTGGGAGGGATATTAACATTTGTCTATATTTGCATATCTGTTAACAGTGTGAATTACTGTTGGTTTTCTATTTAGCAGCTTTTGTCATTAATAACCCGTATTGGGCTCAAAAGACTATATTTTCCTCAAACTTTTGAGAGGACCCTAAATATTGCCCAACGCCTAGTTCAAACCGGCATCCACGTTATCGCTTTGTCAACTGCTTTGAATTGATTTGGGGTGCGTTCGATTGAGTCTGTTCCGGAATAGGAATAGCTAACATGACCCAAAGTTTTGCTTGTTCTGGGAGAGATTTTGCTCGAAATTGTTTTTAAGGCCTCTATGCTTGCATTTTGAACAGCTCCCAATACATCCCAACCTTAATCAGCTACAAACCAAACAATGTTACCAATCAACAGCGCTATTCCTCTTCCGGATAGACCCAATCATCGAACGCGTCCTTACTGTCAAGCAGCGCAATGACATAAGTCAACGTTATGAACATTTATTCAAAGAATGTTGATTTTGACTTCAACACCACTCCATCGTAACTCGCAGTGCACTTGTCATTAGCATTTATTGCAGACTATAATCCCCCCTAAAAAGCATCGGTGCTTTCATTACTGAATTAAATTATTTTGAATTAACAGTTGTTCTCAAACAATCGAGCTTGTGGTTGTAAACGACAATAATGCGCGACCAACTGGCTTTACCACCAGTTTACCTTGAATAGAACAACAGTACCGCAGAAAAACAAACACTCCTGCTCCTTGTACGTGATGTTTGGTATTTTGTCGAGAGGAGACTGCAGAGCGGAATTAAAATTGATGAAGCAGTCGAATCTACTATAGTTCTGAAATAATAGCGTTCGATAGATTGAAGACTTCAAGGGCCAATTCGCTAGTGATCTACGATAGTCCTTCGTAAACTACCAGAAATATCAAACGAACGTCATGCTAGCAACAAATATACAGCAGCTGAACAGAGAGTACAACCGATGACTAATCATAACCACATAACTGTCCGAATTTCTCTTGTAGAGAGAACGCTGTCCTAGATTTGACCCAAATAAATCAATAATAGTACCTGAGGTTTGTGGCGTCCTTCTTCGAGGATTGTGCGAGGATTTGTTCTGAGATTTCACTAGCGTCCCAGGCCCATCTCTCGCTCTCGGTCGGAGGACTGAGATCGAGAATGCAAATATAATCATGACTCCGCTTCTAGCGCAACCAAGGTCAACCAAGGTTAACCAACACTCGACTAAACGTTTTTAGCGGCTTATCTGATCCGCTAATAGTCCAAAAAACGCAATTCTGCGATCGACTACAATTTTCTCATATATTTCCTCATAATCTCCAGCGATCGATTTTAAAAGTCAAAAAGGCGTAATTGGTACTCTTTGCAGACTACGCCACAATCTAAACAAAAGTTTAGTATAATGCACTCATTTATCCTTATTTTATGGAAATTTAGTTACCAATTAGCATTGAGAGAACACGCCATCGCCACCTATTTTCTAACGTGAGAACTCACAACCAAGTTTTACTTTTGCTCTTGATTGGCCAAGAATGTTGCTAAACTTGTTTCGACCAATTGAAAAGCGTAGCAAACGCAAAACCAAAGCAATCACACGGTTACTTTCGACAGTCAGGCGAAAACGGCTGTAAGCAGTCTGCTGTCGCCGCTTATAAACCGGATCGCGGACTTTTGTTTGTACTGGTTGGTCGACAATGATGCCAAACTTGATTATACCAATTCGAAATCGTAGCAAACGCAAACACAAAGTAATCACATGATTATATATGGCACTTTGAATTGCAGTGATACTCCGGATTTAGCCGGGGTTTGGTTCTCGGCTCCTCCGTGTCGATCATGCGGCTCACGCTCACATGTGCTAGCGCCCAAACAGCGTTCTTTCGCTGTGTGTGACGTCACTAGCGTTGTTCTCATTGGCTCTCAATTTTGATTGGTGGTTCTGGCAACGCTAGTGACGCCACACACAGCGAAAGAACACGTGGGCTGAGATTTGCAAGGCGCAGGCGCCAAGGCCTCTGTCAACAAGAAGGAATGAGAACGCACCGAGGGAAATTGTGGTTAGTATTTTACGCTGTTTTGGGCGCTAGCACACGTGAGCGTGAGCCGTATGATCGACACGGAGAAGCCGAGAACCAAACCCCGGCTAAATCCGGCGGCGGTGAGTTTACGCCTTTCGCTCGATTCTTGTGGCATGTCAATGCAATTAGTTCCTGATTTCCATTTTAAATGTCCATTGTGCTCAGCCAAACTTGGGAGCGAAAATCAGAAAGATCCAAACAGAGATAGTGCGCGAATGGTAATCGGCAGATCGCCGATTAAACACAAACAATTACCTAGCTGGTGTGACACCATATCATTCCGTGACAGACCCCACAGCCTGCACAAGTCAAGGTCAAGCCCTTGGGTTGAGATTTGGCACCATAATTTTTGTGCGAGAGTTCACATGCAGTTTTATTACGCTCTGGCCAACATCGTCCTCCTCGGTTTAGCAATGCCTAACACTCGATTATAGATCTTTTGCGCCGTTATATGAAACTGCATACTGGAGGCTATAACATTCGCCTGCGTGCGTGGGAATTCATACAGTCCAGACTGGAAATTTGAAAACAATTTTGAGTTCAGCCGCGGGGCTACTTCGCGCCACGAAAGAGTTCCCAAGCAAACACTATCGCGCCGCTGCGTCTTCTGATATCTGCACTTCACCACTTTCATTTTGTGATAGATTATCAGACTTGAGAAATGCAAACGAAACATCTCACGAGAAAAACCGACAACCGAGCAAAGGCAACAAGCTGTATTCAGCCGAAGCAATTCATGCTCAGCAGGGTTCAATACAGTACAATACAATTATCTTTATTTAAACACGATGAGACTACTTGTGGGGTCGTGTATAAAAATAATCAGTGATAAACTAGTCGTTAACCTATAAAATATATTTAAAATTATTGATAATACTAAACTAAAAGTACTACTAATGAAAGCAATAACAATGATATATCGATGTAAAACTGATAATATCTTAAATGTTCATTAAAATCTGGGATGGACTAGACAGATAGGGCGCTAATTTATTACAAAGTATTTTTACCCTTTTAGCCATTCTTTCTTAATTGTTTATGTACGCCTGAGCAGTTACTGTTTCGTCGCAGGGTAGGTGCGCTCCACACTATAGAGCCCCTATAGTTTCTCATAAAATAGGTGTTAAAACGGGGCACCTTGAGTTTATTACTATTTCTGAAGTTCGAAATGTTAATGGTTGTCTAGTTGCCCCAGGCAATCAAAAGCATGCAGAGGGGGGGCAACAAATACAGTCTGAAGAGCCCCGTTATTTCGAACTCTCAAGGGGAGCGAAACAATTAATTCGAGATAGCAAGGTTCTACCAAGAGGAATTTCTAATAAGTTCATTTCCAAGGGAAATCGGATTCTGTTTGAGATTGAGCGCAGGGAGAGATCGAGAACCAAAACCACCAAAAAAAGGATTGATGTTGTCCCTTGCACAACTGAGAATAGAGAATCGCCCGAGTAGGTATTGATTTATCAGTTCGTGAATACCTGCAATTTTGATCAGTCAGTAGCGCAACTGAACCACAGGGTATAAGGGTTTGTCCCGTGGAAACAGCAAGAAGACACAAGACTTGATTTTTGGTCAATACATTTACTTTGTTTTACACCCTAAATCGGAATCACTAATTATTTTCGTATTAAGTACAGTTGCATAAGGCAGCGTAGTGAGAAACTCATCAACACACTGAATAATAGTTGCATATTTTAAACCACTTTCCCCGGATTTCCTTGGCCGGATGCACCTTAGTTCTGTTGTGATCCCATATCAACCCTGCCTTAATAGGTCATACACAGACCACGCACTGTAGTGGACGACGGCTACTGAAACTGAATCGTACATACCATGCACTCGTTAACAACTTACATATTGATTAATCTACATATCCATGCACTAGAATTATGACTTACTAGCTTTCCGAGGCTCAAAGAGAACTATGTGGGTGTATATGTCTCTACAGCTTCGAGCCTTACATGCATGTAACTGCTGCAAATAAACGTATTTATTTACTTTATCTCAATCAGTTATTGCTATCAGTGCCTATGAAAGATGTCTCATTAATATTTGCATTAGGAAGAATTAAATGCATCATTAAATTTTTCAGTGCATACTGCCCCCATTATTTTCTAAAAAGCTAAATACCTTAAATAAAGCACAGACCATGCATATATTTATATCTCTTTATACATAATTAAGGGCAAATGTGGTCTTATGGTTGATAATCTTCAAGTGCTACTACCGATGCTATTTTTATCTCCTATAGTGGCGAGCACTGCATAATAAACAAGCACAATTTATACATTAGTCCAAATTAAACTAAAAATACTTTCACGTCATTGTGGAGTTTCATTCTGTTCCCGGAGGGAAACTTAGGTGAAGTTTCAAGAATGTGTCCTCTTTAGCAATTCTTGTTTAGCAAAAAGGCCGACTGACGTGTTTCACCGTCCCTTCCCGAAAACTTTTTAGAGCGAACGAAACACACCCTCCTTTTCTCTTTCTCTCGACTATTTGTCTCTCCGTCTCTAGCCTCTCTGTACAGATGAAATAGACATCTTCAAAGAGCCATTATTTGGGTTGTTATCCTAATTTCGCCTCGTGTTAAAGTTTCCAAAATAGCGAGACTAATCCTTTTATACATTAGTTTCGGTTACCATGGTATCTGCTTCTGTTGCCAGAGCTTCGTCTTTTTCCTCCGTTGTCTGCCTTACAAACATTTTTCGCGAGTTTTTCCTGAGGGATTCAGTTTGGGTCAGCCTGCGACGCAGACCCGTCTTTCCACAGCCAACAAATTCCTTGAAAGCTTTCAAGAAGTCCCGCTTGAGAAACGTGTACAGAAGGGGGTTAACTACAGAGGTCAAATACCTAACAAAAAGGAAAATCTCCGCTACCTTATCAGAAGTCTCGTTCTGAATCTTAAGTGAAAAAATTATCATGAGACTGAACCAGGGCAGCCAACACATTGCAAAGATGGTTGCCATGGCAGCAAAGATGTACAGGCACTTTCGATGATTAGCCATCCTGGCCTGGGAGCGTGACACGATTTCGCACAGGCCTGCTGCCACTGTCCGCGTGGCGGTTCTGAAAGTCATAATTTGCATGTATATGATGAAGGTGTAAGGGACTACGAAGACAGCCACGGAGCAAAAAATAGCGTGTACTGATGTTAACAATGGATCACCACGATTGTTAAACCAGCTGACGGGTAGCAGCGACACCACAGCAGCTATCGACCAGACACCAGCCAAACCGCGTCCGATTGTTTTCTTGCCCAACATACGATGCTTAAAGGGTTGTGTAATGGCGAAATACTTCTCCGCTGTGACGACGAGAATATGATATGCTGCTGCTACTGCAAAAAAGTTGTGAAGAATAGAAACTGAGTAAACTATATCCTTTATCGATTCAGGACTTATTGGTGTTGGAATCAGATAGAAGATAAAAAGAGGGATGCACAGTGTCCCCGTGAGGAAGTCTACCACTGCTAAACTAAGCAGGAGAATGTTGGGCCCAGTTCTCAGTTGCTTTTTCGAGGCAAACAGAGCAAATACCAGCCCGTTCGTCAGAGCGATGGCAGCAGAAATTGGCACTAACTTAACCAAAACAGGAAAGGTGGAATCGTCAAAGCCTCCACCCGGTAGCGGCGGTCCTGGGGTTCCATTCCGCGGCAGAAATGAAGTATCGTTTCCATTCATGTTGGTAGTACTTGCGATGTGTGCAACAGCTCCTGTTCCGCCTGGCCGCACTGGTTGGTGGACTTTAGTCTTCTGTGCTTTTTTCACTGTGTGTGGTTGAGTTCTCAGTCCTTTGTCCTACTGAAAAATACAACAGAATGAAGGCACTCTAGTTTTCAACACACATCAAATTCAGTTACACACGCATAAATTATTTGCTTGATAAATAAATTATGTAAAAACCGGTAGCTGCATCACGTCCAAACGTCCTAATTTGTCCCCCACAGGACAAAAGACAAAACAAGACAATGAATAAGAAGTGTTATGAAAACCTGGCTACACGCCACTGAATTCTGCGGATACAAGATAGCTTGCACAGAACAAACACCAACAACAGGGGCCAATTCAATAAGATTATGAAGGCGTGCAAGTTTGTGAAGTTCGAACAACTTGCCTTCACGTTCAAACCCATTTTAATCTAATACCGAAGCCAACTCCTGTATAGTTGCAACTCATGTGCATTTGTGACCTGCCATTCGTTTAACTATTTGCAACGAACTTTACTCTGCTTAAAGTCCGTTTAGCCGACATGCTAGAATAATAGTGGTTCGACTTGTGAAACACACGCTAAGTAGTTCTTGAATTTGGCACAGGAGATGTGAAACCAACTTGGTTGTCATACGTAATTAGTGGACTAAATGCTGGAAATATAAATGCGGCGGTAAGCCAAGTACAGGCCGTCAGGAATGACTGAGTATAAAGAGGCCAAATTGGACAGCATGTGTATTCCAATTACGTGCTAACTATATTGTGGCTATATGATATGGTGAAAAGTATAGATATTGTATATGAGAAATTTCAAGCTAACAATTCAATTACACTCTTTATATTCACAAATCTAAATGGCGCTCTAACTGTGAACTTACGTAATTTATACTCGAGCAAGAAATATTGTATTTTTAAGATTATTGATTTTCATTATATAATTCACAGCATAGTGACATTTAAACCATTTCAGAAACGAAATTTAAGTATCGAGCGCGGTCTGCAATGATTAGAGGGGCTAATTAACATTATTTGTCAAACCGTTGCGGTCTGCACGAACATAAATAAATACGAATCTAAAGAACGTTGGTTTGACAAACTGTTGTTGACTGTCCTTCATACGTGGGTTACATGCGAAAATATACGACCAATTCTAATTAGTGAGAAATTGAAACAGAACCTCTTGCAAATCTTATTACAATACAATCATTTCCCAGATATTAAAGATATAGGCTTACGATAGCCGAAGTACATTTGCTATTTTCTAACCGTAGTGGGTTTTTGTGGAATCGAACGAGACTTAAAACAATCCTGCCCATCCCAGAGGAAGATGTCGCCTAATAACATAGATAAATAGTCATAAAAATGTGCTTTACCTCGCAGGTCACCTGTTCACACAGGCAAAGCAAACAGAAATACCGAATTGAACCTCAAGTGCACTTGTTGCAGTCAAAACTTTCAAGCATAAAACCGCAAATTATGGAAACAAGCGTCTGTAGCATGGCATGGCGAGATGGGAGGCAACTGACTCCGCTCCAGACTCTTTAAATAGATATCAGTGAGACGTATCAGCGACGAAAGCTTTTTCTCAGGTGAAAAAGCGTTGACGGAAATTACATTTGTCGTAATCTTCAAGGGATTTATGAATCTGCCCCTTAATTGTACGATTCGGTTTGAAAATATCAGTGTCTCCCATCAAGACTTCGTTTAAACTAGGTTAATAAAAATTATGTTTCGTGATATAAAAATACTCTTTTTCCTTTCGAAGAAATATAATCCAGAAATAAAATTTTGACTTTACCGAAAAATGAACATTTTGTTTGCGACAATGTGCAAGTAAAGTGTTAAAAATTAAAGAACGAGCTTCGTGGCAGGTGGTATGCATGGTATACGAGTCGCGGCCTAGGCTCCGGTTGCACTCGCAACTTTAACAGCATTAATATCGAAATTTGCATCATTAGAAGGCAAACAGCGCTTGTCACAAGAAATAATGTCAGCAAGTTGCTAGCAAACACTAAAGAAGCCCTCGCATTGTTCTCGATGCTGAGTTATTATCGACTAAAATTTCCAGTGCGACCGGGCTCTTACATACAGTAACTGTACCAAAAATAGCAACGAAGGTCAATTTGGCGTCTTTGAGTTACCGTTTAGCCAAATAGAAGTTCAACGTGTATAAGGCCACCTGAGCTATCATGAAATTATAAAGTAAATATACGTATTTAAATGACTCATGCGTCAAAATCGGTCGTTTTAACAATGTTTAAAACAACTTTTGTACCATCAGACAAACATGTATTTATATGGTATGTGAATATGATAAAGTGGGTGAGGCAATACAAGTACAGGTACAATGTGTGGAAGCCGTACTAATTGCGAAGCTGCTTTTACGCTTCGGGGATTGCCAGATCAATATTTAGGCTTGCGGCTGTCAAGAGAGCCCTTGCTAAATCTCCAGCTGCAGCATACATGTAATGGTCAGGGAATGTTGTCATACAATCCTTACAATTATCGTCATTGCAGACAAAAAGAAAGATGAAGACTTACACGTAGTGCCGTACCGTGATCAAGAAGGAGACTGCCCAGATGAAGGCCAAACACCGCAATACAAAGTAAGCTAAAGAGTGACAGTGAGACAATATTTTATGATAGCATATTTTTAGATTTCGACGATTGCCAAGGAAACAGTTTCGTTATTGTTGATTGATGTTTGTGTTTATATGTGTGTTTACAATGAGTTTTCTCTAGAATTCTTCATTTTTTGAATGTGGTATTGAGCGAAATTGGAGTTCTGCCAATATTCTTTATCAGCTTGTTGCGACTGTTTTACACCGCTTAGTTTAGTAGCTTTTAGTAATTGTCGTGAATAGTAATTGCTAATGTATTCACGGGTTGTCGAGCTTTTCACTCTGTGATAGCTGAAAAGCCAAGAAAACGGAAGGAAAATTTAAAGAAAAAGAAAAAATCTTATGCCAACTGCATGATATTCCATATCGATCATACATCCATGTCATTCAAACACCTTTCGCTAAAATAATATATGTAGTCACTAAGCAAGTATATCTATTTAAGCCAAGGTGATCAGACATTCAGTCTTTCAAAACTTTTATCTATGTAATCCAATTTTTATTATGATCTCATAGGATTCCATTTGTTGTGACAACTCTGAAGTGGCTCGAACTAAATCCTGTAAGTATACTATATTCTAATGCTCGACTTTGAGTGTTTCAGAGCAGTCCGCTATTAATATAACTTATCCAACTCAGTAGCAGCGACTCGGTATGTTTTGAAGCCCTGGGCTAGAAATAGTCGGAGACATTTTCAAAGCTTTCAAGTGACACAATTATAGCTGCTATTTGACATAGAAATAACTCTCTCAAAGATGGGTGGACTTTACAGAGAATTATGTCGAACCATGGTGCTCGCCTCAAAAACTTAATTATGCTCGAATCTTTTACCTAAATAAAATATACAATTATAAACCAATAACGACACGGCAAGGCTTGTGAAAGAAGAAACACGAAATCGGCTTGAATAGTTAAAACATCACCGAGAATGACGAATTTTCCGTACGCATATTTCTTCCACTGAATTAAGACTTTCATGAAGTGAAAACTGAATTGCAGACGCTGTTTGAATTGCTTATTTAAAAGACTATTTGTGACTCGTGCTTATAATGACATGCATCAATCGACAAACTGCAAAAAACCAAATTTCCTATTCTTGAACCCAAAACTCTACATATTAAATTGCATAGGCTAATTTATACCTATATTCAGTTCTAATACAAACTATTTGAAAATTCACGCTTATTCATGCCCCAATTGCTGAATGGACATTGACACGGTCGATATATCTGAGAAACGTACATATGATAACTGCGTCATGTTACATAAGGACCTGGATGTCTGAGATAGGCACCTGTCATTATTTATCGACTGAGTGGCGGTTACAAAAACAGGTCTCTTCCCTACCCTCCCCCCCCCCCCTGCGAAATATTCAGACCATATAAAAAATGGTTTAAGAAGCCACTCCTTGTCCCACTTTCTTTAACGTTATGCTTATATGAAGTACGGCATGAAATTACAATAAACTGAGGAAGCAATTGGGCACAAGATCGACCACACGGATGGTCCTGGGTTCAAGGTTGTATTTGGCCGCCATTTTGAAATAACTTTGGCATTTTGCTTGTACATCGTGGTCTGGAAACGTTTATCACGGTATCATTGGCTCTATTATCGTTACGTAACTTTTAGTATATTTGCAAGGTCAACTGCGTAATATTTCAGTTCAAACAACAGCTCAGCAGAGACATAATTCTCTGCTTCAAATAACTGAGAATATAAAGGAGACCACGGGGGAGGGGGTTGGGATACCCCTATAGTGGACTATACGGGGAGGCTACCCCCGAAAGGGGTACCTTTTTTAGGCTGAAGGTTTATGAAAGGGGTACCTTTTTTAGGCTGAACTTTATGAAAGGGGTGCCTTTTTAAGGCTGGAGGTATATGAAAGGGGTACCTTTTTAAAGCTAGAGGTATATGAAAGGGTTACCTTTTTAAGGCTGGAGGTATATGAAAGGGGTACCTTTTTTAGGCTGAACTTTATGAAAGGGGTACCTTTTTAAGGCTGAAGGTATATGAAAGGGGTACCTTTTTAAGGCTGAAGGTTTATGAAAGGGGTAACCCTTTTCAGTATGGAGGTAAATAAAAAGGTAAATGTTTCAGTTCTTTCGTTACGCAGAAAGATTTCGGCAGGACGTTTTGTTTTGCTTCAAAACCTCGGTAAAACTTGATGTTCTTGATGCTACCTAAGTTAATTCTAAGAGTATAGAAAAGAGATAGTGTTTGTACTGTAGGTATATGAAGGGGTACCATTTTCGGAAAGGTTTATGAATAGGGTGCCATTTGTATGAAAGTTATGTGAAAGCCTATACCTTTTCTTTCAAAAAAGGGTATATGCAAGGATAAGGGTTTGGACCTCAGAGCGGAGTCTCCCTGCATAAAGCTCTACTGAGTAACCCCCGCCCCTCCGGGTGGAGACCACTATCTCGATTGAAAATCCAGTTAGAAAACTCCTTATATACTCGAGTCGGATTGTACGAGTGCCATTTCAAAAGTCACTTCTGCTATAGAAATTGATATTCGAACACAAGCACGGTTAATCTCGCCTACACACTTTCAAAGAAAAGAAGTTCCAATTATTTGTCCGGTTGTCAGCGCTGTTCGAACGCCTTGGTACTTGCGTTCTGGTTGGTCCGAAAATTGTACTCAAACACGCCAGCATTGTAATTTTTTGCTATCTTATTTTTAGCTTGCGGCTTCAATTTTGATGCGTTTTCTCGACTGACTAAACATCGTATTTTGTCCCAGACATTGTAATATAACAGTCATTATAATGTGTATTTATAGATTTTTTGTTTGTTTTTGTTTTGTTTGTTTTCAGGTGTCTTTTTGGCTAGCATTACATATGTAAAAATAGTTTGTAAATTTTAAAATTATGTAGCTTTTTATACATACCATCTTTTAATTTAGTAACAAAGAGCCACCCTTGGGATATTCTGTTAATAAACCATTAAATCTGTTTACCTCACGTCGAGGCGGCAAAATGTTCGAAATATCGCGGACAACGCTCGTACATTTGGCCCACGCCCACTATTGCGCGGAACACGAAAGAGAAAGCTCGACAATTGTGTTTTGTAATTTTACGAAAGTTCTTAACTAAAGTTTCGTTCGACACTTTCATAATTATGTCTTCATCACTGCATATTGAACAAAATTTGGGCGACCTGAAAAGATTGAACGAGTTTAACGCCATATCGATTTCAAAAAGCTGAGGATAGAGAGGATAGACAGACAAAGCCCAATCAAGGACAGAGCTCCGGCCTGACCACCGATATGAGTTATTCAGTGCTTCTCTAAGCCTGGTTTCCATCGCTTCGATCGTCCACAAAACGAGTGGGGCGATCGGGGCGATCAAAGCGATTATATGGAAACACAGTCACCGGCAATCGAAGAGATTGCTGTCGCAAGGATTGCCCCGGCTCTATCTCAGACAATCGGGGCGATATAAATGTTTGTAATGGAAACCACCTCGGACAATCGAGACAATCATATGAAAACCTCTGGGCGGTCGCAGCGATTCCGGCGATCGGGGCTATTCGGGCGATCGAAGTGATCATATGGAAACCAGGATTTACCTTACTGGTCAATTTTCTCAGGTCGCAAGATTTCTTCTTGCTAAAGTTTAGCTCATACTGGTCATCAATGAACCTGCACACGGAGACCAAGGACCGTATCGTATCAAGACACAGCGTATCACTCAATCAAACCGCACCTTGATGTGATCGACTCGAATTTGGTGGGAACGTTGAACGAACTCTCAAAATGATATAATGACTAGAAGGCGTCGGAAGCAAAAGCGAAGTAAGACGAAATTGAAATTCTTGTTGATTGACACGTGTTTTCAACTATCTTTGTTATTTCGGATCACAAGAAAATCAAGAGGTTATCATAAAGGTACCTTTTAAAAAAACTTTTTGTACTCACTTGCAAATCCTCATTATCTTTTACACTTGTAAAATGTATCCCATGCCAACCCACGCCAATGTAATCTCATTGAGAGACATTTACCTTTAGCAAACCCATTTACGCCACATTGATCAGCGACGCCCCTTATACACACGATAATTACTTTACCGATTATTATTAATGCCGACAGTCAAGGAGGCGTCGACACAACAAATACAAATTGGCAAAATCTGGTTAAAATCGGAGCTTAGTAGAAAATAGAAAATATTTGATTGCGCTTCATTGAAACGCGTGCTTTAATACTATCGACTGGATGCGTCACTGGCAGGTAATAAGCGTACCATTTAATCGACTAGTTCGCAACTGATGTTTCTTGTTTGTGATAGACCTGTAAAAGAAACAAGGTCATTCTCCATATACATGTGTGCTCTTTGACATGGTGTTTCAGGATCGTTGCTGTCTTGAGCATTTCATAAAACAGTGCCATTGTGATCATTGTCTTTTTTACCAAGCTATATACAATTTTTGAAACTTGATTATTTACTACTGCCAGATATTATATTTTAAATATTAGATATTTTGATACATTATACGTTAGTGCTTGTTGCAACAGCTTCATTCTGCCATTTTTGGCGTTCCATTTAAGCTCCTAGAAACAACCACCAGCTGTGTATTTAATAACCAGTTCATTTTGTTCTGTTCCCACCTAATGCATTACGATCGTTATAATGCCACTTAAGTTTGTCTCCCGCATATTAGCATTTGAAATTTCAACCTCTATTACAACAAACTTTATTTTAGCCCCACCTAAACTTTTTAGAATTTACATGCCAGGTTGGAACCTGAAGTAAAATGTTTTACTGGTTTCTATAGTGTTCTGTTTTCACATCTGAAAAAATACGATTTTTCTCAATCTTTGTTGGTCTTTGGCAAAACTCTTCCCAAGAAATTGTCTGTTGTGCGCGCTTTGCAAATGAACTCATGATTGAAATTTCGAAAATTGTGTATTTTATTCTTCATAATTTCTGACTTAAAATTATAGTTTTTGGCCTCTTTAGTCTCTGAAAAATGTGAAAAAGTTAAAAAATATCGTCTTTGGTCAAAACGTATTGACACTTGGTTTAAATGCTGTGAGCTGACAATATACACTAATTTACGAACTAAAAAAAAAAAATCCTACCTGCAACATTTAATGGGTTTCTAGGCCCCCAATTCTAGCCCTCTCCTATTCCATTCAACATTTACATTTACAACATTTACCTGTAGTTGAATCCTTGGCACAGGAATGACTAACCATTTGCACCCAGCTAGCCTTTAGGTGGACAATGGGGTTGTTCCCTGTTCGTAGCCAAAGTTTATCCAGAGCTTCCAATTAATTGTTATTTATGAGACGTTTGTGAGGAACCGGACCGATTGAACTAAAATTTGATATCGGAACTTCACCTGAATTTCAACGCGCCAATTGTTATGAGTACAATTTTCCGAAACCTTATTCGATCTAATCTACATAGAACTGGCGACAAATTAATTCTGAAAAACCCCCTTGTTTAGAAATAAATAAGGGTAGGATTTCAATTGTAATTCAAATTCTGTTTTCTTTCCCCGTCACAATGAGTTATTGTATTGCTGTCATCTATTAGAGATTGTATTATTTACAAAGTGACGAACTTCAATATACTAAACTAAACTAATAGTTAAGTACACATACATAATTACATCCAGGAGGCGGTTCTTTGGGGTATTATTTAAAAATGAAAATCATATAAATAATACAAAAAATCACTAAACTGTTTCTTGTTGAGAGTTTCTGATGCCTTGTATTATCTCTTCACTATTGAGACTATGAAAATATCGTCATCATGATTGAATGGATTTCAAACTTTTAGTGATGATTGTGTATGGCCATTGTTAAAACCAACTTCAGCCGGCCAGCTGGTAATACATAATTTACTTTCGCCGCAAATTAAGCCTATTCTCAACTCAAGCATTAGTATTCGTATCACGACGCCATTCCAATTTGTTAACAGGCATCTTGGTTTTGTGCTGGTTGTTGATGTGCGACAACGAAATATAGGGGATCGACTGATGCAAGATCGCTGAGAGGTAAAGCACGCAATTTTCCTGTATTTTAAATGAAATATTTATACTTTTTATACAGACAGCGCGTAAGCATATTATGAACACTTTGACGAAAGCAAGTTTGCCTTAAGACCTTAAGGCCTCCCGCCACTCCTACAAGCCTACAGAGTTTGTGGAAAGTTCTCATTGAAATAATTTCGGGTTGTTATCGAGTGGGATTTGTGTGATTTTTTCGTGTTAATTCTAATTTGAACAGAGGATGAAGGGCGGTGTAAGTAGCTCACATATGTTTGATCCAGTATCAAGTCGGTGACATCCTCGACTTTTGGAAAATATAGTACTATTAGTTCTTAGCAAGGGATTTTTGAAACGAGATCCTTAGGCCTAGGTCAGTAAATTAGCTACCTGCACTCTTGTATTTTAAAACCTCGATGTCCTCTGAGCCAGAAAGGCATAGTTTCGCCGTTCCCACTGCGACGTGTGCGTAAAACTGTGTGATATGAGCGCACACTATGCATAAACGAAATCATTTGGCAATATAAATTAACTGAAATATCGACCAGCTCTTTCCATCTGTCAGTCAACTTCAAATATGGCAGTTTTGTTATTATTTATTTCGTTTGACGGCGAACCACAGGCTTTTGTTTCAATGCATGTTTTAGAAAGCTGCTTTGTGTTCGTTAAAACTACCACTCCTACTTAACTAGCCAGCAGGGCCATTGCGTGCCTATTCAAGATCCATATTAATGTAGCCTTCTATTTATGAAGTGGAAAGGGTCATATGAAAACAATTTACCAAGAGTTCACTGCCACATGAAGGCATTAGACTGTCAACACATCAAGATGTCGCTGTCAATTTTATAAAATTGCAAATGATTTTCTCAGCACAATTCTCAAAAACAAAACAAAACAAAACAAATTATAAACGCCAATCGTACGCCCAGCTAATGCAAGGCACAGTAATTAGCTACGACCAACTTGAAGGTTCGAACAAATAAAGATATTCTAAAAGAATTGTCTAGAATGTCGGCTATTCATCACGGCGGTACATGATGTACTTGCTGAAGGGGTTAAGCGTCAACCACATCAGCTTCGCGCGTTTGTGGGAACACTACTTTTGGAACACCGAAAGCCAAATGAAAACCCAGTCCGCGGCGCATTAGTTTGGAGGTTAAGTGGAGTAGCTTTAGTAGGCGTATTGTCGGTGGCACGTTTTATTAACATAAACTAAGAAGTGACAAGACGAAATTCAAAAGATTAGATTAAGAATTACGGTCTCGCAGGTGACTTATACTGCGGGTTATCACGTCTTTTTGTCTATCTGTGTCCATATTTTTCATTTTCATAATATTTTATTTGGGGAGATTTAGATCATCAAGAAAATGTTTCTTTTTTTCTTTTAATATGAGGTCCTCGGTTAGACCTTAAGCAATTGTTAGTTTAACAAATACGACGTGCTAGAATGGGAAGAGCAGGTGCCACAGCTAACAAACAGGGAATAGTCACGATTTTCTTCGAGATAATGGTGTGGTCGGCGGTAATTGTTGAACTTGTGACTTGTTTTTCTGGTTGGATTTAAATCTTGGTATCTTTCAAGAGTACCATGTTGTCTGTGGAGAATCCGTTTATTTCACAGTGCATTTGTGTACCATTTGTTATTTTCGCAGAACGTTTCCTTATCTGCTCGCTAAAGGTGTCGTTTGCACTTAGCTTGAATGAACGGGTGTTGTCATTAGTAATGCTATTTCAATTTATTCGAGGTTGATAAAATGATAAGAGCGGCTCGTTCGAAGCTGGCACACTTAACCAAGCAGGTACGTTCAAATGCTTTTCTTGCATAAATAATCCCATCTTCCCCACTAAATTCGGGAAATGCGTAATGAAGGCCGAAAACTGAAATATCTAAGAGGGGACACCCACCGAAGAGAATTGAAACAACGTCGCACTAAGTTGTTTCCGACCTAAAAATAATAAAATGTCAAATACAACCCTAGGTTTTACCATTCAAACGAGAAATCATGACAATAAAATGGTTAATTCAATTGCAAATGTGCTGCTGTCGTTCTAGATACGACCGCAACGATAGCCTTACAATTGTTGAAATTGATTATTCTACAAGTCGCACGAAAAGCGATTGCACTCACTATGCTTGGGTATATTGCGTATCCGGCTGTGGCTTGAATAGCTTGCCCTCGTATAATGAGGAAAATCAAATGTTATAAAAAATGTATTTTGTTGCCAAAGAAATAGACGTACCATATACTGAAAATATTCTTCTGAAAATTTACTGCTTGCTATTGCTCTATCAGCGCCGTAGCTAGCAGAAGGCAAGCGGGGAGAGGTCGCCCTCTCAACCACCCCCCCCCCCCCCCCCCCCCAAATAAAAAATTCAACATAGAAACTTACAAATATTAGAAAATGCTCTTCCTTACCAGCTTGGGTTTTAGGCAGATATCATCAAAGCCCGCGTTTTAAACACATCAATACAATCAATCTCATCACCCACGTAGCAGACTGCTCACGTTACTCTGGCAAGCTGCGCAAAAGATCAGCAGTTCTGCAATAATGCATGCGCAGAAGTATAGACAAACAAACATCAAGTCAGGATTGTTCAAAGGGCATAAAGTTGCGCTGCAAAGAAGCCACATCTATAGCTACAACGAAGACTGAGCTTTTCCAGATGAAATACAGGTATAAATGATAGGGGCTCTTCCCCGTTCGTAGCCAAAGCAGCAAATACCCGGAGCGTCCAATTAATTGTTATATAAGGTTAAAATTGTGCTTGTGTGAACATTTAATGGTAATTTAATAGTTCTAAAGGTTCGACTCGCACACTAACACGAGATAGGAATAACTGAGTTACGCTTCGAGCTGACTGTTACCTGACCTGGATTTCTTTTCTTTTGCAACAATTTTTGCCCCGTGTTTTCTTCCATTTGCCGCGGCGACACATCTGTGTTAAAATCATACCCTATCCCGACCAAAAAGACAAAATTCAGACCAAAAAGGCAAAGTTTATATCCTATTTCAGACTAAAAATGCTTGAAAACGATACCCTTTGGGGCGGCACATACCAATATGGCTTATATATGGGAGTACCCCCCCCCCCCCCCCCCCCCAGGCTATTGGGTTGCGCATTTTGCCTTTTTGAGTGTGATAGGATATATGGGGATGTATGAGACAACACGCTCTATCTTCTTGTTATTTTCACATCGAAATCCAAAAGAAATAGACGGAGAAAACAATTCCTTATGTTCAACATGCACTCATAAATGTGGCACGTGCCTGGACACATTGCGCATATGTCCGAGAAAACATCATCACAGCTTCACGTTTCAAAATGATGTGCATAAAATTTGCTTCGAGAGCAAGTGACGCACATCACTCATCAAATTAGGCTATAAAAACAATTTAGCCCTCGTTTCATGAAATATTATCATTCAGTTTTGCCGAACGATAGATTCAATTTCGCAGATAGAGCCGGATAGCCCATATATTTCAATAACTGGCAGCTTCGATTTTGAATGAATTCAATTGAAATATGAGAACTGCCACTATTTTTGGCTGGATTTCCTGATTTCTTTGTTCACACACCAAATGCCACTTCCAACATCCGGTCGATCGGTTTTTCTCATTTATAATTACGTATCATACGGCAACGGCTTCCAGTCCTGATTGACAGCGATTCTAGTCAAAGATGCAACTGGAGTGAAGTGAAAAGTAAGTAATATAAAGTTTCGTTTCTTTGGTCGGCTCTCGGTCGGGACAGAAAACGTTTTCGGCATTGTAGTGGCTATAAATCAAAAAGTATAAATTTAGCGTTCTCTCCTGTTCTTGTTTATTTATTTATTTATTTTATTTTTTTCTCCGTCAAGCCGATGTAAAGTCGTTAAATATTGCAATCAAGGACTCCACCAACTCTCAATCTCGGCGTCTGAACAATAAAATACAGCGTGTGGCCGGAAATTTTCGCGGGACTTTAATTTCGCGGATTGCTGATTTTTTTTGCGTTTCGCAGGAAGAAATTTTCGCGAATTTAGATTTCAGATTTTACTGCTGGGAAAAATTTTTTTGCGGATTTCAGACAAGTTTCTGTCCGGTATTTCACGTTCGACACTGGCACATAGCAACACTATTACAGCTGTTACGCAGACAATGTTCGTTTTGTTTCAATTGCAAAGAAGAAGGCTGTGATTTCGTTTGTAAATTTTCGCGGATATTTTTTTCGTGGGACTTTATTTTCGCGGGATTTAACTTTCGCGAATCGTCGGAAAATCCGCGAAATTCGCGAAAATAAACTTCCGTGAAAATTTCATGCCACACGGTATGCTTATTTGAACAAACTACTTGGTGATGTATCACACACCTTCGTTCAATTTGATAAAAATGTGCCTTTTCAAACAACGTGTCTTTTCGTTCAAACAAGGAAGCAAATTCAAATCAGCAACCACATTCACTACACGCCATCGGTCTCAGTTAACTGTCAATTTACCATACAGAGTTTTTATGTTCACTTATCTTAGTCGTCTCATCGGTAAACCCCACATTGTCTCCCACGACTTCCAGTGTCCATCATGAATATTTATATTGTAGCAAAGAAAATCCCGCCATCTTTTGTCTCATATAGGGGAAAAAACAAATTTAGTTTTTTTTTAACTTCAGTCATGTCTTATCGGTGTTTTCTTTGTATCAACACGATTTATCCCGGTCCAGAGCAGCGGCAGCGTTTCTTCAAATTCAAGTTTGCAAGCTTCAGGCCTATGATGTACTCCTCTAGTTTATGCTATCTAGTAAATTTTATTTATTCTTTCTCTCCCGCTGCTTGCCTGTTTGGACAATATAGGCTCGTTTCATTTCTCGCTAAAGTAGCACTTTAGAGAGAGTACTTTATATAGAAGACGCCCATTTTATTTCAAAGTTTATTTCAGGCCTATGATGTACTCCTCCAGTTTATGCTATCTAGTACATTTTATTTAGTCTTTCTCGCCCGCTGTTTTCCTGTTTGGACGATATCGGCTCGTTTCATTTCTCGCTAAAGTAACACTTTAGGAGAGTACTTTATATAGAAGACGCCAATTTTATTTCAAAGTTTAAAGAGGCTCTAATGTAGTAAAATGCTCTTCAGATGTACAGCCTGTTGAGACTCTTAGATAAAAACGGTAGAATAGAAGCAGGGGAGTGTATTGGCTAGAACCAGTGGCATTATTATGGAAAGACGGTTGCAAACCAAGGCACTTGAGAAGAGTTTGTAACTCGAAAGGAAAACTTAAAATAATTTCAACTTAAAATATATTCTATGTTGTATTATCGGTCACCATCGCGTTTTCAAAGATTCTCAACTTTTTTAGCATACACTAATTAACGTTCGGTATAAATAAGAAAAATATTGTTTAATTTTAGCTGCTATCTTCATGTTTTCATCCCAAATATTAGACTACATGACGTAACCCCTTTACATTTAGTGAAACCTTTTCACAGCAATGGGTTGAATGTATTTTTTCTTTGTAAAACTCATATTGCTTTTAGCGCGCTATAGTAGGCTGAATTATGTGACCTAATTGCACCATGAGATGCTCTATTCAGATTGGTAGAACTTTACGGTCATTTAAGACACGCTGTTATTGTTATTGAAATGTGGGCCTACCAACAATGTCAAGCTGAAAATGTCACATCATGGATCGGATGCGAGTTCGGTCAGTACTTTGTAATTTTTGAGATAAGCGCACTGTTTGAGCAATACTGCATGTTCTAAAACTGTTACCGATGGACTCAGGGTCAAAATAATCTTGACAGTGAGAACGTAATCAAGCAAACAAAGAGTGATGTCGGTGAGTTTTGCATGTTTGGATTTAAACAAACATTTTCTATTTCATAGCCAGTCTATAAAGGTGAAGTAATACGGGAAACATTTTCCGCAACAAGTAAATTGTGGCGTTGCAAGTTGCACCGTAACATCGCGCGTGTTACCATCATGTTGCAAGTTGCAACAACAATGTTGTACGAAGTAAAGCCCACTTTTACTATGTGCAACATGTCGCTGCAACGTGCATCGTGGGTGCTAAAACGCACCACAGTACAGTGCAACTTGCCGGCACATAGCAACAGTGTTGCGCGACAAGTTGCGAGAAAATGTTGCCTGTATTACTTGACTTAACAATGATAGTGTAATGAATCAGAACACGAGCGTACCTAAATGATGGGAGCGATCCAATTGGTTTTATGCATGTATGCATGTATCACAACTGAGTTGGCGCTCCTATTGTCCCTATACATGGTGTATACAAGACCAGAGACAACTGTAGTATGTTAAAACTGTCCGATTGTGAATTTAAATAGAACATTTACAGTGCTTCAAAGCTGACGAATGAGAGGTTGCCCCATACAGAGTCATCTCAGCGAGCTAGCGCGCGACATGCTAATTGAGACCTCTGCACCTGCTACAAGAGTGTCCACAACAGTAAACCCCGAACTGAGCAAGGAAGAACACGAATGCAAGTAGGATTCCCTTATACTTTGCGAGCTGGCTCAACTAGCTAGCTTTGCTGGCTTAGCGACCTTTCCTGTTTATTTAAGCCCTTTCACTGCAACGTTTTTGTTTTAACCAAAAAAAAAAAAAAAAAAAAAAAAAAAACCAACAACAACAACAACAACTACACCAGCAGCTTTATTCTCACCTTTGTGATTCATGATTTATATTTCACTTTATACCCAAACTTAAAATCCAAAAATTGTGTAGTAAAGCTGCACTAAAATGTTGACCACATTCAGAAATTCATAAGAGTGCATGGTCGCACATATATCACAGGCTTCTTCTACAGTCCAGGAGTTGTCAGTGATTACTGTTTTTAGGATGTACTCATTTGGAGCTTTTCATGTGAAAGAAGACACCTTTAGTTTATTTTGGTTTAATTGTTGGACGTTTTCTGGGTTGAGTCAAATTCATTTTTGGCAGTGAAAAGGCTCAACAATCGAATCTTTGCTTTGTAGGTTGTTGATGATTATCTGCCCAGCTGGGGGGCTAAAATCTGAGCGTTAAATGCATAGCCTTTTGTCGTTTCTTTTCTTTTTTTGCCTGCTCGTGTGATGTCTCCAAGCTTCATAACATTACAGGTTATCAACACGAACACTGATTGATAAAAATCTGTTTTAAATTCTTAGTAGATAGTTGTTTTTGAAGAATTCCCACATCTAATTCGAGCCTCCCCAACAAGTTGATTGAAAAGCTCATTTGTGTCGACATAAAGCTGATATCCTGGATCCTTTGTTTTTCAAGTAAGTATTTTTAAAAATATTGTTTTTCTATTACACCTTTCTTTGGCCAATAGGCAAGCACATATTTTCTCGATCTGTATATTCAGCTGGCCAGATTTTATGTGCGTTCCGTTTCTTTGATCGACTCCACTGAATTTTAAAACTATGAAACCTTTTGGAAAGTTCTGTGCGATGCGTGTTGTTCCACACTTCGGATGTGAATCTAGGTTTGTCGCAATCGCCTTGTTATGATTTAAAACTGTCGCGGTCAGAGCGACACGAAAATTAAGTTTACTTGGGTTTTAGCCATAAATACACCATATAAACGATGGATTTCCTTCACTCGCAGCATACTGTTGATATTACATCGCCAGAAATTCCGGACATTTTGCGTCCACGATTGCTTCCGGTCTTTCCCAACGGCGTGCGGTATGAGCATGCGCCATTCACACATTCAACATTGTTACGTACTTTGCCTCAGTGGGGTGGGGGAGGGATGGGTTTCTCCGGTTCAAAAAGAGACTGCTACGTTTAGGAGACGTGCCGCTGAACGACCTAGTTGAAATTAGCTTTCGTTTGGTACAATTTTCATGCGATTTGGAGCTTCCCAGCCCAAAATATCAACATCCGAAGTCAGCGTATTTCACGGGAGGTATTCGCCATGGCTGGCTGTGAACTGCAAATTCAAACACAAAAAGTACACATCGAATTTGCTCCAGGGGACTGACTGAGGCTTCACAGGAGATGTTCAATCCTTCGACAATCAGGTACGGGGTTGGCAATTTAGCGTTTTACCCAAGGTTCTTGTATTAAATGCAGCTTAAAAAGTGACAGTAGCCGGTTTTGAGCGTATTCTGCTATCAATCCCTTCTTACGTCGGCCGAAATTTTAAATTCAAAAAAGTACACATCGAATTTTACCGGAGATAAATATTTTTTGTGCTGTTGTGTTTAGGAAGCTTTCCTCTTCCGAATGCTGCCCAGACATTTTTACGAACGTGCTTCAGTTAAGTGAAAAGCACAATTTATTATCAGATCCCATACATTTCTTTGTTATTTCTTGAGCGGCTGTCAGCGTGAAACCTGATGCCTCTTCCGAGATGGCGCAACCGGATGTCTGAAATTTCTGGCGATGATCAGTTTGGCTGGCCTCGCATGATATATATTATATGATTGGGTGTGTGATTGAAAAAGAAAGTATCTCTTGTTAGTAGTTGACGCTCCTTTCTTGCAAGCCAGGTTTTATTAATAGCTCAATTAGTGTCTTAAAATGCAAATGTCTGCAAATAAACCATGTAGATGTCCATAAGAACCCAGTTAGAGTTTCTAACAAGAACTGTTTCTTTTGAGTAACAACAACTTAACTGAGTTATCTGAGCGTCTCACCGGTATCGTGTGGGTCATGGGTTTGATTATTCCCGTTTATGACCCATCAAATATTTCCTCCCGCGCGTGATTGATGGAATCGTGAGACGTGACCGAATAACGTCCGCTCACGAGCGGACGTTATATAAACAATAAACTACTTTTGGTGAGGAAATATGCACGGATAATTGTCCGAGGATATTATCTGTTCCGAGAAGCGAACAGTGAGCTTCGAAGAACAGATAATGTCCAAGGACAATTATCCGTGCATATTTCCGAAGCCAAAAGTAGTTTATTGTCTTTATTATCCTTCAAATATTTCCTCTCGCAGCGCAAATGACGGCGCGGAAACTGTGAAGCTTTTTAGTGCTTTCTGGAACTGCTTTTTGACCAATAAATTGATGTCCTCTTCAGTAGTCATCTTGTAATGATTTTTGTGACTAAACAAATAGAACCGTGTTCGGATATTGTCAATAAACAGAGTTAGTTCGCCAGGCGGGGGTTATTCGCTGATAACGTACGTTATTCGGTCACGTGTCACGATTCTACCAATTGCGCGCGGGAGGAAATATTTGATGGGTCATAAATAAACAATAAACTACTTTTGGCTTCGAAAATATGCACGGATAATTGTCCGAGGATATTATCTGTTCCTCGAAGCTCACAGTTGCCCTCGAGCTTCGCTCTCGGGCAACTGTTCGCTTCTCGGAACAGATAATGCCCAAGGACAATTATATGTGGATATTTCCGAAGCCAAAAGTAGTTTATTGCCTTTATTATCCTTCAAATATTTCCTCTCGCAGCGCAAATAACGGCGCGGAAACTGTGAAGCTTTTTAGTGCTTTCTGGAACTGCTTTTTTGACCAGTAAATTGATGTCCTCCTCAGTAGTCATCTCGTAATGATTTTTGTGACTAAACAAATAGAACTGTGTTCGGATATTGTCAATAAACAGCGTTAGTTCGCCAGGCGGGGGTTATTCGCTGATAACGTCCGCTCGTTATTCGGTCACGTGTCACGATTCTACCAATCATGCGCGGGAGGAAATATTTGATGGGTCATAACAGCGAATAACCCCCGCCTGGCGAACAAACGCTGTTTATTGACAATATCCGAACACAATTTTTTATATTAATCACAAAAACCCATTACGAGATGGACTACCGAGGAGGACATCAATTCATTGGTCGTAAAAGCAGTTCCAGAAAGCACTAAAAAGCCTCACAGTCCCCGTGCCATTATTTGCGCTGCGAGAGGAAATATTTGAAAGATAATAAAGACAATAACTACTTTTGGCTTTGGAAATATGCACGGATAATTGTCCTTGGGCATTATCTGTTCCTCAAAGCTCACAGTTGCCCTCGAGCTTCGCTCTCGGGCAGCTGTTCGTTGTTTTGCGTCAATTTGTATGAACGCTGTAAATTGCATGATCAAATGAAAATAATGTAAAACATGTAATGTAGTGTATGTAGTGTATGTAATGTAAGTAAAGTACATTCTGTAATAAATAATTTATATAAATTTAGAGACTGACCCGCCTCGATTAGCTATGTTACCTGTGGGTCAGTCCAAGTTATGTATTAATTTAAGAAATATAATAAAATAAAGTGTGTAAAAGTGTGTTCGCTTCTCGGAACAGATAATATCCTCGGACAATTATCCGTGCATATTTCCTCGCCAAAAGTAGTTTATTGTTTATTTAAGCCGGAGTATTTTCCGACGGCTTATTTTGTAACTAACTTTAAAAGCTGCTTTACTATGGAACTGCAAAGAGACACTTTGACCGTCAACTTCTTTATGGCCACAATTTTCCACACTTTCGACTGATCCGTTCGATGTTCGACAGCACTTCAGACGAATAACTCGAGTATTGAGAGAGAGAAAGAGTTGAAAGAAGAGACGCTCAATCAGAAGAAACACCCGTTAAGAACTGTGCATGTGGGGAGGCTCAATAGGCTAAGGTCACCCAAAAGCTAAGGAATGACTCAGTGTTGACATGTATGCCAGATTGTTGGCGCTTTATTTGTCTGGGCCTGTTTCGGAATAAAAATAGCAAAGTCGCTGATCAAGGTCAAATATTGATATATGATAACATCGCCTTATCGCGTTCATCAAGTAACCAAACATTCACTTCGGCCTTTACCTTTTTGTCCAACCTCATTTCTCAAACCGAGCTAACTATCAAAGCTCAAGTTCTCCATACTGTCGAAATAAACAACTGTACGTGCGGATGTCATGTCATCAGCATGTCATGCATTAAAGGGCGATTCCACCTCTATACAATCACGCAGTCCTATACAAAATCAATCACTGACGGTGCAAAGGAAACAGAACAAGTTATTCAACCTCCAAACCCTCCAGATAGCCAACGGGACAACCTAGCTGTGCGCGGTATGCTTCCTTCAATTGTTAAAGCTTTGAGCAAGATTTGCCGGCTCACAATGTGGCCAAGCGGACGCACGCATCGTCGTCGCAATACACTCCCATCTTTCAGACTTCTAATCGTATCGAATGGCCGTACATCCACTTGGACGGGCTTTCGTTAACTTTGGTCGACCAAGTATCGATTCAAGTTTTTCACCGTTTCGTTACCCAACACAAGTTGAGCCAATTCGACACTGATTGCATCAACTAGAAAATTTTCTCGCGACTGGTCACGTGAATTTACGAGCCGACTTAGACGACTTTACAAGACCACGTAGCATCGAAAAGTTATTACGAAAGTTCGGATCGAAAACTTGGTTACTTTCCGTTTGGCCAGGGCTCAGGCCGTCATTGTTTTCGATAAGGAATTGAGTTGAAGTTACATCTATATATATATACCTGCCCCGCACTGCAAGTTTCCCGCTTTTAAGGCATTTGAATAAGTAGCACACGCAAGACGTATAAGCTAGAGCTAAAATGCTTCGAAAGTGAAGAAAACAAAGTCACTTACCTGCAGTGTTCTTTTTATCGTTTTGAGAATTTCCACTATCGACTAGTGTTGGCTGTGCCCTGGAAGCCCGCAGATGGGAGAACTTGATATGTTATTTCCCTTAGTTAAATTAGTTTATGATCGAGCCGCAAAAGCTCACATGTCACCCTCACTCAAATCCAATTTAAAATTAATTGCTCGCGGATGCGGTGAGCTTAAAATTATTGCAAATTCTTTTTTTTTTTTTTTTTTTTCTTTTTTTCTTTTTTTTTTTTCTGGGTCGAGAATCAGCACACGGTGATTGGTTCACATTGTCACATGAAACAACGAAACAGCGAAACATGACGAGCCGCACGCCTTGACAACGGCCTTTTGGTGCGGACAATTTGTCCCCACCGCCCGTGGAGTGCGGTCTGCTTGGTATGAATGACAGAGGTGTAAACTCCAAACCATTAGCACAGTCGGTGTGCCGATAATCACTTTGTCCTGAATTAGAAATTGTAATTTTAGCCGGCAATCGTGCTCTAGGGTGCCTTTCTCACTCTATAACAGAAGTCGCGCTTATGTGGCGAAAATTATTAGTCGGCATCTAACGAAAGAGCTTGATGCCCAGTAAAAAAATCTTATTAGTTTTCCGCCAGTCACAAACAATGTCATTGATTTGATTTCACAAAGATTCGCGTCGAAATACGCACTTCCTGAGAACATTACAGTAGTCAGGTAGTCGCCGAAACATTCAATGAATGGTTTCTATGCACCGCAATCAAAAAGCTATAATATGTCCGTTCAATCAAAGCCTGTTAAAGTCAGCGAGCTCTTCTCTGTTATGTCACGTTATCGAGTTTTATGACTGAATCAACTGCTAGCAGACAATGTGCCGAATCGAAAATCAATTTTTCTAAATCCGAATTTCAAATTAGATGCTGAAGCCGTTATCAAAATCTTATAAAAGACTGTTTCAAGTTTAGTTATCAGTGAAAAATGTCCCACGGTATTATTCCAATAACAGTCGATTCAATCAGGCTTATCCACATCAGGTAACTCCCAGCTGTCATGAAATCAGCATGATAGCATCCAGTTCCTCTTTTAGGAATAAAATTACATTCGCGGGGCATTACTGTTTTACGCGGGAAGGACAAGAGGCAGGATTGAGAGGGCTAGCAAATCGCTTGTGTAGTGGTATATACGGTTGAGGGTAAGCTATCGCTATTTCAGTTAATCCACGAGATTTATTCGGGCCGATTTCCCGTGTGTACGTTCTGGCCACATGTTTGGTTTTGTGGCCATCTTGCTCTGTAATTGTTTAGCTGCAAATTTCAGGATGGGTAGATATATTAGTTTAGACTCATGTTTCTTGAAGTATGGCTCATAGCTTTAAAAATTATATGTTGAAGTGATTGTGGCTCTTTTTGTGTGACGGCCAGATCCGTTCAATCGGTGGTTTTGAGCAAACCATATTACTGCGAGATCACCTCGCGAACGAAGCCCAGGGTACTTGTCAAAGGTCTAGCCCTCGGCCCGCGTATAGTATTATCTGATCACAACATGGTTACTTGTAAACTCGCGCAGGCCCAAAGGTTTATATAGTCATAGCGAAAGATTAAGTTTAATTTTCAAAACTGATCGATGTTTGGACATTTTAGGCAGCTTTATGGAATGTATTTTACTCATTGCGGCAAATGGAATGGTTTAAAGCTAAATTAAGCTTTGTTAGGAGAACACAAGACAAAACTCCGGGCAGACTCACACAGAAAGTACAAGAGCATTAACTCGTACATGGTCGTTTGGGTCTTTGATCAATTACAGGGCGAAGTATTTATAGTTTGATTGAAGTTTTTGTCGAGAACTCTACTGGTGTTTTCAGTGGTGTTTGGGGGTTTTGAGTTGAACCGCAACCTTGTGCGAAAAAAAGAGAACACCTTGGCTTTCAACCGGCTACTATTACTGCGAAATACTATAATTTCGGATGTATATTTTACGACTTTGGTTATTACCTGACCCGGCAGAATCTTAGTGCAGCAATGTTCTGAGGAAGTGTCTGTTTTGGCACGAATCTTTGTAAAGGAACATTGTATGGAAGTGAAGTCAAATTCAGGTAAAATAGCTTGTAGCCGTCCAGTTTCAGCAGTCTTCTTGTCGTTGCGATCGTAACTCAAACAAAACAAGTAAGATCTAGCCTGTGCGAAGTAAACATCTCGGCTTTTTTTTGGACCAAATTTCAGCCATTTGGGATCTTTCTATTACTACCTGACTAGACAGAATCTTAGTTGATGCAATGTTCCCAGGAAGTGGTGTTCCGACACGAATCTTTGGGAGGGAATATTGCACGGAAGTGAAGTCGAAATCAGGTAAAACCGTTTTTGTAGTGATTGGCTTTATTCCAAGACTGATATACGCTTCAATTTTGCGTATCAGCTTATTTTGGTAGGATAAAAAGTTGTCAATTTTAATACTCGGCGACGGACAGCTACTTTAAATTTGCGCAATAGTTTAGTGTATCAGCCCATTTGTCGAAGAAAAAATGACAAACTTTAAAGAGACTCAAAAAATACAGCAAAACGGCCCCAAAGCTCAGTGAATTCTTGATATCCGGCTTTCACAAAGCAGCTCGGCAGGCTGGCGTTTGCCCCACGGAAAACATTCTCACCCCAAGGATCGAGGCGCTTGCGTGCTGTTTTGCTTACACCTTTGTTCGCCGCAGTTAATTGGGATTAAAACAGCTTGGTTAGCAACGGGTACTTACGGCTCAACCCGGCTGCGGCTCCTCATGTCTAATTATTAACTAAAATTAACGGTAATCACTAATACCGATTATTACAGGGAAACAACGAATTCTTAACTAAACTTTTCTGCAATAACTAATACCTATACCTATACCTAACAGCATCAAAGAACAGATTTCCAATCACACACACTGAATACTCTAATGATGAAATGGCGCCAGAGAAACTCGATCCAGCCTCCCACAATTCCCAACCCCCTTCCCCTCTCAAACACACACACACACACACACACACACACACACACACACACACAATGCAACCCTGTTTGCTATTTTTATGCTTAGTGATATTATTGCTTGTCCACCTCTTCAGCAAGACAATGCATAACGGAAAAAAATTGTCCGAAGCGGTCGAAAACTCGACAGCAGCAGCAGCAGCAACAACAACAACAACAACTCACCGCATGGCAAAATATTTGGCCCTCATATGAAGATTTGCTGTTTTATGCGCCCACAATACAACGGGTCAGTTTACGCATGCGTATAATGTTGGTAATTTTAATTAAAAACCATATGGCGTCTTTTGGTTTGGATTACACATCTTTTGTCCAGTATAAACGGTGATAATCTCTGGAGAATTTACTGAGCTTTGTGGATATATATTTCAACGGCTTCCAAACGGTCGTGATGCAAAATTTCATATCCGTGATAAATCCGCGATTTGTAAATCGAGTCGTCTTTCAATCCACTAAATTCACAATTGAAACTGCACCACTTTGTAGAGGTCAGGACAGGTCGTCGTGAAGATAAATATGTCAGATGTTGAAATGCCGGAAGCATGTGACAGGGAGGTTGTAAATTCGCAGAGAAAGCGAACGGCTGTCACCTCTAAAATTTCGACACAGGATTTTGTACATGCTTTGAACTAAATGAAAACATACCGGCTCCCAGTCATTTTTTTTATATTTGCGGGAGCGGAAATGGCGACGCGACAGGGGGCGCGGTCATTCGATACAGAGTATTTCTTCACAAATTTTTTGCCATCAACAACAACAACAACAACAACACCAACACCAACACCAGTCACCAGAGTGACTACATGCTATGGTTGCGGGAATTTGTTAAAGCTTCGTGGACAAGTACCGGAACCACCAAACGATCTTGTCTTTGTTTCTAATATGAGAAGATGATAAAAAAAGAAGAAGTAAACCTGGCAATGTTTATTTTCATTTCCGAGTTCAACGCGTCCGTCAAAAACAACCCCTGATTTATTTCAAGTTTAGTGTTCATTCCACCATTTGTGTTAGGCCCAGGTCAAACGACGTACTTCAGACGAGACGAACTAAATTGAGCGAATTAAGTTCATGATAAGATCGACGTTTGACTCAATTAAGTTCGACTGGATGTATTTGGATCGACCAAGACGTTCTTTCCGTCTGTTCCAGACGGGAAGAACGTCCAAAGATCGTCTCGGGGTCAAACGTCGATCTTTTCATGAGTCGAATAAATGCAAACTCCCACTGACCCAAAAAATTGATTCTTGTATTCTGAATTTGTTTCGAGGGAATTAAGTTTGACGATTAAGTTCGACGTTTGACCCAGCAGTCGAAATTTCGGTCGACCCGAAGTCAGTAATTTTATAGTTCGTCTCGTCTGAAGTACGTCGTTTGACCTGGGCCTTGGGAACCCTGAATGAGTCACACAGAAATCTGAGACAGCATGAGTTAGGTATTGCTGTATGACAAGTCAAATCCATCTGGGATCTTGTCGTGAAACTAATTAAGGGATTTGATCATTCTTCACGGCGTACGGAAAACGCTAGCCGACGGAACCGCAACCTTTGGTGATAATTAAACTCTGTTTTTTAGATAGTGTCACTGTGGGGCGTGATGGTATGATCCCACGTGGAAATGACTCAATTAAATATAGTCCCTTCATTCTAGTATTTTTCGTCAAAAGTTCCCGCTATTTTATTATTAGGGTATTCAGTGTGTGTGATTGGAAATCTCTTCTTGATGCTGTTACTATAAAAAAAATAGTGCGTTACAACACTCCGGAAATACCGGTGCTCAAAGACAGATTGATGCCAACTTGACGCATCATGACAACGGGCTTGTTTATTTGAGCAATAGGTTCAATAATCATCCTTCATATATAGGTATTAGTTATTGCAGTAAATTTTAGTTAAGAATTTGTTGTTTCCCTGTAATAATCGGTATTAGTTATTACCGTTAATTTTAGTTAATAATGAGCTGTTTCGTTGTTTCGTTGTTTCGTGTTTTAGTAACACCCATCATGTAGCCTTTGTTTCGCATTGGTTACTGTAAACTAGAAATGAAAGATACACCGAAATAGTCCTGAGCAGTCACAAATGACTGAACACGCTGTGAACAAAACCGCAATAATCTTGTAAACAAGACTCGTGTTACATTCCTCGCTTTCAATTTTATATTTGTTACAGAGCACGAATATTCGAAAGCCTGATAGAAGAAACGCATTCAGTTGAAGCAAAGGCTGGATTAATCGTGGCCTCTGATTAGAAATAAGTGTTCGAAGTCAAACTGTCAAAAATTGACTGCGCATTAAAATGGCACGCATTACTCAGCTTTTCTTGCCGGCTGATCCTTTCGCTCGTAAGCTCAAAATGCAGAGTCGCTCAACCTTTAAGAAGCAAGTGTATGAGTGTTGTAGTGATAATTTATAGTTTAATCAGGTTTCATTTGAGCATGGTGTCAAAAGCCAAGTTCTCTTTTCTTGTGTGATATTTTTCTGGTGAGAAACTGGAAGTCTCTCTTGGGAGTTCCACTCTTGTCCCCGGGGGGGGGGGGGGGGGTTACTCCCACATATGAGCCATAAAGGTGCCGCCCCAAAGGGTATCATTTTCAGCATTTTAGTCTGAAATAGGGTATCGATTTTAGCATTTTAGTCTGAAATGGGGTCGGAGATTTTGATATTTGGTCTGAAATAGGGTCAAAAATTGCGCATCTTGGTATGAAATAGGGTCGAAAATTGCAAATTTTGGTCTGAAATAGAGTCGAAAATCGCAAATTTTGGTCTGAAATAGGGTAAGGAATCTCAGTCCCGGGCGGCACACCCCCACCCAAAATTTCGAGGCGTCTGCAACAGACGGAAAGAACGTCTTGGTCGATCCAAATACAATCAGTCGAACTTAATTGAGTCAAACGTCGATCTTATCATGAACTTACTGTTCGCTCAATTTAGTTCGTCTCGTCTGAAGTACGTCGTTTGCCCTGGACCTAAAAGATGAAAGAAAAAGTTAAACTCCGCTCAAAAACAGTTTAAAAAAACGCTAAATACTTCATTGCAAGTTAAAGCTACACTGGGCCATTTTAATAACTTTAAAAAGCTTTGGCCCGAAATTGAGTGTACCCATTGAAACTAATTTCAATTTCATGAGATTCTAGCTTCCATCGAGTTCCAAAGAAACTTACCTTCCTCTCTCGTATCAGCCGTCTCCGAAAATCTCCTTCGAGTACTGTGTCGGCTCTGACAGCCGTCTTTGTCAAATTCGTGCGGCAAAGACGTCAACGCAAGTACTTTGATAAATTGGACTGGTGGTTGTAAAGGTAATGCCAGGGTCAAGCATCCGAAAAACAAACTTTGGACGTCGTATTCGCTGGAATCGTACATTTAGCTCCAGGTGCTCTTGGTATGGGACATTATGAAAAAATTCTGTCCTAAGTTTGTAACGTGTTGAGGATGCGTTCTGAGCATTTTTAGTGTATCCGGAAAGAAAACGAATCCGAATTCTTGTATTTGAAATAGTTTTCAAGTGTAAACGCCGGAGCCTAAATGAATATTAGTTAATCCTCAGTGCAATCACCCTCTGCATTTGCGGGTCGGAGCGTGCGATTTTTCAGACAAGAGGGCCGTATTTAAATTTATTATATAGACACGAGTGTTTTACTGGAAAATATACCGTGCGTAAAATTCATACGAAACTACATCCGGGACCCTAGTGGCGTATTTTCCATATCCTCACTAGTGAGGATATCGTTGGAATCATTTCCCGTTTATACACGGTTGTTTGTGCAATTCTCATAAAACACTCGTGTCAAATATAATAAAAAGAAAATTACACGGCGGCTTGAAGATATGGATTTTATTTTCTCGTAATATCCTCTATATACGTCTTAGTTTGGCGTAACTTAAACTTATGTGAGCACGGGCCCCAGAAATAATAATTTCCTGTAATTTATTGAATCATCGCATTTGCAAGACGAAAAGTTTCCAGTGTACCCCCAGATTCTCTGCTCTCGTAAAAATGTTCTCAAAATAGTCTATACCACCTGCCCGGACTAGGCCGGACAAACACTGAGACGTAAAAGCAAATTTGCAGCCGTCAATTAAACGCCACAAAATGAAGTGTACTTTGATAAATTGCCGTGGTTATTTAATGACTATATTTATAACCACAAAGTTCAAGGATAAGTCGAAAACTGGTTAAGAATCACTTCGGTGAAAACAATTATACATTTTAGGCTTGCCAATCCTTTGTAGAATTAATGTAAGATTGACACACAGGGCAGTAGAGCTGTAAATAGCCACGATATCAGAATATTTATTTACATTTACTCACAGCTTGCTGCAAAACCTTCAGCCAATTGCAAAGAGTGCAACTGGAAAACAAAGTAGCCATTCGACAGTGACAAAAAAACTTCGCCATAACTGATAAATAGCTAAATAGATAAGATTAACCTAAGTATTCAATTATTTCGTTTACAGTCGATCGTGGCCACATAAGCTTTAGGCCGACAAAAGAATCTCGTCTGCTCACCTTCAGTGAACTGCGTGGCCAATAATTTACAGTGGGTATTTTCCATTGAGGAAACTTATCTAAAATATTTGAATCGTTCGGATTCAGCCTGCTATAAATGTCATTCATTTTTAATCTAGTAATCTTTTACTCGTGCTGCTTTTCAGGTAAGAGCCGGGAATCATATCAGGAAAATGCTTCCACCAAAGTGAACTGAACTAGTGAGTCACCCCAACGGCCAGGCGTGTACATGTCGACGTCGGTCGAATCTATTACAGATAATATTCAAGTGCAGTAAAGAGTGTTCGTCGCTCACTCCACTCAAGAAGATAGGAGGACAAGAAGAATATCAGTTAAACCTCACTCAGTCAAGTGCCACTTAACTTATTCAATTCCACGTTGATTTATCACAGAAACTATCAGTTTTTGACGGGAACGTTGAAACTGTGTTGTAAAGAGTTTGTTGAAAAAGCCATGAATCTGAGTGAGACAAACAAAACAGATAATACATCGGCGACACATGCAGTCCGTGGCTCAGAAGGTTGCATTTTTGCGCTTGGGACGCTCTTGCCCTTCACGGTTCTCGCTGTCATCACGAATGGAATGGTATTTGCGCTATTCTTTTCCAGACGAAAATTGAGGACGCCATCCAACCTTCTGCTTTTAAGTCTGGCTGTGTCAGATTTTCTCAACGGAGCCCTCAACTCTCCACTATTCATTGTCTATTTTTGCCTCAATCATCAAGTAGTGGCGCTCTTCATAGCACCTTTGCACAACTTCTCCGCTACATCGTGCGCATTCCACATTTTGGTGATCACAGCTGAAAAATACGTTGCAATAATGAAGCCTCTTCGACATCATGCGATCACCAAGAAATCCATCAGTTGTATTGCGGCAGGTGTTTGGCTTGCCTCCGCTGTTATCGCCTTCATTCCGTTTACCTGGTATAAAAACAGCATGGAGAAAGGCAACAATGATACAGTGGATCTCGTCGGAGTTATTTATGCAGGATTCTGCTTGTTGGTGGTTTTTCTTGTTCCCTGCACTTGTATGATGTATGGCTACGTGGTAATGTTCAGGATCATCAACCAAAGAAACGGACGAAACCAGCTGCTTAGCAACTCCTCGGCAGACAGACGAAACTCCAGAGTTTATAGAAAAGTACAGAACGATCGCAAATGTTTGATGATATTCGCTTCCATGGCGGCCATCTTTGTCGTGTGTTGGTTGCCATATTATGTACTGATGCTTGATATTGAAATATTAAAAAAGTTGTACAAACCTCCAGCTACTGACCAGCTTCCACCAGAGGTGGTTGCCCAAGTTTTTCTGTTGATGAGGTATCTGTCATCGATCATCAATCCATTGCTGTACACATTCTTCAAGAGAGACTTCTGGAACGCATTTAAGCAGCAGACCATAAACAAGTGGAGAGGCATTGGTGCTAGGATTTCGATCTCGGCAACCCTGAGGCGAGGTAGTGACGTAATGCTCTTAGCCTTCAGGGGAAAGGGACATATTTTGTCGGATAATGACACGAGCACGCGTTCACTAGGAGAAGAACTTTCCAGTGAAGTACAGTATATCTCTGCTCTTTGAAGACCTGCGCACCAGCACTACGGCAACACGACGGCAATATTGAGCGGAAAATCGTCAAGAGAATCAATTGCAGATAATAGAGACAAGGCGCACGCGCAGTGTGTGAAACCGCTGTTTTTGCTGTTGCCGTCGTGCGCGCTCTTGATGTCAGAATATTACGAGTCGGGAAACTTGAAGACGCTTGTGGCTCAGTGTGGGATGACAAAGGGGATGGATCCCAGCGGCATACGACCACAGAAGAGGCTAGGTTACAAAGACCTTATTAATATAGAGACAATTTAGTTTCTTTTGTGTCTTCTTGTAGCCGTCGTGACGTCATCGTCCCAGTTTGCCATGGTAACGAGTTGATTTCGAACTAACTTGACAATCAAATCTCAAATCATCATTTATTTTCCCTTGCACGCAGTATACTTTATAGTATGTCTTAGAGCGCCCATTAGTAGGGAGCATGGCAACCATATTCTGTACACGGGGGGAAACTGAACGTCAAGGCTGTTTCAAAGCCTTTCACTCCCAAGAGTGATCAATTTTAATTTTATCCTTTAGTTTCTCACCAAGAATCATACATCATACAGTATGGAGAACGTGCCTCTTGATAGTTTGCTCAGGTGAAAGCTGATTAAACACAAGCAATTTGGAATCAGTAAGTTCCAGACAGCTGTAAATGCACCTGTGCGTATACATACACGTGTTATTGTCCTTATGTTCGTGTCGCACGTGCGAAGCAGTCTTAAATTGGTCTTGTACCCTAACATTCAGTTTTACTGGGAACGGATTAAAGTCGAGGACTTCTGAGCAAATCTATAATGAGTTTCCAGTCGAATCCAGTTGACAATTGTCTGTTTGAACAACAACGTTTAACTAATAGTATTAAAACTGCCTTAAACTATAAATTTGAACTGTAAGTATATACTCCCAAAAATCTAATATAGGGGAACCGTAAATTAACGTAGTAAAGCACATGAATAGTGTGGTACACCACAAAAATCATTTTTCTGAAATATTGGGTTTTATTTAATATTGTTTGGAGTCGTCTGTATCTGACGAAAGTTCACACACATATGCAACTCCTTGTATGAGCCTTTGAACTGTATTACTTCATACCAAATGCTCCTTTTCAGTGCTTGTTGCAGGAACGGGTGCTAATATGAATATAACTCTCTATCTTTTCTTTCAATCAGTGCTAGCGATTTGAATATGCACACGTTCTTACAGCAGCTGTGCATATCACATGATGTTCCCCAATGGAGAACTTTGCCAATTAGGATGCCACTCAATTTCATAGATGACAAAGATAAAAAAGTGTTGTGAATAAACTTTGTTTAACATGTTAATCGAATATTGAGTCTCGCTATCCTCTGACCTTTGCTTGATTTTAACCATAACGTTTTTGACACTATAGGCATAAATATCAAGGGTCCAAAATTTGAATAAAGATCTAGAAATATTTGCATCTGCGCAAGAATCTGGCGTGTTCAGCATTTCTAATTAACAGCAGATAAAAATTCCCATGTATTTTTCCAGACTCATGGCAGTGTCTCGGCCCAGTTTTCCGTGACTTTGAATTTGGGCAGGAACGGAAGAGAAAAGCCTGGAAACTACTGACGGAGACAAACATGGCGGACGGAAGCCGACACGTTTATTCATTCTGTCCCGGTCGCGAGTATTTGTGTAAGAAGACCGGAATTTGTCGACAATTGTACGTGAATACCACCGTTGATGCTTGTTTTGGAGGAGAAATGTAAAAAACTGCCAGCAAGTCCAGTTATTTAGGAAGGAACATCTGGTGAAACATGTGCAGAGATTGAGTTCGACTTCGAAGGGAAACACCACGTCTCTGCCAGCCTCAAGTTCAAGTTCAAGTTCAAGTTCTTTATTCACACTTATTTGTATTTACAGCAAGATATTTGAAAATAGCAGCTATAGATAAAATTAAGGAAGATAAATAAGGAACAAATTACATTCATAAGAGAAAAAGTGCGTAGTGGACAAAGGAGCAGAAGCTTTCGAGTTGTCCACTACCACAGTGAAATTACTGAGGAAGGAATACTTCACTGGAAGGAGGAAGGAGACTTGGAGCTATAACTAGTAGATGAACGGTATAAAATCTGATGTCTATATATTAGTTGAAAATGTTATTCACAGGTGTAGAAAATAAATATATACTTCTCTTCAATGGAGTGCATAACTAGTGGATGAACAGAATAGAATCTGATATCTACATATATATTATTTGAACATGTTGTTCACAAATGTGAAATATATATATATATATCATAAATTCTCTGCAATGGAGTGAATAACTAGTGGATGAACATATTATTATTTGAACATATTACTCACAAGTGTGGAAAATAAATAAATAAATATATACACTCTCTGCAGAGGAGTAAGTTACTTATGTCTGGTTACCAAGGAGAAATAACTTATACTGTTTTTTGAAACTACTATGAGGCAGACATTTAATTCCAAGAGGTATAGTTTCCCAGATTTTTGATGCCATTACTTTGAATCTTGCAAGGCCGTAATTAGTTCTGGAAGCTGGTCTATATAGGTTTTTGTTAGTAGCATATCTAGTGCTATAGCTATGAACTTCAGAGGCTGGTAGAACAAAGCTAGAAAAAGCAGCAGGGAATCTTATTTTTGCACAATCTATTTTATGTACAAGAGAAGCTATTTTAAGATTAAAAACATTCTCAAGCTTTAGGATTTCTAAAATTGTGTAATAGGGTGTTGCACTTTCTGTTTTATTTACAAAGAAAATACAGCGAAGGCATTTATTTTGCTTTGTTTTAATTTTATTTAGCCTAGTCTGACATGCAGTGCCCCAGCTCATTATACCATAGTGTAAATAAGGATAAATAAGTGTATAGTAGAGCTGCTTCAGTGTATTAATAGAGACAAAATGCCTAAGTTTGTATAAGATTCCTACATTTTTTGTTATTTTGTTACTAACATGTTTGAGCTGGGCGTCCCATTGCAGATGTTCATCAATAAAGACACCTAAATATTTAATTTTTGACTTTTGTTCTATATTACAGGTTGTTATTCTGATATTAGTTTTCTTCCTGGGTGAAGTTATTATCATGTAATTGGTTTTCTTAAAATTAATTGATAATTTATTCGCTGCACAGTACTTTAATACATTGCTGAGTTCTTCATTAATGACTCTTTCTAGCTCTTCAGGATTATTTGATGAATAAAAAATGTTCGTATCATCAGCAAATATTTTAAATATTAGTTTTTGGAGGAGTTAGGCAGGTCATTAATATAGAGCAGAAACAATAATGGTCCCAGGGTGGAACCTTGTGGTACACCACATGCAATGGTTTTTAGACTAGATTCTGTGTTGCCCGTATATTTTAAAAATTGTGTACTGTAGTAGTTTGTTTTACTTTTATTTTTTAGAAGTGTTAGCATGTTAGCATATTGCTTATATTCTTTAATCTTCTTTGTGTCCTTACTTAAAAAATGTGTACGGTACATTTTTTGTTTCTTTTTTATTGATTTGAGGATTCCTGCTGTGAGCCATGGTTTATTTAGTTGTTTTTGTTTAGTTTGGGTAGTTTGTTTCATAGGGGCATGTCTATCAACAGGTCTGGGTATGGCTTTAAGATTATTGCTTATATATAGAGCTGCTCCACCAGCGTTTGTTGAAGAGTCAGTGTGGAAGAAGTTGTAGTCTTTAATATCAGTGTTAATAGTGGATTGCTCATTCAGTTTTGTTTCTGTGATTCCAAGTATATCTAGTTTAGAGTCTAGAGAGCATAACACTTCTTCTAACAGATTCAGATTTTTGGATAAACTCCTAATATTGCAGTGCAAGATTGAAAGAGATGGGCTGGAGTTGTTTAGCACCTTGTTAAGATCATGAACTGAATGGTAATCAGAGCAGGGATTAGAAAGCATCAGGTCAGAGTCACACTCATCGAATTTATCCGGATTAGGGAAAAGATCAAAGAAGTCAAAGTCGTTATTCCTCCTATCAGACCAGCTGCCAGACATTGCATTAAATTCTCTATCAGGTAAATTAGAGAAAGGTAAATTACTTACGATTTCTTGGTAACTAGCCATGTTTTGGGCTGCTTTGTGGTCTCGTCACATTGTTACATGTTAACACTGAGACGCCACAGGATACGTTCTTGCAAAGCGAAGAATGTATTTGAGGTACCGTGTGCAAGATTCTCACTTCTCGAAACAGTCGGCGAGTACTGGTGTAGTGGGCAACAGAACTATTTTGCAACTAGTAAAAAATCCCATAATTCATTGCACAGAACTATACTTATCAACTCTGCACAGCGATTTTGAGGTTAAATTGATGAATATTTGCAGAAAAATCTTTGTTAAGAGATGCCGGGCTACAACTAAAAAAAACTACCACTTTGTAACAAGAACTTTTTTGCAAAATAATCATTGGTTTGACCAGAAAATTACTAGGTTGAGTTGACATGCATAGATCTGTGGACTGAATTATGGATTAAGGCTGCTGGTTTAAACACGAGGGCGCACTATAAAAGGGCCACTTGTCAATCAACAGCGACCGAGACAACAGCTCCTAATTAGTAAAAAGCCAAAAATGTCCAAATTTTGTTTTTCCTTGTACTTGAATACCACGCAAAACAAGATAATGTTGCCTCACAAATTTTCCATCACATAAACATTCATTTTGAGTGCAATTTTAGTAAAATCCAAGAATAATCTTCAAAGTAAGAAATTAAATATGCTTGGTGGGCAGCCATGCGTCGCATTGCACCGCGAAATTCAAAATGTATTTTGGCAACCAAGAGCAAAATTTCGTTTCAAACCATTCCGTCCAAGACTTCCCATTAAAGTTGCCCGTATGTGTTTAATTTTAGGTATACTTTTAGTTGCTGCAGAGAAATTTCATGGACAGAGCGACTTCTGAACGCTGTGGACGCACGTGCGATTCAACAAACATTATGCAAATTTGATGTCGAAAGAGGCAGGGCCAACGGCCTCTTATAGCGCGCCTTCGTGTTTTAGGGCCTGATATCCACGTTTCCATGGCAACAGAACTATTTTGCAACAAATAAAAAATTCATAATTGATTACACAGCCCTATACTTGTCAACTCTGCACAGCGATTTTCAAGTTAAATTGATGAATATTTGCAGAAAAATCCTTGAGAGATGCCAGGCTGCAACAATAAACAGACTCCATTCTACCACTTTGTAAAAAGGATTTCTTTGCAAAATAAAATATTCATAAGTTTGGCATGAAAATCACTAAAGAATTGACATGCATAGTTCTGTGGAATATATATATATATATATGGATTTTGGCCTGTCGCACAGATTTCTCCTCGCTCTGATGCAGTGATTTTGATCGTGTAGGTAATCTGGTGTAATCTTTGACTTCCGTGCAGAGAGAAGAGGTATGTGGACTTTTGTGTTTTTCTCTGTCTAAATAACCAGAACAACCGTTCGTCTGGAGAGCCTGCTTATTCCGATTATTCCGCAATATATTCTTATTCCGGAGTAGTTCCAAGCGAACGCGCCCTCAGAGTTTAAATGATCCAATGCAAGGTAGAATGTTTTACAAGGCCTTAGTGTGTCTACTGTCACACTCACCATGGCCAGAAATACCGAACCAGAGTGGGCGGTGCTCTGCGCGGGCATCGAGCCGTAGCTAATTACTAATTATTATTTTTTTTGTAACAGTTCCCAACCCCCTTCCCCTCTCAAACACACACACACACACACAATGCAACCCTGTTTGCTATTTTTATGCTTAGTGATATTATTGCTTGTCCACCTCTTCAGCAAGACAATGCATAACGGAAAAAAATTGTCCGAAGCGGTCGAAAACTCGACAGCAGCAGCAGCAGCAGCAACAACAACAACAACAACTCACCGCATGGCAAAATATTTGGCCCTCATATGAAGATTTGCTGTTTTATGCGCCCACAATACAACGGGTCAGTTTACGCATGCGTATAATGTTGGTAATTTTAATTAAAAACCATATGGCGTCTTTTGGTTTGGATTACACATCTTTTGTCCAGTATAAACGGTGATAATCTCTGGAGAATTTACTGAGCTTTGTGGATATATATTTCAACGGATTCCAAACGGTCGTGATGCAAAATTTCATATCCGTGATAAATCCGCGATTTGTAAATCGAGTCGTCTTTCAATCCACTAAATTCACAATTGAAACTGCACCACTTTGTAGAGGTCAGGACAGGTCGTCGTGAAGATAAATATGTCAGATGTTGAAATGCCGGAAGCATGTGACGGGTGTATCGAAAACGAAGACCCATAAAACGAAGACCCCGCAATTTTTGCCACTCGTAGTAAAGCTTGAACAAGCAGTATGAAATAGAGTGCCACTTAGTGAAGCTGCTGGCTATTATTGTTGGGGTCTTCGTTTTCGGGGTCTTCGTTTTCGATACACCCACCACCGAAAATTGAAAACGAAGACCCAGAAAACGAAGACCCCGCAAATTTATGTTAATTTATTTTGGGGTCTTCGTTTTCTGGGTCTTAGGTCTTCGTTTTCGGGGTCTTCGTTTTCGATACACCCAGCATGTGACAGGGAGGTTGTAAATTCGCAGAGAAAGCGAACGGCTGTTACCTCTAAAATTTCGACCGCACAGGCTTTTGTACATGATCGCAAGTCCAGAATTGCAGTGAATAAAATAGAGCCTGTATTAATGCTTACTTGAATCGCCTGTGTCTCTGACGTCTCTGGTGGGATTTTGGAGAAGCCGTAACTAAAAATAGCACGCCGAGTGGAGCCTTCGATTTCCGACTGTCTTAGCTCAAAGCCCAATAAACACGTCCAGAATGGTCAGAACTCCATAAGATTCTACCAAACACATCCGCCGATAAGTTCTCTGTCGATATTTCGTCCACTATATTTAAAAAATCCGACAATAAACTGCCAAGAAATGATTATATAATGCGCAGCTTGATGTTGATCAAAAACTATAACCCGCGGAGTTCTTCATCTAATGGACGTTTTCTCGTTGCTGTAGAAGGACTGCTAGTCACCAAATCCAGTTTCTTTGGTTTCCAGTTTCTTGGTTTTCCGCCTTCTCCGAACGTGTTTGGTCGGGATATCCATGAACAACCGAAGCGAAAGTCAAAAGCAAAACCACCACAAGCGCAATATGGTTCAAAGCATGATTCGAGACCAGCATCTTCAGCTGTTTCTTAAAAGTGACAGACTGAAAATTTCGAGTTTGACGAAGAAAAACCCATCAAAATACGCATAAATGCGGGATTTGATCTAGCACGCATGGCGTAAAAGATATGCCGCCGTAAAGCGGGGACAGTAGGCTCAGAAGCGGCCGAATAAGAGGATTAGTTAAGGAGCGGAGTGACAATTTTAACTCTGAAAGTGACATGGGTTTTTTTCGGACTACAACCTCCACAAGCACATCAAAATGAAGATAAATCCTTCAAGTTTCAGGAACCGTGCGAGTATTTTGACATAACGGCAGAACTTTAGAGAAATAAATGAAAACATACCGGCTCCCAGACATTTTTCTTATATTTGCGGGAGCGGAAATGGCGACGCGACAGGGGGCGCGGTCATTCGATACAGAGTATTTCTTCACAAATTTTTTGCCATCAACAACAACAACAACACCAACACCAACACCAGTCACCAGAGTGACTACATGCTATGGTTGCGGGAATTTGTTAAAGCTTCGTGGACAAGTACCGGAACCACCAAACGATCTTGTCTTTGTTTCTAATATGAGAAGATGATGAAAAAAGAAGAAGTAAACCTGGCAATGTTTATTTTCATTTCCGAGTTCAACGCGTCCGTCAAAAACAACCCCTGATTTATTTCAAGTTTAGTGTTCATTCCACCATTTGTGTTAGGCCCAGGTCAAACGACGTACTTCAGACGAGACGAACTAAATTGAGCGAATTAAGTTCATGATAAGATCGACGTTTGACTCAATTAAGTTCGACTGGATGTATTTGGATCGACCAAGACGTTCTTTCCGTCTGTTCCAGACGGGAAGAACGTCCAAAGATCGTCTCGGGGTCAAACGTCGATCTTTTCATGAGTCGAATAAATGCAAACTCCCACTGACCCAAAAAATTGATTCTTGTATTCTGAATTTGTTTCGAGGGAATTAAGTTTGACGATTAAGTTCGACGTTTGACCCAGCAGTCGAAATTTCGGTCGACCCGAAGTCAGTAATTTTATAGTTCGTCTCGTCTGAAGTACGTCGTTTGACCTGGGCCTTGGGAACCCTGAATGAGTCACACAGAAATCTGAGACAGCATGAGTTAGGTATTGCTGTATGACAAGTCAAATCCATCTGGGATCTTGTCGTGAAACTAATTAAGGGATTTGATCATTCTTCACGGCGTACGGAAAACGCTAGCCGACGGAACCGCAACCTTTGGTGATAATTAAACTCTGTTTTTTAGATAGTGTCACTGTGGGGCGTGATGGTATGATCCCACGTGGAAATGACTCAATTAAATATAGTCCCTTCATTCTAGTATTTTTCGTCAAAAGTTCCCGCTATTTTATTATTAGGGTATTCAGTGTGTGTGATTGGAAATCTCTTCTTGATGCTGTTACTATAAAAAAAATAGTGCGTTACAACACTCCGGAAATACCGGTGCTCAAAGACAGATTGATGCCAACTTGACGCATCATGACAACGGGCTTGTTTATTTGAGCAATAGGTTCAATAATCATCCTTCATATATAGGTATTAGTTATTGCAGTAAATTTTAGTTAAGAATTTGTTGTTTCCCTGTAATAATCGGTATTAGTTATTACCGTTAATTTTAGTTAATAATGAGCTGTTTCGTTGTTTCGTTGTTTCGTGTTTTAGTAACACCCATCATGTAGCCTTTGTTTCGCATATGTCACTGTAAACTAGAAATGAAAGATACACCGAAATAGTCATGAGTAGTCACAAATGACTGAACACGCTGTGAACAAAACCGCAATAATCTTGTAAACAAGACTCGTGTTACATTCCTCGCTTTCAATTTTATCCCCGAACGAAGTGAGGGAAATAATCACGGCGCTAATGCAGCAAAATCGCATCATTTGAAGACTCCAAGCGTGTCGCCATCTCGAAATTTAATGTTCGTGTGTGTGTGTGTGGGGTACGACTCGTCCCCAGGGCCATCCGCGTCGAGCGACCACTGCGAGGTTACATCGGCAGCTTAACTGTAAACCGCCATTTTCTTAGTGACATGCGGTAGCTGTAAGAGTACGAACGGAAGTGATTTTGTACAATAAGATGCAGATACAAGGCTAAGCAGTTCGACGGACGGCTATAATTTGCCCGGATATTTTGCCGGTGTATGGGAGGCAAGCTTACTAGCCGTGAAACGGATTCTTAAAGGCACAACTGGTCGACCTGAACACAATCCCAGACGCCAGTATTGTGTTAAAACGCAGACACTTCTTCAGAAAGAAATAGCAAAATACAGTTGGTGGAAATTGAACAATCATCGTGGCAAATTTCACCTTTTAGAATAACAGGAATGTAGTTTTCAGAATCCAAGTTTGACAAGATGACGACACACAATACAATGGAAAGTGGAATTTTCGTACTGTATGAGGACTGCTCTATACGGTGTACTTTGAAATCAATGAAGACGTAAACAATAGTGTTTTGGGTTTTGTTTCCTTTGCTGGAAAAGAGCTAAAGCTATGGCTTTCAGGAACCGGTGAGTTTTGAAAATTTACATCAATTAACGTACAACGCTTTTGTTAAATGAGGGTGGTCCGTGGGTCTTCCGTCCATTCAATTTTCGAATAAATTACAAAATCAAAAATTGAATATTGAAGTTTCCAATTTTCATATTTTATTGTTTACGCGGCAATGAAAATTAGAAATTCACCTCGGACTTTGCATCGATGTATATTTTCAACAATCCAAAATTGAATTTGGTTTTCCGATTTCTCCTTTCCGATGTGTTCGAAAATCAGAAATCTAACCACCAGTTTCCCTTTTCCATCCGCCGAAAAGCGACAAAAACGGACGCATACTTCGACGGGAGATCAATTTTCAATTTTCGTACATACGAAAATTGAAACATCGAATTTTGACAAAATTTCCTGAGGGGGAGGGTATGGCTAGTCTGTTTCGGCTGCTAGTTTCCCGAGTGTGTGGGGGTACTTGGTTCTTCGTTTGTCAAGGGGAGGGGACACGGGATTTTCTGGACCACTCTTAGCCCGAAAATAGCGGCGCGCAAGAGGTTTATTTTGTAAAGACGACGAATTGATGTGCAATTGCCTGAGTCAACAAAGTGTGGTAATGACTGTGGAATGGAAACGCCGAAGATTAGGCGTCGATGTGGGCTAAGTATGGCCGCCGAACGTCGTAACGACAGGTAAGAGACCGAACTCGTGCAGTTTATTTCACCTTCCTAGCTATTGGATTTTTCTTTCTTCGTGTCTGACAGCATTAAACAAAACATTATCGTTAGCTCTCGGAAAATCAAGGAGGCTGTTCGCAGCAAAACAAGACAAAACGAACGAGCGACGGCTGCAGCGGCACAACAACAGCAAAAGGATAGGCAAAACACATTTGTTACAGTGGGTAATCTTTCGTTTGTCGTATTAATAGGCAATTGACTACAAGACGTGAACTGAAAACTGGAACAATTTATTTACCAAATATGATGCAGAGCAGACACTCTTTTCATTTAATTGTAATCTGGATGCGAATCTCTTTCTAGTGAACAACAAACAATTGCGCACAACCGATGACATGTTTTAATTGGAGATGAACAGGAAAATTCAGCAGTTAGCGACTAAAGCTGACAACCGGTAGAACAAAAAATTAGCTGTGGCCTCGGAGCTATCTCTAACTTACCGAATGGAAAATTCCACCACACGGCCCGAATTTCCGACTGCGTCACTGGTAAAATCTGAGCCAGCTCGCCCCCACAAACATACTCAGTTCTTGCATACGAAGCAAATTGAAAACAACCAAAAACCAAGGAAACCGTTTCCTGTTTTGCAATCGAAATATGAAACCCCACAGTTGTAGTTTGTTTACTCCGACCAAGGTGTCACTTTGGTTGTCGGAATTTGTTCTGATTAAGTCGATAGTTTTTTTGTAAATTCCCAAGGGAAAATACTCACCGCTTTGTAAAAATAGATAAGGCATGCCAAGAAATAAGGGAAATTAACTGCACGAGTTCAGTCTCTTACCTGTCATTACGACGTTTGACGGCCATACTTAGCCCACATCGGCGCCTAACTTTGGCGTTTCCATTCCACAGCCATTACCATACTTTGTAGACTCAGGCAATCGCACATCAATTCGTCGTCTTTACAAAATAAACCTCTTGCGCGCCGCTATTTTCGGGCTAAGAGTGGTCCAGAAAATCCCGTGTCCCCTCCCCTTGACAAACGAAGAGCCAAGTACCCTCACACTCGGGAAACTAGCAGCCGAAACAGACTAGCCATACCCTCCCCCTCAGGAAATTTTGTCAAAATTCGATGTTTCAATTTTCGTATGTATGAAAATTGAAAATTGATCTCCCGTTTTAATGACGCGAAGTATACGTCCGTTTTTGTCGCTTTTCAGCGGATGGAAAAGGGAAACTGGTGGTTAGATTTCTGATTTTCGAACACATCGGAAAGGAGAAATCGGAAAACCAAATTCAATTTTGGATTATTGAAAATATACATCGATGCAAAGTCCAAGAGGAATTTCTAATTTTCATTGCCGCATAAACGATAAAATATGAAAATTGGAAACTTCAATATTCAATTTTTGATTTTGTAATTTATACGAAAATTGAATGGACGGAAGACCCACGGACCCCGTAAGATACTCGCTCAACACAATCGGACCTTGTATTATTTAGTGACCGGGTTTGCTCGCTCAATACAATCGGACCTTGTATTATTTAGTGACTTGGTTTCTTTTTTCTGTCAAAGATTTTAAAATCGTAAAACGCAGTTTGAAAAGTTGTTGTGTTCAAAATTGAATCCCTGCCAAAATTCACACGGTCCCGAGACTTCGAAAGCGTGTAAACAAGCGACTCGCTTTGACGGCTCTAGATTTTGTCACACCCGAAGAAACGTATTAAACTTATAAAGTAAAAAAAAAAAGGAAAAAAAAAATTTCAGTGTCCAAGATCGGCTTTGTTGTCTCAGTTCATCTTAGTGTCTACGAAAATTGCAGACTGTGCACGTTGTCTGAACTAAACCAGACTGCCGTGCGACAAAGATTTTTTTTAGCGGCCGACTGGTGACGTCGCTACACAGCCGTGGTTTGCAAAAAAAATTTTAAATAATCTCCGAACCGAAAATAAACAAGAATCCCGCTTTCCGAAAACCCACTACTGAGCGAGGGGATATCTGCGATTATCGTATTTCTAGTATTTGTTACAGAGCACGAATATTCGAAAGCCTGATAGAAGAAACGCATTCAGTTGAAGCAAAGGCTGGATTAATCGTGGCCTCTGATTAGAGTCAAACTGTCAAAAATTGACTGCGCATTAAAATGGCACGCATTACTCAGCTTTTCTTGCCGGCTGATCCTTTCGCTCGTAAGCTCAAAATGCAGAGTCGCTCAACCTTTAAGAAGCAAGTGTATGAGTGTTGTAATGATAATTTATAGTTTAATCAGGTTTCATTTGAGCATGGTGTCAAAAGCCAAAAGCGCATTTTGGTATGAAATAGGGTCGAAAATTGCAAATTTTGGTCTGAAATAGAGTCGAAAATTGCAAATTTTGGTCTGAAATAGAGTCGAAAATCGCAAATTTTGGTCTGAAATAGGGTAAGGAATCTCAGTCCCGGGCGGCACACCCCCACCCAAAATTTCGAGGCGTCTGCAACAGACGGAAAGAACGTCTTGGTCGATCCAAATACAATCAGTCGAACTTAATTGAGTCAAACGTCGATCTTATCATGAACTTAATTCGCTCAATTTAGTTCGTCTCGTCTGAAGTACGTCGTTTGCCCTGGACCTAAAAGATGAAAGAAAAAGTTAAACTCCGCTCAAAAACAGTTTAAAAAAACGCTAAATACTTCATTGCAAGTTAAAGCTACACTGGGCCATTTTAATAACTTTAAAAAGCTTTGGCCCGAAATTGAGTGTACCCATTGAAACTAATTTCAATTTCATGAGATTCTAGCTTCCATCGAGTTCCAAAGAAACTTACCTTCCTCTCTCGTATCAGCCGTCTTCGAAAATCTCCTTCGAGTACTGTGTCGGCTCTGACAGCCGTCTTTGTCAAATTCGTGCGGCAAAGACGTCAACGCAAGTACTTTGATAAATTGGACTGGTGGTTGTAAAGGTAATGCCAGGGTCAAGCATCCGAAAAACAAACGTTGGACGTCGTATTCGCTGGAATCGTACATTTAGCTCCAGGTGCTCTTGGTATGGGACATTATGAAAAAATTCTGTCTTAAGTTTGTAATTTGTTGAGGATGCGTTCTGAGCATTTTTAGTGTATCCGGAAAGAAAACGAATCCGAATTCTTGTATTTGAAATAGTTTTCAAGTGTAAACGCCGGAGCCTAAATGAATATTAGTTAATCCTCAGTGCAATCACCCTCTGCATTTGCGGGTCGGAGCGTGCGATTTTTCAGACAAGAGGACCGTATTTAAATTCATTATATAGACACGAGTGTTTTACTGGAAAATATACCGTGCGTAAAATTCATACGAAACTACATCCGGGACCCTAGTGGCGTATTTTCCATATCCTCACTAGTGAGGATATCGTTGGAATCATTTCCCGTTTATACACGGTTGTTTGTGCAATTTCTCATAAAACACTCGTGTCAATTATGATAAAAAGAAAATTACACGGCGGCTTGAAGATATGGATTTTATTTTCTCGTAATATCCTCTATATACGTCTTAGTTTGGCGTAACTTAAACTTATGTGAGCACGGGCCCCAGAAATAATAATTTCCTGTAATTTATTGAATCATCGCATTTGCAAGACGAAAAGTTTCCAGTGTACCCCCAGATTCTCAGCTCTCGTAAAAATGTTCTCAAAACAGTCTATACCACCTGCCCGGACTAGGCCGGACAAACACTGAGACGTAAAAGCAAATTTGCAGCCGTCAATTAAACGCCACAAAATGAAGTGTACTTTGATAAATTGCCGTGGTTATTTAATGACTATATTTATAACCACAAAGTTCAAGGATAAGTCGAAAACTGGTTAAGAATCACTTCGGTGAAAACAATTATACATTTTAGGCTTGCCAATCCTTTGTAGAATTAATGTAAGATTGACACACAGGGCAGTAGAGCTGTAAATAGCCACGATATCAGAATATTTATTTACATTTACTCACAGCTTGCTGCAAAACCTTCAGCCAATTGCAAAGAGTGCAACTGGAAAACAAAGTAGCCATTCGACAGTGACAAAAAAACTTCGCCATAACTGATAAATAGCTAAATAGATAAGACTAACCTAAGTATTCAATTATTTCGTTTACAGTCGATCGTGGCCACATAAGCTTTAGGCCGACAAAAGAATCTCGTCTGCTCACCTTCAGTGAACTGCGTGGCCAATAATTTACAGTGGGTATTTTCCATTGAGGAAACTTATCTAAAATATTTGAATCGTTCGGATTCAGCCTGCTATAAATGTCATTCATTTTTAATCTAGTAATCTTTTTCTCGTGCTGCTTTTCAGGTAAGAGCCGGGAATCATATCAGGAAAATGCTTCCACCAAAGTGAACTGAACTAGTGAGTCACCCCAACGGCCAGGCGTGTACAGGTCGACGTCGGTCGAATCTATTACAGATAATATACAAGTGCAGTAAAGAGTGTTCGTCGCTCACTCCACTCAAGAAGATAGGAGGACAAGAAGAATATCAGTTAAACCTCACTCAGTCAAGTGTCACTTAACTTATTCAATTCCACGTTGATTTATCACAGAAACTATCAGTTTTTGACGGGAACGTTGAAACTGTGTTGTAAAGAGTTTGTTGAAAAAGCCATGAATCTGAGTGAGACAAACAAAACAGATAATACATCGGCGACACATGCAGTCCGTGGCTCAGAAGGTTGCATTTTTGCGCTTGGGACGCTCTTGCCCTTCACGGTTCTCGCTGTCATCACGAATGGAATGGTATTTGCGCTATTCTTTTCCAGACGAAAATTGAGGACGCCATCCAACCTTCTGCTTTTAAGTCTGGCTGTGTCAGATTTTCTCAACGGAGCCCTCAACTCTCCACTATTCATTGTCTATTTTTGCCTCAATCATCAAGTAGTGGCGCTCTTCATAGCACCTTTGCACAACTTCTCGGCTACATCGTGCGCATTCCACATTTTGGTGATCACAGCTGAAAAATACGTTGCAATAATGAAGCCTCTTCGACATCATGCGATCACCAAGAAAACCATCAGTTGTATTGCGGCAGGCGTTTGGCTTGCCTCCGCTGTTATCGCCTTCATTCCGTTTACCTGGTATAAAAACAGCATGGAGAAAGGCAACAATGATACAGTGGATCTCGTCGGAGTTATTTATGCAGGATTCTGCTTGTTGGTGGTTTTTCTTGTTCCCTGCACTTGTATGATGTATGGCTATGTGGTAATGTTCAGGATCATCAACCAAAGAAACGGACGAAACCAGCTGCTTAGCAACTCCTCAGCAGAGAGACGAAACTCCAGAGTTTATAGAAAAGTACAGAACGATCGCAAATGTTTGATGATATTCGCTTCCATGGCGGCCATCTTTGTCGTGTGTTGGCTGCCATATTATGTACTGATGCTTGATATTGAAATATTAAAAAAGTTGTACAAACCTCCAGCTACTGACCAGCTTCCACCAGAGGTGGTTGCCCAAGTTTTTCTGTTGATGAGGTATCTGTCATCGATCATCAATCCATTGCTGTACACATTCTTCAAGAGAGACTTCTGGAACGCATTTAAGCAGCAGACCATAAACAAGTGGAGAGGCATTGGTGCTAGGATTTCGATCTCGGCAACCCTGAGGCGAGGTAGTGACGTAATGCTCTTAGCCTTCAGGGGAAAGGGACATATTTTGTCGGATAATGACACGAGCACGCGTTCACTAGGAGAAGAACTTTCCAGTGAAGTACAGTATATCTCTGCTCTTTGAAGACCTGCGCACCAGCACTACGGCAACACGACGGCAATATTGAGCGGAAAATTGTCAAGGGAATCAATTGAAGATAATAGAGACAAGGCGCACGCGCAGTGTGTGAAACCGCTGTTTTTGCTGTTGCCGTCGTGCGCGCTCTTGATGTCAGAATATTACGAGTCGGAAACTTGAAGACGCTTGTGGCTCAGTGTGGGATGACAAAGGGGATGGATCCCAGCGACATGCGACCACAGAAGAGGCTAGGTTACAAAGACCTTATTAATATAGAGACAATTTAGTTTCTTTTGTGTCTTCTTGTAGCCGTCGTGACGTCATCGTCCCAGTTTGCCATGGTAACGAGTTGATTTCGAACTAACTTGACAATCAAATCTCAAATCATCATTTATTTTCCCTTGCACGCAGTATACTTTATAGTATGTCTTAGAGCGCCCATTAGTTGGGAGCATGGCAACCATATTCTGTACACGGGGGGAAACTGAACGTCAAGGCTGTTTCAAAGCCTTTCACTCCCAAGAGTGATCAATTTTAATTTTATCCTTTAGTTTCTCACCAAGAATCATACATCATACAGTATGGAGAACGTGCCTCTTGATAGTTTGCTCAGGTGAAAGCTGATTAAACACAAGCAATTTGGAATCAGTAAGTTCCAGACAGCTGTAAATGCACCTGTGCGTATACATACACGTGTTATTGTCCTTATGTTCGTGTCGCACGTGCGAAGCAGTCTTAAATTGGTCTTGTACCCTAACATTCAGTTTTACTGGGAACGGATTAAAGTCGAGGACTTCTGAGCAAATCTATAATGAGTTTCCAGTCGAATCCAGTTGACAATTGTCTGTTTGAACAACAACGTTTAACTAATAGTATTAAAACTGCCTTAAACTATAAATTTGAACTGTAAGTATATACTCCCAAAAATCTAATATAGGGGAACCGTAAATTAACGTAGTAAAGCACATGAATAGTGTGGTACACCACAAAAATCATTTTTCTGAAATATTGGGTTTTATTTAATATTGTTTGGAGTCGTCTGTATCTGACGAAAGTTCACACACATATGCAGCTCCTTGTATGAGCCTTTGAACTGTATTACTTCATACCAAATGCTCCTTTTCAGTGCTTGTTGCAGGAACGGGTGCTAATATGAATATAACTCTGTATCTTTTCTTTCAATCAGTGCTAGCGATTTGAATATGCACACGTTCTTACAGCAGCTGTGCATATCACATGATGTTCCCCAATGGAGAACTTTGCCAATTAGGATGCCACTCAATTTCATAGATTACAAAGATAAAAAAGTGTTGTGAATAAACTTTGTTTATCAATTTGGAATCAGTAAGTTCCAGACAGCTGTAAATGCACCTGTGCGTATACATACACGTGTTATTGTCCTTATGTTCGTGTCGCACGTGCGAAGCAGTCTTAAATTGGTCTTGTACCCTAACATTCAGTTTTACTGGGAACGGATTAAAGTCGAGGACTTCTGAGCAAATCTATAATGAGTTTCCAGTCGAATCCAGTTGACAATTGTCTGTTTGAACAACAACGCTTAACTAATAGTATTAAAACTGCCTTAAACTATAAATTTGAACTGTAAGTATATACTCCCAAAAATCTAATATAGGGGAACCGTAAATTAACGTAGTAAAGCACATGAATAGTGTGGTACACCACAAAAATCATTTTTCTGAAATATTGGGTTTTACTTAATATTGTTTGGAGTCGTCTGTATCTGACGAAAGTTCACACACATATGCAGCTCCTTGTATGAGCCTTTGAACTGTATTACTTCATACCAAATGCTCCTTTTCAGTGCTTGTTGCAGGAACGGGTGCTAATATGAATATAACTCTGTATCTTTTCTTTCAATCAGTGTTAGCGATTTGAATTTGCACACGTTCTTACAGCAGCTGTGCATATCACATGATGTTCCCCAATGGAGAACTTTGCCAATTAGGATGCCACTCAATTTCATAGATTACAAAGATAAAAAAGTGTTGTGAATAAACTTTGTTTAACATGTTAATCCAATATTGAGTCTCGCTATCCTCTGACCTTTGCTTGATTTTAACCATAACGTTTTTGACACTATAGGCATAAATATCAAGGGTCCAAAATTTGAATAAAGATCTAGAAATATTTGCATCTGCGCAAGAATCTGGCGCGTTCAGCATTTCTAATTAGCAGCAGATAAAAATTCCCATGTATTTTTCCAAACTCATGGCAGTGTCTCGGCCCAGTTTTCCGTGACTTTGAATTTGGGCAGGAACGGAAGAGAAAAGCCTGGAAACTACTGACGGAGACAAACATGGCGGACGGAAGCCGACACGTTTATTCATTCTGTCCCGGTCGCGAGTATTTGTGTAAGAAGACCGGAATTTGTCGACAATTGTACGTGAATACCACCGTTGATGCTTGTTTTGGAGGAGAAATGTAAAAAACTGCCAGCAAGTCCAGTTATTTAGGAAGGAACATCTGGTGAAACATGTGCAGAGATTGAGTTCGACTTCGAAGGGAAACACCACGTCTCTGCCAGCCTCGCAAAATCGCCACAGGATACGTTCTTGCAAAGCGAAGAATGTATTTGAGGTACCGTGTGCAAGATTCTCACTTCTCGAAACAGTCGGCGAGTACTGGTGTAGTGGGCAACAGAACTATTTTGCAACTAGTAAAAAATCCCATAATTCATTGCACAGAACTATACTTATCAACTCTGCACAGCGATTTTGAGGTTAAATTGATGAATATTTGCAGAAAAATCTTTGTTAAGAGATGCCGGGCTACAACTAAAAAAAACTACCACTTTGTAACAAGAACTTTTTTGCAAAATAATCATTGGTTTGACCAGAAAATTACTAGGTTGAGTTGACATGCATAGATCTGTGGACTGAATTATGGATTAAGGCTGCTGGTTTAAACACGAGGGCGCACTATAAAAGGGCCACTTGTCAATCAACAGCGACCGAGACAACAGCTCCTAATTAGTAAAAAGCCAAAAATGTCCAAATTTTGTTTTTCCTTGTACTTGAATACCACGCAAAACAAGATAATGTTGCCTCACAAATTTTCCATCACATAAACATTCATTTTGAGTGCAATTTTAGTAAAATCCAAGAATAATCTTCAAAGTAAGAAATTAAATATGCTTGGTGGGCAGCCATGCGTCGCATTGCACCGCGAAATTCAAAATTGTATTTTGGCAGCCAAGAGCAAAATTTCGTTTCAAACCATTCCGTCCAAGACTCCACATTAAAGTTGCCCGTATGTGTTTAATTTTAGGTATACTTTTAGTTGCTGCAGAGAAATTTCATGGACAGAGCGACTTCTGAACGCTGTGGACGCACGTGCGATTCAACAAACATTATGCAAATTTGATGTCGAAAGAGGCAGGGCCAACGGCCTCTTATAGCGCGCCTTCGTGTTTTAGGGCCTGATATCCACGTTTCCATGGCAACAGAACTATTTTGCAACAAATAAAAAATTCATAATTGATTACACAGCCCTATACTTGTCAACTCTGCACAGCGATTTTCAAGTTAAATTGATGAATATTTGCAGAAAAATCCTTGAGAGATGCCAGGCTGCAACAATAAACAGACTCCATTCTACCACTTTGTAAAAAGGATTTCTTTGCAAAATAAAATATTCATAAGTTTGGCATGAAAATCACTAAAGAATTGACATGCATAGTTCTGTGGAATATATATATATATATATGGATTTTGGCCTGTCGCACAGATTTCTCCTTGCTCTGATGCAGTGATTTTGATCGTGTAGGTAATCTGGTGTAATCTTTGACTTCCGTGCAGAGAGAAGAGGTATGTGGACTTTTGTGTTTTTCTCTGTCTAAATAACCAGAACAACCGTTCGTCTGGAGAGCCTGCTTATTCCGATTATTCCGCAATATATTCTTATTCCGGAGTAGTTCCAAGCGAACGCGCCCTCAGAGTTTAAATGATCCAATGCAAGGTAGAATGTTTTACAAGGCCTTAGTGTGTCTACTGTCACACTCACCATGGCCAGAAATACCGAACCAGAGTGGGCGGTGCTCTGCGCGGGCATCGAGCCGTAGCTAATTACTTGTCAATCAAAGCAGTATGTTTCCTCGAATATGATTGGTTCTTGAGGAAGAGCTGAGCAATATGGCCGCCGTAAGTCGTGTGCGACGCGAGCAAGGGTTTTATGCCGCTTTAAATCTTGTTTCCTCTTCGGACATGCTTCCTAGTCCACCTAAAAAGAAGAGAGCGACAGGAAGAGGGCCTTTTTACGAAGTGGAAAGGCTCATAATATCGACGGTGAAAGATGAAAAGGCAAGTACTCGATTGTTTTCGGGTTGTTTTTTTGAACACCACCAGAATTTCCTTCAGTGAACTATATATTTTTCTGTTGTTATTGTAGACGGAATATCTAGTGAAGTACAGAGGATATTCGGCATTTGAAACCAGTTGGGAGCTGGCTGAAAACATCACGACGGATTGCATAAGGTCATTGTTATTAACCATGAGGGTTCATATATTTTCTTGGCCCAATCATATCGCTGCATTTCTCTGTCGTTTCCAGTTTTAATGTGTCAAAAAGTACAGAGAGAGGCTGATACAAAGCACAAACATGGCGACATTGTTGGTTTGAGGAGTGCGAGATTCATGCTCCGTTCTACCTGCGAGGCAACGAGGAGACAGGCAAATATGGCGTCACCAATGCACCCATATAAGTCTGCAATTTTATTTTTCAAAAACCGCGTTCGAATCTCAAGAAAATGTAAATTTATTTGCCAGATCGGAAAGAACAACCTTCAAACTTCCATCGAGGGTTATAGCTGCGAAGAACAGATGTCGTGCTACACAGAAAATTCTCCCTCGCCACACCAGTTTGAGGTTACTTGGCCGTTCTTACTGAACATTACAGGAGCAATTTATATCATTTTTCGATCCAAAAATCGCACCGAATATTGGTAGTATTCGGCAAACTGATGTTTCAATGTGTTCTTATTTGGCTGTGAATTGTTCTTGGGGTTATAGAAAGTTGATATCATTAACCATTCGAAATATAATCGCAATTCAAGTTGTACTCCACTCTATTCCTTGTAAATCTCGCAGCCCGCCGGAAGCCAAAAAAATATAAGTGTAGTAACATAACTGCGCGTGCGCGTTCGGTATTTCTGGCGATGCGAATACTTAAGATATACCACGACAACTCCCGGGTATTCTGGACTTGCGGTAAACTCAACTGTCGACGAAAATTAGGAACAAATTGGAAATAATTTAAATCAGTCTCTCACAAATGAAATTCATCTCTATATTTGTGAAGTGCTGTGACTTTATTTGCTTCTGATTCGCGTGTTATAATATCAACAGCCAAGGCGAACATATGACGCTTTTGCGGAAGGCACGACTTTACATGTGTCAGCTTTATAAGAGGGAAGGGTATTATAGAAGGTGTATTCTTACAGTATGTAGATGAAGGAACAGCAGCTGTAATCCGGGCAATTCACTGGGATTTTTTTTTTTTTCCTTTGTAATTCCTTAGTTATCCTTTTCTATTTTGTCTTAACTGCTTGTACATTAAATTTATAGTTGCCAGTCAAAACTGTGGTCAGTGTCTGGGTTCTTTCTCCATAATTCCTCCAGCTCTTCATAATTGTTCCTTTCTTCCTGTTCTGGTTTTTTCCATTTACGCTTCTGAAAAACAAATGTCAGTGTCAAAAACAGATAAAGCACGCATGGCGTCAAGCTGAAGTAAGCAACTTTATGGTTCAACAGTTACAGATTCAAAAAAAGATTCGGAAGTAGCCAAATTATGAAGTAACTGCATGGATAAAAACAAGTAAAAGAAAGCAAAATAACGCGCATTTCTCCAACACAACACTACCAGTTTGAAGTAATTTTAAAAAAGTTCAGTTGCAGTTGGTTAGCCCTAACAGCTGAGAGATTCAGTCATTAATGTAAAGTCGTCGTCATCAGTCACCAAAGATACACCATGGGTAACGTGGGATTTGATAGCTGCCTTGTTTATATTCAGAACTGAAATCTGATTTGAATGATTCCGTGCCCGTGCCCCCATGTTCCAATATATTAAAGTTATTAAAAAGAAGAAAGTATTATTTATATTACATCTTATAGTACTAGCAGCTAGTGTAGTTAAAGATATCATGGCTTTGGCATTCTATATACCGCATTAAGTCGGCATTTGTGCCAGTAGATTGAGACTCCTTGATTGAACCGCTTAAGTGTCGATTGTTCTATTTCACCAATCAGTAGTGGATTGATTGACAAATTTACTCATTTAGCCTATCGATTTTAATGCTAAATTATCCACCAACGAAAAGGCGAAGTAGTCGGTGGTTTTAATAGATTCATCATTTTACTTGAAATTGTCCCCCCCCCCCCCCCCCCCCCCCAACAAAAAAAAGAAAAAAGAATTAGAAAGACTAAAGATCCTAAACTGAGGGGAAAAAAACCTGTAAAAAAACCCTATAGTAAGTATACACAGAGTGAGCCGTAGGATGTTCTCAAGTTCTACTGTTTGCTTTTTGGTGAACATAGTGAAAATTTCACTTGATCCGTCCTCAGATTTTAAATACGTTTTCAACTAAATAGGATGGTCAATGTTGTTTAAAAAAGTCAAACCAAAAATATAAAAATGAATATCTTTACCTGGGCTTGGATAATGGAACGGCCGGGGTTCCTGCAGAGCATCACGCCTGGACGGCATCTTGGTTTGGCGCTAGTTTTCTCCATAGTAAAGAGTAAGCACAATACTAGCAGAGTTATTACAAAGTAAGCTTTCCTCGAAATCATTTTACCTCGGGAGGAACTATTTCAGTCTTCTTCTACTTTATCAGGAGCTGTACGATTGATGTAGGAAGCAGATCTTCACTTTTCTGTGAAGCAACGCAGGGTGAGTCCGGGTTTTAATACTGAGCGATATTAAAGCACTCGACATTCATTGCCTCCCACTGGCGAGCGCATCTCTAATAGTGCACTAAGTGGTTGCGGCTCGTGAGTGATTGGTGCGTTCAACTGAACGGCTGGCGAAATCCGTTGTTCATGAAAGGGATGAATGCGCGGGCCAGATGTGTTGATTCAAGCCGTTTTGTCAATCAAAATGGTAAAACCAACAGGTGCTTTTTCGCCCACTCTTTCTTGTCGAAACCAAGACTCGGATTTTTTTTTTTTTTTGCCTTATATTTCTCTACTTATTTCACTAAATGCTTATGTTTATATGACGTGATATCTGACTTTAGTCTCCTGTAGAATACTTCTGAGAATCCAACGTTGATCAGTGCCTTACCACCAAAATTTCATTAAACCGACGGATGGACACGCGTTAATATTCTTCCTCCCAAATGAGAGCGTGTTTGCTAATTCGTGAACGTTACGTATGACTTTGAATTGCTTCCGCGTCTTATTGAATTATTTATTCTCTACCTTGCCATACTGCTAAAAATCAATTTCCTCGCTTGTCGCGGAAATAAATGTAGAGTAGGAAGGAAAATTGTCCAATTATCGCCTTTTATTTTAGATTAAACTAAGCACTATATTCGTTGCACTTAATGAGAGTGTTGATAACCACTAAATGACCAAATGAAATACGACAGTGCAAACGTCTGGCTGGCTTCTCACACTCTACAAAATAAACTTCTTTCTAAGAAGAGACTTTTTTTTGTAAAGAAAGACCTGCAGATCAAGTTTACATTGATTTTTTATAGAAATTTTTTTCTGGCTGTGTTTCTCATAAAACCACTATCATCTAGTACCTACCCTTGACTTGAAAATTGCTGTTGTTGGAAGGACTCTACACAAAATGGCCAAAGTAATACATTTTACTAGCGGGATCCTAGGACTTTTCCCTTTTTCCTTTTTCCTTTTTTTTTCTTTCTTTCTTTCTTTCTTTTTTTTGTTTTTTTTTTTTGTTTTTTTTTTTTTTTTTGAAGTCCATAATCGGACTAGAAAAATCCTCAAATACCCTGTTTTTCAGGCGGTAGAAACGAGTGGGAAAAACTCAGTTTATGTACACTGAGAGAAAGAAACGTACGTTCAGTAGCCCCCTCCGATGAATGTCTAGTGCAACTACTCCATAAAACGGCAAAGCGTGATATTCAATATAGATTAATGGAATAAATGGTCGTAAAGGCATGAAAAAGTGCATTCGAGAAAAACACAACACGAAAGAAAATGTTCACGAACTATTGGCTGTGGTTCGTTTTGTACGGGAACACCTTTTCATCGTTCAGTAGTAAAAAGAAATCCATATTATTTTTACTGGACATATCTTTTTTTATTATTAATAGTGCAACACATGAAAAAGTCTCCTTTCATAACAAAATGATTGCTTATACAAATATAAATCCTTCATGAAATATGACTCTGCCTAATTGCGAGGCGTTTTGTTGGTATTTATTTGAAGGGCTTGCAAACAGTTCTTTTGGAGTCAGTGACAAAATGCTCAATTGCTTTTAATAGAAAAAATGTCAAGTCCCTTAAAAGCCTTGTACATATAACAGGCGTACGAGAATAATATATATTACTCAGATCTGTCATTGGTCGCAGCTGGTTTTTACATTCCCATGTTATCAGATAAATATGCATTCTAAGTGAACCTGGAACGTCAGAATGCTTGTTAAATCTGCCCTCCTTGAATGTGTTTGACCCTAAAAAATAGCAAATAGACAAATACCACGACCGAAAGGGATAATGGGATTCGTGATTAAGTTCAGTTTGTTTACTGAATAGCCGAGAATTGTGGGCAAATAAATTATTGTTTAGCGAAGTTCACACTTTACGCACACGACATGACTTATTCGAACATGAATATCATGAGATTCATATTCATTCCATCTATTTCACAGTATCCCTTTCGGTCGTGGTATTTGCCTATTTGCTATTTTTTAGGGTCAACCTTTTTTGAAACGACTATATATATATATATATATATATATATATATATATATATATATATATATATATATATATATATATATATATATATATATATATATATATATATATATATATATATATATATATATATATATATATATATATATATATATATATATATATATATATATATATATATATATATATATATATATATATATATATATATATAGGATATTACACGGCGGCGCGAGGATATAAATTTTATTTTCGAGTGGTAAAAACAATATTTTACGAACGAGCGCTTCGCGAGTGAGTAAAATATTGTTTTCACCACTCGAAAATAAAATCCATATCTTCAAGCCGCCGTGTAATTTTCTTTTTATTATATAGACACGAGTGTTTTACAAGAAAATGCACAAACAACCGTGCAAAAGCGGGAAATGATGCTATCAATATCCTCACTAGTGAGGATATGGAAAATACGCCACTCGGGTCCCGGATGTAAATTCATATGGATTTTTACGCACGGTATATTTCCCAGTAAAACACTCGTGTCCATATAATAAATATATATATTTTTAAGAACTTTTGAATAGCTCCTAAAACCAAAAGCAAAGGCTTACAAGGTGTTCATGCAATCAATGAAGTTAGGCCTTTCTGTCTCAGTGTCATAAGGCCAAGCGTTTGATCCTTTATAACTATAGCAAATATTTATTTTTGTACAACGTTTCATTAATCGAAAGATTCATGCAGCTCTGGATTGATTGAAGAACGGATTATTACAATGAACAAAGCTTAACTTAATCTGAATGAAAGCGTTTCTTGCTGTCATTCTGATGGTAATATTTTTGTTATTGCTCAAAACTTCTGCTTCCTTTCAAATCAGTTATTGTTATTAAAATCGGAAGCTCACTAAAAGATCTTCGTCACTCAGTTTTATTGCGGCTTGTTTCAGGAACTGAATATATAATTATTTGTTTTTATGTGTTTTTTTTTTATTTATTTATTTATTTATTTTTTTTTATTTGCTAGCTATGTATAACCGCATTTTAAATTGTATTTATACGTTTTTAGACGTCGTTGACAGGGCTTATAACAAATTTCCATTATCAACTTGAGATTTATTTGGTTAGCCACTGAAATGTAGTTGTAACTAGAAGCAATAATGTACTTTTGAATCCCAGTTTGTACCACAAGAAACCAGTGTCAAGGACACTCAAACGTGGGTATCTCGTTATATATTTCCTACATATGAGTACACCATCTTAGCACGAGCTACTTCACGCTGTCTATACTACGTGTAGACACAGCAGAAGCTAGCCTGATGACAGAAAAAAACTACAGACAGACGAAATACAAGGAGACATGGATCGAAATAGTAGAGTAGTCCGTGTAGCCTCCGTATCGTCAAAACAGCCAAAAATAATATCACGACGTATGCAGTATGCTTTATTATTTCAATGCAAACTAAGAAAGTATAAAATGCTGCACAGATTCAATGTAATATTCTATTCCACCTGTCGATTGGCATTTAAATGTTCAGGCTCTACACTTAAGATACTACAACACAACCGAGAACTCCAACGAGTGCGCCTCCGCAATCTAGCATTTGGTCAACTTGTTTTCATTCTAGCTGGAATCCAGGTATCAACCAGTAAAAACAGTCAGCGTATTAAGTAAGACTTCTTCTATATGTGAGACAGCCCACACGAATTCAGAAAAGAGTCAAAAACTACCACAGTGTAGTTAAAACCAAAACACCAGGTTTCAAACTATTAAAATGCTATCGCAATTTGAGGAACTGCCTGCTGTGAGCTTTTTACTGTTAGTTCTCTGCAGTGCCATGTATTTGGAAATTTAATTTTGTTGGCAGGTGTGTTTAATGGTGTCAATCGACTATTTCAAATACACAGTTTGATTGCCGCTCCGGCAGTGGGCACATCGACCGAGGTGTTTTATGAATCCTGTCACTGCCAAGGAGGCGAATTTGAATGTCAAATAAAACTCATGTCTGACGAAACTTTCGAACTTAAAACTACAAAGTGACAAAAAAGTGCAAAGCAGTGACGGCTGTTGTTGAAGGGAAAACTGATCACACGGTACTTGTAAAATCATACATTCAGGCTCAAATTATTATTTTGTCGCTCTGCCATCAGGTCGTGCTCAATATATTTAAACCGTACTTTAATTGTCTATTCAAATTCTGTGTAAGTGGCAGAAGAATTAACGCAACCCACCGCGCTGTAGCTAATAGCCGCGTATTGGCACAATCCCATCTGAGAGAAAAGAGCAGACGATTGCGTCTGTTGTGTCATGGAAATTAAATTTGACACCAGAGAGATACACATGGCTTCACTTCGGTGATTTTACTTGTGGCTTCACTTGTCGAACGACTGTTACCGGCACGTACTCCACTCTTCTAGCGCAATCCACAGTTTACAGTACGACTGCGACACCGCAGAAGAGAGTGTAGCACTTCACTGATAAGACGCCCTTCAGTGTGACAGTAGAAAACGCTTGCCTCGTGCAACACGCGGAAGGGGTGTCACCAGCAAGCGGCAAAATTGAAAGAAATGAATCTTGTTCTGCGATTTTGTGACAACATTTATCTAACGCCTGCCGTTTTTTTTTTTTTCTTTTCATTTTTCTTTGCTTTTCAAGCCTAAAAAGAAAAGAAACTTTTTTGTCGATAGAGTGGTCCATTCAGCCATCAACAGGATCATTGACCATACATGTTATGTAAATGGCGAACTGGTTAGCCTCCAACCCGTTGGGATTCTTTACAAATTTAAGTCAAGTTTAAAACACGGCCCCACCAGCTCTGCTGAATTACTTACCGTGTATAAATAAAGATACTTTACTTTACTTTTTACTTTGCTGTTTTACTGTCACTGCACGATGATTAACCCGGCTGTAGCTTAATCCAGAGTAACTATGTTAGTCGCTTCACCATGGCGCGTCCATGACCTCTGTTGTGCCTCAGCAGTCTATCAAGCTTAATTTTTGACGAACGCTTATGCCCAGTTCAGTGTATACCGATATAACAAGGCTATACGGTGATCCAACTTTACTGTAAGTACGTCATATAACAAGGCTCACCCAGTGCGTTCTATTCCATATTAATCATAAGTGTACATGTTTACGGTTTTCGTACCCTTACAGTTTTTACGCGCGGAACTTTGCAGATGTAGCCCAAGGACATGGAAGATTCAGCACTCCAGTGATCCTTCCGCGCATGACTCAAGAGCCTGTTTAATACTCTGGTGCTGCTGTGAAGAATTGAGTTCTGTGGGCCCATCCTAAGAGGAAAGCAAATGATTGTTTACCTACAACATATACAGTTAAACCGTGTAAAGGAATTGTTAATATGGAGTGATAGTGATAATGATATTACTCACTATAATGCAATTGTATTAACTAAAGATTAATCACAGTTGCTTGGCATGGGTATATATGATGGCCACAGCCGAACCACATAACAGTCATGGACTTTAGCTAGTCCCTGCAACACAAGTAATATATAGCTTTAGGCCATGATAACGGCGTTGCCCACTTTTAATAAGCTTTGTCTATATACCCCATACGGTAATTGTATTACTAGTGACTACCGTATGCAATAGTAGGATTCCAATTCATGCACACCATAGTACAGTAGACATTACATTTCACTTCACTTCCCCAGCAAGTAACCTATGCCATTTGAACTACATGTATAAAGAGGTTATTACACGGGAAGGAGTGCAATACGGCGGAGTATTTTTACGAGTCGGTTTTATTTTTTCGAGCCTGCTTCAGACGAGAAAAAATAAAACTGACGAGTAAAAATACAGCCGTATTGCACAACTTTTCGTGTAATAAATTGTTTATTACACGACAAACAAAGCAGGGCAAACATTCTCGCCGCGCACAAAATGGAACAAAAACTGACGCGTTCGTAAACTTTGCTTGCGAAAACTGATCACGTAAGCTAATAAACCAGTTGATCTGGTTCCTGACGAGTGCAATACGCTCCCATCTTTGCACTCGTTTTGGCCCGTATTTGCACTCGAAAATGTGAAGTCGTGTAATAAGTATTATTATATTTTTTTTCGCAAAGACATGTCGTATGCCTATAGTGCGTATATTTGGACCTAACGTGGAACAGAAATTGGTTGTAGAACTCCTCTCTAGCTCAGTACCATAAGACAAGTCATTATATGGCATTTTGCATGTACATGAGGCATAAAGTCAATCCCAGATTTAAATAATTATGTTACCAGTGGTCAGACCATCGTGCTACAAATGCATTGTAAAGCTGAATAATCAGGGCTCAAAGCGTTTAAGGGCCCTTTAATGCTCTATTTACGTCATCCTGGATTAGGACCGAATTCTATTTAATTTTAGCCTTGGAGCCTGAAAACCTTTGCGGTCACTTTTCAGAGCTCTGTAGTTGGTTTTCTACCAATCAAACTAGCACTTGAAGAAATTAGCTGGCTAAAAGATTGGTTTATAGTTTATCGAGAAAAGCTCAGTAACTGAGTATACGCTTAGGTCCCGATTGCACTTGTGACTTAGATGAAATTAAATATTAATGGCGACATTTACAACTTTTCAAGTGCAAACGGCGCTTTGTAGCTGACTAGTGTGTCAGTAAGTTGCGACCAAACTTTGAAGCCATCGTTTTGCTCTGGATGCTTGGTTATTATTAACTGTTCAGTGTAGTGCAATCGGACCCTTTATACGCGTACATTTGTCACGGAACTTGTGGAAGGCCACACGCGGCTATTGTTTTACAATGACGTCACTGCGTAGGCAGATGGTGTAGTCGAACCAGTCGCCATTTCCACAGCAATAACTGGCTTCATCCAGCAGCTCTCGCGCTAACAGCTCGGATACTGTCGAAGGAACAGAAAGAGCTCACATTCTAGTACTGAAGCAAGTAAATTTGACCAGTGTGATGTCTCAAGTGTGCGTTGCTTGCAATACGAAGGTAGGTTTATTCTTGTGAATGATGCTTTTAATTATTCAGCTTGTATCGCCACTGCATTCGGCACTATTTGCGAAGAAAAACCTAGAACCTTTCTTTGACCGCATGGTATTTCCACGGCACTATATTTGTGTCTGTTCAGTCGGCAAATTTTACTGACTGCACGGTTCCGAACTTGCGGATACAATATGCCAAAGCCGTCTGCGCAGATGGCGAGACTGTAAATGTAAACATAATTTTATCGTGTCTCTTTTTCTGCATTTACAACGAAACCCGAGGCATTTGCGACGGCTCAGCGAGAACATTCTGGTCTTTAGTTAGTTTCTTTGTGCACTGAAGTTGTCAATGCCGGGATGCCTTCGGCGAGTCCCTGCATGACGGAGATTGTCGTAATTATAATAGTTTCGGCTTTGTGGTGTTAAGAAAACAGTTGGTCGAATGTACTCTTCACTTTTCAGCTAGTTCTGCGCTGTAACTTACGTTCACAATGCACAATACAGTTCAATTCGTTGTACAACCAAAGTGTGTTATACAGGCAGTGCCAACAGAGACACTCTAAACAGAGACTCGTTTTAGGAATCAAAAAGTCTTTACTTTCTAAATTAGTGGTATGTAGCTGATTTGTCTTTAACACTATCTGCTAGCTTGTTACAGATGACGGCATGCAATGTATATGGTGAGACTCTTCTGAGATTCTGACTAGGGCGTTATACAGAGCCAGAAACCATGCTGTTTGCATTAATTTGAATCATTAAATCATTAAGTGGCTACCTAAACAACTATTATATAAATCATAATTCTATTAGGAAATGTAACAGCCTAGACTTTTAAATCGGTTTCCTTGAGAATATTCCTCGATATATAGAACAACTGAGTGGCCAGAATCGGCCCACATTTGCCGGTGTCAGAGGGGCGATCCGGACTGTGCTGAAAGAAGTGCGATGTCTTTGGGTTTCATTTTGTGTGCACAGTCAGTGTAAACCACCTCTCCCATACACCACCAATAATAGGCCCCTTACTCGGAAGACTGGGTGACCACTAACACATAACAACAATGAACATAACTAGGTAATCATTGTTCTCAGTTATTTGTTATTTGAAGTCTTTAAGGGCGCTAACTAAAATACATTATTTTATTTATGTAAACGGAAACGTCATCTGTCATATATAATATGAAGCCCCACGGACCCCAACCGACTAATGGATGTTTCGATAGAAATGAAATGAGCTAGTAATTGGACTTGTTTCTTTCTGTTTGTAGATTCCTGTCACAAGCAAGTCATGCACTTGTGGTCACGTGGTATCGGAAACAAAGACTATTGGCGGAAGGCGCTTTTCTGGTACATTGGTTTTTATTATGTTCTCGTTTTTACTGCTCCATTAAGTTCTTCTCAGGTACAGCCTATAAAGTGTATATTTGATAAAATAGAGGACGAACGGGCTAATGCGTCTTATCGGAGCGGCAATGGAATCAGAAGCCGTTCGTTTATATAATAGCACTTTAGTTCTGCTTACCGCTTATTGTTGCTGTTTTCCCTTTTTTGTTCATAGAGTACCGGGCATCGTTGTATTTGCGGCTTACAAATCGGAGACAGAGAGCCTTGCAAAGACGTATAACAAGCATCCCCAGGGAACACCGAGCGACGGGGTTGAGAAAATTGGAGGACCGTGATTATAAAAAGCCGCTACTGACTTTAGGGTTTTCAGAAAATCGCATCTGTCCAAGATTCTTAGCTATTCTCAGCGTATTTAGTGCCTGTTTAGGAAGAACGTGTTTTCGGGATGTTTATTCAGCATGCAAACTACGGAATGTATGCACCGAGATTCTAAAATTACTCACTTGAATGTATAATCAACCCCATTTTGCAGGCATCAACGTCTGCTTCTCAAGATTACCGAATCAAGACACCCCCCGCAAAGGATCCTGGGTCCAAGAAAGTCGATCCGTTGATTTTGATGCCGGAGACGCATCACATGTCAAGCAACGATGTTACTATAGCAACAGTAAAGTCTCAGGACAAGTGCCAAAGGTTTGCCCAGGCGTTGGAAGAAATCAACAGGAGATTGATGTCTCAGCAGATGGTGTGGTTCATTGTGTGACATACAGTCGACCTCGATGCGTGTCTATTTTTTTTTTGTTTTTGTTTCTGTAAGCCAAGCACGCACAGAGCCTACCTAGACGACCTCACTAACTAAATCTAATTAAAATATCTAATTTTTTTTAATCCACAAATCACAGTGATGTTGTGTTGCATGTGTTTGTGCAGTCAGAGATGAGCTAGATGTAGTCAGAGATGAGCCTCTTGTCAATGTCATCCAGGTTATGAACTCTGGACATCTGCAGCTGGGTCGAGAAAAGCATGATCTTGGTTTTGGTGGCATTTAACACAAGATTCCAGTCCGATGACCAGCTACTGAGCATGTTGATAGCTTTCTGCATTTCTGCAAAGCATTGATGGATGGAAAACGGTCTGCAGCCGGTGTGAGTAGATGGGAGTGTCGTCGGCGTATCGATGACGACAGGTAGCTGTTTCAGGGAGGCTATCAGCTAAGTCAGTGACATAGAGGTTAAATCAATGAAAGTGTCAACAAAGTAAAATAATCAGAAATAAGTACTGTATATAAATAAAAAGTATGAGTTGAGGGCTACAACGCTACAAATACCGACGTGAATGCTACTACTACTACTACCAGCTCTGCTGATTTTAAATATCGTGTCAATAAAGCATCATCATGTCAAGTGTGGCCATGTGTCTGTTTTATGCCGTACACGTGTGTATGGCGTGGGTTGGTGGTGTACCGATCATTTTTCAGTATCTTGTCCTGGAATAGCAACAGTCCATACAATACCCAACGAAAAAAGATTGTTTTGTATCCTCACATCTAGATATAATTGAGACAACCGGCTATGTTCTCTGGGGGAACAGCAAAGAATACAAACGACTGCGGGAGACAAGGCTACTAGTCTGAAATATCAGCCGCCCAGACTGCTACAGGCTACGAGAAATGAAGACATTCGAGAACCTTCAAATCGGGCAATACAGTTTACAGTGTTATTGCAAGAATTTTAGTTCCTTCAGTGAGTATTTTTCATTGCCAGTAAATTTTCTCTTAAAATGTCTTTAGGTCACGAGTTTATGTGAATCGTTTGACAATAAGCAATGTTATGGACTGTGGACTTGGAATCACCTTGATTCCTGACAAATTTGATCTGTATTTAAGTTGTATCTCATAATGCTGATTCTCCTGAAAGGCATCTCTTGATGGCTGCATTTTTTTGAGACTATTCTGGAATGAGAATACATGGACTAGATGGTAAATGCACTTATCAGTGCGGCAGGGGAACATACGGTGACATGGTGTGGGAATTGTTACCAATGTTTAGTCCTGGGCAGGAGGATTGGATCATTTTTGCATGTTTCTAAAATGATCCTAAACAACCATGTTTAAGCATTTTGTTGAAAAATATTGTCTTTTGGTATGGGACTTTATGTCATTGTGGAAATGCCTGGGGGTTCTCGGACTGTCACAGATTAGGAATACTGTAGAATTAAGTCCCAAAAGAATGACCCTTATGTTTAATAATATTAAAAATAATTTACTGTGGTTTTCTTAGAATACGTCCTTATGAAATTAATACCATTCCCTTAGAGCTATTACACTTAGTCATTGTGCTAGATATCATTTTGCTTTTATTACCAGGCTTTTGAAGGTTTGGCGAAGAGGCAAATTTTCCTTCATTAGGTTTTGTACCATTTACTGTGCAGCCCAGTTGTGGTAACATAAAAATGGTGGCAAACACTGTTACTTTAATCAATCTTTAATTAAAGATTCACTGTGGAAGAGAGGTGTGTATGGGGAAGTTGTCCTTAGTTGCTCAGGACAGACATTATTGTACTGTACATGCAGTGATGCAAAATATTATCAAACCTTTTGACAACGTGACACTGTATATTATAACGTTTTTAATTATTCTTAATGTTTATCCTATGGACAGATAAATTTGTGACTAAGCAATATTCACTGAATGAGATATTAAAAATATTGGTCTTGCCTGTTCCCACAGCGTGGCCAGTATCAGCAAACTTAAAATTTGTATAATTTAAGTGTTCGTCTCATTATCTTGTTTGACTCCTTGTTTGTCATTATCCGACGTGTGAAACCAATACACATGCTACATGAAGCTTTTCAAAATAATTGCCACCCAAAGCCCAGAGATCTTTCTTCCCTGTGATTTTGTTTGTTTGTTCCTTCCTCTTTACGATTCTAGCCAAGGTTCACAAATTTTAAACGGCATTCTTTCATCTCTTATGAGCCGGTGCAGAGGACCCGCAAAATCTACAAATTTCTAAAGCTCGTTTGCGTCGGACAAGGTCGCCCTCGTTAAACATCGGCTAAACTACCTTACGCGACACGGTCTGCACCGCTCTTTGTTCCTGTAAACTCAGTGTTTAACCGTCGTTTTACATAGACAGCGTGTATACCACGGATCCAAGACTTAAGCATGACCGGTTTAACCATTGATTAAGCTAAACAATGGCTCAACCGTTGTTTATCCAATCGACTTTATGATGTCCTATTCTTCGGTCGCTGCTGGCTGACGCGAGCTGGGTAACCGAACTCTTGGTTTGATATCTTCCCAGAACATCTTTACAAACTTCGTTGTCGCCTTCCTTATTGTTCTATTCCTCCAGCAATAAATTACAGGGTTAAGCGAAGAGTTCAAGAAAAGAATCGTGTCACTCCAACAGTACAATGTCTTTGCGAGTATCCCATAACCCAAACTAGTATAGACAACGATCATACACAATGTTGGAAGGTAGCAGAGAAAATTAATCCCCGCAAGCCATATAGTGTTTTGGCCTAACTTTGTCTCCCTCGCTTGCTTCGCAATCGATTCATAATCCTGTCCTCCTTGTTGTTGTTGGGAAATCATTTGATGATGGTGATGCACAAGTCGATAGATTCTTGCCGCGATGTACGCCAAAGTTCCAAGACTAAAAACCATAATAAGGGCGCTTATCACATGAAAAGTGATGTTGCCAAGGCCAACGAAGCGAGACGAAACAACCAGAATAGGTAACATCCAAATGATGGCAGAGGCCAAGAAGACCCTTCTTCTATTTATTAAGGACAGATAACGGAAAGGCAAAAATATAGCGACGTATCTCTCGCAATTTAGAGATGTTAGCGTCAAAAACGATACTCCGGTACACAGCCAAGCACTGGTTGAGAACAAGAGGTGAACAGCACAGGAGTAGCTGCCCCTCAATTCGCCAACTTTGTAGATTATATACAATGGTTGTGTTATCATTCCTACAAGAAAATCAGCCACCACTAGGTTGCCTAGGAAAAGGTTGGAGCAGGTCCGAAGTGCTGAAGTGCGGGTGATGACGGTCAAGATTAAGGCATTACTAACGGTAGCAGTGATGGCGAAGATACCATTTATCACACAGGTCAAGATTGATGTGATATAAAGGGCAAAGGCATTGTCCAAGTCGAACAGAACGGCATCCAGAAAGAGGCATTTTGTTGCGTTGTTCTTGGCGGACATGTTAGTCGGCGATGATATTGTTTCAGTGTGTTGTTCGTGGTATCAGCGGTGGTGACTTTAGGCGGTTATTTATGTTTTTAGTTTCGATGCCATCACGTCTCATTTTTGTATATCATTATTTTCTTTCTCGTAATTGCCACAAGTTTCAAACTTTCCATGCTATCGTTGGTTCGAAGACACTCGGTTAGATTTGCTGTATATTTTTACTCCTAAATTTGATAAAATGAGAAGATTTCTAAGACTTAGCAACTATTAATAACTTGTGAAGTAATTGTGCGCAGTTGATGTGGTTGTGATCTGCATAACAATTCTTTCCGTTTCCTCTTGCTTCAAGCACCGACTCTGCGATCAGCTATTACGACATCGATGGGAGTTGTTTCATGTTATAAGTTGTAATGTATGAGTCAATTCCCAAAGCGATCATCCCAAATTCCCGGGCATTTGACTTTTTTTTTGAAAAAATGTAGGTCAAATGCCCCAACGTGCGGGTAAAAAAATAGGGTCAAAATACTCCTCCGGTTAACCTCCACAGCCCCTACAAAAACGCTCTCTTAATTGAAGAAACCATTACGGAGTTCAGTCGGTGGAAAGTGAATAATCACCACGAACAGTTGTTGTTTCGACTACAGTTTCACGTCCGTCACAAACAATAGCGCCAAGACGCGCGCGAAGGAGCAGATGACGAAATCCTTTACCTCGTGACAGTTGACCAATACCTTGTCGATAGTCAAATGTCCGGCTGGGCGGGCAAAATTCGAGTCAAACGAGTTTTGGAATTGACTCATACATAACAGGCAGCTTTGAAGCTCTGTCTTTCACTCTGTTTAATTTGTTTTGCTTTTATATTGCATACAAGTGCCACCTTATAAATAGAATTTTAAGTGGAGGCGGAAAACAGAAATGTATACAATACGCTATTTTAATTCGAAAACTCTCTGACCACGCGCTGTAGCCATGCGGCAATATTGGTTCCATTTACATACCCGTGAAATTTAGGCAAATTTGTACGTACTTGAAGACCAAACTACGTCAAAGAGAAGCGGACTGCATTGCCGGATTGTTGCATAGTTGAGTTATTTATCAAATCAGCTCACATACTGTATCTCTCATTATATTTTAATCTGACAATCATGATTGAACGTCAACGATTGATCAGTGCGTTGTCCCGGGGGGAGGGGGGAGGAGCACTCGTTATAATTTTGGGTGGGGGTGTGCCGCCCGGTCCTGAAAACCCTTACCCTATTTCAGACCAAAAAACCTGATTTTCTATACCCTATTTCAGACTTGACTCCAAAATGTATACCATATTTCAGACATTTGTTTAGAGATTTTTTGCTCTTTTGCAACATTTCCAGGCTTTTGGACTTGGCTGTTAAATATTGGCAAGCTATTGTGGCAGCCATGGCGATTGGTACATGCGCAGTGGTAATTCTGATTCTCGTGTTGTTTAAATTTATTTTTATGCTGGGCCTAAGGGCCCAGCATATAATTGTTTTCACCCGAAAACCACAGCGTAGGTATCATGACAATTGGTGAAAGAAGTCCCCCCTCTAGGATTTCGAAGTTTGATTGGCGTGTACACAAAAATACTATATTTTGATTGGATAATGTTCACGTGCAAGCGGCGTGGAAGCCTTTCTATTCTTGGCTGAGTTTCAAAGTATGTAACGTGAGATTTTTGTTGACATGTAGTTGCGCTCTTGCGGTTTTGGTTCATTATATTCACTTGCGCATTTTTCTTCGTCCAGCTGGTTAAAACTAAGCGAAGGAAATCAAACATAATCAAACGATACCATTTCGACAAGCTGAAATGGCTCCCGGCTGGATTTTTCAGCTTTAACATGCGCTCGTCAAACATTCGTGAATTCATCAAAACCGCAGTGAGAATAGCTCTGAAATGAAACAGGCCGACTGGAAATTTAGAAAGCCTGATAGAAGAAATTAGAAGACGAAAAACAGGTAAGTCATGAAGCGCAGGCTAGATTAATCGTGGCCTATGATTAGAAACAAATGTTCGAGGTCGAACTGTCAAAATCAATTATGCATGAAAATGAGATAAGTCACGCATACTCCCAATTCTCTCATCCTTTTGAAGCAACTGTACGAGTGTTGTATTATAACTTATAGTTTAATCAGGTTCATTTGAGTAAATCAAAAGCCAAGTTCCCTTTACTGTATGATATTTTTTCGGGTGAGAAACTGAAAGAGAAAATTGAAGTTGATCACTCTTGGGAGTCTCGCTCTAGTCCAGTGATTGCTTATTCAATAATCCTTATGGTGAGTGCGGACACTTGCCACACCAAACTTGAATCCCAGCATCTGTCGCGTTTTCACGCGACAACACTTGTTAGAACTTTTCCTTGGTGAGGCAAAAAATATAGCCTTTAAAATAATCTTATTTTATTTAAGCCTAAAATTCCTTTAAATGCCAAATTTGTGTTTTATCACTTACTTACCCGCGGTATTGTATGACGACAATCAAAACAAGACGATCCGTGTGTAGACAAACTGGTGTATCAACTGAGGGCAGGTCTAGAACGCGCACTATATTAAAAAGCTTACTTTACAGTACGGCACGAACAGCTGTAAGAAATGTTTTTGTTCATGACCTGGTTATATTTTGTTGTAGGAAGCATGAAGTGATTGACTTATTTGTTTCCTTATCCAGTTTTACCTATTGCTTTTCAATGACAGACCTTTGTCCACTTTTCCTACCTACCTTTGACAGTTAATTTGTTTGTTTTCTTTGTTGAAATGACGGATTTCCGTCATGGATTGTGCGCAACGCGGGGCGCTAGACAGTTTATCTCTTGTTTATGTCTCGTTTCGTAGGAACTCTATAATTAGTATTTTAAATACCGAATAACAAACCGACTGGACTGACAAGGTCAACCTTGTCAGTCCAGTCGGTTTGTTATTCGGTATTTAAAATACTAATTATAGAGTGCTTTCTTTGCATGATCTTTGCGTCCTGGATGGTCAATCAAGAACTATAAATGCATTCTAATTTGTAGCAATGATACAGTCCATGACCGAGCAATTTTCATCAAACGAAGTGGAGCATGCAACCACATAAAGGATTAAATAATATTTATAGCAAGAAGATTTTAAACAGTGAAATATCCGCTCAGTTTTAATACAGAGCTGTTTAGTTTCAGCGTGAGTTCCGGCGCCCTTTTCGATCGTGTTGCGGTTCCGTTTTGGTCTCTTTTCGGTGAAATGCTATTTTTGAGTTCGTACATAAAAAGAACGCTATAATTGTATTTCTTTGATGCTATTAACTTCACCACCGTAAATTATTCGGATAATAGAAATACTCACAAAATTATGATCACGTGTTTCAAATGTTGCACGGAATAAAAAAAAGAAACAGAAATTGATCATTATATTAAATGAAACCTGACTTTCTGTACGCTCGGAACTTAGGCACCCGCGATCGAGAGCAATGACGGGGGCATAAAATCCGCGAGAGGGGATAAAATATGCTAGCGGATTTTATCGGGGGGGGGGGGGGGGATAAAATCTGCTGTGACACCGGTTTTGACTTGTCAGTAAAGGGGTGAGGAGGGATGGCTGAATGTTCTGGCTGAAACTCGGATGGAAGAATCACACCGGATTATCCTTGCGCCGGATTATCCCCCCCCCCCCCTCCCCTTCCCCCCCGGGAGGGGACTCCCATATAAAAAAGGACGGGGATGCTCGTCGTACCGCTTAGGGGTCAAAATTACGGTTTTGGTACCGCTTAGGGTGCTCAACATCAAACGCCGACATTTTTATGTGACGTGGTACCATTTAGGGGTCGGGTGTCAGTCGAATGAACTCTTTGTTTGAAAACAGCAAGGGATAGAGTGCTTGATGATATACTCTTTATAGCAATTAAAGGCATCGAATTTTTAAATTCTTGGTATGCTTTTTATATTGGTACCTTTCAGGGGTCAAAGTAAGCTCGAGCCACGCTCGTTTTAGTACCTCTTAGAGGTCAAAACGAAGATTCAACTTATTTTTATCCACAGGTGTCGATAAGCTGAGCGGTCGGTACATGATCGTGTGCCGGGTGGGGCCAGTGAGGGAGATAAGCCAGTAGTTTATGATTTTTTTCCCTACAGTCAACAATTTTAACTACCTCTTAAAAGAATCCCGACGGTATCCAATATATTTGACGAGTCAATAACTCAATAAATTCGCGATTCAATAACCCTAACCCTGTCAGAACTGCTGTTTTAATCTGTGTCAGCGCGGAGATAACTTGTATTGGGTTGTGTGGATAATCTTATTAACACCGTAAGATTGGTTTCCTGAAGTTTTGAGCGTTAGGTTTTATCGGAGCGTACTCGCAGATAGTGTTCGTCACAACACATGTGTCAGGGAACCCGGGCGCGGAGCTGAACCATACGCAGGGACAACCGAAAACATGTACACCCAACATAATTATAGAAAATGTAGCAGAGGCCGGCTTGTCCAATGAATATGCAGCAGCGGCAATTTCGCGTTCCGTACAAACCAAGGGACATTTTGCGGGTCAGCAGTGTATACTACATAGAAAAGTAACGTGGCGAATTTCTCCCGTCTTATTTCATACTGATGCAACGTGCGTTTTGCAAAGCATTTGTCGATCCCCCCGGCATGACATGTGAAGTAAAACATTTTACAAAGACAGCTTGTTCCCTGGTGTGACTAAACAGGCCATGCAAAGAGACAGCAACCAGAATGCTTCTGGGCCAAACTAGTGTGTTCCAGATGGTGGCCTTTGAAGTGAAAGCCGATTATCAGGCACGAAACAATCAAGGGCAAAGTAAATTAAATTCGTGGAATTTTTCATTCCACCTCTTAAAATACTATTAATTACTACTTATGTAAGCCTTTTAAGGGGGCACAGCCCAAAAAATGAAACTGATTTAAGGTAGTTTGACTGATCGGACTTCACGTTGTTGGGATATGCTGGGATTCCTGTTCCTGCTTCGTCTCCGTTACACGTTCCCCGAAACAGGTGCCTCCGTGTGGGACGGAGCTCAAGATTGTTCCTGCTACATGTTAGTTTGCATGCCATACACGTTAATATATCTACATAAATTAAATATATCATAAGTGCATAAATTCGCTGCATCTGGTCACGAAGTCCTCGCTGGGAGATATGAACTGAATTATTCGGTAGGAATTAGTACATCAGTTAATTTGGTCAAAGTTCAGAGGCGAACGCGTGCGAAATGACACTCAGAAGCAAAACGGTGTGGGTTCAGCACTTCGTTGTGGCTTAGAGCCAGCCGAGCTAGAATGCCTCGCACGTTCGGCGTTCCTGCGCGCAAAATACCAACATCTCATCTCTTGTTTTTTCTCAGTAACTAATGTTACAGTGCAATCGCCATCTGAACCACAAAATATTAGTGATTTAATAAACAGATTTCTGTGACACGGGGCATGTTTGTGGTTTATCAGGGTTCAGTAATTTGGGACCACTAACGGGTGGAATGGAATCAGGAGTGAGATCGGTGTAAGAGTGACACAGACAGAAGGTAGTGGGTATGGGTAGTATAAAACGTGAGAGCGTAACCGTGTGAATGCGAACGTTGCCCAGTTTGGGGGTTACTGCGGTAAAACGTGCGCTTTTACACGTGTTAACAGCCGAACTAAAAGAAATAGTGAACATATTTAGTTAGTCAAGGTAATATAAATCGCTGACAGAAACCACGGAAAAGAAAGGAAAGGAAACTGAACATGAACTCAGTTGTATGACATTGCGCGTAATTGTAGGTACGCGGTTCAGCACGTGTTGTACATATCACGAGTTTCCATCGCCGGCTCTCAAGAGGAATTTCTCGATCAACAAAGCCGTAAGTTTGTTTATTATTTTTTGCTTTTTGCACCGCGAAACTCAATTTTTTGGGGGTAAACATGTCTGGCCTTGAAAGCTCCCGCCCTTCTAATCTCAGGCTTCCGGGATAACGTCCAAAAGCACACCGCAAATTACAGACATTTATGTATAGTTTCCGCTGAGTTGTATGCGGTTCACAGTGCGACCTTCCGGCCGGTCGGATCAGGCTTTACACTCGAGCGGGTGGCCTTCATTTCTATAACCGCGTGACGCAGCATTTGATCAAAAAAAAAGAGTCGAGCTTCTGCCACTCGTGCAAACGAAATGGAGAACGGACATATTTGACGAATGGCGTCCACCAAGTTTTTGGCAAAAGGATGTAAAAGTAAGTTTAGCTGATCTATGACTGTCGGTCTGACTTGAGCAGTAATTTTTCCGGAACACCATGTTTGCAAAAATTGAGAATGATAAACTTTCATTCGAACCTTATCTACACGTCAGCTAACCGAGTCCAAATGTAACTGAGACAAAGAATTGAGTCCGTCTATTGTTGGCTTCAGCTTGATGACCTTGCCCTTCCAACGTGTTTGGACTCCCAAAAGAAATTAGCTCAAATGCTCAATTACTCAGCTACGTCATATCCCCTCCTGGGGATGTTTGGATAGTCGCACGTGTTGATATCGTTTAAAAAATGGGCAAATAATCTTTAGGAGCTTTTCCTTTGTGGTTTTCGAGTAAAACTGTTTTTATTCAACCACATATTCAGATTATTCGTATTGAGTGTGCGAGCGTTGATTGTTCTATTTACATGTTGTCAACTTAATGGTGATTTCTATGTCCTGCCTGTTAAGTGTTAAGTTTTAAATTCTGCGTTTTTTCGCATTTCTTGCGTCGTCTGGGTTGATTTGCGTCGAATGATTGAAGCCGGGAGCGCTCCCGTGTGATTTTGAAGTAATTTTTTTGCGAAGATGCCCGGTTGAGATGATGTCACACTTGTGATCACTGAGTCATTTGCAACAGGAACGCTACGAAATGACGTGCGCGACCTTTATTGGTTTAGTTCGGCACAATTTGCTCCAAAACCACAGCTTTGGAGCTGTGGACGTGCGCACTCAACCATCGCATCGCGTTTCATAAAGGAAATGGGCGCTTTAAAGGAAACTGGCTTTAATTCAAGTTATCCAAATTAAGAAGATACTGCAAAGAATCAGGTCATATTTGTCACTGCCCTTTCCGGGCCTACAAGGAAAATCGTGCTTGTTATTCTTTCTGGACTCCCGTAGTCGTCACTTTTATTTCTTCTATTTCAACATAATGCGCGGCGTGGGGTAATAAACACGACCAAGTCAACAATAGGTCGGCTTGTGGCGTTATATAAAGCAGTCGGCACTCCCGCTGCATTCAGTATCAAGCAGAACTCCACAAAGCCCACTGTGCACAGAATCGAAAAGATTTTCACCAATTCAGAGGTAAGGCGCATTCTGGCATGATATTTATTTCCCAGCAATGCACTAAGCAATATATATAACCTTATGGCCTGTGGAAGTTGTTACAGATTAGTACTCTGAGAGTTTATAGAACAAGATGAAGTACGCGCGCGTGATTTAACTTTGAACGCTGCGGGCGATTTGCATTCTTTTCTAAGAGAAGGAAAAAATGAACGTGGTCTATTTCCATGCACACTGCATCCACTGGTTTGCATTGTGAGTCGTCAATTGATCGATTTGGATTTCATCATATTAGTCACAAGTTTTGCAATCAATGAAAGAAGAACTGAGTACATGCTACAACGGTCCAGCAACTTTCGTGTGCTTTGTTTGTGGATAAAGCTGTGTTTTATCATGCAAATATGTTTGTATTTCAAATATTTATTGCACATCTTTGAAACGACGAACAATTGTGCAGGGAGACTGAAATCACAAGGAAATCTTGCAACGAACACATTTCTTCGGAGCAAACAAGTTTGGTCATTTTTACATGTTATTCGCTTTTCGTGTATAGTTAGGCCTCCCTTGGATTCAGAAGCATAACAGTGCCATTTATTAACGGCCTAAACTACACAATACCCGGCAAAATTTAATACATAAATTAATGAAGCCTTTACTTGCTCGTAATACCTCGACCTGTGCAAAAAGACCGGTTTATAATTCTGCAGTTTATAACAATAACGTGGGCTTTTTTTTTAAATTTATCTTTGCGATTAATACCTTTCAGCGTGCAAAAGCGGGAACATCAAAACTAAACACTGCTGGAGCCCGGAATGCGCGACGATTTTCTTTTGAGTCCAAGATCGTTCGTGCTTTGAGCTACCAAAAAACGGTTCGAGGCCACGAAAAGCGTATGCATGACATCTTTTTAAATCTCTGGTGCCCCATTTATGGCACTGGATTACATCCATTCTGCACATGCTCCTGTCATGTAGTCACGTAGCTCGAACAATAGGCTGATGTTGTTACCTTGAAAAACTCCACATTACAATAATATCCCCTGGGGATTAATAAGAGGGATAGCCTGCCGAGTGAGGGACTGGGAAAAGGCGGGAAAACCTGAGAGGGTCATTATTACTAATTTCAATAAGCTTGCCAGATTTGTTTGCGTCTAGGCAACCATTTACTGTTCCATATGGCTAGCGGAGGAGGCAATATTGGTTTCGGAGGGGAGGGGGGGGGGGGGGGGTGGTGGTATACTTCTCATAAATGGAGTGTGTCGCTCGGTTCTCAAACCCTTCCCCTGTTTCAGACCAGTGCCTCTGTGGACCAGATATAATTACTATACTTTTCCAGCGGCCTTTTACCGCCGGTATCTGCAAAGTTCTGCATATTCCTATCAAGCAAAACAAACTCAGGACTCTAAAATTCTTACCCCGATCACTTCACGGCTGATACGGCGTTTGATGCTGAACTCGTGCCAAATGGCACGAGTTGCGGAAGTCGAGTCGCATTTCCCGCTGTTTTTGAAATTCTTGGCCGAGAAACATCCCTGCGTCAGTTTCCGTAGTTAGCCTGCTCTCACAGTGGTTTCGTCGCGTTCGTGACTGCGAGCCGCAAAACTACGCTAAGCAGAAAACGAGCGGGTTCATGACTTCTTACTTCCGCGTTTTCCAGCTTGCCGCTTCTCGGCTCGTTTCGAGGGTGGCAAAATCTCTGAGACCAGGGTAGTTCTAAAGTTATCGTTGACCTTATGTGATTTTAATTGATTGCTACAATGAGAAATTTGACGATTGCATTAGTGAAACAAGAAGAAACTGTGGCTGAATACACAGAACTTCTCATGATGGGATGCTGCGTCATCTTAGGAAAATCCCCACCAACTTAGCATGATATTTGATTTCAAGATTCGTGGTGGGCAGACAATTTGAGGTTGGTATATAGGTGACCAATTATGACGGACGCTGGGCAAATGTTGGACGTTTTTGGAGGTAGAGATTCAGAAATTGGCGAATAATACTTGAAACATCTTGAACAGCTTTCTCTTGGAAGACAGAGCTAGGTTGGGGCTGCCTAGCTCAAGTATTAAATTCGACCACCTAGAATCAAATCAACATTGAAACCGGGAGCCTGTTCTTAAATTTGATCGGAGGATGTGCCATGTTGGATTTCCTCGTCGTTCTTTTTTTAACAGGATTACCTTGTTTAGTCCTACCCTGACTTAGCGAGTTTTGTGTTAACGGACCCCACAGCAAGCCCACACTTTGAGCGATTAGCCAAACCAATGTACAGAATAAGTCTCTAGCATAAACCTCCCAATTTCCGTATGGAGATGTATTTGTGGTTTGGAAGCGACAGTGCTGTGGTTAAATCATTTTGCCGGTAAAGCAAATTTCTTTTGAACACAGACACATATATATTTTAACGACAGAAAAGTTTGTTTTGTGTGTTTGAAACACATCAAAATTTCTGGACTCTGGGATCTATCTAATGTTTTCAAAGAGTGCTAAGCGTGAAACACCTCTCGTAAGACTAACACTCGTGTGAAAGGCATTAAGGGCGTGTGGCCCGAGTTCATCTGAAACATCCGGGAACCATTATAATTGCGTGATGAACAACACGAAAACAACTGAACATATTGGCTTCTTGTCTGGGACAAATTGACGGTGCAAAGTGGCTGTAAGAAGAAATTGATTTAAATTGATATTTAGCTGTTTGTGTAACATCAGGCTTTTAAAATATTGTGAGCGTAACTCTCGCTAGACGATACCCAAAGTGCTTTTAGCACGGTATTCGCGTGTCACTTGAGACCGTTCAAAGTTCGAAGCTGGTGTAGCCCATATATTTCGTCCAGCAATAATCTGTTTTTTTGTTGTTGTTGTTGTCGTTGTTGTTTTCTTTTTGTTCTCTGTGAAAAACACGCGGGATGTTTCACGAAATGAAATGATTCACGACACTAATTATAACTTTCTCGAGCGTTCTCCCAACATTCCAAGTGATATAGAAAGGCGGTGCTTATATAAAACAACCATGTCTTTGTTCTCTGATTTCATCCACTCAGGGCGCACGTGCTGTGTTAAAGGTATTTTTAAATAACATTCGTTCGCATCATGTGCCTGATCAAAATCCCACAAAAATAATTTCGGCGTGCATTTCTTCTTTCCGCCTTGATTTCAGCGAGCAGCAAATTAGGAGCATGTCTCGCACGTGCTAACTCTATAGTCTCACTAATCCGATTCGAGGCACAAGAATTTGTCGACACTTGAAACAGAAACTAATCCAGCCCAAAAAATAACATATAGCGGGCATAAATACTGAAATGAAATAACTTTGCTGGAGGAATTTCAGTTCCGGGAATAACACACGAGCGATACAACTCATTAGACGACAGGTTAATCCTGTTCTAGTGGGATTGTTGACTAAAATCTCCCGTGGCGCCAAATCGCCTATATCTTAAGAGTACGGACCCACCAATATTGTCATTCTCGCGTAACGACTGTAGTGCGCAGAGCTGAGCTATGGTTGCGGTGTTCAAGGTAAGACAAGTTTAACTCGAATGTGCACGTCCAATTTCTGCTCTGCATGCATCAACTGGTTTCGGCATTACTTTCTGCTTTAGCGATACTGCTTCAGATTAGAAATGTAATTTTCAAACTGCCCTATCTGTCAGCTCATGTCTCTATACGTACCATCCCAGTAAGAAGGCGCCTACAAAGGTAATGCGCCTTTACGAATATCTGAGAGTTAGAATGTATATAAATCGCAGCTACTGTATACGGAATTTTAAAATATGTACTGATTTTATAAGTTAGGGTTTACTCCGCAAGGAATGTATGAGTTGGCATTTCGAGGGTTAACTCCTTGGTCAAAGAAAATGATATATTGATTATTGTAATATCATTTTAATGTCTGTTTAATGCTTGTAGTTCATGTATATAAAAGGTTTGCCCGTCATGGTTAATGTTGTTTTAATTTAAAGGTTACCGACGTACTAATTTATCTAGAATTGCTACATGTCTAATACTACTTAGAAATGCATACATTCTGCTTTTCTTTTTTTGCATTCAGTGTGGAAAACATCCTCGACTAGATAATCGTTTTTTTTGCTTGAATTCAAGTTGGTACTACCATCTATCAATCTTATCCTAATACTATTGATAACTGGGGCTTAGATAATATCGTACATATATACATATATATTAAGACGAAAGGTTGATTTTTATCTCTCGCTGTCGAGTCTGGACAGCGCTTCAATCGTCTAAAAGTCAACAGCAAGATGTTACAGGGGTTGCGCACAAAAATTAGAATTACACTATGTCTCATTCTTAGACAACATATCGCCTCAGTGAATGAGAAGCGTAACATTTTATTTTGAGATTGCACACGAACTATTTCAAACATCCAATATATGCCGTTACGTTATCATAAGTAGAAATCAGGAGAATCTTGATACGTATAAATCCATTAGTCTACTATCCCAGTTCAAGAGTGTGACAGCAAATATTTGGACTACACTTCAGATAAGTTGTCATTATATTCTCCTGAGAGGCTTTTACGAAATGGTTAAAACATGAAGGCCACGTGTTTCCCAAGTGCAAAAACACTGTCCTACAAAACTTCTTTGCCAGAGCTAGAAGCGTGGGTTTATTGCCAACGCGTATAAAACCGGTAAAATGGCCGCGATGTCTGGACTACCTAGGTGGCCTGCTTTGTTCATTCTTCCGTGGCCCTCTCAAGGTTCGAAATGAAGTGCACTTATCAAATCAGTTGTCAATCACCGATGAGCTGCCCAACCGGTCGTACTTGTAACACACTAGAAAGCTAAATCATCATTTCGCACCCTAAATCTTGATTAAGGAAACCGCAAGATAAATCGTGATTTAGAAGAGGCGGCATTCGTGCTCTCTTGAATGCATCAAAGATGACAGCTAACTTCATAATCCGATTAGATAAATGAAATAGAACGCGTTCTGAAAGGACAGCATCTGAACTTTGGAGTTGTAAAAACTATGGCCGTTGCAAACGTTATCATCGGTCTCTTTGCCTTGTTTTTGCTAATAAAATTAATATGGAAAGCCTGATCCAGACGACTGAAAAGAATCGGGATGTTCATGCTCCAGAGGCAACGGAGGAGAAGGCTCGTTGTTGGCTTGCAATGTTTCAATTGCAAAAGGCGCTTTGTTGCTGACGATTATGACTGTCTGCAAATTGCTACTGACAAAACTTAGGAGAAGCCGTCGTTTTTTGCTCTGGATGCTTAATAGTTATTAACCACTAGCGGGACCCCCGTAAAATACGATGATCGGATTTCTTTCTTATTTCCTTTTTCTTTCTACCTTACTTTCTTTTTTGAAGTCCATTTCGAGCATCGATTGATCGACATTAAAAATTTCCCATTTTTAGAACATGCGGCAACATCAACCCAACATCCAGTGGCCTGACAGCTCAAATTATCTTTCTAAACTCATTTCCGATTTCCAAAAGAATGTGGTTGGTATAGGAGGCCAATATTTATACTTTCTTTCACTCGCAAAGTCTTGGAGATTTTTATGAGGAGGCCTGGGAAAGAGCGTTACACACAGACGGACGGACTTCGCGTATAATAATATAGATGCAGTCTGGTACGACCGGGCCCTAACTGATTAATTCCTGCAAACTCTTACAGTAGGCGACAGGAGTAAAACTCAGAAATACTGGTTCTTCGTGTCCCGAAGTATAGGAATTTGTCTCAATGTAATACCAGCTCTTAAGAGAACTAGGTTGACTGCGTCGGCGTGGTGGAAGACAAACTGGGCCCAGTTGCATAAAATATTAACGCTCGGGACTAGGCGTTTATAACAATGAAAATTAATATATTTCTATTGTCATTTACGCCTGGTTCCGGGCGTTAATCTTTTATGCAACTGGATCCTGGTGTATCAACTAAGTGTTGATGAGGGTAATGGGACGCCGTCAAAGAGACAATAGCTGACGTTTCGAGCGCTAGCCCTTTCGTCAGAGCGAATGAGAGGATTATGGGTAAACGGGGTTTAAAGGGGATTAAGAAAGAAACTTACCTCAGAGGAAACTTAATAATTAATGATTGGCTTGGCAAATGGTTTGAACCCAGGAGTGTGAACAGTAGGTTGGTTGTGATCGTCCGGGTTAGAGTAGTCTCCAGAAAGACTGTTGTTGGTGACTGACGTTTCGACTACCTGAGCGGAAGTCATCTTCAGAGTCAAGTGAAAAGTATTCGTCAGATGGTGGTATAGAGGGTTTGCACGATCACGTGACCCACATGGCAACCGTAACTATGCCGCCATGTTGGATGGCATTTAAATCCAACATGGCGACCAAGGTGTCCGAGCGTGTTCCGTCGCTTCCGAAATATTTCGATTCTCTTTGCGCAGCAGACAAGAAAAGATATCAAGACAAGCTAGAATTGATAGCTGGAATTGACCCGTACACCGTCAGCTCGAGTTTCTATTGCGATTCCATGGAGAAATGGCCGGAAATAGAGTTTCCCGATATTGCGAACTACTTGTTGTTTACCACCAGTAGATACACTAAGGAAGAACTCAAGGCTTACAAAAGCCTGGATGCCTACCAGTACTTTGTTGCTGAATGGGTCAGAAACATCTTCGTGGGAAAAGCAAGCGAGACAACCTGCATTCTAATCGGAAAGGTTAGTTTGATATAACACGCACCTGACACCGTTTTGTTTCTCAAACATTCAATTGCTTGACAAAGCGCTATCTTCCATACTTTGCTCAGGTAAATCACTCTCAGCGCATGAACGACACACCTCTCAAACCTTGGGTTGCTGCTCAGATGAATGGAACTGTCCTTACAGCCCACTGCAACTGCATGGCCGGTCTGGGCGAGGTTTGCTCGCACGTTGGAGCCCTGCTATTCACAGTGGAAGCTGGAGTAAGAATAGTCAAGGCGAAAACCTGCACTTCAGTACCGTGCAAATGGTTGATGCCAGGTGCTGTGAGCAACGTTCCTTATGCAGAACTTCGTCACATTGACTTCACTTCAGCCAAGACAAAGAAGAGAAAATTTGATGCCAGAATATCAGACCTCTCTGCACAGCAATCTCCAGCTCTGCTGTCCACTGGAAAAGCCAACATTGCCAGGCCTTATATTCCTTCTCAAGCTCAAATCAATACATTTTATGAGGATCTGCATCAATCTGGGACACAGCCTGCCATCCTGTCCCTCATAAAACCTTACAGTACTCAGTACTGCCCTAAAACTGTGACAGTGGATATGCCCAAACCCCTATCCCAACTGTACAAAGAAGAATGGGCTTCACTGGGCTTCCCTGATCTGCTGTTGAAGTGTACGGAGACCTTTGAAGGAATTGCTTGCACAAGAACGCAGGCAAGCAAAGTTGAAGAAGCCACAAGAAAACAAGATAAATCTTCATTGTGGTTCCAAATGAGAGTTGGCAGAATTACTGCAAGCAAATTCCACCGAGCTTGCCACACAGATCCAGCATCGCCCTCCATCAGCCTAATCAAGGATGTCTGCTATGGTGCAAAATTTAAATCTAAAGCTACTGACTGGGGGTGCAGCCATGAGAAGAAGGCTTTGAGGCAGTACACAGAGGTAATACTACCACACATTTCATTCTCTTTGATTCTAATAAATCTAAAATCTAATAATATGTATGTTGTTATATAGTTCATGAAAGAAAGGCATACAGACTTCAGTGTCAAGGAGTCTGGCTTCCTGATTCATCCTGACCATCCACACATAGGAGCATCACCTGATGCCATTTCATCATGCAGCTGCCATGGAAATGGGTGTGTGGAAATTAAGTGCCCCTTCTGTGCCAGAGATACATCCCTTAGTAAGGCCATTGATGATGGTGCTAAGCTGTGCCTCAAGAAGTCCTCCAACAACTCTGATGGTGGTCTCACACTATCTCAGAATCACCCATACTGGTACCAAGTTCAATTGCAACTCAGTGTTACTAAGTATGAGCATGCAGACTTTGTTGTCTGAACAAAGCAGGACATCCACATTGAGAGAGTAAAGCGAGATGCAAACTTTTTGGAGAACAAGTTGGCTAAAGTGAATGAGCTGTATGTAACCGCCATCCTTCCAGAGCTACTGGCCAAGTGGCATACAAGACCAAAGCCAGACAATCCTGAATTACTTGCAGCACAGGCCCTATTTTGTTACTGTCGGGCTCAGTTTGATGATTCTATGGTTTTGATTTGTGGGAATGACCTTTGTTTATTCAAGAAATTTCATATGAAGTGTTGCGGTTTGTTAAGGCGGCCATACTTGCACAATATATGGTTTTGTCCAGACTGCAGAAGACAAAAGAAGCTGCAGGATACAACACAAGTACAGCGACAGGCATAGTCAATCCACCAAGATGTACTGTATTTTTAATGTATACATACTAGTATTTTATTAAAGTTGTCTGCTGCAGGAAACACATAAGTAGTACAAAGTCACTAAAATCCTACTCTGATGAAATTACAGACTTGCAGCAATTTGTCAGTGCACAACACACAAAAGCTATTTTGTCCAACAAACAAGGCTCATTAGCAACTGACATGACACAGTCTATTGGTACTACACTATGCCCAAGAATGAGATACTTCTGTCTTACAGAACCAATTACCCTCTCTACATGAATGCGGACATTAGCTAGTGTCCTTGTGGTTTCTATTTCTACTGGTGATAACTGGGGTTTACCCTTAGTGAAACTGGGAATTTTTAAGCTTGCACAATACAGGCCACAGCTGTCATGAATGTCGAAACCTCTATCAGCTAGCACAAGATCTCCTGGAAGCAGGTTTGTTAACAGGCCACAGTGCTCAGTTATGAATTTGTCTGAGGCACGTCCTCCCCAACTGTTAGAAATAAATGAAACCGTACCTTGAGGTGTAATTCCAATCAGGAACTCAGCAGTGTTGTGATGCTTATAAGATGACCATGTTTGGGCACGGGCCAACAAACAAGAGGAACGGTCAATGAAAACTTCAAAACAATCAATAATTACTGCACAAGATGAAAACTTCTCTTTAAAACTCACAGGCAATGAAAGCCTCAGTTCCTCCCTTTCTGGCCAGCGAACTAGAAAGCTCATTGAAGTATACATTGTCTGTACACAACTCTGGAAAATCCTGGACACTGTAGATGAGTGAACACCAAATCTGTAACCCAAGTCCTGAACAGATAAGTTCAGCCGAAGTCGCATAAGAGTCATCAGAAGTTGCTGAAACTTGGTCAAAGATGCTCGTAGGGGCAGTCCTGGACTAATCAGGTTAAATATGGCCATAAGTACAGACATGGTAGTGAGTCCAGTGTAAAACCGCACCTTCTCGTCGTCGTTTTCGAAACTGGCCTTCGTTAGGGATTCGGTCGAGCTTTTCAAAATCTTGTTTTCTTCTTCTAATTTGCCCAAAGCAAACATCGTGAGGTCAGTTTCAGTCTGAACTGAGCTACTTTTCCGTTCAGGCGCACAGTCCTCTTCTTGTTTTGGCTCAGTGTTCTCTTTAAAGTTGTCTTTTGTATTAATAAAACCCGCAGACTCGGCAACTTTTTCAAATTTTTCTGCGAGACACCTTCGCCTTTTCTTTTCTCTTTCAATCACACGATTGTGCCGATCGACGGCTGTAGGCTTTCCAGAGCTTGACACGGAGCTTGAAGAATGCCCCATGGCCTTCGATGGCGCCCAATCTGGATGGCTTTGGTCAAAAAGTTCGGATGGTCTGCCTGGAATACAAGAAGAAGCCCTGAGTTACTCAGCTACAACTTTTTGAAGAACAAACAAAACGTATTAAAGCAAAATTGTTTTCTAATTACCTTGATGGAAGTGAAGTGAGCAAACGAATGCCTTCTTGACCTCTCCTTTCTGCACCGCGTCTCGTCGGATATTCGCTAACCATTTTTCTCTGCGCTTTTTCGATAATTCGCGTGCTTGTTCGCCCTGATGGCTTACGATGTTAGGAACTTTAAAAAAAGATACATTTCCATCTCGCTCTGAGCGCTTTCCGCAACCAACCACGCAACAAAACTTTCCCATTGCATAAAAGCAGCCTCGCGTTCCTAATGTTTACATGAAACCTGCCATCCAACATGGCGGCATAGTTACGGTTGCCATGTGGATCACGTGACCGCGCAAACCCTCTATATATGTCTCTGGTCGTAGAAGTGATTGGTCCGTTATGTCGGCCTATGGTTGGTCGAGTCGGCTTGGTTGTGTTGATGTTGTTGATGTCAGTTGATGTTCTTTTGTTCTGTTGATTAGTCTATTGTTCGTTCGGTTGCGTTTGATGTCATCTATCAGTCGTTTGTAAGGTGCCGGTAATTGTTGGCATCTGTTGAAAGGTTTCCGTTCTAAGTTTGTGTCATTCCAGTGTAAGTCGTTGGTAGTAGTTGGTACTCAGGGGCGGATCCAGGAAATTGAGAAAGGGGGGGCCGAGCGCCGGTAGGCGCGAGCCGCTAGGGGGGTCCGGGGGCATGTTCCCCCGGAAAATTTTGAAATCTAAACCTCCTAAAACAGCGATTTCCTGCATTTTTAGACCATTTAAGCTTTTGGAAGCTTAAATAAGCTTTTGGAAGGAAATTTATCTTTCAGGTACTGCCGGTAAGCTCGGCGCCGCATCGAACACGTAATAAAACACTTTGCTGCCTAACGCACACCCCCAATTGGCCAAACGACAGATAAATCTGTTGCAGCGCGCTAATAGTATAGGAGCCAACAAACTAGGGTCACCCTATCGCAATCATCAATCCCATGCAGATGATATAAGTAAGAGTCACATCATGGGATTGATGAATGTCATCCTTCTCTGGTTACACGTGGCATAGTCGTCAACAATTGCACTGTAATCCAAAGGTATATCCTTGTGAACAAGGAGAGAATGTCTCGTTCTCAACAAATCCATTTTCTCTCATTGGCTCTAGGGCTCTTTTCAGGCGGATTAATTTTGCAACACAATTACACAAGTACGCCTGGGCCGGATCCCGGGCCGGATGAGTGTCAGAGTGTTGTTCGCACGCAGCACGTCATTCCACATTGCTGCTTGTTTCTCAATTTTCTTTATAATAATTACTGGTAACGAAACTGAGCAAAAGTTCTGAATTGATTGATATAAACAACAACAAAAAACGAAAAACAAAGCCCGTGTACGATTGTAGAGGTCTACGTTGTCTGAAAAAACCCGAGACCCAGACAAAAGGGGGGCCCGCGGCCCCCTCGGCCCCCCTCTAAATCCGCCACTGGTACTGTGGCTGATGCACTCAGCAGAGTCCCAGTTGATGTCGTGTTTAGTCTGTCGGTGGTGTTCAGAAATGTGATTTCTGATGTCGCCGTTTCTGGTAGCTCGTTTGTGTTCAGTAAGTCTCGTGTTCAGGTTTCTGCCAGTTTCACCGATGTAGGTGGCTTTGCAGTCAGTACAAGATATTCTGTATACTGTTCCCTGTCTGTTGATGGGTTCGTCTTTGTCCTTTACGTTGGTCAGTAAGTCGCGTAGAGTCGTGATGGGTTTGTGGGCTACCCGGATGTTGTAGGGTCATAGAATACGTGCTATCGTCTCAGAGGTGCCTCTGATGTACGGTAGTGTGGCCAAGGTCAATGGAGTTGTGTCGTCAGTGGTTTCGTTGTCGGTAGTCTCGTTGGGTGCGGTGTTCTTGTGAGTGTTGCGTTTGACAAAGTTAGGGTCGTAGTCGTTCTTCTGGAAAACGCGTTCCAGGTGTCGGGTCTCGTTAAGTAAGTCGTCGGGAGAGTCACAAAGTAGTTGCGCTCGTTTCGTCAGCGTTTTGATCGTGGTAGCCTTGTGTGAAGTAGGGTTGTAAGAAGTCTGGTCAAGTAGTCTGTCAGTTTGCGTTGGTTGTGAAAAGCAGCCAATCAGAAAAACATGGTCAAAGGTTAAGGAGCTACGAGAAAGAGAACCGCTCGTTGATTCCTGCGGGAGATAAGGTACCAATTTTGTGCACAGAACAGCGCCTGATTTTCAACTCAGCTCGAAACGTCAGCTATTGTCCCTTTGACGGCGTCCCATTACCCTCATCAACACTTAGTTGATACACCAGTTTATAGGATTTGTCTGTCTGGCGTGGTATTATCTATCACCGCACGTACAGTGACATTAATTTCACATTTGTGACCTTGGACGCTTCTGGAAGTTACATCAATGTGCACGTCGAAAGAACACGACCGACGAAAGACGACTGGAAGCAAAGTAAAATGGAAGCGATGAACTGGAAGAACACAAAAATAAGAGCATCGAAATAACCACTTCAAGCTTGCTACAGTAGTCACATGTATTATTTCTGAAGTGTAGTGGGAACGGCTGATGTCACTGTTATACGTCATTGTCTGGACAATTATGTCATTCCCGGTTAATCCGTCAGACATTCATTTGAGCCATGTCGGATCTACGTGCAATTTTAAATTGACTTCTGACAAATGCCAACGTCGAAGATTTTGATTGATAAAAGCAAACGTATGGATCGGTCGGGGCATTCGGTTTCGGCGAAACAAGGAAGGCTTTACGGATTCGTTTGCCTGTCATAGCTGAAAACTGTAGAATTGGGAAGGAGTGTTGAACAATCAGCGTTGCCGTGTTAAGTGTCCCTGCGGTAAGGTCAGCGTCTAAATGATTTTGCCTTTTCTTTTCTTTTTTTTTTTTTTTTTTTTTTTGCTCCAACGTCGCTCCAACATGAACTTTAAAAAGCCTTCTTTTACTAGAAAGTGATGATGTTCCTCTGAGAAGTTATTGTGACCTCAGGGAGATAAAAATATTATTGTTATTTCTGTTTCAAAACGGGGTCCAGTGTAAAGCCTTTCGTATGAAAATGAACGTTTTCATGACTTCTGAAGCGCTTTGAAACAGGACTCGTTTTACGGCACAGGGCAACTCGATTAATACTTCCGTTCTCGAATTTAGTCGTTTTCTAACGCTGCGTCACTTCACTTACGCAATAAGCTTACTGTGGGGGATAGTACAAAGCACAGTCAGAGGTGCACCAACGAAACAACAGTTTTGAAATGATTTCAGCACGTGTTTGACGCGACAATAGTTTGCTTTTCAGACATCAGTGCCAGGGTATCAAATAAGCAAATTGGATAATCCAAAGTTGCCGTGCTTTGAAAGCGTGCATGCCAGAGTTTACTCCGGCATCAACAAGCTTGAAAAGACGTTAATGTCGGTTCGATTTGAAAAGTTGTCAGTTTAAAAGCCTGTCCTGCATGTTGTCTGTGTGGAATGTGATCATGCCAACCAATCCTGGTCTCTCGTGTATAATCATAGCCTCTGCAGGAACCTGTGTGCCCAACATTCAGTGAAAATTTATATTTCAAAGCCATGACACGCGCCTTCGTGCGAGGGGTAGCAAAACTTTCGTGGGAGTCCGTTTGGCTGGGGCTTAGCGCGTCTTGAGTCTCAAAGATCATTTTGTTTTGTACGTTTTATGGGACTTTGGTATGGGCCTTGCAATGTTGGATTTTTGACTCATTTCTTGACTAAATATAGGATCTTTATGACTTTTCCGCTCCAGACAGCTTTACTAAAGCAATGGGGAAAAATGAACTGTCAAAAAGGGTACTTTTGACGTCGTCAAAGGGGTTTGCATTTTCTCAAATCTTCCTTTTTTTAATTGGTAATTGTCTACATTCGTGTCATCAGCCTTAGTTTGTACGGTTACAAAATGAACACATTTATGAAAGTATTTGCCTGTCCATAACGCGTGTGTGCTATACGGCATCGACTTGTCCGCAAGACCACCCGCAAAACGGTTCATGTGATCTCTATGGACGCGTGGTAACCAGCAGTTTTGTTTCTAACACTTACAGAATATTGGAAAGGAGGAAATGTGACTTTCAGTCAACATAACTTTCTTTCACGACAAATTCGTGATAGTTCATTTGTGTTCTGTGCTTTATTTGTCAGTCTCAGAAGGCGCAGGCCAGGAATTCACAGTTGGTGTCCGATCCTCACGCAAGGTCACGCAATATTGTCTGACCATAGAAACAAAAAATAAGCCGGAATCGAAGGGATAAAGTGTTGCGCTTTATACTCAGTAATGTTACATAGTGAATTTAGGGAAGGGCACATGAATTTAGCCTTGAGGGTCCGAGCACCCTGGGTCTTGCTTCTAAAATTTGACACGGAGTGGTGAGTGGTGTCGATGAAAGAGACTGTAGAATTATCATGTTCTGTTAATGCCAATTTCCGAATAAACAAAGTCAAGGTAAATGAATGCCAAGGCCATCGACAACCTTTTGGTTCTTTGACAGCATATTTGGGAAAGGAATGCATTTGTCTCACGATTTTTATTGGCGGATAAGCCGTGTTTAACCTTCTTCACACCACGTTGTACTTAATGTACTATCACTTTTAAATGCCCTTTCGGCTCTTAAGCTCCAATCGCACTAGAGTATAACATTGCAATGTCTCGGAAAAAATTCGTGCGTTTATCTTGTCTTAACATCTGAGACATTTCATGTTTCAATCGCACTAAGGAAAATTAGTGATTTTTTTATTTGATTGCCAACAATGTGTTGACTGTAAGCGCACATTTATTATCAAGGTGTCGATTGATTCCTGTTGGCAAATAATCCAGTAATACTAAACGACACGGTTTTGCTTCTTTATTACGGGTTCTTAACCTTTGTGGACAGGTTGGGATTTATTCCAAAATCCAGTAGCTCTAGAGTTTTTAGTGCTCAAAGGATGTTTGGCGTGCTTCAGATTTCTTCTTTTGTAATTCCCTCGCACTCACGCCCTTCGAATTAGCAAACATTTTTAATTACGTCAAAATTCCCATGCGATTTTCTTTGGACTTTCAAGCTATGTAGGTCTAGAATGCATGCATCAAACAGATATATTTATGTACCAGAAGAAAGTTTAGCCTTTCTAGAACAGTGTTTCCTGAGATGTTGAATAAAAAATGTAGTGGGTTGTAATTTCCAGCTGAGTTGCACTGATTTGCCTGCAGGAAGGAGATGGGAGGGAAAGGGTTAACGCTTAAGTCGGGATAGTAAATACTTTAAAGTTGTCGGTTCCTTGTCGGCAGTATAGATCTAATTCATAAAACCCGATCCTTGCTTTTAGTTTGCCGATGCCGACCGCCCTTGATTCATTTGGAATGGTCTTATAAATTTGCTATCAAATTGTATGCTTCGGAAGGTGTAATGTTCGGCGGGGAGCTTGGCGTCCCGGGCGTTGAGTTTGTCATCACTGTACTTCAACAGACAAATAACGACATTGTATCACATCGTGTTATGTATACATTGTTTCACTGCATAAACCTCTTAACACGTGATGACAGCCGGCCTATCGTTTGATTTTCGGGATAACCTTTAAAGTTCATACAGATATAACTTAAAGAACATGCGATGCGATGCGATGCAATGACATAATGTATCAGTGTCAGTTTTTGCTGATTTGGAAGAAGAAGTCAAAACATGTCCCTAAAACCCTCGACCATATTAAAGAATGTGTAGTGGCTATCAATTGCGCTTTTACAATCGAAATACTTGAGCAAAACAAGTGACGATTTTCCCTGCTATTCACAGCGAATATGCAGCAAGTAGCACACACGTGCAGACGAGAATCCTGCAGTACACTTTAGGCGTGTGGACAGTGGCGTGTGGATTTAGAACGTCTCGGCTTAACTGGCTATTTTTGGATGTTTAGCACTAATCTTTAATAGATACAAACCTCCCGCTAAATATGGACCGCAGACCTCAGTGGCCTTGACTATGATATATAATCCGGCATCCCATGAGAGAGTCTCAAATATTAAGGAATGGCAAACAATCGAAGCTGAATGAGAACTGTTGGTGGTAAGCTGTCATGTGTCAAGCCCCCGCAGTAGGGTAATTTGTGAAGCCTTGTATTTGAGAGAGCGCTTGTCCCTTGGTAGCAATCTTCGAGAAAGGCCAGCAAACACTAAGCATCGGTCGAGATAGCAGGGAGGTTTCGTGCAGGGAAAGAAACAAACCTGTAGAGTCTTTGGCTGATTTTACTTGTTCTCTACAGGTAAACATCCGATATATTTAGCAGAGTAAAAACGGCTACAAGAGCCAATAATTTTTAGTAACGGACATAACCACGGCTTGTCAATGCTCGAATATTTGCCACATTATATATTGTCAGGACCTAAATAACATTGTTAATGAGCTTCTTAAGGAACTTCAAGAGCTCCACAAGTATATGGCGTTCGTGCAATTGATTTTCCGACAGGATACCTCCGGCAATTTCCGGCTTTTCCTTTGCCAACTATAATTCGATGACATAGTTTTGTCGATGAGGCGGGTTAGCGTATCGCTAAAGTGAATTAGACCTTGTTATGGCAGATAGAGTTAATGAAGGAGACCGTAAAGCTGAGTAACTAGAACAGTTCCTTTATTCGACGTAAGTGAAAGGAGTTGAAGACAGCTCGGCCATGCTGGCATCAACCTTAATTTCACAAATTTCTCTCTCTACAGAGTTCAAAGGCAATGGCTTCGACAGTTCAGATCTTGGCAATACTTCTTGTGGCTATTCTCTTGATAAACGAGGCTGAGATGAAGGTAGGCATATCTTCTTTAGCACGATGCACTGAAACATGCTTTACTTACAAGAATGCCGTACATTGACCATCGAATGAGATAGTCTTCACTGTACATTCTAAGTTCATGCCATCTTGATATAGTCTGCTGGCTGACCAGATAAAACTTACTACTCCTGTTCAACCAACCATTTATCGCTCGTATACCTTAGCACCACTACTGCGGTCCTGTTACTAAACTCATCCTATCAACACAAGAATTACATTATGACGTGATACGAATATGTATTTCAACATCAGTGAAAAGCTTGTGTTTGATAAAGAAATTCCACGAATAGTTTCTTGGACCCAAAAGTCAACTTTCCGTAAAGACAGTGAGATAACGGTGGCGGTAATCTGATTATGACCATAATTCCAATTTCGTGCAGCGCTCGGGACAAACTAGTGACACACAGGAAGCTATTTGAATTTCCATTTCTTTGACACACCCTACCTAAACTCCCGCAGTGCCGCATTGAGGTTCTAAAGCGTTGCAAAGCTTAAATAAAATCACGTTTTTACAATTACGTTGTATAAAGAGGATCATTTAGGGCTATTTTTCTTGCATATTTGCAGTTCGAACACTCCCTTTTTAATTGTTAACAATTTTCTGAATGTGTGATAGATTGCGGTTGAAATACAGTACAGACAGTCAGGCAGGTATACTACTGCATAGATAAGGACTGAGTTACAACGAGACTCGAAAAAAAGAAAAGGGGGGGAGAGGGGGGGGGGGAAGTGAAAAAAAAAACAACAACAACAACCGCTCCTTGCATGCAACTTAATGACGACAAGTAATTTGATAGTCGTATGGTGTAATTAGTCCTTCGTTAGAATTCGAAGTTAGCCCAGTTGCTTGAAGAGCAAGACTTGCTCCGACAAAGGGCCAAAGGCCTGAGCAAACGAACGTAACATGCTGGCATCGCCCAACATTGTTGAGCACAACATGTTGCGTTCGTTTGTACACCATGTACCCGTTTGTTTGGGCAATGTTGCATGATGGGCGCTGAATGCTTCGTGCTACGGTTAGAGCAGCAACTGCGATGCATTTCGCATTTTCTATCGTCCCTGGGCGGACGACAGCAACACCGTTCGGTTTCCCAAAGAGTTTGGATAAGTATCGATCCCAGGTGTCACCGTACACGCTACATTGCCCACCATCGCACAATATTTACCCCACAGTGTTGCAAAGTTCGTCAAGTCGAGTCACAAACATTGACCTTTAATCGATTCATCATAACATCTTTCTCCACGCCCACGCAGCCAAAAATACCCTAGCTCCATTGTATCCAGTAATTTGATAAGCGTACTGTTCATTACTTTTTCAACCAACCGGCATTTACATTAACTTTGTACATTATGTCGCTAATGGTGATGAAAGAGTCGTACTCAATAGGAAAGCGAGAAAAATAACAACAATAAAATTACAACATTCATGTTGGTCGGGCCAAGAAAAAGATACAATGGAATGCTTGTCCCTATAGTGCATTGGCGTTGTGGTAAAATTTGGATTGATGTGGATAAGCTGAAGCTGTAAAGAATGTGTTGTCGTCTCGAGCGTTATCCCCTGGCATGTTAAGAATATCTTAAGAAGGTGTACGGTAATTAAAAAATTGTCAATCTTTCTTTCTCCCACCTCCAGCCCCGGCCACGATTGAAAAAACAATCCAATAAGTCGGCTTCAAGTAACTGTGGCATAGAAGGTGAACTGTGCATGCCTGGATCAAGAAAGGTGAGCATCTGTCACTTCATCACTGGAGCTACAAAAATTCTTTTATCGCAAGCACCGACCCAAGAGGGGAGGGGGAGAGGTTTTTGCACCTGGACATCTCACACAACACAGCAAGAATTATTGACAAAAAAAAAATAGTTACGTTGAACAACATGAAATACTAGCTGCAGCAGCAAGGGAAACGTGTGATGGTTTGACATTAGTCATTTATGTACGGTGCTGTGTACTTGCACTTTGACGCCAAACAATTTTTGTTGATATCAAAATGGCAATAGCTTCTTGGCTGAACACGCAAAACAGGCTTGCCGAGAACATCTCCTCACGCAAGCCCGATGCGCTGTACTCACTTCAGGTTTTCATGGACTGGGTTTAACCGATCTCTCTAACTTTCCTTTTCTCTTAGCATTGCTGTACTACAGGTTTTACTTGCAAATTATCGGGCAAGACGTACTACAAGAAGGGCAAACCAGACCTCGTGTATGGCCTGTGCGTCAAAGTGACACCACCCACCGCAGTCGAACGGGAGGAGCTCAACACAACAACAACAACAACAACAACAACAACAACAACAGCAACAACTGCTACTACTACTACTGCTACTACTGCTACGCCAACCCTTGGCCTCTCAGGGCATGGAAGTCCTCACTTTGATTAAACAACAACCACACGAGTTTTACATGGTGGTGTGATCAACACAGTGTTGGGGATATTTTCTATCTGGAGAGTTTCAAGTATTGTGCTCAGTCGGAAAGAAGTACGCCAGCCAGGAAGATGAAAGATATCTGGTTATCGTATAACTAGTATTCGTAAAACTTCATGCAAACATAGTATACTTTATTATGCATGCTATTTACATAAAAGTACATTGAATAACAGACGCGGTGTTCATCGTAGAGCTTTCGATGCATGTCAGTTGTGGTATTTTTCGCATTCTACTAGATTTTCCCCAAACTAAATGCTAACCATTGAGTACCATATGTGAAGCGCCTTTGTGTGCGTCTTTGTTTTAGTTGTTGTTGTTGTTGTTGTTGTTGTTGTTGTTTGTTTGTTTTAGTTTTCAATCCGAGAGTAAAGTTTAACGGAGCCCTCTCAGCCAATACAGCGTCGTTTTGGTTGTGGTTCCCAAAACACAAAAAGAAATAAGTCGGTGGCAGAATAGGAATACGGTATATCACTTTGGGTCAAATGAAACACTATTTTCACACAGGTCTTCGGGCGGGGCACGTTTGCTTTTTAAGGTCCTCAAAATGGAGAAGAGGCTTCTTAAGTTCTCGGTCTTAATTGTTTGACTCTTTAAGTCCTAAGCGTGATCCTAGTATACTTTACCTCTCCAACTCAGATCAATAGTATATACAGTGAAGGGAACATGGCGTGTCTCGCCATGTTGTTCATGCACTTTTACAACAAATTTTAGGAGAATTTGTATTGTTTATAGGTTCCAAGATAGTCGTAGCCAATCTAAGCGAGGGAAGCATAGATACGAGACGCCCAAATAACCTTAGCCTAACTGACACAGTTTGACCTCGCTAAGTTATTATCATTGGATTGGTAGTTAAGTTATTGTTGATATTTATGTTAATGGCTTGTCCAAGTATTTATACGTTTAACTTCCCTTGCTATGTTCTGGTTAGTAACCACTGCGCATGATCAGAAGTGGGCCAAGTTTGGGTAGTATGCCTGGAGCCTCGCAATGAATCTAATGTTTTATTTTTGTCACAAAAAGTCGATAAATCGATGGAAAAGTAGGAAAATAACACTGTTAAGCGAAGTGAAATTAATCTTTTCAAACAGTCGACCGATACAAAAGGACTGCCAACTGCTTTCTACATTTGGCGGTGGTCCTTAAAATAGCGGATCTAGCCTTCTGCGCGCAAAAGACTTTGGTTGAGAGGGCACTTCTTACGCTGTCTATGTATGATTCAGTTCTCAGTGTAGTAAACTAAAGCAGCTAGTCCCATGGAGAGCGTCGTGGACTTCCCAGCTTTCCAGGGCCTCCAGACAACGACATCACAATTTTGCATCATAAAATTAAAATGTCAAATCGTGCGTTGATAGTGGAAGGTGAAGAATACCTTTATGCCGCATATTGTTTTTCTAATCCTTCCACCACTATTTTTTTTTTATTCGTGTGTTGTCTGTTGGCGTAACATATTTTTGAAGAAAAAATCTTTTTTTTTTTTTCTGCGCGATACATTTTTCCGAATTTTAATCAGTCAGCAGACTGGGGTTTTTCATAAATTAGGACGACACAGCTACATATTGTTGTAGAGTACACTAGACACTCGAACCAGTCTGTGCAGTAAGAGCTATAAAATAATGTTACTTTCACAGGATTAGCTAGCCCTACTCTTCTAGCATTTATTGCCAAAAGAAGTAAAGGTTGTTTCTTTAATTAGAGTTGACACGATAAGTATCACAATTAAAGCAAAAATAAAAAGTAATAATTTACAGTTGTCATGAACTTTGACTAAGAGTGACGTCAAATGCGTAGCGTGCCCGCGGTACGATAGCCAGCAGCCTCATTCCCAGGGTCCTCAGGAAGACATGTTTCCTCTGAGGTTGTCATGTTCATGCCGCCAAAAATTAATGCCTGACTTTACACTGTTTTAGTGGATATTACCATTGTATTACCAGTTACATCGGCTGAGCAGTAATCCATCCAATACAAAATGTCAGAGGAGACAGCGGACACTAAACACACGTTTCGTTGCTCGCTTTGCGACTTTTCGTGCAGCTATGAATATTTCGGAAACATGCCACCATTTTCAAAGTCCTTGGTGTAAGTATCATGAAGCGGTTTTACTGTATCTGCTAAGCGCTATATAATTTAGAGAGTTGTTTACATGAATACGATAACTTATTTAACTCAACGTAAGCGCCAAATATCGAATGATCCATTTTGCCACAGCAAATTCGTTCCTTTGCTCCGCCGCCCAACGTTAACGGCCAAGTCTACTGCATCCCTTTAGGTTATTAGAAGAGGCTTATGTGATCCGTGACCCGTTTTTACCCAACCAAGGTCATTTGATGGTCGCTGGACGCTGCAGCTTGTGTTCAGCCGAGGTCTGTGTAAAGGAGGTAAGTACGAATTGAACGCTCACACTGCAATTTGTCTGGCACGTCCCCCTTGTACGTAGTATTTTTGTCAGTGTCCGCGTTATAGTCTGCGCCTAAAATCCAGTGAAAAGATAACCCTGTGTATCTTCATCCCTTCTGTTTAAATGTCCATCAACAGCTCCAGCTGTCTCCCCCCCCCTACCCCCCCCCCCCCCCCCTCCTCCCTCCCACTCCAGTCACCCTTTCTGCCACTCTGTTCCTATTCAATACTTATGGGCTGCCATGCAAATTACCCACCCCTGGCTACCATGCTCTCTAACAGTCACCCAGAGTGGCTGCAAGGATAGGGGGTGGGGGCTATATTGTCACACCCAGGCGTCCCTACCTTTATACAATAGGCCCTTAGATTAGGTGTATTGGACAATCCACCTTACCCTCTCATGCATCTTTCTCAGTAAGACTTTGCTCTGCATGACTGCAGTGTCACTCTTTGCATTAAAGCTGTTGTTTCTATAATGCAATATGTGAGGCATTTCCTCTACATATATGTCTAGGTTCATGTTTCTTCTCCCTTGCAGAACTGCAGCTTATTTTATACAAAGAGATTTTGCATCCCCTGTATTCAGAAGAACATCACAGAGTTTCCAAGGGAAATACAGCAGGTAAAAAGTGCAACACTATATGTCTGCCAGCTGGCTGCTCTCCAAATGGGACTGCAATGTTAATTAATGGATTGGGATAAAGCCTTATTGCAGCTGCATTGAATTTGGAGAGCTGCCTGCTTGCAGGCTAGTGCAACAACAAGTGTTACAATAAATATATATTTTTATACTTGTCTTGCTTCTTCAATGACAGATACAGTAACTCTTGTCTGGCACATTTCACATGTAGTAAAATAATTCCCTGGACAGCAAACGGCAGTATCTTAACCTTGAAATTATACTTTTTACCACAACACACTAGTTTCTCGCTCTCTGATTGGTCAATTTAGCGTGGTAAATAAGAGTCCAGACAACGATGCTGACGCCAGCATGTCACGTTTTGCAGTGAAATACAAGGAAAGTTTCTTGTATATTTCTAAATGTTGTGGTAAAAACAAATTTCCACTGGTTTGCTGTGGTGTGGACTCTTATTTACCACGATTTACGTCATCACATGGTCAAAATTAGTTGCGGACTCACTCGGCGAAGCGCCTCATGAGTCCACAACGTTTTGACCATGTGATGACGTAAATCATGGTAAATAAGAGTCCACACCACGGCAAACTAGTGGAAATTTATTAATTATGTAATGCATACTGAAAATTACACAAAGTCATGCATGTATATACAGTCAAAGCTCTCCTTGCGACCACTCTTGTAAGTAATCAGCTTTACGGTAGTTACAATCATCATTGTTAAACCCCATTTTAATTTTATTGTCACTCAACCACTACTGTAAGTGACTGCAACCACTTTTAGAAATTACCAATTGGTCTTTTCCTTTGTTTTAAGCTCTCATAAGTGACCACTCAAAAGGTCTGACTTGTATTACTCAACAGTTTACTGTAAGTGAGCACTCCTTGATCACATTTACAGTAAATTAATATTGACATACTGTACTCATGTTACGTTTTGATAAAATCTGGATCTAAAAGTTGAAGGGAGTTTTGCCTGGAGCATCTGAGCCGCTTTATGCTAAAAGCTCTTGTAAGCGGCCATCCTCTATTGTTTCAGCATGTGGTTGCTTACAAGGGGCCCATTCACATATGCAAGCAGCCCTAGTTACGGCCACTTTTTCAAATTCCAGAGGTAGTTGCCTACGAGAGCTTTGACTGTGTACAACATCGTAAATTATTATGCAATCCATAAAAAAAGTGTTCTATTAAAGCAAGGCTTTTGGGAGCTCGTTCCTCACAAGTATTTAATTTATTTGTCCTCCAGTTGCTATGTCATAAGCTTTATCAAGTAATATGTAGTTTACATGAAGGTTGATGTGGTGATCTGAAAGTCAACATGGCATTCTTAAAGCACACTGCATTGTTTGTGGGTTATAGGGTGTATGATGAGTTCAGGTTGTATGGTCAGTGTAGTGAGTCATACCTATTCTCTAATATAGTACACATCTTCCTTTGTATTTTTTCCTGTTCTAGGAAATTCAAAAGATGCAGAAACCCTCCTAAGAATTAGTAGATTCTTGGAAACATTCATATGTCATGGTGAGCTGAATTGTCTGCAAATACTATTGCAGCTCTAGTCCAAATAATTTAGCCAATTTTTTCACCCAGGATGCAGTATGGTCTCATAACCTTAATTGCCATATGATGTCTTAAAGTTCATCATTGTAGGCCTTACAAACTTATTCTAACAGCCAAAAGCTTGGAAACAATGAGCTTATATACTTAATGTTACAGCCCTTAATAACTACTAACATATAAAAACGTACCCTTACACGAGCGACAAAATCCGCCTTTGAAGTTCTTACGTCAAGGCAAACGTGATTGTGTAGTGGTACTACACCACCCCCCACAGGACACAGCACGCGCATGCGTGAAGGGACACGTGCGACGGAGCACATTGTACGCGTACTGTATTAAAGAGATTGCTGTTTAAACCTGGGTGTTACATCTGGTGCCGTGACCAGGATGAAAAGAAGACACATTGACATTAAATTGCTCTGAGAACTAACACGATTTTTATCACATGACGGCTTGTAAAACTGAAACCCTGAAAATGTAAGATGTTCAAAAGAGAAGTACACTACCTGGGACGTGTTGTTTCAGAATGAGGATATCGACTGGACTCAACAAATGTGGAGGCAGTAGCACACTTCAAGAACTCAAAGCCACACACTGTACAGTAGGTGACGTTCACAAGCTTCTGGAATTGGTTGGCTACTATCACCGATATATACCAGACTTCGCTCGCACAGCAAAGACGCTCTTTGACCTGCTCGAGAGAAACAAAAGAACTGTTACCATGGACAACCAGACAGTCCAGTCCTCAACTAAATCCAAAGAAACATTAAACCCCAAGGCACATGTGGTATGGAGCAACATACACCAGCAGGCACTAGAACAACTGCCTGGTATGACCAGCTATCCTAGTGTACGCCGACTACAGCCAACCATTTTTACTACGCACAGATGCTTCAGCAGAAGGTCTTGGTGCCGTCCTGTACCAAAGACAAAACGGTGCCATGCGCATAATTGTCTACGGATCCAGGACTCTAACACCCGCGGAACAACGCTATCATCTGCGTTCTGGGAAATTGGAGTTCCTGGCCCTCAAGTGGTCAATATGCGAGAAGTCCCGGGACTATCTTTACTATTCACCAGGATTTACAGTCTACACAGACTACATACCCTTGACATATGTCCTAGCGTCTGCTCGCCTAAATGCAACAGGCCATCTCTGGGTGGCTGAACTATCAGACTTCCATTTTGACATCAAATACCATCCAGGAAAGGCTTATGGTCATGCGGATGCACTATCCAGAATGCGAAGGGACATGGAGGGTTATATCAAGAAATGCACGGTGGAAATCTCTCGGGAAACCATTCAAACTTTCACAGATATGATTGGCGCACCACATAGGGGAGGCATTACGTGGATATCAGCACTGACAACCAATACGGATCTCATCAACCACGACATCGAAAACGTGGAAACTTGTAGCTCCACCGGTGTACAGAGACTTCGCGACACTACAATATGTGAGGACCAAAGGAACGACCCATTAATTCCAAGAGTAATAGCCTACAAACTGACAGGCAGACACCCGACAAAGAATGAACGCATAGAAGAAGACTCAAACACTAGAGCCCTTATGCCAGAATGGAACAGATTAGTTCTTGGCGAGGACCAAATCCTCAGGAGGAAGAGAGGCGAAACGCTACAACTGGTATTACCACGTAAGCACCACCGAATGGTGTTAAAGCAACTTCACGACGATATGGGATATTTGGGAGCAAATCGTGTTTGCCAACTGTCCGAGACTGCTTCTTTTGACCACGAATGCAACAAGATGCTGCCTCAAGCAAAGAAGACCAAACATAAAACGTAGAGCTCCCCTACAGCATCTGACGTCATCTGCAACATTTGAACTGATCTCACTGAACTTCTTACATCTTGAGCAGAGTAGTGGTGGTTATGAATATGTTCTGTTCATCATCGATCACTTCACCCGTTTCGCACAAGCATACTCAACAACCACCAAATCAGCTAGAGCAGCCGCTTAGAAGCTGTTTAACGACTTCATTCCCAAATTTGGAATCCCAGCAAGGATACACCATGATCAAAGTCGGGAATTTGAAAACCGACTTTTCCATTGTCTTGAAAAGTACTGTGGAACCATCCGCTCCAGAACAACACCCTATCATCTCAAGGGGAATGGCCAGGTTGAAAGATTTAACCGAACACTCCTTAACAAAGTGGTGCATGCTTACAACAGCACAAGAAATGATGCAACAGGGTTCTCGCCCTTCTTCCTTATCAGTAGCCGTCACCCACGCCTCCCAGTTGACCATATTTGGGCTTCACCAAACCCCAACACCAACTAGTCACCTCGAGTATGCCAAGAAATGGAAAGAAGCAATGACAGAAGAATACCACTTGGCACAAGAACGATCCCAACAACTGGCATCAAGGAACAAAGAGGCCTATGACCGTCATGTCAACACAGACACCCTACAGCCAGGTGATAGGGTACTTGTGCGTAACCTGACCCCGCGATGAGGTCCTGGAAAGCTCAGAGCATATTGGGAGGAAACAGTATACACTAGGTGGGTTCACACTAGAGCAGTGTTGTATCCAGGATTTCAAAACTGGGGGTCTTTCGGACCCCCTCTTCCAAAATTTAGGGGTCCAAGTAGGATTTTGTGGGGTCCAACTAATTAATATTCATTTTTAATATTAATATTCGTGGCGCGTCATTATTCACATTGCTTATTTTTGTACCAAACAAATAACAAGCCGATAGGACATTTTTTATGTTCCTGCCACATTTTGTTCTCTTTCGAGGAGGTTTTCGGCTAAAAGTATTTTATTGACGTCCGCCATACGCACAAAACATATTTATGCAAATCTAAACTCAATTTTTTGGGTTATCAAATTTCACCCACGCTACGCGAAAAATTGACAGCTTGATTTTCAGTCGATGTGCAAGACTACAGGTCAATGTTTGAAGATTTGTATGCGGACAGATTTTGACCGTTTGACATATTAAAAGTGGTGTCGTCGTGATCGACAAAAGGGGTGCACGTCGCGATAAACTGAGCCGCTTGAACAGCCAGTGGTTTACAGTAACATTTGTAGAGCTAAAGTATACTAACAGTGAGCACCACCCTCAAGTGCACTTACACTCTTAAGTTTGTACTTGCAAAATAAGCGTTCACGCTCGTATTTAAGTATCCTACTTGAGAGTAGTTTCGCTGTCAATCACCAAAGCAAGCACTCATGTCAAGGCTGCTAGCCTCCCGTGTAGACGGCTCTCAGACGAAAAGTACTCGGTGAATCATGCGGCCAACGAGCAGAATTACGTGCCCGTTCTTTTGTCTCCTGCTTTTCTTTTGAACCAGAGAGCATGGGCTATTCAGCAAATGTATCTCTACATTCTATTGAATGAAATTTTCCGCGTAAGGAACCGCCGAATTTCACATTGTATTTCGCGCGACTGTTTCGTCAATACCATGTTGTCAGAAATCGCTGCAGAGTTTGGGCTTGGCCCCCGACCGCAAAATTGGTTTGGTCTGCTACTTGCAAGACGGGATTTGGACCCACTGTGGAAGGTGCACTTTCGCGATACACTTTTCGCTCTACCGGCAGACACCGTCATACAATTAAAACTAGACATGTCGCGACATGTCGAGACAGGTTCCTTTCCTGTGATTGGTCAAGTGCAATCTAAAGTGTGGTCTGCCCCACACTTACGTGCGTACTTCGGTTCTTTTGAAATGTGCGCGTTACCACAGTAACCAAGTAGGATCCAAGTATGATCGAGAATGCTCATATTTCTCGTTCACATTCAAAGTATGCTCAAAGTGCACTTAAGACGTACTTTGAAGGTCTAGTGTGAATCCACCCACTGTTATCAGACAGATTCTCGACCCGTGTATGAAATCCAACCTGAAAATCAAAATGGCCGATGCCGCACCATTCACCGCAACCTCCTCTTGCCCTGCAATTCCTACCGATGGAAAATCCAGTCCTTCAGCCTGTACATCAAACCAAATCAACGGCCGATTCTCGCTCAAGGACAGGATCTCGTGGCGGAGGACCACAGTGCTTCCAGTGACGCTGATGAGGAGAACGACAAGCCCAGGGAACCACGCCGGATTCACAAGAGCCCAACAATAACCTGGCCTGCAATTTTGTACCGATGGAAAATCCAGTCCTTCAGCTGGTACATCAACCAAATCAACGACCGATTCTTGCTCAAGGATAGGATCTCGTGGCGAAGGACCACAGTGATTCCAGTGACATTGATGAGGAGAACGAGAACAACACAAGCCCAGGGAACACCACCCCGGATTCACAAGAGCCCAACAATAACCCGGAAATCCAACCCTTTGTCACTAATCCGGGACAGGGAAACAGAGACCCCAGCGAAGAAGAAGGCCGCCAAAGCATATGACATATGACACACCGCCCCCTGGATTCCACCAGCCATCAGTGAATATATGCGCAAGCAGCCCCAGCCCCCAAACGTCGACGCCACTAACACCAGCACATACAACCATGGGTTCCTGAAATGTGAATGGGAATATTGTGTAAAAAAACGATCATGACATGGGAAAACGTGCAGGATACGGTCATTCAATCCACTATTTTGCATTGGCAATGAATATATGAACATATGAAACAATCTACCCGATTTCGTTTGCCATCTTGCAAACCTGAGTCAGCGATTATAACTGTACTGCAAAAACCGCTGATACAACTCGAACTAAAAGTCAAACTCAAACTCGTATTTTGGCTTTTTTTTTTTTTTTTCTATAAAATCAATGTCCCTTTGAAGCCACCGTAAAATTTATAGGTGCTTCTCGCGTGGAGTAAAATGCTGGAGGCTGTGCTCGTCTATTTCTACCTCCTTGGTCCAATGAAGGACTTTTGTGGGGTTCACTCGTCATGTGTTGTGTAGTGACTAATACCGTGCCTATATATACGCGGCTACTTCCACGAATGCTAATTGTACGCATGCAGTGTTTTTACAGTCTAGAGTAACGCATCTTGTATACCTTGCAGTAAAGGTTGCTTAATTTCCATACAAAAAATGTTGTTCCGGTTTCGCTGGCATCGTGACTGTACGATATTAATTGCAGAGTAATTTGAACTTCCATCTTGGGACGAGGAATGCGGAAGAAGACAGAAAGTGTCACGCGAGACATATTTGGGTTGTAAGGTTGAGTGTTGTAGATTCTCTCTTTCATCCATGTGCAACTTTGTTGCGTGACGTGAGTGGACCCAACAGCTGCCTCTTGCCAATCCACGTCTGGGGGGGGGGGGAGGGGGAGGGGCTGGTTGTGGCGAATAAACTGTGCCAAATTATAGTCTTGAGGTCTCTGAGATTTCTGCCAAACTGACTAAATATAATGTGTAGGGTTCGAGTCGGAGTTCCATGCCATGATCTGTTTGATTATATCGTGGCTACATTTTATGTCCTTGACTTTAACGCTGAACTTCATAGACCACGTGCTTTAGATGATCCCTTGTTGTTATTTTTAGGATGTCTCGTGACTATGATAATGATGCAGACAAAGTTGTTGAGACTAACGCCTCGAAATTTGACGTTTGCTTTCAGTGCGATGCGCTTATCACGAACCAATATCTTCAGACTAGTTACTTCTCAAGACACTTAGTATATTATATTCGATTGCTGCCCGTTGTCCGAAATACAAGGTCTTGGTTTGTACAATGGCGTGACACGTTCCACACTGAATTCTATTGAATATTCTAAATCGTGGTAAAAAATAAACCGAGCCGACGTCTCGTACCTTTGCCCATTTACGTTTCGTTCAAGCAAAGTCGACTTTTCCCGTACTTTGTTTGAGTTTATTTTGTTATACAGCACCCATAATCCATTGCGTGGTTCAAGTGATGTCGTATAAACACGAGTTCCACCTGGTGGTTTGAGGCTAAATTGTCTCTGGTGAAATTGAAAGACAATAAACCGTGTTTACAACTCGCCTGTCATTCCAGATCAAGTTCAGTCTTCGTCGTCTTATACGGTGTGCATCTATGAGTGGTGGAGTTGGTTTAGCAAAAGTCCTGTGATGTTCAAATGATTTGGTTCTCGGAACTGAGTAACCCCCACGTAAACACTGTCATCGTTTGAGACTTTTACCGACGTTATCCACGTGATTAGTGATCTAAATTCACTGACGTTCTGCGTGTATGTGCTTAAAGGACCATTTGTTTCTTTGGACGCCTGTGAATGACGAAAGGGTGTCGGACACGAGCAAATTGTGCTGTGAGATTCGATCAATTCCTGGTACAGTGAAGCGGAAGTGGATACACAATCAACCGACTCACTTCGGTGGGTTTTCTCGGAACTTAATCTCATCTTTTCGAGGTAAAGTGTGGCTAAATAGTGTTTACGTCATGTCTAAATCTGTTGGTTCGCTGTCTCCAGGGACAAGGTCTTGCAAGTGAGGCCGACAATCCACAGACTACGACCCATTTGCTATTTGCAGCATCGCATGCGTTAACGCGAATTGTGACGCGTCCACGCGTGACCTCTTATGATTATACGTTGGATTCACAGCCTGTCTGTCTCGACTCAGCAAAGTAAAGAAATTCAGTAAAGGCGATCAAAACATACAGCACAAGCAATAGTGCTGGAGGATTTATACGGAATTCTCTGCAGCCTTTATATGGAATATATGTTATATCTGATAAAAAGGAAGGTTGCTGTTTTGAGGCGGCCATGCACTTATACTTAACAGAGAAACGGAGCGCAAACTCGAGTCATCTGTAGCAAACAGTTTCAGTAAGAACACATCGGATAGTTTGTGAACCACATGGCATTAGATGGACACTTGGATGGTCTCTGTGAATACGGGGAGACAATGAAGAGAGATACGGGTGCAAAAGCTGACCTTCGCAATGAGACTGACTGCACCATTGATGGTGTGTCACAGATACTGAGTGCCTGCCTTGGCTCAGAAAGTGGACTACTGAATGAAATGGACTCAACGTGGAGCGAACACACAACTTGTGAGTGATTCATTTTACATTTTCACCTATAAAAGTTTAAGGACCACTGCTTGTTTATACATCACAACCTAGTATTTTGTTATTTAAAAAACTCAGTGAAGGTTCCTAGACGTTCCTGGAGTTCTGTACTTTCTGTATATTCCAGTTTTGTCACTCAAGCCGACAATTTTGGTTTGTGGTCTGCACTTTGGTTGCTGCATTGAATGAATGGGGAAAACTCTGCCCCACAGAACCATTCCAAGCTAGTTACCACATCATGGGCACTAAATCAGTGAATCTTCATTTAAAGTAGTCTGAATCAATCATATATTTGGAAGCTGGGGTAAAACTCGTCTTTATCTCTCTCTAGGCTTGGCACATGGTATCATTTTGGCTTTATTACCTAGACCAATTCAATACACATTATATACTAGAAAGATTTGAATCACTTACTGGACAACAACATGTTTAATTACACATTATATACTGTTGTTTACCAACAATTTTCTGAGCAATATTCTTTGTTAAACTTATGTACTACAGTAGTTTGTGAGGCTTTTGGTAAAAAGCGAAACATTTTATTTAAACGTAACAGTCATATACGTGAAGGCCCTTAGTTAAGGAGTTTGTACTAGCAGGAGTTTCTGAACATATCTGTACTTGGGCTTTGGTTATATTCTATGTATGATTACACAACAACAGTGTCTTGGTACACAGTTTTTTCTACAACCTGACACAGTTGTGGTTATGCTGTCTGTCAGTTTAGAGAGAACAACGTTACCAGGCAGCACAACTAATATTATAAACAGCTCACATCGTGAACCAGGGTAAAGGAAATACAACATTTATCAAAGAAGTACTTTTCTTCAGCAATGCTTGAACCAGATAAGCGTCTCTTGAGATTTAGTTTCCACCAAAAAGACCAACTTACAATTATCCTTCCCCGTTATCCTTTCTGTTTGTACTGATACAGCGTTCATTCGTACGTTGTTCGATTCTGTGTGATGACTGTCAACCAGAACAGATGTAGTTCAAGGAAGTGCTTTGGTGTATGATTTGTGGCTTACCTGGTGACCAACTGTAATCCTCTCGCTGTTTCAGCACTGTTTTTCGCTGCATTGATAGTCTTGATGATGATTAAACACTTATCGATCGATTAATCTTTTATGAAACAAGAGCTTAAGAGTTCAGGAAAAATTAACAACAGTTCTGTTCCTGCTGGACTTCCGAGTTCAAGACCGGGTTACACAAACCCAAATAAATCCTTTTCTCTTTGGCTTGTAATGTGTGCGGTTACAAACGACTGCTGCAGACTGATTCTTGTCACTTAAACGTCGAAAGACTTGGGCAGATCTATTCAACTAAGGACGAAAATGAGAGAGTTCATGAAGCACCATTTCAATCGGTTGCTGCACTTCCCAGCTGAGTGTTTAGTTACACGAACAAGGGGCAAGTATAAAACACCTTTTCGTTTGGGATACAAAATCCTTCCCTTGTAAGCGCCTTATCTGCTTCCTTACCTTAACATGGAGGGGCTTCACAAACCTTTGGCAGTATCTCTTCGTCTTTTCAGTGAAAACAATAGCTCTTGAATGGGGCACAAAGTACTAAATGTGGTACTAGACATCATGCAGTCAAGCCTCATTAATCTAGTATTTGATATGGCCTGAGCGTTAAGGTGTATCCTCTCATTTTAGCCTGGTTTATTCAACTTTATGATATATATCGCGCATCAAAAACAGTTCATCTGTGTCTCTGCTGAATAATCTGTGGTAGTATTGACGGAGTTGAACACTGAACAATAACATGTGAAAATTATTCAAGACTCTGTTTTAGCATACATCATCTATGTCGGGTTTTCTTCGTTTCGTTTGCGTAGCTCGTTGATATGTTCATTTTCTCATTTTGGTTCAAAGTAAAGATAGTTAAATGTGAAAAAAAAAGGATTGTTGATGGAACATGATGGAACATGTAGGTCATACAAGTACCACGTGCTTTGCTTTGCTCTGACTGTATGCAGTCGTCCGGAGTATATTTAACTTTACGAACAGTTTACACATCTCAGACAGATTATGGTAAGTTCAAGGGAATAGAGACTGATTACCATCATGTTAGGGTTCTATGAGAGATAATCAAGTGACTCGGCTATCTTCGGTTGTCTGCCTGACTGAATTGAAGTTGCCTCAACTAAAAGGGATAAAGCCAGACCGGTTCAAATATAATCAGTGATGGCCGGAGCATCTATCTAATGTCTCATATATGTGTAGCATTTTACCTAAGTAATACAGCACGAAACTACTAATTATCTTGATTGTAAAAGTTCAGTTCAGCAGTGTTAATCACAGCCAGGAATGATCTTATCCGTTGTTCTTCGTCACTTCGTCACGAAATTCTCGCTGAGTTTTTGGCTTTGTCTATAACCTTATGCTTTTCGATTTGTTCTAGTTTCGAAGCATGTTTCATTCATGATTAACGTTCTGCAAATAACACAAGGAAGTGATGCCACAATTCAGTACCTGGCACGAACCCAAGAGTTGTAGTGTGCGTTTCAAACTGATTGTCTCGTCATGTCCAAAAGGAGTGAGTACACATGTTCTTTTTTACAATGCTGTTTTCCACCGGTTGTGAAACTCGGCAAGATTTTCATAAAGCAAATGGTAAACACACAGACAGACACTCATTAATATAAGGAAGTTGATCAATACGTAATATTAAAATGCTAGTGTATGAATAATTATTTATGGAGTCGCTGGACGATTTGTAATTTCTCTATTTGGAGCATACGAAGCATTTATTTATTTGTAATGCGCCCACATGATAGTTGCACAGACCGGACTTCCTTTAAGACCGGTGATGCGAGAACTTGGTGTTTTTATAGATTTCTGCTGGTTCTTTGCTTAAAGTGGAAAGGATATCCTGTAACGTGACATCAAAGGGAAATACAAGCTATTAGTATTTAATCACTAGACTGAAGCAAGCAAGTAAAATGTACGAGAGAAATACTAGATCGGCTGAATGCTATAGAATCATGCACTCTCGGTCCTCTTCAATGTAGCGTAATATCATCTTGTTAGGTCACGCAGGGAGAAGATATACATGTAGTATATTTTGTTTAGTTATCGTGATAGCCGTTTGATGAAACTCTTATATGGGACAGGAACAAGTGCTGCACGAGATTTCCGCATTTCAAAAATGTTCCACGTTACTTTCTCTTTAATTTCCAGCGCGATCGAAAGTGAACTTGCGAAGGGAAACTCTCTGCATATATAGCGGGTGCATTTCACTTGCTCCGATAACCCTTTGAGGACTGTTGTTTGTTATAAGTGCAGCATATGTTCTCGAATGTATCACACGCAACTCTAAGAAGCTTTCAAGTTTTTAACCGGCCCGCAAAAGATCAAACACACTGGAGCGATTGATGGGTATGTATGCACACGTCATGCTATAGAAGATAATTTTTTGTTCAGTTAAAATGATTCTTAAAGTGTCTTCAAGTTCTTGAATTTTGTACGGTAGGCTATTCGTGTTGGCATGAAGCAATCGTACCGATAAGAGGCAGTCGTATCTGTGTTATCACACTGTTATTAGAGTTGCAGAGTTCTTGGTCTAGAAAGCAGACAAACTTCGAGTTTCTGTATAATTAGAGTTCACAATAAAATGTGTATGCCTATTGTAAGTTTTTCCACTCTGTCTAAACTAAGTTAGGTCTTTGGTGTTACTCGATTGAAACTGCCGTTATATCTGTAGTCTTCATACGGATTTCTGTTTCTTTCTAGTGGGCATTGCTCTAAAGAAATGATTACTTTCAGTTTCGGTACGAAAACAGCGAGGCAACATCACGAGGACTAAGGTCTCGTTCACACCGGACAGCTTCACAGATCTGAACTTAATCCTCAGGTTATAAGTATTAGCGGACTCAGAACAGGCGTCTTTTATTAGATCGTACTAACTAGTTTATCGACAGTGTCATATAAACGCGCACTCATACACGATATCGACACAGCTCTCACTATACCGCGTTGTCGGTCGGATACCACTTTTGCAATCTCTTTGCGAACGTCGTTCAACACTTTCTTTCGCTTTGTATAGATTTCTTCTAGCCTCCAAATTTCATTGCTTGACAGAAAAGTGTTATACATTCAGTATCTATATTTGTATTTCTCGTTGAATGATCAGTCGTGAAATCTTCTTGCAATCTCCTTTGCGGGCCAGCTATGTGTACTGTTGCCTCCAAAATACACCAGACCGAAAAGGAAGCTTTTATACCGTGATGGTAGCATTGTGCGTTGTATACGTTTAGGTACAAAACCCTTCTTTCGAGGGTTGCTTGACCAGACAAACTTTCGACTAAAAATTTGTTGTGACTGGTAACTTTTGCATACATTACGAGTTGGAACTGATGATGGAGTCAAACATCCACTGTTTGTTGTAAAGTCAACAGTGTTCCTTGCACGTTAGGTGGCTGTATTCGCAGGCTACAATGTTCAACTCTCTATCTACTCTTGATTTAATTTCTATATTTTGTTCTATTCCATTTCCATCCCATGGAAAGGTTGACAGAATGTTAACTTTACTTCCTTTCTTATAGACCAAACCATGCCTTTAATGCTCTTCACATTTAGGATAATAGCCGTGAATTATATAGTAGCGGAGGCAAATTTAGGCTTACGTGGCATGAGCTAAGAGGAGAATATCTTAAATGAAGATTTATTCGCTGTAGGGCATTAGGAAGGAACGCCAATTAATATTTATAAAGGGAAAAGAAAGATCTAAGGTCGGCAGCACCCAGAAACATTCAGACTCAATTTTACGCTTTTCTTAGCTAGAGAAAAACTCTAGGTAAGGTTACATAGAATGTATACTCAATGGTCAATCTACATTGAAGAACTGGCAAATGCTAGGTCACTGCTCCATGCACAAGAGCTATAAAACACTCAGTTATTCAGTATAATTTCAATTATTAGGAAAGGTACTTCCATGAACTAGGCAGTGTTTGCAACAGTCCTTAGTTGTATGTTTGTCGATTTGTATTTTTTTTAATTAAAAGTAGCAGCAAACACACCTCCATATAATTTTAAAGACTACTTAAATTAAAGGGTCTTTCACATAGTCTTACTAAGACAAGTGCATCTCTACCATGGAAATGAGCACTCGTAGCAAACATACACAACAAAATCAGATATATTTACAAAGTATTTCAATAATATTTCTACTGGATTGCTATATCTTGCTGGTGGAGGATATGTTCCTTGAATTGGAGCAGAGGATTCCTCTAAAAAGGTTTGGAAGCATGTACTTTGCACTATATTGTCCCATAGAAGACATATATAGATGGTATTGTCTCCATGTATTATAAATTTGTCCCAGTAGAAAAACTACGCCAGTTGTTTTATACTTTAGTTGAAGTTTATCTAGATATGTGATAGTACTGCTGGAAAATTCGGCGACAGTTTTAATTTTTAATACTGGACTGTATGATTCTTGATTTAGTGTTTAGTCTGAAATGATGTAAGTAGTCAGTTCGCATGTCGTTATTTTCTCTTCTGCTCCTGCCTGAATAATGTGCAAATGGTGTAGCCACATTGTGCAGTAGTTAACTAAAGTAAATCCAGAAAACTGATTTTTGATTTAGTATAACGTACTAATATTCCAGTATGTTTTGTACGTTTCTGATAAGAAACGTTTTATACGGTTCAGAAAGAAATAGCGAGAAGAAGCTGTCCCGCGGATTAGGAGCTCTGGCTCCCCGAGTCACCCTGGGCGCGCCAACCATTGATACATTTCTTTGAAAATCGAAGCCAGCTGTTTACATGAGGTGTGTCTGCCCCCCAGGGTCACCTTGCACCCCAAGCCAATTTTGTGGTTACTCATGGACACAGAGTACTGTGGTAAAGAAAAGTTTGAATAGTTGGTGTACCCAGGAAGACTCGGGAGGAAGGTGCCATATAAACAGGGCCTAAGTTTGTCCATTTTGTGACAATATTCGCAAAATCCCAGTTTTACTAATTCACTCATATGATGGCGTTTGGCCAAGTTGTGCATTATTTCTACTTGCAAATTTCTGTAGTACAACATGGTCTTGCTTCTTTGTTTTATGTGGTGAAGTTTAAGTTACTGATCAATTTTATAGCTTTTTCTGTGATTTAGAATTCTGTTTACTTCTAGGAATTTACGTGTTGACAAAGAAAAGGCTTTGTCCAGTTCCGAGAATTCTTGCCGCATGCTTTCCCTGGAAACGTAAAATTGCGTCTATTGTATAAATGCGAGTTCGAAGAAGTCATGTTCTTTCAGATAGTTGGCTTGAACCGTGAATGTTAAGAATAGAACACTTGCAATGCCTCCCTTACATATAGATTAGGAGGTGATAGAGGTCGACCAAACCAGGCAAACTCATGTTTATAGGCAAGTTATTTTGTTAGGTAGTTGAACGCCTCGTATCCATCACACTTGCTTTAATTTTTTGCATTGTTTATTAGTTGAACGGCGTCTGCTATCAGTATATCAGCTGGGTTTTACTATTTTACTTGGGAACTCATACACTGCCTCGGCCTTGATCAAGCAAAGTTAAATCGAAGCACGTAATCATGCGTCGAACAAGATCGGTCATGTTTAAGTTAGCTTCAAGCGTCTACAAACAACTCGAGAATTAGTTAAATGTTTAAGTGAGTTAGTTTTAATTTTGTAAAATCAGCTAGTGTACTAAATTGTGACAGTAAGAGTCAGGTACGCTGAAGTTTCCCTTTGGGTTTACTTCCGCTTTTACTCAAACACTCGTTTGTTACCTACAGCTCCGCCGTTATCACCTTTCCATAATCACTGCCTCAGTTTGTGTGAAGGGCAAAGCTGGCAAGCAATCAGTCCTGATCTGACAGGGGACCGTGAAACAGGACAACAATACCGTGGTATGCACAACTTGGCGTCCCTTGCTGGAATGACTACGAGCAGCTCGATGAATGAGTTCAAGTTTGACTCTAAAGCCAGGGCTGTTGGTCATGGAAGGCCTAGGTCAGTATCACAACCACTTCCACCGAAGGATTTGTCGCCTCCTCCTTATACAGGGAAAAGGAGTTCTTCCCACGCTAACGACGGTCTCTTCAAACTTCAGGTAAGGGAAGCAGTCGAGAGGGCGAGGTGGTGCCATAAGCTCGTTTATCTGGTGACACGACTCCTATTTACAGATTTAGTCCTTTCTTGTCTGGGAAGGGAAGCAGGAGAATTTTTTGTTTGTGAATTCAACAGCAGCGATATTCCCAATCGTGAAACGTTGCGATTCCGCGTTCGCTGCCATCCTCCCTGCCTGCTGGAAGCTTCTCCGACAAAAAATCATACAAAAATATAATAAAAAATTGAGAATGCAGCCAAAGCACCTCAAACCACCACAAAAGATTGACTATGGCATAATATATTCAGTACAAGTAATTCACATGAAAAATAAAATGTGAAAGACGTATACGTCGCCAGGGCGAAGCTCTTCGCTTGGCGCTGCCATCGAACTCGACCGGAAATGCATTACTATCCTTCAATGCTGAATTTTCAGAAATTTTCAAGATCGAAAGTCCCTAACTGATATTGAACCAAGTTTACTAGTGGTTACTTATAATTATAGAACAGAATTTCGAGCAAGTCTAGTATTTTGTCTCCTTGGCCTGGCTTCAATATTATGCAGGTTTGCCAGGTTGAATTCATAAATCGCATACACAAAGGAATGAAGGACAAACAGATACGGAGAGTTAAGAATTAATTGTTTCTACTGGTTTCTCAGTAATAGACTGGTTTCTCAAATGGTTCCTCCTCATAAATATAGAAATGAGCAAGTACATAAACCTATTTTGCGTGACCTTCAAAGGACATCAGTAGCACAATTTCCCTCCCAGAATTATAAAGGACACTCAGTCATTTACTGCTGCCAGTGCTACGCATTTAAGTTTGAATTTGTCTTGCAGGAATTTGGAGTTGGTAATTCTTCGATACCAGAAACAAGCACGTCATCTTGGAATAGACGTAGAAATCCTGTGTACGATCGTACACACTTCAGGTCCCAAGGCAGCGTTAGTCCAGACAATCTGAAGACAGCTTGTGCAGATCGAATTCCAGCTTTCCAAGGCCCCAGTTGTGACAAACATCTGTACTCCAATGCTGTTCCCAAAGATGGGCCGCGGAATCACTTAACCATAAAACAAGGCACGAGAATGCAGAATGCCCCTGCCGACTACCAGTTCCCACTAAGTGGAGGTCCCTTTTCTTCGTCTTTACTTCGCTACGAAACCAACTCGAATCCAAGTTTTCCTTTTCAAAATGGGCACAGCTACGCAGCAAGTGGAATGCAACAAGGCCTTGGCTCTACAACAGATATGTTCGCTGTCGCTGTTTCAGATCCTTTAACCCAGAATTGTGACGAACTAAGTGATGAGGTTTTCAGCACGTTGCGCTTGAACCAGGTTACGCCAGAGGAGCAACTGAGAACAAATGCCTCTCAGCTACGTTCGAAGTCGTTCCATCAGCAACAAATCCTCGGTATTTTTCAGAAAAGTACTGCCCCACTTGGATCGCTGGAAATTGCCAAGGCCATTGGATCTCTAACATTAAGCGATGTGGAGTCATTGTTGTATACCCTGACGCACGTGGGTCTTCTTAAGGTCACCCGTCGCCAACCCCCTCTTTGGACGCTGTCACAGGAAGTAGTAAGGAAAACAAGTGTAGGAGTGATTGGAGGAGAGAAGAAGAGACGGCAATCAAGAAGGTCGGCCAACATGAACGACTTTGACTTACAGGATTTAACAGCATGGGGAAGGCCAGAACAAGCCAAGAGCATCTGCAGCAAAAGAGGCGGTGAACAGTATCCCCTTTTTTGTGACATTTGTAAGGTGTCTTTGACAACGGAAGAACAAGCAACAGACCATTTTAATAGCAACAAGCATCGAAACAAACTTTCCAAATTCAGGCACCCAACGTTTTGTGATTATTGCAAAGTTAACTTGAATTCTGAATCCCAGGCGAAAGAGCATTTCAGCAGCGGAAGGCATGAGCAGACCGTTGCAAAGTCTCAGAAGGCCCCTGTTAAGATACACCCTTTCTTGGTCACCGTGGAACAGACTTTCGCGCCGGTTTGTAACACCTTGACATCCCCTGAGGGTTACCAGACTGAACTGTACCAGAAGGCCATGAGAACAAACGGGGTGTGTTTCCTTCCTACAGGAACTGGAAAGAACCTGGTAGCTGCCCTCGTTATTGCCCAAATGCTTCATCTGAACCCAACTCGTCAAATTATTTTCCTGGTGGACCGCGTTCTGCTTGTCTTACAACAAAGCAACTTTCTGAGAAAAGAACTGGGACATCTCAAAGTACAGGTCCCCCAAGTCTGTGGTCCTTCTTCCAGTGGTGCAAGACAACACCCTTTTAGACCAATCCGAATTGGAGCTGTCTGTGGAGAAATGAGAAAACTGGATGGACAAGCTCGCATCTTTGAACATGATGTTTTGGTCATCACAGCTGACTGCTACAGAAACCATTTGAGCAACAAGACCTTGCGCGTGGAAGACGTCTCCTTGATTGTACTGGACGAAGCACACCACTGCAATAAAGATCATCCATACAATGTGATCATGCGCGAACACTACCTTCACGAAAATAGTTTCTTGTTGCACAAACCTAAGGTTCTGGGCCTCACAACGTCGGCTGCCGGCGAGCCTTCCCTTGACAGGACTACCAAAAAACTGCAACGGCTTTTGAGCAACCTTGGAAACGCGTCCATGTTGACAGTGACTCGTCATGTTAAAGAACTTGAGGAGAGAACCATTCAGCCTGAGCTTTTATGTCTTCGGACAGAATTCACTCCGACTGAGAAAGAAATGTTGGATGGTCTGATAGAGTATGCCACAAAGTGCTTCAACCAGGCTGTACGAACTAGCGATTTGAAGAACTACAAAGAAATCTTCCAGCCCTCAGCGGGAAACTTCCTCAATAAGGAGGATATCTTTCCAATCCTCAGTGTCGTCGACAACATCTTGCTTCAGTCTGCAACCGATGGTGATGCGCACAGCTCACTTTTGCACTTCCAGATCATTTGTGAAGCAATATGCTCTCTGCAGGAGTGTGGCGCAAGGGTGGCACTCGAAGGACTGAGACATCTCTACAACGAGAGATGTCCCCATGGTTTGGACTGGGCACTGAAGAAGGGGCTTCCCTATGACAAAGTTAGTTGCTTCTTGGATCAGTATCTTCTACAAGGTAAATATTTTCAACCATTCTTTTGGGATTGTTTCGATAGCATAAGACCAAAAGAATGCACTCTACTTAAAATGAAGAGTATATAAAATGCGTATTTGCCGTTCAGTTATTTTCATTTCTTATGTCTTTGAAGGGGCTCAATACTTTGATGATTTTGAAGCAATGGACTCGGGTGTTCACAGACTGCTGGAGCAACTGCAAGAAGTGGACTGGCACCGAGTCCGAGTCAGCCCCAGGCCCCTAGCTCTTGTGTTGGTGAAGCGTCCAAGCACTGCTTGCTGTTTAGCAAATTACTTGTCTGGCCGCCAGGAACTAATGCAGAGATACGTGAGCGTTGCGTGCGCTGCGAGTTCTGGAGGTACGTGCTATTACCCTCACTTTGTTAATTTGTTTGTTTGTTTGTTTGTTTGTTTTGTTTGTTTGGAGGTGCGCAGAAACTTATCAATCGGAAAGATACAGAAAAATAACTCGTGTGTCTCATCCGGCCACGTGCATTGAAATCAAAAGCATAACCGAAGAAATCGGTGATATTCGATTAATATGATCGTCATCATCGTTATTTTGACTTCCTCTTCTCCTTTCCTCTTCTTGCCCTTTCTTCTTCTCATCCCCATCAGGAGCGATCTTGAACATCCGGGACAAAGAATGCCACGTTGCCGTGGCAACCAGTGTGACAGAGGAAGGCCTGGATCTAGCGGACTGTGAGCTGGTCATTCAACTGGACCCACCGTGCTCGGTGGCCGCGCTGTCACAAATCAGGAGCCGCGCTTGGAAGCTTGGCACTCGATTGGTAGCTGTGTGTAGAGACGACGAACACTCGCGAAGAATCCAGGAGTTGCTGAAGCGTGAGGAATATATGAATATGGCCACGCATGATATTGTTTTTACTTGAAGGGAAAATATGGAAATTCAGGAAATATTTCTGTGCTGCTGTCACAGTTGACAATAAACAATAGATAGTTACAATAATTAATTTAAATAATTGAATGAGTGGCAGGCAAAAGGCTGGTTCTCTTTTATCCATTATGCACATTGCAACTGCTCTTTGAGTTTTCGATTTTAAAAATTGCTGGGCGTAACTCATTGCAGCTGAAAAGTATTCGAAGCAGCAAAATAGTTTATTATGAGACAACTATACTTACAAAATTGATTGATTGTGAATCTTAAAGTTAGGTGAACCTAACTACATGTCGTTCAGAATTAATCCAACTCACATATCACACGTGAGGTGAGTCAGGGCCATCTAACAAAAATAACAGCAGTACGAAAAACTTCTATCTGCGAAGATTTACTTTGGCAGGGCCAACAAAACTAGTGCCCCTCAGGAATTGGTTCAAGTCCTTCAATTAAAAATATCCAAATTGGACTATGACTTAGTTATAAAATATAAGGGCTGCACGCATTTTGTAGTTGTAGTAATTCAGTTTTCTTTAGCTGTTTTCACGGTGGTCATTTCATTGTAGTCAAATGACTACGGGAAACACTAAAATGTGCTGTCATAATTATTGAAAACACTTTCTGCAACTAGCGGATTCCCGCTGCAGTGCAAGCAGTTTGATAGTTCTAAGGCAAGAGAACAATTTTCCTGACCATTAAGTCCACAGGAAATGAACGAGTAACATCGAGAATTTATAATCGCATCGGGTTTGCCCCAAGTAAGGTGTCAGATGCCATGCTCCCTCTACTTTCCCAGGGAGAATCACTTTCTAAGAGCTTTTTAAATGATAGGAATGATATGCCATCAGTAAGAAAGGGTTAAGTTATGCCAGTAATTATATTTAAATTTATGTTAACGAGAGAGACAGATAATGAATTCTGTCCGCTCATTGCTGTGTGCTGGTGATTTTGCGTTCTGCCGTGTTTTAGTCCGATCTAATTCATTAGATTTGACACGGCAGATGTTGAAATAGGCCTTAGACCTTAAACGTCGAACTTTACATGTAAAAAGTAATTCAGCAGAGCTGGTGGGGCCGTGTTTTAAAGTCAACGTAAATCTGTTAAAAATCCTAACTGGTCGAAGGCAAACCAGTTGGCTATTTACATAACGTGGCCGAGGATTTGAACGCGGGGCTACCGTGTTACAAATTCAGTTAGTGTTCAGGGCGGGACTTGAACCTGGGACCTCCGGATTTCAAGTCCGGCGGCTCCTCATTATAATGTCTGAACCAATTAAAGTCTTGTTTAAGCTAATTTGTATTGAGTTCTACTCATGTGAAGCTGGACGTTTAACACACCAGGCTTGTACTTAGACAAATTTTGGAAGCTAGAATTACTTTTTAGAAGTAGGAGTTGAAACTAATCGAATGCTGTCAGTGTGTGTCATTTTTTAGAGTGTCGAAACAAGCGAATGAGTAGCTCTGTGCTAATTCTTCTTATATCGTATCTTTGCCGACTCTTTGACTCAGTCAAACAGACATAGTATTCAGTTACACTGGTCGTCTATATTGACGTAAATAATAAAAAAAATGTTACAGGATTTGTTATGATACTGTCTTTTCTGTGGTATTAACTGGAGAGTATTTGCAAAAATTAATTAAACATGCGCATTGAGGGATCATGTCTGGATTTTTGTGTTGTTTGTCAGGTGGTTCCACGCCTCAGCACTGTAAGACGTGATGCGGAGATCCTACAAGTGGCTCCAATCCGCAGACAACGAGGAGTCGTTCCATGATACACGATAACTGCGAATGTGGGGCACACTGGTATTACTAAACTTTAGAAATTGTCAATAGTGTTTCAAAGTTTATCTAAAAACGAATTTCCCTGGGCAAATATTTTATAAATAAATTAATTCAAAGGTACGTTTTTTAAGATTACATTCGGAAACTAAGTCGGGTGATATCAATTAACGGCAACCTTTAGAGTACACAGGTGATCTGATAGGGTGGGAAAGTCGACGGATGTCGAAGAGCATTTACAGCCATTTTCTGGGTTTCTGATAGGTAGGTGGAGTCCATGTTATTGTCTTTTGTCCGACTTAATGAGACATCATCTAATGATCTATAACCAGATGTTATCTCGGTTTTTTATTAGGCTCTCACTAAAACAATCCTGTTAGAAATTAAACTAAAAAGTAATTTACCATTTCTGACTCGGCATTGGAGCTGGAAAGCTAGCTAGATTTATCTGTATGGAGGCTAACAATTCATCTACTTCGCCAAACAAGCCATGCGTCAACGTTGACATTTTCCCTTTCTTTGTGGCCGTTTTCATCACCAACTTCATTTGCATGGTTGCAGTTTTACGGGGCAAACCAAGACGACCTTCGCGAGCTCCAGGGACCGAAGTTCAAATCCATTTGCTCGTCTGCACACTTTCAGTCTCTGACACGTGCAATCTTGGTTTGCAGTGTGTGATGCCAGTCACTTCGTTTCTTAACTGCGGCTGGTGGGGCGGTAAGTTTACGTGTAATCTTTACGGATATCTCTCGGCCGTTTTAATAATGTGGTCTACCTGGATCGTGGTCATCATGGCAGTGCTGAGAAGTCTGGCTACGGCGTTTCCGTTCCATTATCGTATCCATATCACAACGCGAAACATTGCGATTGTTTTGGGCGTGCTGTTTCTCCTGCACTGTATCTATCTCACTGCTCCTTTACTTGGTGTCGGCGAGTTCGTTTATTACGAGGTCGGACAGTTCTGTAGTTTAAGCCTGACGCCAACTGGAACGAAAGACACTATCTTCTTGGGTGTGATCGTAGCCGAGGGGTTTTTGGTGGTTGTTTTTGTTTTGATCTCCACGATCTGTCTCTCCGCGAAGCTGAGACGAAGAAACAAGATAACTGTTGGCCACAGTACCGTCAATTGGTCACATTCCTCTTCATCCAGCTTCCTGTCACTCACAAAAGCAGTTGCCATCATGTTTTGCCTGTGTTATCTGCCTTTATTGGTATGTATTGAAATATATAGATATAAAATCTAAAAACCTAATCTGTTATTCACACCCAAAAATGCTACGTGACGACCCGTGCTGTTATTATTGGGGGCCCCACTTAAAATGCTCATGTTTGCCTTGGAAAGTTACCCATCTGGTGGGCCAAACAGTGCATTTTAAGAAATTCACGTTGTCCCTGGAGTTACATCGACATAATCACTCAGTTGCAACAGAGATAACTTATTGGATTGTCGACTCGAGCTTTGAGCTTGTGTTTTCAGCCGGTCGGTCAGAAATGACAAATATAATTAGTGCTATCTGCATGCAGGTGATAGAATGAATTTAGTGCCTTCCAACAAGATGACTCGAACGGAATACAGTTTACCGTTTCAAATTTTTTGGCTCAATTTTAAAAGCTGGTTTTCTTTATAACATCATGCAAAACAGTAAAATAAACAATTACCCGCATTTGTTGATACTGCAGTGTGGCGTTGGGAACTGACATTATTAGACGCCCAAAAACATGATTGTTAGATGTCGCAACTCTTCAAATTTACTTTGTTTCTTTTCTTGATGGCTGACTCAACTAGGATCAGGCATTAATCACAGCTAGCGCGTATATTACATTTTTTCAACTGATCGTGTTGACCTGATCATCGAGAATTGAAGCCGCAAAAAAAAAAAAAAAAAAAAAAAAAAATCATGAAACTCGTGCGCAATCTCAATCAAAACTCTTAATGAGTACATAGGTGCAGAGTTCACGTTGTCGTATAATTAAGCGAGTTCAAACGTTTTTTTTTTTCTTTCGATTTTTGACTCTAAATGTGCTCAACTATTAAGTCCCGAACTTTCAAATTGGAAACCAAAGGTGTGCTGTAACCGACGAACATCTCCGAATTACTATATAAAGCTCTCAATGAGTCGGTCCGTCTCGGTAATGAACTGATGACTTGGTAAAATTACTGAGGCAGGGAAAGAATTGGAGATTCACTTCCATACTATTCTTTTTCTGTTTAATTAAATTCACAATATATGTATCTATAAAGCATACTGTTCTACAGAAGCTGAACCAAAATATTTACTCTAGTGTAATAAAGGTTCTCTGAAATTTGCCGAGAGAAAGTGTTAATCGGCCATTTCATTAATTTTTTCACATGATCAGAGTTGGAACTCGAGAGGAAAGTGACAGTCCAGTCCTTGTTCATGAATTATCGGAGAAACCCAAGACATATACACAGGGGATTAATTCTGATGGCGGATTGTACATCGTTCAGTATTGCTTTCTTTTACCACATTTCGATCAGTAAAATTCATACACACAAGATATGATTTGCAATTAATCATTAGAATTTGTGACTTTCAGCTGCCGGGAACGTGGGAACCTTTTAATCAGCGTCATACATATTTCTTTAGTAGGCTTACTCTTGACTTTACTAATTTCCTTTCGAAACATCTAGTGGAAACAAGTAATAACACTCAGATACGAGACAGTAATGCACACAGTGCGGCTTGGTTTTGTACGTTCTCGTTTGTCTTTGAACTGTTTGTTCTTTTGTTTGTTTGTTTGTTTTTTTTTCCCTTGGATTTAAAGCAATTAAAAATCTATTTGTGAGGCCAAGTGATATAGAAAAGCCCATAATCCTTTACGCGCGCACTTGGGCTTGCAGAGTGTGATAGATAGTAGTAGGTTTTCGCTGCGCCTTTTCTCAAAGAACTACCAAGGCAAATATATATTTTCCTGGTGGCCACTTAGTAGAAATCTTTTCATTAGAGTTAAAGTTGAAGATAAGGAATTCCAGACTGGCCATATAGATGCTGGCTAAGCAGCTGGAGGAAAGTTTATACGTATCGCTAAGTAGCGAATACGGGGAAGCATATGCACACTGTAGCATATACTGATTAAAATAGTGATAAAAGCAACGGAGATTATAATTTGAGTTTGACTTGAGTCAAGAAATACGACAATCATGAAAGGGTGTATTGATGGCGCCAGAAGGAAATCAGTTGCCTCGTGTGTTTTAGCTACTTTCACACTCGTATGCAGTTTAGTTACATATAGTGTACGTCAGTTTACTTCACGCATAATTTAGTGGCTGCTGTTTTGTATGGCTCTACGCAGTTACTAATTTTGTTTCAGTTCATAATTGCGATATTATGACCAATGTAGGCGCGCTTCTCTACTCTACCCGCCAAGTGTTACTGCTTACCACTGAATTCCTCAGCCTCAACAACTGCGTCTAACTCTAACTTATAGTATCTTGATTCTCTTTGCAGATCCGAATCGCGATCGATCTTTACAAACAGACCACTACATCTGAACTCGGCCTTGAGCATACCATCACCTTGTTTCTGCTTTTCCTCAACTCACTGGCCAATCCCATAGTGTTCATGATATTTCACAAAAGGTACCGTGTTACCCTGAAGAAGCTAATATGTTGCTTTTACAAACAAACCGGTTCGTCAAACTCCGTTGGTCCAACGTCCTATTCGACAGGGGCACCGTCACAAGTTCAATTCAACGTACGTTTTTACAATAGACAACTGCCGGAAGATCAGGTTGCTACACGGTAACCTGACCAAGCAGGTAGACGGTTTTTATAGCAAACTCCTAAAAGCAAGGAAGAAGTTCCCTTCAAGGAAATATTGAATAACAGCTTGTATAATAACTATGATACAACGCGCCTTCTGATGCTAAAAACAATTTTATAAATAAGTACAAAAACATGGTTTTGTGAAGCACGTTTAGTTATTTTATAAAATCAATATAACGTGCGTTTCCATGTCTTTGTACTCTTAAATAAACACTTGGGGTGTTGTGAGACACTCGAAAAAGTTCAAAATCACTCGCCGAGGCGGCTCATGATTTTGAACTTTTCTCGTGCTCTCACAACATCCGATCCCGCGTGTTTATATACGATTGCAAAGACCTGGAAACGCGTGTTATAAGCGGCCTCGCTAGACACACAAATGCGGAGACTAAAAGTCATGATGTGCACAGAGATCAGTTACTGAAAGATAGATAACTAATTAATACATAGAAAGATAGGTGCAGACGCATGGTGAGGGAAATTAGGAATTCCCGGAGATACAAATCGCGAGTGAAGTACGAAAAGAGACACGGAGAAAGAAAAGGGCCAAACCACGACAACAGCGTACTGGCAGAAGCCGCTGGTAGACCATACACACGAATATGTAGTAGGAGATGAGAGCATTAGTAGATCAAGGGCAGAGTGAAATAAGTCTACTGATCAAGATCATAGCTGAAACCCTCTTAATTTCTTTATCAACCTCTCCGGCCAATACTACGGTGACAGCGCCGGGAAATTTAAAGTTAAAGTGTCCCCGATTAGTATATCACATGTGATACGCTAGAAGACTCGACACTCTAATAAAGTTCATGATGATGATGATGAAGTTTAGGTGCCAAGCGTGAACCGGTGAGTCGACGACTGACAAATAAACCAAATCGCTAGCATTACTGTAAGTAAAGATGGGGAATTACTAGATTATCTTGAGTTACCTCTTATCAGTTATCATCTGACCGACTCAAACTGGCAAACAAATAAGACGAGAGTTTAGGATATAACAAAACAAACGTTTTAAAAGCTCGCGCAGCTGCTGTGTCTGGAGATTGCGTTGTTGCTGTTGTTGGATTTTTTGCCCTGTGCCATGGTCGGAAACTGTCAGTCGCTTCTCGTCCCTGATTATCCAGAAGATGACTGACATTTTAAGTAGTGCCAAGGCCAGTGAAGCTCTTGAGTGGAAAAGAAATATGCAAACCACCTGACAAAGCTGACAAAACGTTTACGTAATAGTTCTACTCGGCAGCTGTCTCAAGACAATTCTGTGAGTTGAAACTAAAGGCTGGTTACCCCGCCGTACGGCTTCAGAACTGAACGAAATTGCTTTTAACTGAGAATAGGAATTAGGGAATATGTAATGCGTGTGAAGTCAGAGTGAAGTCCAAGAGGACTGAGGGTCCGAAGAAACTGCTAGAGAACGCCTTTAAAATCTCTGTGAGGTGAAAGAGCGTAATTACTTGCTTGTGTTTACACGTATTAAAACGTGACACCGACCGCTAATATCACTGTGAATTTGTAATGGCTCGTTTTACTAAAGTATTTATTTATTGAAATATCCCACGGAAAATGCAGGAAATGGCATTTCCGAGAGCCAAAATTTGAAAATTGTATAGGGGGGAGGGGGGGGCATGCCCCCAGATCCCCCCTAGCGAGGAGCGCCTCCGGCGCTTAAAATAGTTTCTTTGTGCGTACAGTTAAAAATCGCTAGCTACGCCCCTGAAACGGCAGCAGTTTGAAAATGAGCTCACCGCTTTTCTTTGGTTGGCACTCGTTCACGCGGCTCAGGAGGAGGGTTCGCCATTCACTTTTCTTGTGGAGTTGGTTTTAAGCGAGAAATAAGCCACAACCCTAACACCAAAATCCGTTCCAAAATAACTCTCAAGACGAGCTCTGATTGGCGTGCCCGCACTACGTTGGGCAGCGTCGAGATCGTACCCAGGGCCTTCACATGACGTTTGTCGCACGTGACCTTGGAAGGAAGTGAATTCTTGACGGTGTGATCAGGCGACGAAAGACAACATTTTCAGCACAATGGAGAACATGTAGGGCAAAACGGGGTGTAGAAAAGGCTTCCTCCACTTGAAAACATCTCAGTATGAGTGTCAGACAAAGGGCTAAAGCGTATGAAGGTGAGAAGGATATGAAAGTGTATGCGCCTTGACAGGATCAGTCGTTTTCGACAGCTTGTTATAGGGGGGTGTTCACAGAATTGTTTGATTTCCGGCGACCAAAAATATTTCCTGCTGTTGACTTAAGCATCTCCGAACTACTATTACGTATTGCAGAGCAACCTAGTCATGTCCTTCGTTCTTTCGTGTTAAACTGTGTTTATTTATACCAGCCATCGTGTCTTGTTTTACTAAAACGTTTCATTTCCGCTGCAAATCGTGCTGCTTTTCTTTGTCTAAAGCATACTTATCGCTTTCTGTGATATAATGGATCTTACAGCAGCTGTGGCGAACAGTTCTCCGACACACACAAGAAAGATAAGCGGCAGTGACGGTCAAGGTAAATTCTTTTGATTATATTTGTAACATGTGCGATCGATGCAAATGTTTATAATGTAAATACCAGGTTAGATTTAAGTTTTAGTTTAGTTATTCGTTGATGAGCAAGGAGAAGGAATTGGTAATATCTAAAGCAGTTTAGCAAAACGATACAGAATATTATGCCAGTATAAATTATCAACCATATAGTGTGTACAGCTGTGGTGACATTTTTTCTCTTTGCATGAGCTGCCTGGTTCAAATTGTGAGCAAAATTCACCCAGAACGATTGTAGACCTACTAGTGTATTTTATTGTATTCAGCAAGGAAGTTCCTGTGCATATAACTGAGAAAAGAAACAGCCATAGTGACTTAATTTGTTGTAAAAGTTCTTTACAATATTATCAGACAAAAAGTATATATTGTCACCCTGCTGGAGGGATCAAGCTCTATTTCTAGGTATACAGTATTATTCAAATTAATTAACAGCTATTTTGGTGAATATTATCAACAGAATGAGGAAGTTACTTGAGTCTAACATTAAATGTATATTGTACAAAAAAGCTCTAAATATTCAGTAAGGTGGCCAATACAATAAAAAAGACTTGAACATCTGGACTTTAGAACCTTTTCTTAATATTCATCTATAAGACAGTATGTTTGGGCCGGGTCACCACTTGATTACGAAGAATACACTGCATGAGTAAAGATCATGCATGCTTACTACTGTAAGTTTACATTGTTATGTGTGAACCGAATTTGTTGGCTGTGACAAGATATATTCTGTTATACTGGTCCCTTACTCCTGGTATAACTACATATACATATACTTAGTGTGACCGTGTGATAAATCTAAATGTGTGCAAACATTTCCTGGTAAAATGTATTTGCACATATAATTTTGCGCTTCCAAGCTCAGGAGGGTGTCTGACCACCAGTGTGATTTGTGTAGACCAAAACAAAAAAGTACCAACAGATGTGTAAAATGCATGCTGCAATTGACTTGTGAAATTGGCAAGAGTTTTCAAAAATCTGTGTCCTGCAGTAAGCTTAAGTTATCTAATCTGAGTGTACAAGATAATATTTTAAGAGATACAGCAACACATTTTATAAACAGGTACAGTGTTGCATTCTTCAACCTGTGAATTGTTTTTCTCAACAGCAACCAGAGATGAAGAGCAAAGCCCCACAAGGTGAGTATGTTACAATGCATTAACTGCACAGCTGTATAAGTGCTGTACTTCTACATATGTATATTATGTACGTTCACTTGTATGTACATAGTTTATGCATATGTACATGTATATGTGTTCATTCCTCATCCCAGAAATGATCACAGCGACAGATCCTGGAAATTACATTTATACTATTTGTACTATACCTCTTTTGGGCTCTGAGAGACAGGAAATTTTCAAAATTCATGGGAGAAATGGCATCTATGTGAGAGATTGGTGTGGCTATAGTACATGTTTGCAGGAGAGTGGGAGATAAAGCTTGCATACAGGAGACTCATGCATAATGTGTTACCCATGTAGGTGGAAAAAGTGTAAACAAGTACATTTGAACCCTGCTATCCTGAACTCAGTTGTCTCGAACTCCCCACTATCTCAAACATAAGCCCATTTCCCTTGGATTTGCCCTTTCATTCATTTACTATTGATGCCAACCCCGCTATCTAGAGCCCCTGCTATCCCAAACTATTTCTCGGTTCCCTTGAGAGTTTGAGATAGCCAGGTTCTACTGTAGTTCCGAAAGAGAAGGGGTTCCTATTTTTGCCTGGACTCTCTCTCTCTGTCTCCCCCCTCCCCACTTGATGTAAATGTAATTTTAGATTTTAGAGAGGTTTCAACAATCTGTGCACATTTTTATATAGCTTTTAATTCTGAAATAGCACCCCTGTTGCACCACCAAGAAAGTCCAGAAAGAGAGCTAATACAGACAAGAAAGAAAATGACCCAAAGATGGCACAATCAGCACCTAAAGAATGCACACCAAGTGCAGCAAAGGGCAAAAAACCACCCAGACCACCTCCTCCAACAGGAGCTCTTCAAGACAAAATAATCAAGGCCCCACATGACAAGGCAACACCTCCAGTTAAGAAACCCAAACCACGACTGCCTCCCAAACCAAAGCATCTACTAGAAAAATATAACCAACCTGGGAAGGCAGTATCTAATGGACTAGCATCTAAAGAATCCATAGCTCCAAGTGAGAACATCTGTGCAGGGAAAGGAAAAGAGAGTGAAGGCATGGCTGATGTGGAACAGGATGCTGCTGTTGTGAGCAGTGAAAGTTCATGTTTCACTGAGAAAGATCAAGAAACTGAAACCCACACTGAAACCAAATCAGAAGGAGATGCTTGTGATAGACTAAGAACTGATGAAGAAAATTTCTTAAAGGTTGTGAGTGATTCAGATAAAAGTAATGAAGATGCCAACATGGATGTGTCTGTTAGTCTTCAACCAAAGGACTCTCCGAGTGATGTTAAAGAAGAAAGCAAAATGGATATTTCTGGGGAAGAGATGGATACTACTTGTTTAACAAACAAAACTGAAATTGAGGAATTAGAGATTAACTCTGAGGTAGGGGCTGCCCCTCAGCAAGGAGCGCAGTCAGACGATGAACTTCCTGGAGAAAAAGTTGAAAAGACAAGCTCACCAGATGATTATATTACTGCTATTGGTGCTGACAGTAACACAGAAGTTGCTGGAACTGATGACAGTAACATAGCAGCAGATGAAGTTGGTGAAACCTCATCAGTTCTTAATATTGAGGATGTGGCCAAAGACACACAGCAAAAGTGTAAGGCTGGTGTCAGCACTGAGGATGACGTAGGTCAAAAAAGTGAAGATTTAGTTACTTCAGATGGCAGGGGTGAAGTATCAGTTACTACATCAGAATGTCCAGCTGGGAATACTGCAGAAGAGAATGAAGTTAATGAGGGTGAAAAAATTGATGAAGTAGAACAAAGCAAAGGAGAATTTACAACCTCAAACATTGACCAAGACATACCAGACATTCTTATCACTTCTATTGATGAAACAGCTTTGAATTGCATACAAGTGGATGAGAAAGAGCACACCAGTTTGGGTCCAGGAGAGCAAAATGAAGAAGTACATGATAGAGTGGAAGGAGAACAAAATGAAGCTTCTGGCAATGTTGAAGTTGAATCCAAGAATATTTTACCAGAAGATGAGCTTGTTGCTAAACTTGTCACACGATCAAAAGATGAAGATTTCCAGGAATCTTTGGAGGGACGGATAACTATTGACAAAACTGTTCCTAAGGACAATGACGTAGATGCCAGCACTGAAACTGAGATTGTTCAGCAGGGGGAGGCGACGGGTGGTAGTCAACAGGTGCCTGACAACACTGTGGAGGACTGTGGGGCAGATGCCAATGCAGTCGGCAGCCTCTCTTCTGTCTCTGTGTCATCCGATACAGAAGAAAAAGCCACTGTAGAAACTGAGGTAGTGGGAAATCTGGAATGTCTTCCCTGTGAACCAGAGAGCACAGCTGAAGGGTTAGCTGCTGTGGAACAATGGGCTGGAACTGAAGCAATGACAGATGTTGAATGTCCTCCTTGTGAGCAAGAAGGCTTGGCCAGAGCAGGCGTGGAAGAGTTTAAAGCTGCAGCACAAGACAAGGACAGAGATGCTGATCTCTCTATCAGTGGACCAGAAAAGTTGCCTGATGTAGGGAAGGATGTTCCAGTTACTGAAGAGCAGAATATTGAGGCAGATGTCGAATTGTCGTTTTCTGTCAAAGGGGAAAATGAGAGTGATGTCAAGGTCCAATCCACTGTGGAGACAGAAGTTGAAGACCCTTGTTTAGAACAGGACGATGAATTGATGAAAGAGTGCGAAGGATGTGATAAAGATGACACTGGAAGAGCAAGCTTATTCCAGGAAGAAAAACTTGAAGATGTCCAGGTAGCAGTGGATACCACTTCTGTTGGAGAATTGGTTGAGTCTGAGAGAATGACGGTCTCCTCACAGGGAGAGCCTCAAAGTGAAGAAAGGACTAAAGATGCTGAAGCTGCCTTGAAGCAACAAGTTGCTGATGAGAACACAAATCTTGGACAACCTGAGGAAGATCCTGACCCAAATGAACCAGTCAGACCGAGCCGGCCAAACCGTGTCACAAAACACCAGAAACATGCTTATGAAAATGTTAGACTACTCTCAGAAGAACACCAAGACCAAGTTCAAGAGGAGCTTTATGTTGTTCCCAGAACTCAGCCTCCTTTAGAACCCCAGGGCAGCTTGCACTTTGACTCTGAACACCAGGCAGAATACGATGTTCCCAGTTCAGTGTTAAAGTCCACATCGAAGCCTTCAGAAACGACTGCTGTTGTTGCTGAGGCACAATATTCCATTCCTTGCACCTCAGCGTCTGCAAAGTCACAGGAAGCAGTCCTAGAGTGCGAGTATGACGTACCAAGACCAAACAACATGACCAGGGTGGAAGCTGAGCATCTTGATGAAGAGATGTATGCCGTTCCTTCACCAGTAGTGAAGACAACTCCCTCAGAAGAATTGCCAGCCACTACAGAGTCAATTTATTCTGTACCTAAAGATAAGAGCAGTGGTGAGTCGAGTGCGCTGGCTCAGCAGTCTGATGACCCTACTGTGCCTCCACTTGCGTCCTCTTCTAAGAAACGCACAGCACCTCCCAAACCACCAAGGTCAAGCAGTCTAAGAGGCAAGAGGGCAACAGTTGTTAAAAGAGAGGAGATAGAGAAAGAAAGTGATGCAGCAACGCCCATACCCTTATCAAGAAGCCAAGGGGCAGACGGTACAGAAGGGAGTCCCAAAGCAAAACCACGAACTCAGGGGATAGGAGGGGCACGTAGCGCAGAAGAGAGCCCCAAAGCAAAGCCACGAACCCAAGGTGTAGGAGGGGCAAGTGGCGGGGAAGAGAGCCCAAAACCGAAGCCACGAACCCAAGGGGTAGGAGAGGCAGGCAGCGCAGAAGAAAGCCCAGAACCAAAGCCACGGTCTTCAACACCCTCAGATGCTGCTGAGCCCACAATGCGAGAGAAACAGACAGGTGACCCATCTGGATCCCCAGTTTTAAGACCCAGATCACAGCCACTAGGAAGTGATGGCAAGCTGTTGACCCCAGTTACTCGAAGACACATCGGGTCAGCTGAGAAACCTGAGACAGAAGAAGGTGTGAAGCGCAAGGCTCCCCCTCCAAGACCTCCACCTCCTTCTGCAGAAAAAAGGGCTTCTTCACTTCCTCCTTTTGTATTCTCCACTCAGGAAAGAGATTCATCTTTGGATAACTCAGTACCAGGTGAATGTTCTCTGCAACGTTGTTTGTTTGTTTGTTCGTGTATTTGTTTGTTCACATTTCAACATCACATGTTCATAAAAAGCCAATAAGCCACTTTCAGGATCATGCGCAGTTCGTGATTCTGAGATGATTAGGCGTGCCAGGCAAAATGAAAAACCTTTCTTGGGTCATAACTATCTAGGATGTGCTTACTTATTCACTACATGCATTTAGAATTTATGAAATACCAGGATTGCACAACATTGTTGTTTGCATTTCCAAATCCGTTGTAAAAGTTACTGTGCAGTAGTTAGTGGCAGGCTTACTGCGCATGCCCAACTTATTCGCTAATAAATATTCTTTGGCCCAGTTCCCCCTCTTTCTCCTGGGTTGGAGGAAGACTTGGCACGAAGCTCAGAGTCTGATTCCGATGGAGAAGAATCGGCACATGGTAACAAAGCCGAAGAGGTACGAATTATGTCCGTCCATGCTAATAAGCTTACATAAACCTGCATTGTCCAAGTCACCCGTCGACGCGAAAATTCGTTTTCGTTTGAAAACGCACTGATTGTTTTCGAAAACTTGCACAAAAAAGTTTAAAGCATAAGGAACGGAACGTGTCCGATGCTTATGCATATGTTGCCACTGTCTCTTTCTTATACTTCTAGTGAAAATTAGGCTTCCAAGTCTTGACTGACAATGTCCTTTTAAAGTGTGCATTGTTATTTGTATGTGCTGTACATGTTCTTAACCGTTTTCTCTTCTTGATTTTGTTTTTTTTTTTGAAGGCTGGGGGACCGCCTAGATCAAAGATATACCACATCGCCCATGAAATCCTCTCGACAGAACAAACATTTGTAAATGCGCTAAAAATTGTGTTTGAGGTTGGTTGAACGACAAATTACTGTTGCACAGACAGTCAGAAAGGACAGAAGAGTTAGAGAGAGAAGCAATTATTGTGAAAGTGATAACATTAATCTGTGTCTGTCTCAGTTGCCAGTAACATTGTTTGGCCTGTTTCAAACGTCGCGCCATTGCCGTGCCGCACTTAATGCAAATTTGCTCATTTGCATTGTAGGATTGCTATGGAACCATTAAGAGCGCAGAGGTTGTACCCGAGTCCGTGCTGAGTGACATATTTAAAGACCTGGAAAACATCTATCTACTGGACTCTAAGTTTCTACAGGAACTGGAAGGCCGTATGAGGACATGGTACTGTATAGTCAATAGTGGCTACAGTTTGTAAGTCAGTAGACAATTGTATCCAAGCTTGACTGGCCCACAACTTCCAATATAGCAATTGTTTGGCGAGCACCCATGCGCGAGTGTTGTCTAGAAAACAGAGCTTTGGAATTCAAGCCGAATATAAGTGTATCTATATTGAGGTCAGACGATTCGCCATGCGAAACAGGTGAATTCGGTACAGTAGCGGCATAACGGTTGAATACGTTTGACTATATTTTTCAGCTCTGATCTTTTTCAACAGGGAAGACAATCCGAGGGTAGGCGACATCATCAAGAAGTATAGCCATTTTTTGAAGGTTGGTGGCGCTTTTTTATGTAATTATATATTTTTGATGGCGTTATTACATATAGCTATGTCAACTGTTTAACCCCAGAGCGCCCAGAGTTTAAAACCTTTACGGTGCAAGTTCTATATCTGAACTAAAGGAATTACTTCCACTGCAAGCTGTACAATAATCTACCGAGATGCGTGACTGAGTCGTTTCCTTTTCTCAGATGTATACGCAGTACGTGAATGGTTACGACAAGGCCATGACGGTGTTCCAGGAAACTATGAATGAGAACCCTCAGTTTGCACAACTTGTCAGGCAATTTCAGGTGATGCACTGCGCTATTGCAAAGAAACTTTTTATTTGTTCTTATCTCATCAGTGGGATCGTCTTCGTCGTCGTTTTCGTCCTCATAATCGGCATCAACGCATCGTTTTTTATCCCCAGCACCACCATATTATCACAACCATACACCACCTCCAGTAACCACAGCAACATCGTCATCATTACCCTTATCAACAACATCAGCATCATGAAAATAAATATCATCTTTTCAGCTTTAAACAGTGATGCATTTTTGTTTTGTTTTGTTTTGTTTTTGTTTTGTTTTGTTTTGTTTTTTTGTTTTTTTTAATGCAGCACAAATATTCGCACTCAGTTCTACACGTTATTGTATATGTTTGTTTTGTTTATGTTAGGTTTGTTGATTTGTTGTCTTTATGTATAGGCAAGTGAACTATGTCAAGGATTGCAAGTGAACTCGTTTATGCTCAAACCAGTTCAGAGAATACCCAGCTACCGACTGCTTCTGATTGGTAAGTTTAATCGCAATTGCCTCCCTGTCGTTTAAATCCTCGTTGAGCTCTCCCTTGTATTTGCGAAAATAGCCACACTAATTCTTACTCATCTGTGCCCAGGTGATCAAAGCTCGATCAAGCTAATCCAAAACTATCCCTATTTTTTATTCTTATTAACCAAGCTACTCCTCTCGATATCTTGGTGAATAAAATGTTAAACTAACTAAAGGTTTGTTTTAGCTTCGTTTAAGAGACATTTTTCAGTACCCAAGCTTAAAAAAAGATGTGATACCAGCTCTTAAGAGAACTAGATTAACTGCGTCGGCGTGGCCTTCCATTACCTCGATCAACTTTCAGTTGATACACCAGCGTTTAAAAGAAAGGGTGACTGACTTCTTGAATGGCCGGACTTGATGTATTGGGCGTTCTATCTTTCTCTACAGATTATTTGAAGCATCTGCCTGAGAACTCTGAGGAACACGAAGATATCGACGGTAGGTTTTTCGGTGTGCCATCTATTGTTTGGCAATGTAACTCTCTCGCGCGCGATTGGTGGAATCACGACATGTGACCGAATTCTTAGGTGAGGCAGATAGTACGCGCGGTGTGCTTGATGGTAACTCGCACGCTAGCCTGACATCAATTGTGCGTCTATTTTTTTTTTTTCGCTTTGAAATTGCACCCTGACTGATTTCTTCTCCGTTATTGCAGTTGCTCTAAAGATTGTGTCAGAAGTTGCGAAGCACATCAATGATTCAATGAAGAAAATGGTATGTGTGAATTTAGTTATAGTGGTTTTTGCGCTGTCCTTGATTTGCAATCTCTCTAAATATGAGTTTTGATGGATTCCGGTTATAAGCATCCAGTGAAGCAGTCGTTTGTACCGTACGTTACGTCATTCTATTATAGTTATAGATTATCATATTATCCTGGACATCAACAGTATAGCTAGAGAGAGAGAGAGAGAAACGATATTGACTGCTGACCGCCCGGTGTTTGTAACTTGTTTGCAGGACAGTTTTGAGCAGATCCTGAAGATACAGTCGCGTCTAATAGGGCATCCAGAAATAGTCAAGGCTGGAAGGGTAGGTTATGCTCATTGCTATACTTTTAGGCCGTATTCACACTACGTCACTACGTGCCCGAGCACCAACAGCTGGCGGGAACCAGTGTGAACACGTGACCGTGCCAACAATTGAGCACGAATGTAAGATGAGGACCTTGTACTTGGTGTTCAGGCATGGTGGCTAAAGTTTGGCACGGGCGCCAAATATTAATTTTGTTTTCACTGGAGTTGTCCGCCTGCTGGCGGCGCCAGGGTAAAGTTCCCGGGCACGTGGTATGCACGCGACCTTCGATTCGATGATCCCAGAACGATGATTCGCACACTTTCCCGAGATTTAATTTGCCCTGGCATGCTTACACCTTATATGTATTGTTGTGTTTAGGATTTTATCAAGGAAGGAATGCTGAGCAAGCTTTGTCGCAAAGATCTGCAACCAAGAATGTTTTTCTTGGTAAGTATCGAGTTCCTATTTTTCTCCCTGATAGAATGTTAGTGCTTGATACGTCAGTTAAACCACACCAGTATTTACTTGATATCATCCACTGAGTTGTACTTTGTCACACCGACGCAGAACAACACTGTGGTATTGTGGTTCTATCAGGGACTTACATTCCACTGTTTTGTGACGAACTTTGGGGCAGTTTTCAAAAGGAATTAAGGCTTTTTGACCAGTTCTTTAGCTTGCACAGTTTTTCAGTTTTTATGTTGCCAGGATGTACGTCCGTGTATGCCTGCATGAATTTTGCCAGATTCATTGTCAAATCAATTTTAGAGGTAGCCTGCGAAACAGACCTTTGTGTAGCGTCCGTTGGCCGCGCTCAGTTGTCCGCGCGTGGTCGGCAAAAAGGGGGAAGTGTAGCGTCCGAAGAGGGGAATACAAGGGCCTGTAATCAGCTCTTATGCAAATGAATTCAGCCCCCGAATTAATTTTGACAACCTGTCACAAAACCGACCAATCAGAAACGCACCGGAAATGTACCCACGGTTGATCGAGCTGTCAAAACAAATTCTCTCGTGCGCACCTGTGCAGACGTTGTACTTCATCTGGTATTCATCAAACATTTTGACACATTCCAAGCACATTCCAAGCCGAGTATTGACCAATCAGTATTTTCCGTTCAGAATCTGAACGTGAATACTCAAATCATAGAGAGGCGGTTGCAGGCCCTAGTATACACCTCGCCCCAGACTCCGACGCGGCCACAAATCCTCGCCCTAGACTCCGACGCGGCCATAAAACGATTCAACGTTCTAACTGCTCGAGAAAAACAAACCCTAGGGCCTGTTTCGCGGGCTATTTTAGAGGGTGCTAAACTATACGTATGATCATTTCTTTTGGCAGCTAACTGATGTTCTTCTGTATTGCACCCCTGTCGTTGGAGGAAACCAGTTCAAGTTAGTCAGAAAGCTTCCACTTCTTGGAATGAAGGTAGGAAAGTTGTCGAAGTGCAAAACAAACTGAAGAACTGAAACAGGAAACTAAGTTTGGACAATTGCGTTTTCGAAGTCGCCCGTCCTCAGTAATTCGTTTTCATTTGAAAACGCTTCCGTTTTCGAAAGTCTCCACTTTAGGAGTCGTTCTTGAAAACGTGCGTTTTTCAAGTCGTTTTAGTTTGTTTTAATTTCTCTCTGGTGTAATTGAAAGCTGCACTTTTTATTCTTGCCGTTGTGTTATTTTGTGATAGGCTGAAGTCAGTTTTTTTGTTTTCTCCAAAGGTGACTCCACCAGATTCTCCAGAATTTGTGAATGAATTCAGTATTATTAGCACCACAAGATCCTTCACGTTAACAGCCAGGTACATCAACAATTGATACTAAACTCCTTGTCCTTTCAAGTATGTCCAAGAGATTTCTCTGATGAAGGGCAACGACCTGGTGTAGTAGCACAAATTGTCCACACTAACTACTATCCTTATTATGTCCCTGAATCTGAATAGGCCATATCCAAGAAGCCTGATACCCCTGTTTCAAAACGGGTATACTGCGAGAACTTTCTTATGAAAACGAGATTTCATTTGATTCGCCTTTATTGGTATAAAACCCATAATCTAATACATGGTTTGATTGTTCCTATACGGCAAAAGAAAGGATTCGTACACCAGGCCTCGTTTTGACACAGAGGCGACAGGTATCTCGGAAATAGCCTATTATGCTTCACTTGGTTGCAGCCTGCATGTGGTTATAGTGGAGTCTGTCTGAGGCAGACACCCTCGGGATTAACACAATGTCCCGCTTTAGAGAGGTGTCCGTCTAGAGAGAGAGTTGACCTGTATTCCAAACTACCAATTGTGAGGGTTTAAATAGGATTTGTAAGATTGTTGTTTTAGTCGTGGAAACTTTTCTTTTGTTTGTTTGTTTGTTTGTTTGTTTTGCAGCACACCTGAAGAGCGAGATGAATGGATTCAGGTGATTGTGCTTAGTTTTGTCGTGTGGATCTATTTTTATTCCCATTTCCTGTTTCATTTTGGCAAAGAATGTTAGAAATATCTTGTACTTCTAAATTAAATAAGCACGCAATGCCACTGAAGCTTATAAGGCGTTACTTTTATTGTCGAATGCTAGATTTCATAAGTTAATTTTATTTGGCACGGAGGCTCGATCGCCGAGCGAGAGGTGAAGATGAGGCTATTAGGACTGTGTGGCCCCGAAACTTTAGGCGGCGCTTCACTGGGAAGACAGAACGTGCGCATAATGGAGTTTGACAGGTGCATGGCTACTTATCAAGGGGACACTGCCATCTTTCGAGATTAGGTTAATCCTTTTGATTTTAATACCCTATTTAATACCGCTGGTATTCACGTAACGCATTGCATATTTCAGTTTGTGCCATTATTCAATCTGTTTATCTTCTACTAAATGCCGATTGACAAGACGGATAAGTTTTAATGGTGTAAATTCTAAGACAAAACTTTCCATCAGAACGTGACTTTTTCAACGTCGAAACATGAAACATATTTCGGAAAAAAGGTGGAAAGCGCTCTCAAAGCCCATAAAAGCAGATCACCCAACCTGGCCTAAAAAAGACTGAGTTTCTCCGAAAACGTGCGTCCTTTATCGTGAACTGAAACACTCCACGAATAAAATGATAAGCACATAAGCTCTTTAAGAAAAGGATGCGTGCCATAGGCTTCTGATGTCACTAAATATTTATTTGTTCATCCATGCAACCCTCTTAGCCACTGAAGTGACATCTTTGGGTTGAGAGCTGATTTCTGTATTGTCCGTAATTCTCTCGAGGTTTGAGGACGTGATAAGGCGGTTAACTCTGTGGACCATATGGTCTTCAGTTTGCATGTGATACTTTCTAGAATAAGCAGTTTATAACTTTGACTTCGTCTTGGTTCTTTACGGCGTTAATACTGATAGTATCTCAGGCTGTCATGGTAAGCTTTCTGATCAAATGATTAGTCGGGTAACGTTCTCTTCATGTGTGTGTCGAATTGTCACCGGATAAGATGGAGTCGCTTTAGTTGCAAGCGTGGTGGCAAGCAATCTTTACTATCAGAGGCACAGTTCTGACGGACAGACGTTCATTTTTAATGTAATGTACTTTTTAGGAGTTGAATAAAGCCATCAGCGTGGTCACCGAAAGAAAGAAGACATTCTTGAGCGAGAAGGACAAAGACAAAGACGCCATCGTAAGTACATTTGCTATGATTGTTCAGATATACGCGGTGAATATTTGGTTAGACTTGTTTTAAGAGCTTTGGATTCACCTTGTGTGAAGTAATGTGGAATCTGGTATCTAAACTGTTGGATATGTCGACAAGCCAAGAATTTTTGGTTTCCACTGCCTCTGTTTAGATTCCCAATCGGGCAACAAAATGCGGACGGATTCATCCTTCGTCCATATCAACATGAACTCTTGGTTCTTGAGATATGCGTTTTAAATCCAAAGCACGCGATGCCGTGACAAAGAAGTGGACATAAAGCGGAGTAAAAGCTTTGTCCCGTATACTGTTGCGCATTCTGTTTGTTTTAAGCCACTAATCCTGGCAGTGATCGAGTTCAAATGTCCCTCTTACCAAAAGATGTACATGTCTCACCATAAAAAATTCAGTACATCAAACGTTTTCTTAATCAATCAATCTTTATTTACACACGAGAATAGTCAAGGCTGCTGCAGCATGTGGGGACGTGTTAGTGCTTTGTCGTGACATCAGACATATTTTACAGACATCAGAATAATAGGTGCACCAAAATGTGTTTTAAAATATCTAAAAATCCACTAAATGGCGGGAAGAGTTTGTGTTATGAGCAGAAGAGGTTTCACCTGCTCTTCTTTGTGTCTTGTAGCAACTTGTCGATGATTCCCGTCTGGGACAGACAGCTCCTGTGTGGATTCCTGATGCCCGTGCTACGATGTGCATGCTGTGTACAGTAGCGTTCACTGTCACCAACAGAAGGCATCACTGCAGAGCCTGTGGAAGGGTAGGTCTACACACTCCCCAACACCAGTCCTGTTGGGCGCGTTTGTTTGAGCCTGTTGTGGAACACCCTCGTTCCCAAGCTCTTTTCCTTAACCCGGCTCCAGAGCCTGGGAACGAGGATGGTTCCGGACTTTGGGCCTCTTGATATGAGCCTGGTAACCGGGCTGGCGAGATATCGGACACCGGGCTCATGTGAAGAGGACCTTAGACTGTGAACCGTCTCTCCTTTTCTGGCCAAAAATCGTTTGCGCGGGTGAAAATTGTACACGATTTGAAGCTGGGGTCTGGAGGCTCGCTCGTACCAGAAACTAAATAAGAGAACCATTCAAATGTCAGTTTCAAGTTTGGCCCGTGTCGCCGTTCTCTGTGGGCTGATTTGCTGTTGTGATCTTGTTGTAGGTCGTGTGCAACTCGTGCTCAGATAACGTGGCCCCGCTGGTCTATCTGGACTACAACCAAGCTCGAGTGTGTGACAAGTGTTACGAAGCGTTGTTAAAAGGTCAGTTACGCTATGTTGGATTATGTTGTTGTTGTTGTTGTTGTTGTTGTCGGTGCGATTATTGTTTAATGCACCAATGACTGCGATTTTTTTCTTAATACTTCTGTTTTTACCGTTTTCCTCTGTGTTCACTCGGTCGTTTGGTTTGAAATTTACGCCGTTTATGTGCTTATCTGTCGATCTGTCTGCATGTTGGTATGAATTTATGTAATGTGCATGTACTAACGTGGAAATACCTCAGCAAAATTGTGCACATAGCCTGTTGCATGTGCAGAAAAAAAGCGGGAAGAATTGTAGCCAGAAAAAGACACTTTCTCGCCCCAGTCTTTCGCATCTTTTTTCTGTGCCTTTCTTTCAGTATCTGAGAGCCTGAAATTGAAAGAGGTTATTGTGCGCAATAGTGCGTCTTTTGCCGCGACCTTTATCGTGTTGCCCGTGTTTTGTCAGATTTTCACAAGGACGACATGGCAGCATACACTGAGCCCGTACCTCCACCTTTGCTACAAGAATCCGACGAAACTCTGGAGAAAATGCACCGTAAACCCACCAAGTTTGAGATGATGACGCGCTTCAAGAGCCGCAGAAGAAAAAGACAATCCAAAATCATTCGGCCCTCAGTTTTGACCGAGGTCAGTCCATGTTCTTTGTTACGACGTATGAAAACAATGTTCCCCGAGCCTTGGGCCGTATTCACGTGATTTTTGCATGACCAAAATGTTTGTAAGTTTAGCTTTGGGCATACCATCTCGCGTAAGTTCGTATAAGCCACTTTCATAGTCATGCGCAGTAGCAAATAGTTTTGACTGGCGAGTGTATGCCAAGAAAATCTTTCTGCTGAGTTTGATTTAGTTTTAACATTTTGCACTATCACCAAAGAAACAGTTATTCATTCTGTCCGCCACGGTTTATCATCTTGTAGCTTGCCAAAATTGTGTACTGCGCATAACTATGGAAGTGATTTATTAAGGAAATGGAAATTTCATAAATTATGTTTGAAACTTTGCGATTAATGCCCTTGAACAACAGGTTAGGTCCTACCACCGTTTCTCTCCCTCACGAACTTACCAGATCTCGTCTTCAATTTCGTAGGTGGAAGGAGCTCAAGAAGGAAGTCAGATGAGCGGGTATCTAAGATACAAGAAAGGCGGTAAAGGCTGGAAGCGTATGTGGTTTGTGCTGAAGGACAGAGTTCTGTACACGTACAAGGCCAGTTCGGTAAGACGTACGTCAGGAAAATAATGGTTCATGTAATAAATTATTTTGTGTCCATTAGTTTTGACTTGGTGTTTTATTTTTATCGCGTTCCAGCTAATGAAACCCTTCCAGTCCTTTTCCTTCCAAGAAAATAATGGTTCATGCAATAAATTATTTTGTGTCCATTAGTTTTAACTTGGTGTTTTTAGGACTTTCCAGCTTTTGAAACCCTTCCAGTTCTTTTCCTTCCAAGAAAATAATGGTTCATGTAATCTATTATTTTGTGTCCATTAGTGTTTACTCGGTGTTTCTTCTTTAGGACGTTGCAGCCAATGAAACCCTTCCAGTCCTGGGTTACGAAGTTGAAGGCACGAATAAAGTAAGGAGCATGCAGACGGGTCTCTATTAGTACACATCACATACTACATATTTAGTGCCCTCTGTCAGTTCCTTATCGAACGCAAGAAGCTGGTTTAACTGTACTAGTGTTCTGACATAAACGTGGTTTGAACAACAACGAGACATGATAGATGTGACAGATAGATGTGATCGTACAGTTTGTTGAGATTTAACGTTGCAAGTGACATCGATACGCACACCGTTTTTTTTTTTTTTTTTTTTTTTTTTTTTTAGGACAGTGAGGAGTTTGCCTTCCAACTCAAGCACAGAGGAGTCACACCAATGTATTTCAGAGCTGAAAATGAAACATCCAAATCAAGGTGTGTCAGTACGTTTAGTTGTTTTTCTCCCAACTGTGGTACCGTGTAAGCTATGTAGTATATTCCTTTCATCTGTCGTGAGTGTTGTGAATGTGCGCGTCATTTGTCAATTTCAAACATTTCACAATTTTAAAAGACAACCCATTGCTTTCCCCCCTCTTTTTTGCAGATGGATCGAGGAACTTAAGCAAGCGACCAAGTTCGCCTAGATGCTACAAAAGAGAAATACTATTTTAGAATGAAATACGTTTATATGCATCCTTTGGAAGGACAGGATTTATTCATTTTAGTGGCTTACGCTGCTGAAAAATTTTAAATTTATATATTTACGATGGTTATGACAATCAGAAAATATTAATTTGGAAAAATGTAGTGAATGTCGAGATCGCAGTGCATCATGTAAAGCATTTTTTCGATCACTGCTACTAATAGTGGAACCACGTCCCCCCTCACCCCCCCCCCCCCCCCCCTGCTTTGTATTTTACTGATCCCTTAGCGTCCAAGATGCTTCAAGTATTAATGGAACACCGACATTCTTCATTAGCAGTGTTCATCACTGAGCAACGATCTATGTTTGGGTGTTTAAAGATTCTTGCTTCCTTAGAATTTATCAAGCTTCTGTCTCCTAAGCTCTTCCTGGTTTTATCGTAATTGGCGTTTGGGGACAAAAATGATGATATAGATACATATAGATTTAGTTTGATATAGATACATGGATCTCGCAAACATTCATCAGTTTCAAACTTCTGTTTCTTAACAGTTTAGTATCTTTACATGACAACCATGTTGGAGCCACTGACAAAAGAAGATAACATGGCTGCCATGACGTCACAACAAGAATTATTAAAAAATTAAGATGTTACAAAACAATTTCGTTAGAATATACGATACTCGTGAGTAATTTCTTATTTGAATTCACCTTGTGTGTTTCTCATCTTTGTATCTGCTACTTGATTGCTAGTGAATTATTTGTATCATTAATGGACCAGTGTGCAGGGCGTCTGCACGTTGGATAGGATCAGTGTTTTTGTTTTGTTTTGTTTTGTTTTTATTATTTTATTTCGAAGCTGGCCGAGTTGATCAACTGCTTTTGACGTACAAACCGACAATTGATCTTGAGGCTCGTACAGTCGTAATTGCACTGGTACTTTAATTCTTTCACTCCCAAGTTCAAACTGCAGATTCTCCTAACCTTTCAAGAGGAAAATGTATGAGTGATGTAGTGAGAATTGATAGTTTAATCAGCTATCATCTGAGCAAGGTACCAAACGCCAAGTTCTCCTTACTATATGATATATTTCTGGTGAGAAACAGGAAGAAAATCGAAGTTGAACACTCTTGGGAGTAAAAGGGTTAAACATAATCAAAACTATGACAATTCTTCTTTTTTGTGGGATATTCATAGATTTTAAATATAGTGGAAAGAAACTAGAATTTTACATAGAAAACATAGTTATAATGCAGCCAAGAATCATGATCAATAAAAAATATATCGTTTTTAGTCGTAAGAACTCGTAGTGCTGGGGACAAGTCGTGGTTAGACCCAGACTCCCAGCCGCGTTCTGAGTGTTGGTGAGTCGAAGAGCCGAGTGAAAGGTCGTGGAGGTACCAAGCACCAAACTCACCTTTGCGCGTGGTAAGTAAAGTTAAATACCCAACTTTAAAGCTTTGGAATTGCGAAGGGAACTGTGATAAGATATAGCCAAACTAAACTGCACGAGAAGATGTAATGTACACGAAAACACAGAAAGCAGCAGCGAAGCAAGAGGAGTCTTCCATCGCTCTGGTGGTCGCACCTTGCGATCCGGTCTTTGCAACTTTGTTGGCTCTCGTTTTCTATCAGAAAAAAGGACGGAGAAAGATTTTAAAGTGCGTATTTTGAGGCAAATTTAACCTGGAAAGCGCCTTGCATAATCGTTCATTGTCTGGATACCGGATTGTGTCATTTGCATTTGACTGTGGATCAACGCCGGGGATGGATTGAGACTCGAGCATTCTCACGTCCGCAAAACGCTTCGGTCTGTTTCAAACGTCGAACTTCTTTTTATTATTATTATTTATTTATTTATTCATTTTTTTCTCGCTGTTTTTTAGCAGTGTTTTAAAAATCACTCCTAAAAACGGATATTGCGTGACTCCCGCTGAGAGACCGGCTCACTCAAGAATGTGTGAATTTTGATAATTTTTGCTCCCTTTCTCGTTTGCTGATGAAGCAATCGCTTTATTACCCAAAGATTCTAACAGTATATTTTTTAAGCTTTAGGTACACAGGTAATTCATACCTATTGGCAATGATTTTAATGGGACATTTTGAGATTTTGTCTCGCCGATTGGGGCTTGCGTAAGAAGGCTCTGGCCCTGTCGCACTAGAAAGTTTAGTCGATAATAACTCAGCATCGAGAGCAATACGACTGCTTCTTCAATGTTTTTTCGATATTATTGTCGTTAAAGTTACGAGTGCGCCCGAAGCCTTTGTTGCAAAATTTTGTACAGCGTAGGGAATCTTGGACAAAACTCGTAGGGAGCATGCTTAAGGTTTATTTTACGAACAGATTAAGAAAACCAGGTAAGTTTGGCGCATTTTGATGCATAATGTGTGAGGATTCGGTAAACTTTTGATAGGCAAATGGGCTTCTAATTCGAAGATTATTGTGCTGTCTGGCGTTAGTGATCACCGGAGCGCGACGGAAGATGAATTCGAAGGCGCACACTGAACAGATTCGATCGGGGGTTGTTTTGGTTCAAAATAAGCAAGTAAGCGCCCAGTTTAGTCTATGTCGAGCCTTTTAGATAATCTCTTATCATTTTTGCCGATGCAAGTCGGTCTGGGCGCAACTTGGAGCAAATGCGCTTGATTCGTCTTGTAGCACGTGCAGAGGGTCGAATGAGAACAAACAAAAGCACTAAATAATAGTTAACGTACAGGTATATGGTGACAAAACGTAGGGTACACGCTATCTGAATAGCAGCTATAGCAGATAGAACTTGACTGTCCATGACAAAAATGAGCGTCCAATTCGTGCAGGATTAACTACAAGTATTCCGCCACTATTGTCATAAAATTTGGACTGCTTTGTAGACTGCTTTGTTATTGAAATTTATTGATGCGAGTATTGCATCACGATAGTGACTAAAAGAACACACGAGTGACCACGAGTGACCACGAATGACCACGAGTGACCACGAGTGACCACGAGTGACCACGAATGACCACGAATGACTACAAGTGACCACGAGTGACCACGAATGACCACGAGTGACTACGAGTGACCTCGAGTGACCATGAGTCAAAATAAGCTCTTCATGTGACTGTGACGTCACTTTACGCCTTGTGGTCGGCGTTTTCTTCAAAGATTTTGTTTTACACTTCACGAGCGAGTGATTTTACATTTTATATTTAAATGATATTAAAATTAATAGCGTGACAGTGACGTCATTACCAACTCACTGAACAGGCTACAAACGACCAGGGCCCAGTTGTTCAAAGAGTGGATAGCGCTATCCACAGGAGAAATTCTTATCCAGTTGATACTATAAGGCTAAATTTTAACACTTATCCACTATTCACACTTTGAACAACTGGCCCCAAGAGTTAAATTAAGTCCTTCGCGTGACTGTGACATCAATTTTATTTATATACTGTTTTAAACATAAGCTGTAATATGACCGGATTATCGGGTGTCCCCGAGTCTGAAAAGTTTTACTAAATACAATCGACTGCCGGGACTTTGCTGTGCATCATTTGGTAGTGATTCAGAATCATCACTTTCGGCGTCTCACTGCAGCATCTTTCTCACGTTTCTGTTCAGTTACTGAAATTCTGTTCTTCCGCCGGTTCCCTATTTACTTTCCACGTCGCCGATAGTAATAACCTCCGCGTCCTTCACTCCCGTGTTAGGTCTTTTCGTTGTCTTAGTTTGGTCGTACTTTTTCGGAGTAAAATCTTTCCGTTTTTTTTATCCGGACTTCCATGGCAAGAGGACCAGAAATGCAAATTTTTTTGACATCTCAGCAGCCTTATCTCTGCGATCAGCCAATCATATGTAGGTTCCCACGCCATGTGAATTTAGTGAGCAATTCCCACGACTTAATAAAAAGAGCCAAATCTGTTCGGTAGGGTCACGAGTTTGAGTTAAATACAGCAAGCTGTGTCACGTTGTCTAGAGCCGACGCTGACACGTGATTCATCACGCAAGGGACATATTTTTGTGTACTTTACGCCTTGTGGTCGGCGTTTTCTTCAAAATGTTTGTTTTTAAAATTACGCTAGTGAATTTTTTACACTTTATCATGGGTGCATGATATTGCGTTTTAAATTTAAAATGACAATAAAATGACGTTACAGTCACGTGAGGAGCTTATTTTGACTCGTAGTCATTCGTGGTCACTCGTGGTCATTCGTGGTCATTCGTGGTCACTCGTGGTCACTCGTGGTCATTCGTGGTCACTCGTGGTCACTCGTGGTCATTCGTGGTCATTCGTGGTCACTCGTGGTCACTCGTGGTCATTCGTGGTCACTCGTGGTCATTCGTGGTCACTCGTGGTCACTCGTGGTCATTCGTGGTCACTCGTGGTCATTCGTGGTCACTCGTGGTCACTCGTGGTCACTCGTGGTCACTCGTGGTCATTCGTGGTCACTCGTGGTCACTCGTGTGTTCTTTTAGTCACTATCATTGCATCACACGGAATGGTTTCAGATTTCGTTGAATTCCAGACGGATGATTCTTCTAATTAGTGGCCGTGTTTTCACGAGGGGTTTTTTTGGGGTTGTGACTAAACTGGATACTCCAAAATCAGGTTTCCGAGAGGAAACTGGGACCAAATCAAAAATTAAATTTTCGTCAGCTCGGACCGTGTTCCGAAAACAGTACGACAGTGACGTTGATGTTTTGAAAGTTCTTGGCGTGCATTAGCAAGTCCGTTCGGCTGGCCGCGTCGCGCCGCCTGTGTTCCTTTTACGCGGACGTGGAGGTCAACTCCAAATAAACCTGAAGCGGCTCAAGACATGGGTCGAAACTGTAACCAGTCAACAGATATACACAAGAAGCATTGTAGTCGTGAACGTAAAAAGGACAATATTACTGTTTATTTGTAAAATTTCGGGTGAGCCGGCCATTTGCTCGAGAACACAGTGGTTTTGGATGAAAATAACTTATCTATATAAGCATCCTAATACAGTAAATACGGATAAATTTAGGATACGTTGGAAATCTGATCCGTCTATAACTGTTGGCTTCTATGGGCTTCATTTTTGTTCCTATTTACTTATCATCCCTGTGGTGATTTTTGACATTTCGCACCTTCGAATGCTTAAATCTTAAATGCTTAAATGTCTTATCATAGCATGTCTTATCGTGAATGCGTTCGTCTTCTGGAGTTAAGACTGATCAAGAAACACAGGATCGTACACAAGCCGTTTCAATCGCTCTCCGGAACAGTTCACGCGGTGGGATTTTTTTATCTTCGGTGTCAATATTCATCTGTGCCAGATCAGCCATAACAAGCCTTTCTTCTTTAGTATTTTCTCCCCGAGCTAATTTTTTCCTTCTAAAACCTTTCCAGTGCCGAATTTTATTTGACTGTCTTCCGGTGTTAGATGCTTCAGACGAACCGAGGTCGTTTTTTTGTCCACAATGTTCGTAAACGGCTCCGGACGACTTCGCCGATAACTCGTTGTTTTGGTCCCAGTCTTCACTCGGAAACCTGATTTTAGTCACGACCGTTTTTTTGGTCGCTTAGCAGTGATCTCCGGAAACCTCATGAAAACAGCTGCCTCTCCAACTCGCTTAAAGTTAAGCGGGTAAAGATTTTTGACGTAAAAAGCCAAAATATTTAAGCCACCAAACGAGGTCGCTTAAGTTTGTCGGGAGCTGTCAAATCTGAAATTTGCGGTTTCTTCGAGCAACAGCTACTCGTTTTTCGACTGGAATCGCTTGCCGCATGTTTGTATCCTGACGCACCAAATGCGGCGCAACTAGATTGCAGAGAAGGCGAAAGGTTTGTCTTGAAATCCGAAAATGTTCACGCCATATGTTATTTTCGTACTGGTTTAGTACCATGTGCTCCAAACCAAAATTGCGGTCTTTCAAGAATCCACGCTGTTTTTCTCCTTCGACCGATCACAGCCCTCCTTTTCGACTGAAGTCGTTCTAAGACAGAAGCCTCAATTCTTCTTCTCCTGGTTATTGCTAGCAACCTAAGCCTTCGCTGAAACCTCTTCCTCCGTCGAATAAAAAGTAAGCGCGATAAAACAGCAATGAACACAAGAGCAATATACTTGTAAGCTTCTCCGTTGTCCACCATCATTTATGTGTTTTCAGTTCGGATGCATAAATTACTTGGATCAAATATCACACATCCGCTCGTAAAAACACCCAAATTAGTTAAGTCGCTTACTCAGGTCGGTAGACAAATCGGCGTGAGGAATGTTAAGCCAGAAAAACTGCATCGTGAAAACACAGCCAGTGGTTTGCATGTGACGTCATAACAAGGTGTCTCGAAAACTAAGACCTAAGACCTCGAAAACGAAGACCCCCCGAAAATATGCTTAGCGAAACGCTCGATTCGCCTCGGAATTGTTTTTACCGGAAGCTGGTTGTGTGACACTTCAAACATTGCGGTATTTTTAGACGTTTGGCAATGATTCCAAAGGGTCTTAGTTTTCGAGATCTCGAAAACGAAGACCCCCGAAAATATTGTAACGAACTTGTAGTTTGTCAGAATTTACCCTCTTCTGCTGTATTGTAGTCACTAGGAAATGTCGTTATGATTTGTACCGGTCGTGTCGAGAGAAACCCCATATGGTTCGTTTTCAGTGTTGCACAACACATGTACCTGGCTACTGTCGGATGTGACGTAGTTGACTGTCACTGATCCCCATATAAGCTCGGGTTTCGCAATTAATAAACGTTCTGCTTCACTCGTGTCTAAGCTGCGTTTCATAGTTGTTCTTCGGCCTTCTATGGCTCCGGTGAAAGGCCAGAGCGCACTGGCCTCGGTCCGTTACAATGCTCAGCGAAACGCTTGATTCGCCTCGGAATTGCTTTTGTCGGAAGCTGGTTGTGTGACAACAAAATGAGGGGGGGGGGGGGGGAGGGAGGGGAAGGAAGGAAGAGGAAGGAAGGAATTGCTTTTTTTCTCGTATTAAGCAGTGAGGACTAAATAAGCAGAAGTCGAAAAAACGTGTAATTATGGAGTTATAATTGTTCCATAGCATAAATAAATAAATAAATAAATACATAAATACACACAAAAAACAGCATAAATACATTATCGGGACGCAAAATAATACACCTAATCAAATTACAACTATAATCGGGATCAGTATACAACTCGTAACATACTTCTATGAAAGATTAATCTTTGTCGCTGCAAAGCTAACGATTTCAATTTACAACGATTCTGTAACGAACCAAACAAAACGTATTTCCACTGGCCTCAGCAGTTTGTATGGCTGTTTTCCGGTGGATGCTCGCCAGTTGAGCAAGACGGGAAAGACTTCAAACAACTTGTAAACACACTCAAATGAAACGTTGCACGTCCAAAAGCTTTCGAACCACTCTATAATGACTGGGACATGACAATAATTCTATTATCTGTATTTGAAGATATTGTACATTTTGAAGAACAAATAGAGCTCCGTAATTATCCGTAATCGCTGAGCATATTTTCGAGATCTCGAAAACTAAGACCCTTTGGAATCATTGCCAAACGTCTAAAAATACCTCATTGTTTGAAGTGTCACACCGTCTAAAAATACCGCATTGTTTGAAGTGTCACACAACCAGCTTCCGGTAAAAACAATTCCGAGGCGAATCGAGCGTTTCGCTGAGCATATTTTCGGGGGTCTTCGTTTTCGAGGTCTTAGGTCTTAGTTTTCGAGACACCCGTCATAACAAATCTCGGAAGTTATGCATTCTACAAAACCAACACGTTGGTATTTTCTAGAATACCACAAGTTAAGTCTCCATGCAAAGTTCTGGGAAGATACGAAGTTTCTATCAAGAATTATTGATGTTTTAAAATCGTGACAACAAGGCCGTGTGTCACGCTTTCCGCCGCGGAAATCCTTATGTTTGTGTGCGAATTTCAATGTTTTAGCTCTGGAATCATTTAAAAAGTAGATGGGAAATAATTCCAAGTAATACAGAATCAAATTAGTAACCAAATCAGCTTTAGTTCTTGCCGCAAGAAAAAGGTCGCCATGTTGGTGTACAGAAGCTGTACACCAACATGGCGGCTCCATACAAAGCCTTATTGCTTGTGGCTAACACAAGCTTTAAAATGGAGCTTGTTTTTAATTTTTTTTTTTATTTTTATTTTTCTTTTTCTGGGTTACGAATCTGCACACGGTGATTGGTTCGCATTAACACGTGACTTGCGATGACGTTATGCAATTGACATTTCTTCGCGAGCGACTTGAGATGTCGGCGATTGAAGCAAGAGACTGAAATTGAATTGTGTTAAAGTTAGCCTGTATCCCATCCGAACTGAACATCGGTTGGCTTTCTGGATGCACGGAAGCCATACTTTAAGAACGATTTTGGCTTGCATTGTTTTTAAGCGTCGGAAGATTTGAAAATAGCCGTACACAAATGCTTGATGTGTTACCAGCGGGACCCCTGTAAAGTACGAAGGGTTGTGTTTTTGCAAATGCTCGATTATAGATACCGCTTCAACCAATGTATCTGTGTTCTGAGCAATATCTGTGCGAAAGAACATCGAATAAGTAGTAGAAGACGTGTCGAAACTTGATAAAACTTGAACTTTTCCCTGCAGGCAGAGCGTCTCCCTTTGTCGGAAACTCTGGGGCTTTGTGTAACGCGCGGCGTATACGAACAGGGGCTTGGAGAGTCGAATAAGAACAATGTAATTTATTCGCACAACCAATAGCAATATAAAGTAATAGTTCACGTACTGGTATATATAGCAGATGCTACAGCAGATAGAACTTGACTGTCCATGACAAAAATGAGCGTCCAAAGTAATCGTGTAACCACTATTGTCATAAGTTTTAGAGTGCTTTGTAGAATTGAGGGAAAACACAAAATCTTTCATGTTATCATAATATTTGAATACTTTTTAAATAAGATGTGGGTATTGCACCACACGGAGCGGTTTTCAGATGTCGTTGAATTCCAGTCACAAGAAACACGTATACGCTATCTCGAACTCTCAAGGGAAGCCAGAAATAGTTCGAGATAGCGGGAAATCAAGATAGCGAGGTTCTACCAAGGGAAAGTTCTACTAAGTTCATTTTTAAGGAAAGTCGGATTGTGTTCGAGATAACCGAGTTCGAGATGCAGGTTTCTACTGTAGTAATTTGCGGTTTTACTTGGAAGAAGAAAACAATCAGCAGCATGAGGAAATGCTTGCTTACGTGGGGCCGGATCGCAGATTGCTTTTGCTTCTGAATCAAGAATGCTCCTAGACTTGTTGGACCAATCCGAAAGCGTAGCAAATGCAAAACCAAAAGCAATCAGCTAAACGCATTAAACTACAAATTCTCACTACATTACTCATACATTTTCTTATTGAACGTTTGGGATAATTTGTATCATGAGCTCAGGAGTGAAAGCTATAGGGTATATAAATGTTGATTTCAGATTGATTGCGAGGAAGAATGGAAACAAACGGCGACTTGGTTGAAGACTTGTCAGAATACGACAGAATAGAAGAATTGATCAAGAAAAAGATATCGCAAGAAAAACGCTTCGTCAGGTTTGAGGAAAGAAAGGATGATGGGGTAGTGTCGACCGAGATGTTCAAGATTCTCGCACGTGGTAACGAAAAATTAATATAATTGTATAAAACATAGTACTTTTAAAAAGTTGCTATAGGTATCAATGCTCTTACAGCTACTGCTAGCACATATTTAGCAGATCAATAGGCCATTTCCGAGATGGCTGTTGCCTCTGTTTCAAAATGAGGTCCATGTTGTGCGAAACTTATGAAATTAGCTAATCAAACATCCTCGTTCCCAGGCTCTTTTCCCTACCCCGCCCCCCAGGGCTGGGAGGCGGGGGTAGGGAAAAGAGCTTAGGAACGAGGATGGCAAATAAAGACCTTTTCATAAGAAAGGTTTTGCACCAGGCCTTGGTTTAGACTAGAGGAAACAGGTATCCCCGCATGAAACTTGTCTGGGCTGCAGCCGGTGATTGGGCAAGCAATGTGCAACATCGCCGGGCGCAAACCGGGAGAAGGCTGAAAGGACCCGAGATCCTTTTAGTCATCCCTTTTAACATGAATCTCCAAAGTTACAACCCTAAACCTAACCTAACCGTAACCCTAACTCTAAACCTAACCCTAACATACCGTTAGTTCCTTTTAGTCATCCCTTTTAACATGAATCTCCAAAGTTACAACCCTAAACCTAACCTAACGGTAACCCTAACTCTAAACCTAACCCCAACATACCGTTAGATCCTTTTAGTCATCCCTTTTAACATGAATCTCCAAAGTTACAACCCTAAACCTAATCTAACCGTAACGTTAGATCCTTTCAGTCATCCCTTTTAACATGATTCTCCAAAGTTACAACCCTAAACCTAATCTAACCGTAACCCTAACTCTAAACCTAACCCTAACATACCGTTAGTTCCTTTGAGTCGTCCCTTTTATCCTTCTCCCGCACGCCCACGTAGCATCTAGCACGTTCCTGAGACTTGTGCACTGTGTGCCAATATATCCTCGCAATTCACAGTTAAAATACCCCTGGTATGCTGCACAACAAAGAAACAAGAAATAACTATGTAGTATCTACAGCAGAGGGGCGGGGGGGGGGGGGGGTAATCGAGCTGCTACGGTGTTCGGTGGCTAATACATATGGGCTCAAAAGTTGATAAACCCAAATTACATTACCTTTGAAGGAAAGTATTGGACAAAATGGAAGGGAGTGGAGCAGATGAAGGACGCACTTGATCTGGTGATTTATCAGCAGCTGCTGTGGGACCTCAAACCTCGCACGGTGTTTGAAATTGGAGCCTACGCCGGTGGTTCTGCCCTGTGGATGATTGACATGCTGAAGTCGTACGGCTGCGACTCTCACGTGTTCTCAGTGGATATCAACTTGAAGAATATACGCAGTGTTGCGAAAGACTGCAAAGAAATAACCTTCATTGAAGGAGACGTGTTTAACATCGGAAAGTCTTTCCCAGAGAGTGTCCTTAAGGTACAGTAGTATTTACACGTACATGTGTTAAAATGTTGAGGTCGATATACTAGTGATATTAACAGGAAACATTGCACTGTGTCCAGGAGCCATCCATCGGCCCATCTCCCATAATGGCGGGTCTGTGGGCCGGGTCTCAAATTTGTTTCTAGCGAAGGCTGTCTTCGCTGTCGTCTGCAGGGGTGTACCATTGTTTTCCAAATCTCCATACACCCTGCGTTGCCCAAATACTAAAACTAACCCAAAATTTTGCACTAAGGTCCCCACTATCGAAAAAATGCTTTTCTAAAAATAACTCCAGAGAGGAAAGGGTTGCTCACACAAAAATGCAGGTGGAAGGAGTAATGGGCTCCTGAAAGTATTCTTTTCACCTGTAGGACCTCCCGCGCCCGTGGCTTCTTGTAGAAGACGCGCACGTTAACTTGGTCGGAGTCTTGGAGTACTTTGACAAATTCCTTCAGCCTGGTGACTACGTCATCGTTGAGGACACCAATCCAAAGATGAACGCAAAATCTGGTCAAGGGTTGCTTGATGACCTTGGATATAATGAGTGGGGACCCTCCAAGCTGAACAACCTAAAGCAGTTCATGAAGGACCACTCGCGTAAATACCTTGTCGATCAGCATTACACTGATTTCTTTGGGTAAGGAATGTGACATTTGTGATCAAAATAGATCGTAAACAGTTCTAAGGAGTAAAAAGTATCTATTAGCTAACCTAGAAGTGAATTATGTCTAAAAAACAACGTAACATTCACATTGCTATGGAAAGTCCGGATTTTTTTGATAGATTCTTTTCAGATAGTGTGAAAAAGCGCGTAAAAAAAGCCTCGCCTTTTTAAATAAATTTAGATTTTAAATGGTACGTGACGTCTCGGTGCTTTAGATTTATTTTGAGTCAATTAGCAGGGAGACGAACTTTTTTCTCGGTTGAGTCCGATTTTGAAGGGTATGTTTAGTGGGGAAAGGCAGTCCAGATCAAGCTCGCTAAGGTAATCTTGCCGTGAATTTACCCACACCGCATTCTTTTTTTCAGGTACAACGCAACGGATAACTCAAACGCATTTCTGAAACGCGTTTGATGGAAGCTTTGAAAGCTGACAGTCACTTTTGTTACCGCGGTGACGTGATGACCATTCAATAAACAGTTTCATACTGAATCATTTTGTTTCTCAGTTATAATTTAGGTTTGTCTGGGTACAATTCGCGCGCGTACTTGTTCCTGCGTTAGAAGGTATCTGAGTGATGTAGAGAATTGACAATTCAGTTCTTTTCTGTTGCACGTATTACTACCCACGCACGCAACAAAATTTCGTGTTGCGAGTTGCGGCAACATGTTGCAAAAAGTAGACTCGGCTTCTACTTTTGCAACATTTTGCAACTCGTAACACGAAATTTTGGTGCAGGACAAGTTGCGTGTGCAGGTAGTAAATACGTGCAACAACAGGCCGCAACTTGCTACGCAACTTTGTTGCACGACAAGTTGCAAGAAAATGTTGCCCGTATATTACTTCACCTTAATACTGGAACAACGTCTCCCCCCCCTCGTGCGTTGTACTTTACTGATCCCCTAGCGTCCAAGATGCTTCAAGTATTAATGGAACACCGACATTCTTTATTAGCAGTGTTCACACTGAGCAACGATCTATGTTTGAGTGTTGAAAGATTCATGCTAGCTTTTCCCCAGAATTTATCAAGCTTCTGTCTCCCATGCTCTTCCCGGTTTTATAGTAATTGGCGTCGGATTGGGTACAAAAAATGATGATAAAATTTGATATAGATACACGGATCTCGCAAACATTCATCACTTTCAATCTTCTGTTTCTTAACAGTTTAGTATCTTTACATGACAGCCATGTTGGAGCCACTGACAGAAGAAGCTGATATGTGTACTCATCGAACATGGCTGCCATGACGTCACAAGGAATTACAAAAGAGTTTCGTCTGAATATACGATACTCGTGAATAATTTTTTATTTGAATTCACCTTGTGTGTTTCTCATCTTTGTATCTGCTACTTGATTGCTAGTGAATTATTTGTATCATTAGTGGACCAGTGTGCAGGGCGTCTGCAACGCAGGCTAGGACCAGTATTTTTTGTTTGTTTGTTTGTTTGTTTGTTTGTTTGTTTGTTTTTTCAAGGGCAATAATTCGAAGCTGGCCGAGGTGGTCAACTGCTTTTGACGTACAAACCGACAGTTGATCTTGAAGCTGGTATTTTAAACATAATCAAAACTATGCCAAATCTTCTTTTCTGTGGGAGATTCACAGATTTTATAAATATATTGGAAAGAACTAGGATTTGACATAGAAACACAGTTATAATGCAGCCAAGAATCATGATCAATTAGTCATAAGAACTCGTAGTGCTGGGGAGAAGTCGTGGTTAGACCCATACTCCCAGATGGCACAGTAATTTATGCGAACCTCACGCCCGAGGCAAAGACCGCAGTCAAAGAGGCGACCTGAAGGTACCAAGCACCGACGGGTGCGTGCCAAACTCACCTTTGCGCCTGGTAAGTAAAGTTAAATACCCAACTTGAAAGCTTTGGAATTGCGAAGGGAACTGTGGAAATAGATTGCCAAACTAAACTGCATGAACGAAGACGTCGTAATGTTCACAAAAGCACAGAAAGCAGCAGCGAAGCAAGAGGAGTCTTTGATCGCTATGGTGCTCGCACCCCCAGGGGGGGGGCACTCATTATATTTTTGGGTGGGGGTGTGCCGCCCGGTCCTGAAAATCCTTACACTATTTCAGACCAAAATACCTGATTTTCTATACCCTATTTCAGACCTGACTCCAAAAATGTATACCTATTTCAGACCTGACTACAAAATGTATACCCTATTTCAGACCTTTGTTTAGAGATTTTTTGTTCTTTTGCAACGATTTCCGCCCTGTGTTTTCTTCCATTTGCCGTGCAATGTCCGCGGCGACATATTTCTGTTAAAATCATACCTATCCCAGACAAAAAAGACAAAATCGATACCCTATTTCAGACCAAAAAGGCAAAATTGATACCCTATTTCAGGCTTGAAAACGATACCCTTTGGGGCGGCACATACCTATATGACTTATGTTAAGTGTGCTTCACTATCAGGGAACGCAACACTCCGAGTCTCGTCTCAGCTCACAGGTTTTTAAACAATTGTCAACTCAAGAATATCATGTTGCGAGTCCATTATATATGTATATTAAGTCACGAGTTTGATATGTATATGCCCTAATTGATACCTAATGTAACAGCTTATATATGGGAGTACCCCACCCCCCGGGGGCTCGCTTGCAACTTTGTTGGCTCTCGTTTTCTGCCAGAGAAAAGAACGGAGGAAGATTTTAAAGCGTGGTTTTCGAGGCAAATTTAACCTGAAAACGCCTTGCATAATCGTTCATCGTCTGGAGATCACCGCCGGGGAATCTAGATTGAGACTCGAGCATTCTCACGTCCGCAAAACGCTTCGGTCTGCTTCAAACGTTCGAACTTCGCTTTTTTTCTTTTTTTTTTTTTTTCTCTCTCGCTGTTTTTAGGAGTGTTTTAAAAAATCATTTTGAGATTTTGTCTCGCCAATTGGGGCTTGCGTAAGAAGGCTTCGGCCCTGTCGCACTGGAAAGTTTAGTCGATAATAACTTAGCATCGAGAGCAATACGGCTGCTTCTTCAATGTTTGGTAGCATCTTGCTGACATACCGTAGAATTCCGAAATTAACGGCCCCGTTACTTTCGGATTTAGCAGGCCTAAATACTAACTCTCGTGCAGTTAAAAACGTTTGTAAATGAGTCTATAAAACGAAGACCGAAGACCGAAGACCCAAAAACGAAGACCCCCTTTTTTTTCTGTTGCCATCATCATGAAAAGTCACGAAATGTCGTAAAACACAACTTATACAACGAATAGACCATTTAGCGTTGAAATAACCAGGGTCTTCGTTCGATGCATTTTTTATCACCGAATTCTTTCGTTTTCGTGTAGACCAGAGTTGAAAACGCAAAACGCAATCAGCTTGACTGACTGCCCGAATCCTTGTTGCAGTTGCTCAGACAATTGTTATCGTATACAGCTAATGTTAACTTGGGGGGAACATATTTCCGATGGGGGGAACACATATCCCAGGAAAAGTGTTCCCCGGGGGGAACATATTTACTAGGAAATGTGTTCCGGGGAGAACACTTTTAGGGGGGGAACACATTTATTGGTACACCGGGTGTCAGCTAATACATGACGCTTAGCAGATGCGTCAGATTCTTTAATATGCAGTAATTTTGCAGCGAGAAACGTTAAAGGTGTGAGCGTGCTGATTCAATGCTGATTTAATGCGACAAGGACAAAAAATAAACTAATATCCTCAGATACGGTGTTTTTCCTTTTTAGTTCTTCCACTCACAGCGTCGGTTTATCGACTTATTCATTTGCCGGTTTATTTATTCATTGTCTGTTGTCCGAACGAGCTTCCGGAAATGATCGCATAACATGTTACTTGCTCATTGTTCTCCGCATCTTCGTTTTATAGTTTTGGTGGGGGCAAACTATGGTGAACGAAGACCCCGATCAATTTTTAAGATATGCGCGTTTCTAGTAATTTCGGTTGCTCAAATGTAGTTTTCGAATGCATTGAACATTGTCTTACAAGTCTCGAGCCGAATTGAAGGGGGTCTTCGTTTTATAGTTTTGGTGGGGGTAAACTATAAAACGAAGACCCTGATCAATTTCTAAGATTTGCACGTTTCTAGTGTTTTTAGTTGCTGAAATGTAGTTTTCGAGAGCATGTGTTGTTTACGAAACTTTGAGCCGAATTGGAGGGGGTCTTTGTTTTATAGTTTTGGTGGGGGTAAGCTATAAAACGAAGACCCTGATCAATTTCTAAGATATGCACGTTTCTAGTGTTTTTAGTTGCTGAAATGTAGTTTTCGAGAGCATTTAGTGTTGTTTACGAAACTTTGAGCGGAATTGAAGGGGGTCTTCGTTTTATAGTTTTGGTGGGGGTAAACTATAAAACGAAGACTCTGGTTATTTCAACGCTGAATGGTCTATTCGTTGTATAAGTTGTGTTTTACGACATTTCGTGACTTTTCATGATGATACAACAGAAAAAAGGGGGGTCTTCGTTTTTGGGTCTTCGGTCTTCGGTCTTCGTTTTATAGACACCCTGTAAATGAGCAGCCGTCTCACACAAAATGGGCGCGTAACATGATAGGACGTTGATAAAATTGTCATCACTTATTCGCCATTATACACAAAAGTTATTACATTTGTTCAGATTACATGGTGGGTATAAATTTACTGGACAAAAACTTTGTGCTCGTTACGGTATACTAACCAAAGTAGAAGCGTTTGTGACGCTTTATTTCAACGGTAGTCATAATCGGTTGAGTACAGCACTTCTTTCGATGTCCTGCACTCAGGCCGTCCCTACTTTGTTTTGGAGACGTCACTCTGACATTTTTTATCCGAGCGTTATGTACCGATCAATTCGAAACTCGCACATCCCTCCCTCCCCCCCCCCCCGGGCATTTGAACTTTTTGATTTTCCGATGGTCAAATTCCCCACCCTCGGGCCAAAATGACTGTTCAAATGCCCCGGTTTAAGGCTGAATTTAGTGGTCAAATGCCCCACCCCTGGGGCAAAAAAAAAAAAAAAAAAAAAAAAGAAAAAGTTGAAAAACAGATACACGTCTAACAATTTGACTTGTTTTTGTGAAAGTCGCGCGCGAGCTCGATAACGGTGAGTACGTTGGCTAAAATTATTTCTTTAAGCGAATTACACTGTATCTGAGGAAGTACAAAGGAGTGATTTGCAAGACTGAAGCAGATTTATAAACGGAGCAAAGGGAAAAAAGTCGAAGGGAATTGACACCGTTACTTATAGGGAATTGAGGCCGTTACTTTCGGGGGGCCGTTACTTTCGAAATTCTACGGTATATTTCAGGTGACAAGCGCTGTTTTCATGATGCAAATGTTGATATTATGTTACGAGTGCGCCGCCCGGAGCCTTTAGTGTTGCGAAATTTTGTACAGCGTAGGGAACCTTGGACAAAACTCGTAGGGAGCATGCTCAGAGTTCATTTTACGAACAGATTAAGAAAACCAGGTAAGTTTGGCGCATTTTGATGCATAATGTGTGAGGATTCGGTAAACTTTTGGTGGGCAAATGGGCTTCTGATTTGAAGATTATTGTGCTGTCTGGCGTTAGTGATCACCGGAGCGCATGGAAGATGAATTCGAAGATAGTGACTAAGTGAGGCAATTTTTCTTGCAACTTGCAACGCAACGCCATTGCGAGACAAGTTGCAGAAGAAACTGAACGTGCAACATCCCTCTTTGCAATTTGTAACGCAACAAAAAAATTGCGAGACAAGTTGCAGAAAAAGCTGAACAGTCTTCGTCTTGTTGCACCGTGTGACATGTACTCTGCAACTTGGCTCGCAATGCTGCCGTCAGCGTTGCGAGCCAAGTTGCAGGGAAAATTGCCTCGTGTGACATGGCCTTAAAAGAACACGAGTGACTACAAAATAAAATGACTTCGCGTTTTACGATCGGTTGTCGAATTCCCGGGGGGGGGGGGGGGGTACTCAATAGGAATTTGGGTAGGGAAGTTCCGCTGACTCGGCTTCTACTTTTGCAACATGTTGCAGCAACTCGCAACACAAAACTTTTTTGCACGACAAGTTGCAAGAAAATGTTGCCGGTGTAGTGGGCAAAAATGCCCCCCCAATATTTTGCCTCCCCGGGCATTTTATCCCAGGCGATAATGCCCTCCGGGCATTTCCGCCCAGGCAAAAATGCTGTAGATACAGTTTCCCCCTCTGGGCTAAAATGCCCGGCGTTCAGAAAGGTCGTTTCAATAGTTGCTAATAACTCTAGCCAAACAAGGATACTTAAATACAAACAAAGGCATATTCAAAAAGGTTAGCACAATACCAGGACTCTTCTAAGGCGTCATAAAAGAGAATTATTCAGTTGCGCCAAAATGTGACACCGATTCCGGACTTTCTTATCTTACTCCACAGGGAGCGTGCACCTTCCGTGACGCGCGTCACGCTGGTTGACCTCGGCGTCTGTTTAACACCTCCTCAAACGGAAGGGGAGGGCCAATGGAGAGAAAAGAAAACACGCAAAAAAAAAAAAAAAATATATATATATATATATATATATAGAACTCAGGGGAGAGGGGGAAAGAGGGTACTACCCTCCTCACTTTTTTTATATTCTTTCCCTTCCATTTCGAGAACTTTGAAATCAGGTTTGCGGTTTGCTTTGAAACTTTTCTAAAATAAATTGTGGGCTGCCTGCGATTTCTCTGTCATTGATTGTCTTGGCATTTCCGAGGGCAAAACCTTTGTCATCTTCGACAGCTAATTTCAAATTGCTGTTTTGATAGTCTTTCGGGCAAGCTATTATTTAAAAAGTTCGTTCTTTTATTTTGTTTAATCATATTGTAACCAACACTGATCACTGTGTTGCGTTTAGTTAGTGATTACAATACAGTACGTGTCTGAATCTATTGAGTCACAACTCAGATATCTTTGGAATATCCGTTTAGTACAATACTTGATTATTATTGTGAAGTAGCCTTTCTTTATTGTTTCGCTTTTTTGTATAGCCTTTGTTCTACTGTATGACTGTACGTGTACTTTAGACTTGTGAAGGGGAATTCTGAGGTTCTTCGTAGCGTTCAGACCGTTTGTAATTAAAGTGTTATGTTAGTGACCTGTGAGTTCCTTCTGCTCCGTGCCCTCGGCAAGCGTTACAAATGTGAGTCGTTTTGGACAATCTGGCTTTCGCCTATGATAAGCCATGTATCCGACATGATATGTCAAGTTACAATTGCTAATCAAAGTACAATAATCATATTAAGGGTCGCAACTTGTGCTTTTCCCACTTAACTGGAAATGTATTTCAACAAAGACCAAATAAATATTTGCCGTTGTATTTAGAAACAAACGACTTCAATGACATTCTGTACAGGGTAAAGTTTGAACGTGAAATATTGACGTTTGGAGTACCTGTTTCTCGTCCACCACTGAATAATTAGTGTATCCGGCTGTCCAGTTACTAAACGCAATTTAAAAGGTAAAAGTGTACTATTAGAGGCACAACGTGGGTAAGCTATTATTTGATACAGTATTAGTTGAAAAGTTCCCAGATCGCTGAACTGAAATGTCTTCCGAGAGAGACCTCTCAGACATTCGCCGTTAACCCTAACCCTGTCAGGTTTAATTTCTGCCACGCGTTCTCTGTTATATCAAAATTCACCGTAAACCGAGAACGATTCCAACACAAAAAAGCAGCGATAATTGTTTCCGCCGCACGCTAAGTTTGGTAAATGGGGATATTCTCCCGAAAGAAACTATTTTATTTTCTAGTCCCACGCGGATTGTGACGAATAAGGTAGGGCGGGGTGCACGAATAAAACGAGGAGGGCGAGTGGAATTCCTCACCCCCCTCCCCCCCCCCCCCCCACCACCACCATCCCGTTTCTTTCCGTCCATCCGTCCGTCCGTCCGTCCGCCCACCTCACTCCTCCGAAACAGTTCATCAAAGACACCACAGGTCACGCAGCACTTGACAGTATGAACTGATTACATCCAGATGTTGGCTAGAATTTGATTATTTCAGTATCCTATGTTTACGCACGGACGAGCTGTGCACGGATTTGTTGATCAGAATTACTTGTAACTCGAAATCGATGATTTTGTGAATGGGGGGCATTTTTACCCAGAGAGGGATTTTTTGCCTGGGTAAAAATGCCCGGGGAGGCATTTTTGCCTGGGCGTAAAAGCCCGGGGAGGCATTTTTGCCTGGGCAATAATGCCCGGGGAGGCATTTTTGCCAGGGGGGCAAAAAAGACTCTTACACCGGTATTACTTCACCTTTTCACGGCAGGCGCAACAAAGCCTTCTTTGCCGTATGCAAACTATGCGAAATTTCGCTTTTTCATTGGTTGAAAAATTTGATCTCTAGTTTCCGCGACTCAAATTTACATTAACGATTGTTCATGAACTTTGCATTCGCACATGCGCTGGATATGGGACACTCTTCCAATATTCTCAGTAGATACTCAAAAGCCTCAACGTTCTTCAGTCTGGTAAGTTTCTCCTTGAATAACCATTTTTGCTTGAGACTAGATGACTCGTAAAGCTTTGTCCTCACTAGCGCATAAGCATAAGCATAAGCATAAGAATAAAGCCTTGTCCTCACTAGCGCATAAGCATAAGCATAAGCATAAGGAACGAACATGTTTGATCCTTATGCTTATGCTTATGTCGCCACTGTCGCTCTCTTATTCTTATGCTTATGCTTATGCTTATGTTTATGCTTATGCTTATGCTTATGCGCTAGGGTGAGGACAAGGCTTAAAGCACAGCACTCTGGTTCAAAACCTTAACGCCTGAACGCCTCCTTCGGCTCATCACACAGTAAACTCCCAAGGGAAATCAGCCAACTAAAACACATTTGTCAAAAATCATGGAAGGTTCAAGAAAGGTAGCGGGTCTATTGTCGATTCTACTGGTTCTTCTTTTATCGGCGCTGTTCGCCAGCGTCAACCCAATTGTTCGTGTTAAGATTACGAGGAGAAGGCGCCTCGAGTTGAGATTGACTAAAGCTGGTGTTATACTGGTTGATTTGCAACGACGATTTGCTCCAAATTCGCGCAACGGTGTTGCAAATTTATGAATCGCTTTCAAAAACTTGCAACGCGTTGCAGCCCTGCAAACATCGCGAAAAATCGTTCACAATGGGGTGTTTTTAGCGCAAGATCGTATCGTTGCAAATCGACCAGTGTAACACCACCTTAATGTTCGTGTGTCGCGGGATAACAATACGCAACCAAAGTCGGCGCCATATATTTTGCCTATTCAACAGGAGTATAGAACATCGTATGAACGTGATGTAGTTGCTTTGTCCCAATTTGTCTGTATTTTGGATGAATCGCGGAACAGAATCGCGATATTAGCTGTGGTTACACACACCGTGGTATCAGCAATTTGACCACGGGAAATTCACCTTGGGGTTTCTGGTACCCGAGATGCTTCAGATTGCATTCAAGTAACTTGTGCTCCACCCCAGAGGTTTTGGCGGAGTTAAAGTTACCACAAGATAACTTATACTCCACCCTTTTCAGACAACCCTGATTTGGCTCCGATTCTCATTTCTGTGCCGCATCTCGGGCACTGCTGTTGCTGCCAGAAGATTCTGATCTACTAAGTACTGATCTCTAGTCTCTACGATCTCTACGAATCATTTCGCCTGAACGCCTCCTTCGGCTCATCACACAGTAAACTAGACTGGCCTTGCCAGTGAGCTCGCGGCGTGAGTTGGGTCGAGACCAGAATATAAAATGGAAAGTAGGGGACAACAGCGGAACTCCCAAGAGAGACTTCCAATTTCTCACCATAAAAATATCACACAGTATAGAGAACTTGGCTTTTGACACCTTGCTCTTTTGACACCTTGATTAAACTAAAAATTATTATTACAACACTCATACACTTGCTTCTTAAAGGTTGAGCGACCCTGCATCTTGAGAATGCGTGACATATCTTTTTATGCACAATCGATTATGACAGTTTGACCTTGACTCATATTTCTAATCAGAGGCCACGATTAATCCAGCCTTCGCTTCACTACTTATGTGTTTTCTTTTGTTAACTCAATACGTTTCTTCTATCAGGCTTTTGAGTATTCGTGCTCTGTAACAAATATAAAATTGAAAGCGAGGAATGTCACACGAGAGATGTTTACAATATTATTGCGCTTTTGTTCACAGTGTGTTCAGTCCATTTGTGACTGCAAACTCAATCCTCAGAATTATTTCGGTGTATTTTTCATTTCTGGTATTTAATGAACATTGCGAAACAAAGACTACATGATCGAATGAAAGAAACACTTTAACAGGCAATGTACGATACGCAGAAGAATTTTATGAGGCAACAGATGTCATGTACAGAGTAAAGCATAAAGCGTCATTGTTTTACGGCTAAAGCTCACCGTAGCTTTGGTTTCTGTTTTCGCCCTGTTATCTTCCCAAAAGTATTTCGTGTCGCCACAGAAAGTTTCGTCGGGACTAAATACTTATTGGCGACAGAGATATTTGCAATACCCCAGAAGTACCATCAAACATTTGTTTACGGCTATTCTCAAAGCTTGTGCGGTGAACGCGAGCCAAAATCGTTCCCGAAAATCCAGTTTATCCGTGCATATTCCACAGAGCCAAATGGTGTTGAGTTTGGATGGGATGCAGTTAACTTTTACACACAAGTAACGAGCAATTCACTGGCCACATCTCGAGTCAATTACGTCATCGCCCAGCACGTGATAATATGAACCAATCACCGTGTGCTGATTCTCGACCCACAAAAAGGAAAAAAAAAAATTCCCATTTTTAAGCTCTCGTGGGCCCCAGGCCCCCGCGAGCAATGACTCCCAAGGTAAAATCAGCCGAATAAAAACACATTTGTCAAAAGTCATGGAAGGTTCAAGAAAGGTAGCGGGTCTATTGTCGATTCTACTGGTTCTTCTTTATCGGCGCTATTCGCCAGCGTCAACCCAATTGTTCGTGATAATAAAGATTACGAGGAGAAGGCGCCTCGAGTTGAGATTACTTGGATTCACACGGGCCGCTAAGTCGACTTGTGACCTCACTTCAGTGTGACTTGTGACAGTAGGTAGGTTCACACTAGGGCGCTAAGTCTGACTTAGTAGCGACTTAGGACGACGTAGCGATAAAAACGCGTCTGAACGACTAAGACAAAAAAATAGATTTTTGACTTTGTGCCGGCAAAAACAAAGGCACTCCCTGGTTTCACACTAGATCGCTAAGTCTGACTTAGTGGCAGCTTAAGACGATTTAGCGATAAAAACGTGTCTGAACGACTAAGTCAAAAAATTCGATTTTTGACTTAACGTGTCATAAACGCCGGTAAAAACAAAGGCACTAAGTCTGTCTTTAAGGCAAGTAAAAACCTGACTTAGGGTTTACTTAGCTAATTGGATTTCCGGAACGGTGCAGAGTTCACAGTATGATTTGCAGCATGAGTGTCTTATGATAGTTGCACAACCACGTTGTTGGCACGTCCATGTGATACGATTAACAGCAGAGACGTACAATCAGATTGAGTAGAGCGATCAAGAGCATAAATTGCTACACGGAAAAGCCAGAGATCCGCAGAGTACCAGCACCGGAGGAGCCTAGTGTTCGAGGAAGGCGCAGAAATAGCGTAACGACACGGTAAAGCTTGGTGGCTGAGGAGCGGATGGCTCGGTGGACAGCACAGAAACGGAATGGTTTTCGATGACAGTTGGAACTGGTATTACTCGGATACAAGAAGTTTTGTGTTTTCAGATGTTGTTTGCCGTCATTGTAATCGGAGACTCGAGAGCAAATCACTATATGACTGTTATGAACATTGGTCAAATCAAAGTTGATGAACGCTACTAGACTTATTTGCTGGACTAGTCGAATCATGTAGTGCATGAGATCCCAGAATTTAAGCGATCAGATTCATTGAGTATTCTGTCGTACATGATTTGTTTAATTTTACAGACACGAAGGCGTGTCTATTTTTGAAGAAAGGGGGTAATGTAACGAACTTGTAGTTTGTCAGAATTTACCCTCTTCTGCTGTATTGTAGTCACTAGGAAATGTCGTTATGATTTGTACCGGTCGTGTCGAGAGAAACCCCATATGGTTCGTTTTCAGTGTTGCACAACACATGTACCTGGCTACTGTCGGATGTGACGTAGTTGACTGTCACTGATCCCCATATAACCTCGGGTTTCGCAATTAATAAATGTTCTGCTTCACTCGTGTCTAAGCTGCGTGGCGACATGGGTCGACATATGAGACGTCTTTTCAACGCCTTTTGAGCTGTCATCAAACCCGTCTTGAGTTCCTCATGTTAACGAAGCACCAGCTAAACGCCGAAGCCGAAGCGACGTTGGGCGGCACGAAGAATCGTTGTTGCGGCGTCTCGAAACTGAAGAAGAAAGTCCACCTCAAAAAATTCCAAGTACTGCGAATAGGAGGTTCAACATCTACCTACCTGTACTGTGCGAAGCCGGTCTTTATTTCCCATCGAGGCTGTGCTTCGGAAGCTTCCTTTAAACCTCCAAAACCGGGCCTCCAAATCGGAAAGGACAGGCGTATTTGCCTTTAGTGCCTTCGTAACAATGCACCAGTCAATTGTAACCGCCACGCCCCCCCCCCCCTCCCCCATATTTTTGGTCAAATCTCCCACCTTGAGCCCCACCTCCGCAGGTCGGGAATCATGAAGAGAAAATCCCCCACCCCTTCGAGCTTAAACATGCCCCACATTGCCCCACCATTCCCCGAGGTGGGGGGTGGGGGTTACAACTGACTGGTGCATAAAATTTGAGACATGAAGAAGAAGTTGGTGTAGTATGGATAACTTTACTATTCACTGGACTAGTGCGGACGGGAGAAAACGAATTGATGAATCGTGTGGACGGAGAAAACTTATAAAAATGGAGAAAAAGTTTCCCACGTGTGGACATGGCCTTAGGCTTAGGTTAGTGTTGGCGGTCGTGGGTTAGGGTTGCCCCCCCCCCCCCCCCCCCCCCCAAAAAAAAAAAATAAAAAAATAAATAAATAAAACAGTGCGGCGGCGTCCGTATCAACCAAAACTCATCAAATTGTTCCGCTTTAATTTGCGGCAGATTATAAACGGACATGTCAGCCGCAAACGACATGAATGCGACAACAGACTATAACAGCTTTAGAGCGATGATACAGAAGAAGCTAAAGGAGGAAAAGCGTTATGTCACCTTTGACGAAAGGAAGGATGATGGAGTAGTGTCAACAGAGATGTTCAAGGTTCTCCATCATGGTACGGTAGGTTCAGTCTAGCGTAGCATTGTTCACAGCTTGATTTAGCTGACCGAAGATTATTATTGCAGAGTTTTGATCAAGGCTAGTGGAAAAGTTTTTAAACAAACGAAAACACTGGGCTAACTCTGCGGACAAGTTTAGTCAAGTGTGCAGGATTTGCCTTGCTTAATTGTTTTGTTCAAAGCAGGCTGGGAGAAATATATGCTAAAACCTGGATTTCACGAGTACGACCCCGTCAGTAAACTGCAGCACAGTTCCTTCTTTCTCTTCCGGCCAGTGCCCGGGGACTGGAGCGAGCGAGGTGCGCGGCCGCATGGGGGATCGGTGAGGGAGGAGAAAAAATATCCCCCACTCCCCCTCTAGTCCCCGGGCACGGCAGCGCAGTCTATCTGGGAACGAACCCTTTTGATGCCCGCTCACTCCAATCTTTTAAAATAGTCTCATCAAAGTATCAGCACGCAGAAAGAAGACCTTTGTTTTTGATAGTCTGCCCAGACGAAAGATGGTTGATTTAACTAAAAATTCTCACTACATCACTCAATAATACATCTTCCAGTTGAATGGTTGGTAGAATTCATATTATCGGCGCCGAAGTAAACGCTTGTTTAAAGCGGAAGATAACAGAACTTACCATTGCTTCTTTTTTGTTTGTTTTTGCTGTGATTGTGATTGCAAAAGGCAAGTATTGGACATATTGGAAGGGAGTGGAACTCATGAAAAACGCCCTGGACATCGTGATTTATCAGCAGCTGCTGTGGGACGTCAAACCTCGCACGGTGTTTGAGATGGGGTCTTACGCTGGAGGTTCTGCATTGTGGATGGCGGATACCTTGAAATCGTTCGGCTGTGACTCGCACATTTTCTCATTGGACATCAACCTGAGCAACGTGCACAGCGAGGCGAAAGCCTGCAAAGAAATAACTTTCATCGAAGGAGACGCGAAGCACATAGAAAAGTCATTTCCAGAAGACCAACTGCAGGTAATAAGGAGGGGTGGTGAGGATCAGGGGGAAGTTTCTAAGACCGTCACCGAGTGCTTTTTGCTATCTGTACGAATGTAAGGGGACACAAAATTTCGCCCTTTTTACCGGCGGATCTGCTGGCTGCATTAGTCTTCCTGTCTCTGTCTCTCTGTCGCGCGTATCTTTCACGATCTTCAGTATGTCTCATCCTTGCCCGTCTTTGTCTGTCTCCCCTCCTTTCTTAGGGGGTGTTTACATGACTTTGGTATGACTTTCGTTCCGGTACGAAATATATTTTTTCGTACCACCTTTACATCGGAGTTCGTTGTACCAGACATGACACCAGACGTTTATGTGCCCTCGATGTGATTTCTTAGCCGACTACGTCCACACTCTTATGAGTTTACAAAAACTTCGTTCGTTTTCGTCCTTCCACGCAAAATCTGCCGTTTTCGAGGCGTCCGTCCACACTAATTCGTTTTTCATGTGAAACAGTTAAAAAAAGTATGCGTTTTCAAACGAAAATGGATTGCTTCTCTTTAAATAGGTTCTGCCACACCCTTGGCTTCTGATTGATGATGCTCACGTGAACTTAGTTGGAGTGCTGAAGTTCTTTGACAGATTTCTTCTGCCGGGTGATTACATTATTGTGGAGGACACAAGTCCAAAAACAGTCGAAATAAGCGGACAGGGGCTGATCGAAGAGCTTGGCTATATCGAGTCGGGCCCCGCCAATTACAAGTTACCCGCTTTAAAGGCATTTATGAAAGACCATTCTGATCGATACGTGGTCGACCAACACTACGCGGACTTCTTTGGGTAAGAATTCCGCTAAGGGGATAAGTAATTTGAAGTAAATTAAAAACAAAACAGACAATCTAGTGAAAAGACAGTACATACAGCTGATTGGGCTGACTCCCAAGTCCGACTGTAGCAATATTATTACCAGTGTAGATCTCTTGAATGCTACTGCATTATTTACTGAAACTAAAAAGCTATAACTGCACACCAAGACGATGACCTGGCTATAAGTAGCGGCTAGCAGAATGAGGAAACGAGAACAGGAGATACTTTTCTGACGCGAGATTATTGCAGTTTTCAGTGATATGGGGGCTTTGGCTATTTATTACCAACTCCTAAATACTTTCCGTGAACTTACAAGTTAAACTGATCTTGCTTTATTTATTTATTTATTTATTTTTTTTTTCAGATACAATGCAACTGGCAACTACAATGGCTTCCTGAAACGCATTTAAAGCTTTCTGATACGCATAACCCGGCACTTTTCCTAATCCGATAGAAGTTTCCTTCTTTCACTACATGTCTTTATGTCTATAACCCATGTCTTCTCATGGGTTATCTTCTTAGTTCATCTGTAGTTGACACTAGTGTTCAAAGCTGCACGTAGAGGTCCCTGAATCCAGGAGTGTGATAAGCGAGGAAGAAGACCTTATTATCCATCAATCACTCACACATTTGAACCTTTTTTAAATAGTTGTGAGAATCTGTATTGAGTTCAGAAGTAAAAGATGTAATGTCACCATGGTTATTGAAACTTTCAAAACCTTGTGAAATTATCAGTTCACACCTTTAAAAAATCATCCCCACCCCAACCCTAGAAAATGCACACACAGCAGAAATCTCTGAAGTGTTTTTTATTGTTAGCAATGTTGTTATTGTAAGATTAACCAGCATTCACAGTGAGCTTGCAAAATTTACCATCAGTCTCACAGACCATCCTTGTTTCCAGGCTCTTTTCCCTATCCCGCCTGCCTGCAACTTTGCCTTGGTAATCCTGTGAACATTCATTTTCTGTAGACACCCAAGTCCCAAATTCTCCTGGACTTGTTTGAGCAAAATGTAGGAGAATATTGATAGTTTGACAATTTTGTCCATGAAGAGTTTTGCTTTGAGCATCATCAAGACTACAGGTACATGGGCTAAAAGTTTTCAGTATGCACAACTTCTTGCCTTGTTCAGTACTATAGCAACTATAAGACAGTACAAAACCAACAGACCACTTTATTAGTGACCAGACATTTACTGTAACTCCAAAATAATCCACCACTTGTGAAAATATCTTGATCACATTGTCTGCAATTGGCTCACATCTGTCCATTTATGTACATATTCCAATGAGGGTTGACATCAGTTGCCACTTCTATGACACTACTGATAACTTGGCTGCTGTTCAAACTCTGAACCTGACAGGGGTGGAGGTGGGGGTGACGCTGAACTGACGGGTATTGGTGGAAGCTGTACTGGGTCTGGTGGCTGAGGCATAACTGTAAGAAACAACAAAGTGTCAACCACAGAAATTATCCCTTTCACACTCAAAAGCTACTTGATGTCCAACTCCTACAGTACACTGGCAAATGAAAGGTGTGACCATCGCAAATGAATGGTCTAAGTCAGTACAAGTCTTCTTCGAGGGGTTAACCAGTAATTCAACTCTAGAGTCTTCTAACGCCACTTCTCTCCACCACCCAAGAAGAAAACACATGAGTGGTGTATATTATACATGTACAGCACTTGATTAACCAAGTGTGCAGTCCATATGGTAAGTTATCGACCAAATTCTTTCTGGCGAGAGACTGAAGGAGAAAATTGAAGGTAGAAGCAAAGCAAACTTACCTGGTTTGAACTGTTCAGCCGTCATTCTTGTGATACATATTCCTACACCTTCTATTAATGCTAATAGAATGGCACCCACTGCCGCTGATCTCATTGCTGCAGAAGGACCCCCTGCAGAAATATAACAAGCACCCTTTCACTCCCAAGCTCATAACACAAATAATTCTCCTAAATGCTCAAGAAGAAAATATATGAGTACTGTAGTGAGAATTGAGTTTTTATCTTAGCAAGCTACCAAAATGTGCCTCTGCTAAAACATAAAAACTCGTGCAGTTCTGTTCATACACATAACATAACCTATACTGCAAATTTTGACTCCCAACTTGTGAGTGGAGGTTACCTTATATAGTATTGTACCACATTCCCATATTTTTTATCACATCATTGACAAGACTTGTAGTATATACCGTACATATGCACTCGTAACATACAGTAATTCTGTGAGCTGTACACTAATTCTTCACTGTCTCTAGCATAATTATCCACACCCATGCTGAGTCATCATGTCTACTCCACATCTTCTTACCTCTGGCAGCCAGAACAGCACCGGTGATGGCTCCACTCCCAATCGAGTTCCATGGATCTTCTTTTCCTCGTAAACCCATTAAACAACAATCAAATGTTGAAAATAACCCTCCCCAAACAGCAAAGTTACCTGCAAGGAATCCAAACAGGAGACATATTGTACAAAGAAAAAACATGCACTATTAACATACAGCAAGTCAAACAAGTAACTATTATTTCTGTATTTCTGTATAACTATTATTTCATCATCAATAGTACTGTATGTATAACACAGTATCTATGGCTCCTTGAGTTAACAGAGCTAACTCTACATGTACACAAGAAATTTTTTTTACTTACCTCCAAGGACCGGGGCACGTGTTTTGACAGCTGCGACACTACCATAAAGTCTGCTGCCCTGAGGGAGGGTAGGTGTGGAGGATGAGCTACTAAACATATAATTTATTATTATAATTTATTGTTATAATATAGATACTGAATGTTTGTTGACAGGTTGGGAGGATAGCACAATAGCATTTTTATTTTAGATCCATCTGCTCAACTTATAACCAGTTGTTTAACCTTTCACTCCCAACCTCAAAATGCATGTTCTCTCAACTTTTCAAGAAGAAAATGGTGATGGATGAGTGATCTAGAAAATTGATAGCTTAATAAGCTATTCAACTGTCATCTGAGCAAGGTATCGATCAAAAGCCAAGTTCTCCATAGTGCAATGATATATGTCTGGTGAGACACTGAAAGATAAAATTGAAGCTGAGCACGAGACTTTAAAATATCAGCTGTGTGAAGAGCGATTCAACATGTTACACAACACGCAACACAGTCTGAGAAAAATCAGCAACCACAATCGTCGCCCAGACACGAGTAGCTTTGAAAATGAAAGGGAAGTATTACCGCCGGGGAATTTCTCCATCCTTTTACGAATGAAAACAGCCCTCCACCGATGGCTCCCATGGCAAAGGCTCCACCACAATCGTCCACGATTCTGTAAGGACTGCAAAGAAGAACATCAAACGATTCCTCAGTCATTAAAAGTTTCCGATCAGCAAGAAAAGCAGTGAAACAGTGCATCTTTATCGCAAAAACCTCGATTCTTACCATGGTTCTCTGGCATACTCTTCCATGTCTGTCACACACGTTTTACCAAGGCCTCGCTATGACGCAACCATGATTCTCATCTCAGCGAGGATTGGCTGAGGGCAATAAACCAATTGAAATAGTCAATAGAGCTAAAAATCAGACCGCAAGGCCAGATGGGATGGACTCTTTTCTATTAACCAATGATTTGGCAGGAGGATTCCCGCCGCTAAAATGGCGGACTGACCGAGTATTTTGACACGTACTTCGACTGCGTTCAAGTAATGATGGCATTAAGAATCGCAAGTTCATCAGCAAAAATGGCAGACTGGAGTCCAAATGATTGGCCGGAGTCTTTTCCTGAGCTCAGGGTAAGAATTCTTCCCCAAGTACCCCCGCATACGAGCCTTATCTCCCACTTTAATTTCCCGCATACGCACGTCAATCTCCTGCTTAATTGCGTATTTACCCACATACTTACGTGCCTCTTCCCCATTAAATATCTAGTTCTAAAGGGCTAGATCGAACTTTCTTAAAACAGCTGATGCAAAGTTGTAATTTAAAGTCAATTTTACGGTAAAAGTTCTTAGTTTGAGCTTGCCAATTTGTCCCAAACTCCACCCCCTGAGATTTCTTCCTTTTTTTCTACTGACCCAATGAGGCCCAGTCCCCCAGTCTGAATATGACAATAAACTACATCAACTGCTCAGAAGGCATTCTCTTGACCTCTCAGGTGAAGGGGAAAGTCCTGGGGGTGGGGGTAAAGACTGGACCCCAATTTTTTTCAGTTTGTGAATGCTATGTTGGCATGGCAATGACAGCGCAACTTTTAGACAACAAAAAAGTGCATTTCATTGAACAGAGTGTTTAATTTATCCCATGAATCTGGAAGCAATAGGTACATGACCTTATGCAGGAAACAACATCAGGCTATTCTAGATGCTAAAGTGTAAATTGTATACCATGCTTAAGACAGAGAACCCTGAAACCCATGCCCTATTCAGTTGAATGTCCCTATACAGGACATGAAGGTGTCAGAATACATCCATTTCTGACCTCGGTTGTCAGGATTTTACATCTTACAGCTCCACTCCACATGCAAGTATATGTAATAAAATCAACACCCTTGCTAATCCACAGACCATTGACAATTTGCTGAGGTGCTCTATTTGTTATGAATATTTCAATGTGGCTTTGATGATCCCAGAATGTTGTCACAACTGTGAGTACATAATTATTTTTCTCTTTTGATTAATTATTATTGAGCTGTTCAGTGATATTTAATGTAACTTAAATTATCTGTCATAGACTGCTCCTTGTGCATCAGAAAATCTCTCGGATTTGAAACCCAATGCCCAACATGTTCCACTGTAAGTATTGAACTTACATGTTGTTTTCATCAATAGCATTAATTCATTTGAAGAGTGATTCTTCTTCTTATTATGATGACTAGTAGTTGAAGTTGTGTGAAGGAATTGCAGGGAAGAGTTACAGATGTTATTTAGTAAGATTTTACATAATAGTTAAAATTCCTAGACTTCCACTAACTTTTGTGTTCCCCTCTTGCAGTCAGCTGTCTCAACAAATTTGAGGAACAACAGGGTGTTGGATGAACTGGTCAAAAACTTTGTCAAGATAAGGTATAAGGAACACTAGCTGTACATTCACTTTATACACCATGGCTGCACTTTATCTGCCTTGAGCAGAAAATGGTGCAATTTTCAATGTTCAGTATGTACATTGTAGAGTTTACCCTTATGTCCAGAATAATTCAGAATCATTGACAATTGAACTGCGCAGCAGCTCTCCCAGGGGAAGGGCAGGGAGCGGTTCCGGTCAGTGTGAACATAGTTCTGTGTAATGAATTGTGGGTTTTTTACTTGTCAGAAAATAGTTCTGTTGCCATGGAAACATGGTTATCAGACCCTTATCCTGCAGACTTTGATCAAATGTAAAATTATGGTTATACCATTAAGACATACAAATTGGACTTTTCTCTGTCACAGAGTAAGACTGTTAGACCTCATCAAGAACAATGTTGACAAGAAAGCTACAGAAAAAAGCATCCCAAAAGAAAAGCAAGAGGTTGATCAGGTTAAAAGAGGAAAGGTATGAACAACATTGTCTAGACAATAAGTTGCATGACTAAGTTTTGGATTACTAATTCTTACAGGACCTGTATATTATATACAAGTCATGTAATTTATGCACACATGTACAGTAGCTGACAAAGTTACAATATTGATACTTAAGAATTTTTTCTGTTCAAAGTAATACTCTGTGGGTTTGGGCTTCCAGGTAAAGCGTCCTCAAGAAACTCCCAGTAGAAATACAAAGAGACAGAAAATAGACACAACTCCAATAACCAGAAATAACAGAGTTAACACACATGATGATGTCTTAGTCATTGATGACTCCCCTCCAGCAACACCTACAGCTATGCCGCAGTCACAGCAAAGGAGCCCAAGTGGAGCTGTTGGTAGTGCAGCTTTATGTAAGTCTTCACACAGAATATTACTGAGATTATAAATGGACGTTACTGTACAACCAGAGGATGCTTTCATAATGCTGAAATGGAGTTAAACTGGGTGAGGACGTACCATATAGTTGTATGCAGTTGTCAGTAAGGGTAAGTCATGTGTTACCAAGCAATATTACTAAGCACGGTTATTCATTTTTAGAGAAAAATAATTGGCACTGAAATATTGGTATTTGAGCTGAAAATCAATCTGATGGGAGTTTCAATGATGCAGTGAGAGCCACTGGTCTTAGATCCCTGGCCAGGCTTGGACTTTTATGATTCTTATGAAATATTGTTCATTCATTTTTCTGCAGCTGAGTGTCCTGTTTGTGGAGAAATGATTAATCACAACAAAATTAATTCCCATCTTGACCTGTGTTTGGTCAGAAGTGAGAAGAAAAGTGCACTACGGAGGTAAGGATGATCAGTACAATTCCTGTAGAATGCATTTTGATTTCCTTGGTGTTCTACCATTTTCACATACAGTCTGAAGTACTTCTCATTCAAGCACATCCCCTTGTCAGGTGGATGTGTTTTCATACAGTGCCAAACGCTGGTTTGAGTGTTTGTTCCAATTGCCAACCCTGATCTATAGGGACATTCATAGAAGTTATTTAAATAAAAAAGCTCATACTTTGTCTTCGATGAGGGATTCCAAACACCTTGAAACAAAAAACGCACTCAGCCAATTTTGCATCTTCACAGGCTTTCATTGTTCTTGGTGTTTGGAACCCTTATCAAACACTCGTTTTTAAAATATAACATGAGGCGTTCATGATGTTTCTGTGATACTATGTTGTGCATTGCAAATCCTATATAGGAGTATAATTACCTATTAATCATTAGTTTTCGTAGTAGAGAGCCGGGCAAATCAAATGTGAAAGCACCAATTACAGAATATCCAAAGCCATCAGGAAGCACAGGTGAAGGTTCATCTGCTGCAGTTACAGTATCAACGTCATCAGAAAGTAAAGATGGATTTTCAGGATCAAATGCTTTTGTGTAAGTACATTGTAACTATTGGTACAAATTGGCATGGGAAGTGAGTGGTCGGAGGCAAACTTCTTCTTTCAATACAATATACAAGCCATGTAGTCAACTGTACACAGTTAGGTGACTGGAGAAAAAAATAATGTTCAGGTATAAAGCTGCTCACACTATTTTCAATTTATTGTAAAACATCCTGTTGTTCAGGAAGGCTCAGGAAATTCAAGCACTGGATAGTATACTCAAGGGGGATCCCCCTGGGATGAATAGTGGGATATCACCAGTTGTCCAGTAATTCCCCCCCCCCCAACTGAGCACACAGTCCCAAAACAACAACACACAGCACACTTCAATGTTTGGCGTAAAGGAGAGGTTTATTGGTGAAATGCGAACAAACACAAACAACAACCGTGGACAATAAACCTCTTGGCCACCTAAGACTAAGCTATAATCTAGGGTGGGATGGGTGGGAACGAAAAAGAAACTATTCGATATAAAGCACTCGAATAAAACAACTACCCTAAACGGAAACTCCTACTGAACTGAAACCTAATACCCAGGCGTGTCAGTTGCGGCAATTAATGCCTTTGAGCCCGCGTTCCTGCTCAAAGGTCAACATATTAGATAATTATGACTATGCCAATCCTGCATTACTGTACTGTAGGTCACTATGGGTCTACAGTATAAGTTTTTTATATCTTCAAGCCTGAAAATAGGAAGACTTTGCTCACAGGGCAAATTCCATAATCCGTTTTAAGCAAGAATAAACTTCTTAGTTTGTCTTTGATCATAATCCTGCTGTTTGTTTGCGTTGCAATTTCTATTTATACTTTGCAGCAAAAACAGCCAAAAGAGACGGCCACTTCCAAAACTTGTTTACGAACTTATGTCTGAGAGAAAACTGAGGCAACAATTGAAGGAATGGTCCCTGCCACCTAAAGGGGACAGGCAGGTACAGTAGAGTAGAGTATTAACCTATTAGCATGAGCTACAGTACAGTACAGTTGGTTCTCCATTTATAACGCCAAGTAAAAATAATGTCACGTAAGTTGGACAAATGAAATGACTAAAGTTCAACACCGATTCATCTGTAAAACTTTCCATGCACTGAATATTTTAACACATACATTACATTTTCTCAGTCTAAGTCAATCATTTATTTCAATACAATTCAACCAATCAAACAAGGATCAAATTTAACAATACAGTAGAACCCTGCTATCTCAAACTCTGGAAGCGAGAAATGGTTTGAGAATAGTTGGGAGCTTGAGATAACCGAGTTGGAGATAGCAGAGTTCTACTGTATTTGCACAACTCTTACATACATTTGCTGTGGGTTTAGCACATGAGAAGCTTAACATTTCAAACAGGCCTATTTTATTTATTTATTTGTTTATTTATTTATTTATTTATTTTTATTTATTTTTATTTTTTATTTTTCGTCAAGACACTCATCAAGCGGCACCAGGAATTCGTAGTGCGATATAATGCTGAATGTGATGCTTTAAATCCAAAGTCAGGTTTGGAATGATTTTATGTCTTTGCTATCAGTAACATCATGATCATTGTAATTTTTTTTTTAGTGTGGTTAAATATGCTGGTCTGTTTTGCAGCTGCTGAAATTGCTCAAGATATTGAGAAGACAGAAAAAGCTAAGACAAGACATGTGGCAAAACTAAGTAGCAGCACAAGTACACGTACGGTAGGTTTTGTGTTTTCTGGTTGGTAATAGTTATAGAAGGCAATAAAATAATAATTGTTACTTAAACTTTTGTCAACCAATATAAACTTAACTTCAAGATTCCTTTTGATCCAAGAACCTGCATTTCACTAGAGAGAGTACAGAGGAGGAAATGGATAAAGCACGCCAACAGTACTGTAAGTCCTTTCCTCCATTTTAGAACAACAACTTCAAGTTTACAAACAGTTTGAGCAACTGTTGGCCAACACTTTGCTGAAAAACTGACTGTTGCCAGCTGTTAGTCACTTGTTAGACAATATAGCTGACACAATCCCATATTGCTTGGATCATGAAACTCTTTTAAAAGTAGATGTTTGATCTTGTCTTTGCATGCTCATTATTTTATTTCTCAGTGAAAGAACACCAGGATGACTTTGCGAAACTCATCGAGGATGTTAAGAAGAGAAGAGAAAAGAATCCCTTTCACAGCAAAAGAAACAAAGGTACTCAATAATTTATATGTGAATGTCTACTAGAATGTCTTGTGCCTGTTCTTATGTTTGTGTCAGGGTCTGCGGCCCACCAGGTTAAAGGGCATGGCCCTGGGGTCTTAAGTCTGTGAGGTCTTAAGTAAGTGAGAACCAATCTAAACTTGAGAAGTGGAAAGGACAATGGTGGAAACAAGGAGGCCAGAATGAGAGGAAGGAAGAAGAATGCAACAGTAGACATGTAACCATTCCAATGTCTTTACTGGTATTGCTTGCAGAAAAACCGACAGATGTTGCATCAGACCAAACCAAAAGTGCAGAGGTTTCCAGAACATCACAAGATCGTGCTGTAACACCCCCAAAGAGCATATTCAATATGGAAACTAAAGGAGGCAGTCCACAACATGAGGACCAGAAACCTAGCTTCAGTAAACAAGACAAGGACAGTGAAAATGGTAAACATGACCAGGAATTATTACTGCCACAATTCAATGAAAGTGAGAGCAAACTGCACAACCATGATGAAAATGAAACAGAGACTTTACCAGTGATTCCAGAGCCACCTTCATCTGCCAGCCTGGCATCATTTCAGGATGAGGACTTGGGGTCAACACCTTCACTAGGCTTTGAAGAAGATGATCAGGTAAATGCAGTAAGCCTCTTGCATTGTCAATCACAGCTCACACTTTTCCTACTGTAGGGTGTACATGCATTTGTCCAGTTGCCCATATTGTATAATAAGTACATGTACATACAGTATTGTAACTTTAACCTTCCCTACACCTAACAGTATATTTCAGTTATGACAGTATAAATTATCACAGTTGTGTTGTCTGTATTCATAATTAGGAATGCTGTGAATTGGATGAAGATGCAGAACTTTTCCCAGAATCATCAAGGTAAATGAAGTACTTTTTTTTGTTTACAATTCAATGCAGTGCCTATCTTATCTAAATCATGACATATCTGGGGAAAGGGGGTTACTGCAATTTCTTTGATTGCATAATAAATATAAATTTCTGGTTTCATTGAGTAGAATTTACTGTTTGATGTACTGTATGGTCCATTTTTCACTCTTTCTTGCAGCCCTGTTATCCAGATAGGAAGAGCAAGTGATAAGGATGATGATGATGATGATGATGACACTGAAGAATTTGAGTTTTAAACATTGACATTGCAGAATTGACTGCCAGGTCAGAGCTGGTGATATCTGAGCTTATCCAGATATAGCAATTTGATAAGCAGTACAGTGGTTCATGTTTTGCAGACTTACCATAAGTTTGCAAACAAAAAGAACAAACAATGCTGTAGTAGCTTGACAAGTCATGAAAATGTTAGAATGTACAGTAGAACCCCGCTATCTCCAACTCGATTATATCTCTAACTCCCCGCTATCTCAAACAGGATCTGATTTACCTTGGAAATGAACTTATTATTTAATATGTCTTTCTCCATGTTTTAGTTTTCAGGCCTCAACTTAAAACAAAAAATATTACATGTACTAAACATTAATAATGAAAAACCAACTTTATTTGGGAAGTTTTAAGAAACGGCCTAAGGGTGGGTTTCTTTGGGAAAATCCGAGATCGGATTTTAATTTCAGATCACACGGATTTTCCGAAATCCGAAAATGGATTATTTGCGTCAACCTCGGGCTGAAAATATAATTGATGAATGTGTGTTAGTTTTCTGGTTATATCTACAAACATGAACCTCAAAACGATAACACTTCTCATTACCTTCGTTGCCAAAATCTCTGCCGTTTGCCATCGTCACAGCAAATATATGGCGATTCTAAACCCTGGAGACCGCTGGCTATGTGTACTTTTTTTAAATCCTTCCCAAAGAAACGCTACAGATCATGAATCCCAAGTATCCGGATTTAGGTAGTATCCGATGAATCTGTTCTAACTATGGATTCAAAATCCCTTTTCGGATTTTAGTAAAGAAACACAAAATCTGGTTTTGGATTCAAAAATCCGGTTTTGGATTTTCCCAAAGAAACACACCCTAAGTGTACCATAGTGACTGCCATGTTGATGAAATGGCCATGAATGGGAAAGGGACTTGTGACAAAGATTAAATTATTGATGGTAAGGCATGAAAGGCTGCTGATTTTTTCAATGTTCTGCTTACCAGATAGTTTGAAAGAAGCAGGTACCTTTATTGTACAATAGTTATTAAACATATTTTTGTGGATTTCATACTATAACTTTTGCATAAATCTCACAGAAATCAAACAGACAATCTATTCTCAGACATTGCTTCGATTACACCAACCAAACACAGTATGCCGAGATAGGTATAGTATTTACATTAATATTTTTTTAAATAAAAGACTGATTCACAGACACTGCCTGTCAATGTTCTTGTAGTTTCAGCACTAAATTGTCTTTAAAAGTTGAGTTTTGCAACATTCAACCGTCACACTGTTGTGCAACTCTTTTTATGACTATGGGATGACAAAATTTAGTGGGAAACTGGTGAATATGTCGACAGCCCCTAAGTAGTAAGACTATCAGATGTGGCCACTTTACATAATCTTTTAAAGAGCTACCTGTTTTAGTACTACTACCTGACTACCAAGGTCTACAAGATCTCCAATACCCAAGCTTTCAGCAGTGTCCACAAGAGTCCTCTTCCATTTGTCAATAAAGTTTCTACAATCGCTCCCCAGAGCCACAGGAACGCTGAAAGAAAACAGAGTATGTTCGAGACTTATCTCCCCGCTCAGCCACGACCAGTCTTGTGGAGAAACAACATTCTTGAGAGAAGACTGAATCTTTAGTTTGGCAGTGTGAACAGCGAGCGAATTTAAAGCTAAGCAGTTCTGATCTGAACTGGCGCCAGTGCCACGAGCTGGCTCGGCGAACCAATAGATCACAGGATAGTTGAGAAGAAAACCGTACAAAGATGTTAAATTCCAGTCATCTTTCGGGTTCAGACAAAATAAAGACGGGCCTGTGGCACTTCGTCCATCGCTGATAATTCGGGTGCGTAATCTTTCGTCCAAAAAATTCACTGTCTGAACAAACTGGTCTGTTATTTGAGAATACGTTTTAGTTGACACCACACTTGGTTCCACTAAGCTGCCCGTTACATCTACCAGGAAGAAGGAATCGTTCCTCAGAGTTTCCTTCAAGCAACCCACCAGTGTGTCTAAATTAGCAATGAAGAAGTCTTGCCCAAGACAAATCACATCCAATTGTCCTCGTAAAAGGTCGTTTTCCCTTAACTCGTGAAGCATTTCTCTCGCTTTCTCGAAGTCCATACAAGTGTAGTCAAAGAGGAGAGACGGCTTCAGTCCAGATGAAACTGATATCAAGTCTAGAATAATGCTTTTATAGCTCTTTGTGCATGTTTTCCCTAAAAAGCGTCTAAAAATGTTGAGCCACTTCGTTCGGTTTTTGTCCGCCATCTTGGTTTTATTCTAGTTCCCAGTTCTAACCCAACCATACCATCGCCCCAGTCACACAGTAGTGGTAATTTAAAAAAAGGTAAGGCTATAGCCCATGATTTGGTCGAAAAAGGCCGATTTTGAGCAAAAATTTAAACTTTTGAAACTTTCAGGAAACATTCCTGTGACTATAACGTGACTTTTGCTTATTGAAATGTCACAAATACTTTATCAAACTCTTCGCAATACGCCCCGGAACATTTCTTGGAAGTTTCATGCGATTCTGAGATTTAGTCGAAAATAGCCAAATTTTGATGAAATGGTAAGCCTATAGCCCATGCTTTTGGCCGAAAATGGCCGATTTTGAGAAAAAAATTTAAAACTTTTGAAACTTTCAAGAAACATTCTTGAGACTATAACGAAACTTTTCACTATACATTTGCGGTATTTTTCTTCAGCCGTTGACGATATGTAGCAAGAAAACTACGCATTGTTTGGTTCTTTTGTTCGAAAAGTACGTCATTACTCGCGACCCGCTCATTAAAACATCACAGATATTATATCAAAATCTTTGCAATACTCCCCGGAACATTTCCTGAAAGTTTCATGTGATTCTGAGATTTCGTCGAAAATGGCCAAATTTTGATGAAATGGTAAGCCTATAGCCCATGCTTTTGGCCAAAAATGGCCGATTTTGAGAAAAATTTTAAAACTCTTGAAACTTTCAAGAAACCTTCCTGAGACTATAACAAGACTTTTCACTATACAATTGTGATATTTTTCTTCAGCCATTGACGATATGTAAAAAGAAAAGTACGATTTCTCTGGTTCTTTTGTTTGAAAAGTACGTGAATTAAAACATCACAGCTTTCGAGCAAAGGAGACACATTTAAGCATTTAAGCTGCTATAACTCCCAACGGATGAAGACAGATAAAGAAAATGTATTGCAAATAGTATTCTTATAGTCCAAGGAAGGTTTCCTGAAAGTTTCAAGAGTTTTCAATTTTTGGCCAAAATCGACAAAAAACCCTGTGCTATAGCCTTAGTATTTTGTCAAAATTCCAACATTTTTCGACCATCTCAGAATCGCACGAAACTTTCAGGAAATATTCCTGGGACTATGCCGACGGTTTCTGCATAGTTTTTGTAAACTTTCAGCCCGCGCGTCGCAAGAAATTAGAGCAAATTAAAGCAGATCACGCACTAATTAAAACATCACACCTTTCGAGCAAAGGAGACACATTTAAGCTGCTATAACTCGCCAACGGATGAAGACAGATAAAGCAAATGTATTGCAAAAAGTATTCTTATAGTCCAAGGAAGGTTTCCTGAAAGTTTCAAGAGTTTTCAATTTTTGGCCAAATATCGGCAAAAAAACCCTGTGCTATAGCCTTAGTATTTTGTCAAAATTCCAACATTTTTCGACCGTCTCAGAATCGCACGAAACTTTCAGGAAACATTCCTGGGACTATGCCGACGGTTTCTGCATACTTTTTGGAAACATTCAGCCCGCGCGTCGCAAGACATTAGAGCAAATTAAAGCAGATCACGCACTAATTAAAACATCACACCTTTCGAGCAAAGGAGACACATTTAAGCTGCTATAACTCGCCAACGGATGAAGACAGATAAAGAAAATGTATTGCAAATAGTATTCTTATAGTCCAAGGAAGGTTTCCTGAAAGTTTCAAGAGTTTTCAATTTTTGGCCAAAATCGGCAAAAAACCCTGTGCTATAGCCTTAGTATTTTGTCAAAATTCCAACATTTTTCGACCATCTCAGAATCGCACGAGACTTTCAGGAAACATTCCAGAGACTATGCTGATGGTTTCTGCATAGTTTTTGTAAACTTTGAGCCCGCGAGTCGCAAGAAATTAGAGCAAATTGGAGCAAATCACGCACTAATTAAAACATCACACCTTTCGAGCAAAGGAGACACATTTAAGCTGCTATAACTCGCCAACGGATGAAGACAGATAAAGAAAATGTATTGCAAATAGTATTCTTATAGTCCAAGGAAAGTTTCCTGAAAGTTTCAAGAGTTTTCAATTTTTGGCCAAAATCGGCAAAAAACCCTGTGCTATAGCCTTAGTATTTTGTCAAAATTCCAACATTTTTCGACCATCTCAGAATCGCACGAAACTTTCAGGAAACATTCCTGAGACTATGCCGACGGTTTCTGCATAGTTTTTGTAAACTTTGAGGCCGCGCGTCGCAAGAAATTTGAGCAAATTTGAGCAAATTTGAGCAAATCACACACTAATTAAAACATCACACCTTTCGAGCAAAGGAGACACATTTAAGCTGCTATAACTCGCCAACGGATGAAGACAGATAAAGAAAATGTATTGCAAATAGTATTCTTATAGTCCAAGGAAGGTTTCCTGAAAGTTTCAAGAGTTTTCAATTTTTGGCCAAAATCGGCAAAAACCCTGTGCTATAGCCTTAGTATTTTGTCAAAATTCCAACATTTTTCGACCATCTCAGAATCGCACGAAATTTTCAGGACACATTCCTGAGACTATGCCGACGGTTTCTGCATAGTTTTTGTAAACTTTGAGGCCGCGCGTCGCAAGAAATTTGAGCAAATTTGAGCAAATCACACACTAATTAAAACATCACACCTTTCGAGCAAAGGAGACACATTTAAGCTGCTATAACTCGCCAACGGATGAAGACAGATAAAGAAAATGTATTGCAAATAGTATTCTTATAGTCCAAGGAAGGTTTCCTGAAAGTTTCAAGAGTTTTCAATTTTTGGCCAAAATCGGCAAAAAACCCTGTGCTATAGCCTTAGTATATTGTCAAAATTCCAACATTTTTCGACCATCTCAGAATCGCACGAAACTTTCAGGAAACATTCCAGAGACTATGCTGACGGTTTCTGCATAGTTTTTGTAAACTTTGAGCCCGCGAGTCGCAAGAAATTAGAGCAAATTGGAGCAAATCACGCACTAATTAAAACATCACACCTTTCGAGCAAAGGAGACACATTTAAGCTGCTATAACTCGCCAACGGATGAAGACAGATAAAGAAAATGTATTGCAAATAGTATTCTTATAGTCCAAGGAAAGTTTCCTGAAAGTTTCAAGAGTTTTCAATTTTTGGCCAAAATCGGCAAAAAACCCTGTGCTATAGCCTTAGTATTTTGTCAAAATTCCAACATTTTTCGACCATCTCAGAATCGCACGAAACTTTCAGGAAACATTTCTGAGACTATGCCGACGGTTTCTGCATAGTTTTTGTAAACTTTGAGGCCGCGCGTCGCAAGAAATTTGAGCAAATTTGAGCAAATCACACACTAATTAAAACATCACACCTTTCGAGCAAAGGAGACACATTTAAGCTGCTATAACTCGCCAACGGATGAAGACAGATAAAGAAAATGTATTGCAAATAGTATTCTTATAGTCCAAGGAAGGTTTCCTGAAAGTTTCAAGAGTTTTCAATTTTTGGCCAAAATCGGCAAAAAACCCTGTGCTATAGCCTTAGTATTTTGTCAAAATTCCAACATTTTTCGACCATCTCAGAATCGCACGAAACTTTCAGGAAACATTCCTGAGACTATGCCGACGGTTTCTGCATAGTTTTTGTAAACTTTGAGGCCGCGCGTCGCAAGAAATTTGAGCAAATTTGAGCAAATAACACACTAATTAAAACATCACACCTTTCGAGCAAAGGAGACACATTTAAGCTACTATAACTCACCAACGGATGAAGACAGATAAAGAAAATGTATTGCAAATAGTATTCTTATAGTCCAAGGAAGGTTTCCTGAAAGTTTCAAGAGTTTTCAATTTTTGGCCAAAATCGGCAAAAAACCCTGTGCTATAGCCTTAGTATTTTGTCAAAATTCCAACATTTTTCGACCATCTCAGAATCGCACGAAACTTTCAGGAAACATTCCTGAGACTATGCTGACGGTTTCTGCATAGTTTTTGTAAACTTTCAGCCCGCGCGTCGCAAGAAATTAGAGCAAATTAGAGCAAAACACGCACTAATTAAAACATCACACCTTTCGAGCAAAGGAGACACATTTAAGCTGCTATAACTCGCCAACGGATGAAGACAGATAAAGAAAATGTATTGCAAAAAGTATTCTTATAGTCCAAGGAAGGTTTCCTGAAAGTTTCAAGAGTTTTCAATTTTTGACCAAAATCGGCAAAAAACCCTGTGCTATAGCCTTAGTATTTTGTCAAAATTCCAACATTTTTCGACCATCTCAGAATCGCACGAAACTTTCAGGAAATATTCCTGAGACTATGCCCACGGTTTCTGCATAGTTTTTGCAAACTTTGAGCCCGCTCGTCGCAAGAAATTAGAGCAAATTAGAGCAAATCACGCACTAATTAAAACATCACACCTTTCGAGCAAAGGAGACACATTTAAGCTGCTATAACTCGCAAACGGATGAAGAAGATGATGCAAATGTATTGAAAATAGTATTCTTATAGTCCAAGGAAGGTTTCCTGAAAGTTTCAAGAGTTTTCAATTTTTGGCCAAAATCGGCAAAAAACCCTGTGCTATAGCCTTAGTATTTTGTCAAAATTCCAACATTTTTCGACCATCTCAGAATCGCACGAAACTTTCAGGAAACATTCCTGAGACTATGCTGACGGTTTCTGCATAGTTTTTGTAAACTTTCAGCCCGCGCGTCGCAAGAAATTAGAGCAAATTAGAGCAAAACACGCACTAATTAAAACATCACACCTTTCGAGCAAAGGAGACACATTTAAGCTGCTATAACTCGCCAACGGATGAAGACAGATAAAGAAAATGTATTGCAAAAAGTATTCTTATAGTCCAAGGAAGGTTTCCTGAAAGTTTCAAGAGTTTTCAATTTTTGACCAAAATCGGCAAAAAACCCTGTGCTATAGCCTTAGTATTTTGTCAAAATTCCAACATTTTTCGACCATCTCAGAATCGCACGAAACTTTCAGGAAATATTCCTGAGACTATGCCCACGGTTTCTGCATAGTTTTTGCAAACTTTGAGCCCGCTCGTCGCAAGAAATTAGAGCAAATTAGAGCAAATCACGCACTAATTAAAACATCACACCTTTCGAGCAAAGGAGACACATTTAAGCTGCTATAACTCGCAAACGGATGAAGAAGATGATGCAAATGTATTGAAAATAGTATTCTTATAGTCCAAGGAAGGTTTCCTGAAAGTTTCAAGAGTTTTCAATTTTTGGCCAAAATCGACAAAAAACCCTGTGCTATAGCCTTAGTATTTTGTCAAAATTCCAACATTTTTCGACCATCTCAGAATCCCACGAAACTTTCAGGAAACATTCCTGAGACTATGCTGACGGTTTCTGCATAGTTTTTGTAAACTTTGAGGCCGCGCGTCGCAAGAAATTTGAGCAAATTAGAGCAAATCACGCACTAATTAAAACATCACACCTTTCGAGCAAAGGAGACACATTTAAGCTGCTATAACTCGCCAACGGATGAAAACAGATAAAGCAAATGTATTGCAAAAAGTATTCTTATAATCCAAGGAAGGTTTCCTGAAAGTTTCAAGAGTTTTCAATTTTTGGCCAAAATCGGCAAAAAATCCCTGTGCTATAGCCTTAGTATTTTGTCAAAATTCCAACATTTTTCGACCATCTCAGAATCGCACGAAACTTTCAGGAAACATTCCTGAGACTATGCCGACGGTTTCTGCATAGTTTTTGTAAACTTTGAGGCCGAGCGTCGCAAGAAATTTGAGCAAATTTGAGCAAATCACACACTAATTAAGACATCACAACTTTCCAGCAAAGGAGACACATTTAAGCTGCTATAACTCGCCAACGGATGAAGACAGATAAAGCAAATGTATTGCAAAAAGTATTCTTATAGTCTAAGGAAGGTTTCCTGAAAGTTTCAAGAGTTTTCAATTTTTGGCCAAAATCGACAAAAAACCCTGTGCTATAGCCTTAGTATTTTGTCAAAATTCCAACATTTTTCGACCATCTCAAAATCGCACGAAACTTTCAGGAAATATTCCTGGGACTATGCCGACGGTTTCTGCATAGTTTTTGTAAACTTTCAGCCCACGCGTCGCAAGACATTAGAGCAAATTAAAGCAGATCACGCACTAATTAAAATATCACACCTTTCGAGCAAAGGAGACACATTTAAGCTGCTATAACTCGCCAACGGATGAAGACAGATAAAGAAAATGTATTGCAAATAGTATTCTTATAGTCCAAGGAAGGTTTCCTGAAAGTTTCAAGAGTTTTCAATTTTTGGCCAAAATCGGCAAAAAACCCTGTGCTATAGCCTTAGTATTTTGTCAAAATTCCAACATTTTTCGACCATCTCAGAATCGCACGAAACTTTCAGGAAATATTCCTGGGACTATGCCGACGGTTTCTGCATAGTTTTTGTAAACTTTCAGCCCACGCGTCGCAAGAAATTAGAGCAAATTAAAGCAGATCACGCACTAATTAAAATATCACACCTTTCGAGCAAAGGAGACACATTTAAGCTGCTATAACTCGCCAACGGATGAAGACAGATAAAGAAAATGTATTGCAAATAGTATTCTTATAGTCCAAGGAAGGTTTCCTGAAAGTTTCAAGAGTTTTCAATTTTTGGCCAAAATCGGCAAAAACCCTTTGCTATAGCCTTAGTATTTTGTCAAAATTCCAACATTTTTTGACCATCTCAGAATCGCACGAAACTTTCAGGAAACATTCCAGAGACTATGCTGACGGTTCTGCATAGTTTTTGTAAACTTTGAACCCGCGAGTCGCAAGAAATTAGAGCAAATTGGAGCAAATCACGCACTAATTAAAACATCACACCTTTCGAGCAAAGGAGACACATTTAAGCTGCTATAACTCGCCAACGGATGAAGACAGATAAAGAAAATGTATTGCAAATAGTATTCTTATAGTCCAAGGAAGGTTTCCTGAAAGTTTCAAGAGTTTTCAATTTTTGGCCAAAATCGGCAAAAAAACCCTGTGCTATAGCCTTAGTATTTTGTCAAAATTCCAACATTTTTCGACCATCTCACAATCGCACGAAACTTTCAGGAAACATTCCTGAGACTATTGTGACGGTTTCTGAATAATTTTTGTAAACTTTGAGGCCGCACGTCGCAAGAAATTAGAGCAAATTAGAGCAAATCACACACTAATTAAAACATCACACCTTTCGAGCAAAGGAGACACATTTAAGCTGCTATAACTCGCCAACGGATGAAGACAGATAAAGCAAATGTATTGCAAATAGTATTCTTATAGTCCAAGGAAGGTTTCCTGAAAGTTTCAAGAGTTTTCAATTTTTGGCCAAAATCGGCAAAAAACCCTGTGCTATAGCCTTAGTATTTTGTCAAAATTCCAACATTTTTCGACCATCTCAGAATCGCACGAAACTTTCAGGAAACATTCCTGAGACTATGCCGACGGTTTCTGCATAGTTTTTGTAAACTTTGAGGCCGCGCGTCGCAAGACATTCAGGCAAATTTGAGCAAATCACACACTAATTAAAACATCACACCTTTCGAGCAAAGGAGACACATTTAAGCTGCTATAACTCGCCAACGGATGAAGACAGATAAAGAAAATGTATTGCAAATAGTATTCTTATAGTCCAAGGAAGGTTTCCTGAAAGTTTCAAGAATTTTCAATTTTTGGCCAAAATCGGCAAAAAGACCCTGTGCTATAGCCTTAGTATATTGTCAAAATTCCAACATTTTTCGACCATCTCAGAATCGCACGAAACTTACAGGAAACATTCCTGAGACTATGCTGACGGTTTCTGCATAGTTTTTGTAAACTTTGAGGCCTTGCGTCGCAAGAAATTAGAGCAAATTTGAGCAGATCACGCACTAATTAAAACATCACACCTTTCGAGCAAAGGAGACACATTTAAGCTGCTATAACTCGCCAACGGATGAAGACAGATAAAGCAAATGTATTGCAAAAAGTATTCTTATAATCCAAGGAAGGTTTCCTGAAAGTTTCAAGAGTTTTCAATTTTTGGCCAAAATCGGCAAAAAACCCTGTGCTATAGCCTTAGTATTTTGTCAAAATTCCAACAATTTTCGACCATCTCAGAATCGCACGAAACTTTCAGGAAACAATCCTGAGACTATGCCGACGGTTTCTGCATAGTTTTTGTAAACTTTGAGGCCGCGCGTCGCAAGAAATTGGAGCAAATTGGAGCAAATCACACACTAATTAAAACAACACACCTTTCGAGCAAAGGAGACACATTTAAGCTGCTATAACTCGCCAACGGATGAAGACAGATAAAGAAAATGTATTGCAAATAGTATTCTTATAGTCCAAGGAAGGTTTCCTGAAAGTTTCAAGAGTTTTCAATTTTTGGCCAAAATCGGCAAAAAAACCCTGTGCTATAGCCTTAGTATTTTGTCAAAAATCCAACATTTTTCGACCATCTCAGAATCGCACGAAACTTTCAGGAAACATTCCTGAGACTATGCCGACGATTTCTGCATAGTTTTTGTAAACTTTGAGGCCGCGCGTCGCAAGAAATTTGAGCAAATTTGAGCAAATTTGAGCAAATCACACACTAATTAAAACATCACACCTTTCGAGCAAAGGAGACACATTTAAGCTGCTATAACTCGCCAACGGATGAAGACAGATAAAGCAAATGTATTGCAAAAAGTATTCTTATAGTCCAAGGAAGGTTTCCTGAAAGTTTCAAGAGTTTTCAATTTTTGGCCAAAATCGGCAAAAAACCCTGTGCTATAGCCTTAGTATTTTGTCAAAATTCCAACATTTTTCGACCATCTCAGAATCGCACGAAACTTTCAGGAAACATTCCTGAGACTATGCCGACGGTTTCTGCATAGTTTTTGTAAACTTTGAGGCCGCGCGTCGCAAGAAATTCAGGCAAATTTGAGCAAATCATACACTAATTAAAACATCACACCTTTCGAGCAAAGGAGACACATTTAAGCTGCTATAACTCGCCAACGGATGAAGACAGATAAAGCAAATGTATTGCAAAAAGTATTCTTATAGTCCAAGGAAGGTTTCCTGAAAGTTTCAAGAGTTTTCAATTTTTCGCCAAAATCGGCAAAAAACCCTCTGCTATAGCCTTAGTATTTTGTCAAAATTCCAACATTTTTCGACCATCTCAGAATCGCACGAAACTTTGAGGAAATATCCCTGGGACTATGTCGACGGTTTCTGCATAATTTTTGTAAACTTTCAGCCCGCGGGTCGCAAGAAATTAGAGCAAATTAAAGCAGATCACGCACTAATTAAAATATCACACCTTTCGAGCAAAGGAGACACATTTAAGCTGTTATAACTCGCCAACGGATGAAGACAGATAAAGAAAATGTATTGCAAATAGTATTCTTATAGTCCAAGGAAGGTTTCCTGAAAGTTTCAAGAGTTTTCAATTTTTGGCCAAAATCGGCAAAAAACCCTGTGCTATAGCCTTAGTATTTTGTCAAAATTCCAACATTTTTTGACCATCTCAGAATCGCACGAAACTTTCAGGAAACATTCCAGAGACAATGCTGACGGTTTCTGCATAGTTTTTGTAAACATTGAGCCCGCGAGTCGCAAGAAATTAGAGCAAATTGGAGCAAATCACGCACTAATTAAAACATCACACCTTTCGAGCAAAGGAGACACATTTTAGCTGCTATAAGTCGCCAACGGATGAAGACAGATAAAGAAAATGTATTGCAAATAGTATTCTTATAGTCCAAGGAAGGTTTCCTGAAAGTTTCAAGAGTTTTCAATTTTTGGCAAAAATCGACAAAAAACCCTGTGCTATAGCCTTAGTATTTTGTCAAAATTCCAACATTTTTCGACCATCTCAGAATCGCACGAAACTTTCAGGAAATATTCCTGGGACTATGCCGACGGTTTCTGCATAGTTTTTGTAAACTTTCAGCCCGCGCGTCGCAAGACATTAGAGCAAATTAAAGCAGATCACGCACTAATTAAAATATCACACCTTTCGAGCAAAGGAGGCACAATTAAGCTGCTATAACTCGCCAACGGATGAAGACAGATAAAGAAAATGTATTGCAAATAGTATTCTTATAGTCCAAGAAAGGTTTCCTGAAAGTTTGAAGAGTTTTCAATTTTTGGCCAAAATCGGCAAAAAACCCTGTGCTATAGCCTTAGTATTTTGTCAAAATTCCAACATTTTTCGACCATCTCAGAATCGCACGAAACTTTCAGGAAACATTCCAGAGCCTATGCTGACGGTTTCTGCATAGTTTTTGTAAACTTTCAGCCCGCGAGTCGCAAGAAATTAGAGCAAATTAGAGCAAATCACGCACTAATTAAAAACATCACACCTTTCGAGCAAAGGAGACACATTTAAGCTGCTATAACTCGTCAACGGATGAAGACAGATAAAGCAAATGTATTGCAAAAAGTATCCTTATAGTCCAAGGAAGGTTTCCTGAAAGTTTCAAGAGTTTTCAATTTTTGGCCAAAATCGGTAAAAAACCCTGTGCTATAGCCTTAGTATTTTGTCAAAATTCCAACATTTTTCGACCATCTCAGAATCGCACGAAACTTCCAGGAAACATTCCTGAGACTATGCCGACGGTTTCTGCATAATTTTTGTAAACTTTAAGGCCCCGCGTCGCAAGAAATTAGAGCAAATTGGAGCAAATCACACACTAATTTTAACATCACACCTTTCGAGCAAAGGAGACACATTTAAGCTGCTATAACTCGCCAACGGATGAAGACAGATAAAGCAAATGTATTGCAAAAAGTATTCTTATAGTCCAAGGAAGGTTTCCTGAAAGTTTCAAGAGTTTTCAATTTTTGGCCAAAATTGGCAAAAAGCCCTGTGCTATAGCCTTAGTATATTGTCAAAATTCCAACATTTTTCGACCATCTCAGAATCGAACGAAACTTTCAAGAAACATTTCTGGGAATATGGCGACGGTTTCTGCATAGTTTTTGTAAACTTTGAGCCCGCGCGTCGCAAGAAATTCAGGCAAATTAGAGCAAATCACGCACTAAATTAAAACATCACACCTTTCGAGCAAAGGAGACACATTTAAGCTGCTCTAACTCGCCAACGGATGAAGACAGATAAAGAAAATGTATTGCAAATAGTATTCTTATAGTCCAAGGAAGGTTTCCTGAAAGTTTCAAGAGTTTTCAATTTTTGGCCAAAATCGGCAAAAAAAACCCTGTGCTATAGCCTTAGTATTTTGTCAAAATTCCAACATTTTTCGACCATCTCAGAATCGCACGAAACTTTCAGGAAATATTCCTGAAACTATGCTGACGGTTTCTGCAGAGTTTTTGTAAACTTTGAGCCCGCGCGTCGCAAGAAATTTGAGCAAATTGGAGCAAATCACAAACTAATTAAAACATCGCAAATTTCGAGCAAAGGAGACACATTTAAGCTGCTATAACTCGCCAACGGATGAAGACAGATAAAGAAAATGTATTGCAAATAGTATTCTTATAGTCCAAGGAAGGTTTCCTGAAAGTTTCAAGAGTTTTCAATTTTTGGCCAAAATCGGTAAAAAACCCTGTGCTATAGCCTTAGTATTTTGTCAAAATTCCAACATTTTTCGACCATCTCAGAATCGCACGAAACTTTCAGGAAACATTCCTGAGACTATGCCGACGGTTTCTGCATAGTTTTTGTAAACTTTGAGCCCACGCGTCACAGGAATTAAGAGCAAATTGGAAAAAATCACACACTAATTAAAACATCACACCTTTCGAGCAAAGAAGACACATTTAAGCTGCTATAACTCGCCAACGGATAAAGACAGCTAAAGCAAATGTATTGCAAAAAGTATTCTTATAGTCCAAGGAAGGTTTCCTGAAAGTTTCAAGAGTTTTCAGTTTTTGGCCAAAATCGGCAAAAAAAACCCTGTGCTATAGCCTTAGTATTTTGTCAAAATTCCAACATTTTTCGACCATCTCAGAATCGCACGAAACTTTCAGGAAACATTCCTGGGACTATGCTGACGGTTTCTGCATAGTTTTTGTAAACTTTGAGCCCGCGCGTCGCAAGAAATTAGAGCAAATTAGAGCAAATCACGCACTAATTAAAAACATCACACCTTTCGAGCAAAGGAGACACATTTAAGCTGCTATAACTCGCCAACGGATGAAGAAGATGAAGCAAATGTATTGCAAAATGTATTCTTATAGTCCAAGGAAGGTTTCCTGAAAGTTTCAAGAGTTTTCAATTTTTGGCCAAAATCGGCAAAAAAAACCCTGTGCTATAGCCTTAGTATTTTGTCAAAATTCCAACATTTTTCGACCATCTCAGAATCGCACGAAACTTTCAAGAAATATTCCTGAGACTATGCTGATGGTTTCTGCATAGTTTTTGTAAACTTTGAGCCCACGCGTCACAGGAATTAAGAGCAAATTAGAGCAAATCACACACTAAATAAAACATCTAACCTTTCGAGCAAAGGAGACACATTTAAGCTGCTATAACTCGCCAACGGATAAAGACAGATAAAGCAAATGTATTGCAAAAAGTATTCTTATAGTCCAAGGAAGGTTTCCTGAAAGTTTCAAGAGTTTTCAATTTTTGGCCAAAATCGACAAAAAAACCCTGTGCTATAGCCTTAGTATTTTGTCAAAATTCCAACATTTTTTGACCATCTCAGAATCGCACGAAACTTTCAGGAAACATTCCTGGGACTATGCTGACGGTTTCTGCATAATTTTTGTAAACTTTGAGCCCGCGCGTCGCAAGAAATTAGAGCAAATTAGAGCAAATCACGCACTAATTAAAAACATCACACCTTTCGAGCAAAGGAGACACATTTAAGCTGCTATAACTCGCCAACGGATGAAGAAGATGAAGCAAATGTATTGCAAAATGTATTCTTTTAGTCCAAGGAAGGTTTCCTGAAAGTTTCAAGAGTTTTCAATTTTTGGCCAAAATCGGCAAAAAAACCCTGTGCTATAGCCTTAGTATTTTGTCAAAATTCCAACATTTTTCGACCATCTCAGAATCGCACGAAACTTTCAAGAAATATTCCTGAGACTATGCTGACGGTTTCTGCATAGTTTTTGTAAACTTTGAGCCCACGCGTCACAGGAATTAAGAGCAAATTGGAGCAAATCACAAACTAATTAAAACATCACACCTTTCGAGCAAAGGAGACACATTTAAGCTGCTATAACTCGCCAACGGATAAAGACAGATAAAGCAAATGTATTGCAAAAAGTATTCTTATAGTCCAAGGAAGGTTTCCTGAAAGTTTCAAGAGTTTTCAATTTTTGGCCAAAATCGGCAAAAAACCCTGTGCTATAGCCTTAGTATTTTGTCAAAATTCCAACATTTTTCGACCATCTCAGAATCGCACGAAACTTTCAGGAAACATTCCTGGGACTATGCTGATGGTTTCTGCATAATTTTTGGAAACTTTGAGCCCGCGCGTCGCAAGAAATTAGAGCAAATTAGAGCAAATCACGCACTAATTAAAAACATCACACCTTTCGAGCAAAGGAGACACATTTAAGCTGCTATAACTCGCCAACGGATGAAGAAGATGAAGCAAATGTATTGCAAAATGTATTCTTATAGTCCAAGGAAGGTTTCCTGAAAGTTTCAAGAGTTTTCAATTTTTGGCCAAAATCGGCAAAAAAACCCTGTGCTATAGCCTTAGTATATTGTCAAAATTCCAACATTTTTCGACCATCTCAGAATCGCACGAAACTTTCAAGAAATATTCCTGAGACTATGCTGACGGTTTCTGCATAGTTTTTGTAAACTTTAAGCCCACGTGTCACAGGAATTAAGAGCAAATTGGAGCAAATCACACACTAATTAAAACATCACACCTTTCGAGCAAAGGAGACACATTTAAGCTGCTATAACTCGCCAACGGATGAAGACAGATAAAGAAAATGTATTGCAAAAAGTATTCTTATAGTCCAAGGAAGGTTTCCTGAAAGTTTCAAGAGTTTTCAATTTTTGGCCAAAATCGGCAAAAAACCCTGTGCTATAGCCTTAGTATTTTGTCAAAATTCCAACATTTTTCGACCATCTCAGAATCGCACGAAACTTTCAGGAAACATTCCTGGGACTATGCTGACGGTTTCTGCATAGTTTTTGTAAACTTTGAGCGCCCGCGTCGCAAGAAACTAGAGCAAATTAGAGCAAATCACGCACTAATTAAAAACATCACACCTTTCGAGCAAAGGAGACACATTTAAGCTGCTATAACTCGCCAACGGATGAAGAAGATGAAGCAAATGTATTGCAAAAAGTATTCTTATAGTCCAAGGAAGGTTTCCTGAAAGTTTCAAGAGTTTTCAATTTTTGGCCAAAATCGGCAAAAAAACCCTGTGCTATAGCCTTAGTATTTTGTCAAAATTCCAACATTTTTCGACCATCTCAGAATCGCACGAAACTTTCAGGAAATATTCCTGAGACTATGCTGATGGTTTCTGCATAGTTTTTGTAAACTTTGAGCCCACGCGTCACAGGAATTAAGAGCAAATTGGAGCAAATCACACACTAATTAAAACATCACACCTTTCGAGCAAAGGAGACACATTTAAGCTGCTATAACTCGCCAACGGATAAAGACAGATAAAGCAAATGTATTGCAAAAAGTATTCTTATAGTCCAAGGAAGGTTTCCTGAAAGTTTCAAGAGTTTTCAATTTTTGGCCAAAATCGGCAAAAAAACCCTGTGCTATAGCCTTAGTATTTTGTCAAAATTCCAACATTTTTCGACCATCTCAGAATCGCACGAAACTTTCAAGAAATATTCCTGAGACTATGCTGATGGTTTCTGCATAGTTTTTGTAAACTTTGAGCCCACGCGTCACAGGAATTAAGAGCAAATTGGAGCAAATCACACACTAATTAAAACATCACACCTTTCGAGCAAAGGAGACACATTTAAGCTGCTATAACTCGCCATCGGATAAAGACAGATAAAGCAAATGTATTGCAAAAAGTATTCTTATAGTCCAAGGAAGGTTTCCTGAAAGTTTCAAGAGTTTTCAATTTTTGGCCAAAATCGGAAAAAAACCCTGTGCTATAGCCTTAGTATTTTGTCAAAATTCCAACATATTTCGACCATCTCAGAATCGCACGAAACTTTCAGGAAACATTCCTGGGACTATGCTGACGGTTTCTGCATAGTTTTTGTAAACTTTCAGCCCGCGCGTCGCAAGAAATTAGAGCAAATTAGAGCAAATCACGCACTAATTAAAAACATCACACCTTTCGAGCAAAGGAGACACATTTAAGCTGCTATAACTCGCCAACGGATGAAGAAGATGAAGCAAATGTATTGCAAAATGTATTCTTATAGTCCAAGGAAGGTTTCCTGAAAGTTTCAAGAGTTTTCAATTTTTGGCCAAAATCGGCAAAAAAGCCCTGTGCTATAGCCTTAGTATTTTGTCAAAATTCCAACATTTTTCGACCATCTCAGAATCGCACGAAACTTTCAAGAAATATTCCTGAGACTATGCTGACGGTTTCTGCATAGTTTTTGTAAACTTTAAGCCCACGCGTCACAGGAATTAAGAGCAAATTGGAGCAAATCACAGACTAATTAAAACATCACACCTTTCGAGCAAAGGAGACACATTTAAGCTGCTATAACTCGCCAACGGATGAAGACAGATAAAGAAAATGTATTGCAAAAAGTATTCTTATAGTCCAAGGAAGGTTTCCTGAAAGTTTCAAGAGTTTTCAATTTTTGGCCAAAATCGGCAAAAAAAACCCTGTGCTATAACCTTAGTATTTTGTCAAAATTCCAACATTTTTCGACCATTTCGGAATCGCACGAAACTTTCAAGAAATATTCCTGAGACTATGCTGACGGTTTCTGTATAGTTTTTGTAAACTTTGAGCCCGCGCGTCGCGAGAAATTTGAGCAAATTGGAGCAAATCACAAACTAATTAAAACATCGCACCTTTCGAGCAAAGGAGACACATTTAAGCTGCTATAACTCGCCAACGGATGAAGACAGATAAAGCAAATGTATTGCAAAAAGTATTCTTATAGTCCAAGGAAGGTTTCCTGAAAGTTTCAAGAGTTTTCAATTTTTGGCCAAAATCGACAAAAAACCCTGTGCTATAGCCTTAGTATTTTGTCAAAATTCCAACATTTTTCGACCATCTCAGAATCGCACGAAACTTTCAGGAAACATTCCTGGGACTATGCTGACGGTTTCTGCATAATTTTTGTAAACTTTGAGCCCGCGCGTCGCAAGAAATTAGAGCAAATTAGAGCAAATCACGCACTAATTAAAAACATCACACCTTTCGAGCAAAGGAGACACATTTAAGCTGCTATAACTCGCCAACGGATGAAGAAGATGAAGCAAATGTATTGCAAAATGTATTCTTATAGTCCAAGGAAGGTTTCCTGAAAGTTTCAAGAGTTTTCAATTTTTGGCCAAAATCGGCAAAAAAGCCCTGTGCTATAGCCTTAGTATTTTGTCAAAATTCCAACATTTTTCGACCATCTCAGAATCGCACGAAACTTTCAAGAAATATTCCTGAGACTATGCTGACGGTTTCTGCATAGTTTTTGTAAACTTTAAGCCCACGCGTCACAGGAATTAAGAGCAAATTGGAGCAAATCACACACTAATTAAAACATCACACCTTTCGAGCAAAGGAGACACATTTAAGCTGCTATAACTCGCCAACGGATGAAGACAGATAAAGAAAATGTATTGCAAAAAGTATTCTTATATTCCAAGGAAGGTTTCCTGAAAGTTTCAAGAGTTTTCAATTTTTGGCCAAAATCGGCAAAAAAAACCCTGTGCTATAGCCTTAGTATTTTGTCAAAATTCCAACATTTTTCGACCATTTCAGAATCGCACGAAACTTTCAGGAAATATTCCTGAGACTATGCTGACGGTTTCTGTATAGTTTTTGTAAACTTTGAGCCCGCGCGTCGCAAGAAATTTGAGCAAATTGGAGCAAATCACAAACTAATTAAAACATCACACCTTTCGAGCAAAGGAGACACATTTAAGCTGCTATAACTCGCCAACGGATGTAGACAGATAAAGCAAATGTATTGCAAAAAGTATTCTTATAGTCCAAGGAAGGTTTCCTGAAAGTTTCAAGAGTTTTCAATTTTTGGCCAAAATCGGTAAAAGCCCTGTGCTATAGCCTTAGTATTTTGTCAAAATTCCAACATTTTTCGACCATCTCAGAATCGCACGAAACTTTCAGGAAACATTCCTGAGACTATGCCGACGGTTTCTGCATAGTTTTTGTAAACTTTGAGCCCACGCGTCACAGGAATTAAGAGCAAATTGGAGCAAATCGCACACTAATTAAAACATCACACCTTTCGAGCAAAGGAGACACATTTAAGCTGCTATAACTCGCCAACGGATAAAGACAGATAAAGCAAATGTATTGCAAAAAGTATTCTTATAGTCCAAGGAAGGTTTCCTGAAAGTTTCAAGAGTTTTCAATTTTTGGCCAAAATCGGCAAAAAACCCTGTGCTATAGCCTTAGTATTTTGTCAAAATTCCAACATTTTTCGACCATCTCAGAATCGCACGAAACTTTCAGGAAACATTCCTGGGACTATGCTGACGGTTTCTGCATAGTTTTTGTAAACTTTCAGCCCGCGCGTCGCAAGAAATTAGAGCAAATTAGAGCAAATCACGCACTATTTAAAACATCACACCTTTCGAGCAAAGGAGACACATTTAAGCTGCTATAACTCGCCAACGGATGAAGAAGATGAAGCAAATGTATTGCAAAAAGTATTCTTATAGTCCAAGGAAGGTTTCCTGAAAGTTTCAAGAGTTTTCAATTTTTGGCCAAAATCGGCAAAAAAACCCTGTGCTATAGCCTTAGTATTTTGTCAAAATTCCAACATTTTTCGACCATCTCAGAATCGCACGAAACTTTCAAGAAATATTCCTGAGACTATGCTGACGGTTTCCGCATAGTTTTTGTAAACTTTGAGCCCGCGCGTCGCAAGAAATTAGAGCAAATTGGAACAAATCACACACTAATTAAAACATCGCACTATTCGAGCAAAGGAGACAAATTTAAGCTGCTATAACTCGACAACGGATGAAGACAGATAAAGAAAATGTATTGCGAAAAGTATTCTTATAGTCCAAGGAAGGTTTCCTGAAAGTTTCAAGAGTTTTCAATTTTTGGCCAAAATCGACAAAAGACCCTATGCTATAGCCTTAGTATATTGTCAAAATTCCAACATTTTTCGACCATCTCAGAATCGCACGAAACTTTCAGGAAACATTTCTGGGACTATGGCGACGGTTTCTGCATAGTTTTTGTAAATTTTGAGGCCGCGCGTCGCAAGAAATTCGGGCAAATAAGAGCAAATCACGCACTAATTTAAAACATCACACCTTTCGAGCAAAGGAGACACATTTAAGCTGCTATAACTCGCCAACGGATGTAGACAGATAAAGCAAATGTATTGCAAAAAGTATTCTTATAGTCCAAGGAAGGTTTCCTGAAAGTTTCAAGAGTTTTCAATTTTTGGCCAAAATCGACAAAAGACCCTGTGCTATAGCCTTAGTATTTTGTCAAAATTCCAACATTTCTCGACCATCTCAGAATCGCACGAAACTTTCAGGAAACATTCCTGAGACTATGCCGACGGTTTCTGCATAGTTTTTGTAAACTTTCAGCCCGCGCGTCGCAAGAAATTAGAGCAAATTGGAGCAAATCACACACTAATTTTAACATCACACCTTTCGAGCAAAAGAGACACATTTAAGCTGCTATAACTCGCCAACGGATGAAGACAGATAAAGAAAATGTATTGCAAAAAGTATTCTTATAGTCCAAGGAAGGTTTCCTGAAAGTTTCAAGAGTTTTCAATTTTTGGCCAAAATCGGCAAAAAACCCTGTGCTAAAGCCTTAGTATTTTGTCAAAATTCCAACATTTTTCGACCATCTCAGAATCGCACGAAACTTTCAGGAAACATTCCTGGGACTATGCTGACGGTTTCTGGATAGTTTGTGTGAACCTTGAGCCCGCGCGTCGCAAGAAATTAGAGCAAATTAGAGCAAATCACGCACTAATTAAAAACATCACACCTTTCGAGCAAAGGAGACACATTTAAGCTGCTATAACTCGCCAACGGATGAAGAAGATGAAGCAAATGTATTGCAAAAAGTATTCTTATAGTCCAAGGAAGGTTTCCTGAAAGTTTCAAGAGTTTTCAATTTTTGGCCAAAATCGACAAAAAACCCTGTGCTATAGCCTTAGTATTTTGTCAAAATTCCAACATTTTTCGACCATCTCAGAATCGCACGAAACTTTCAGGAAATATTCCTGAGACTATGCTGACGGTTTCTGCATAGTTTTTGTAAACCTTGAGCCCGCGCGTCGCAAGAAATTAGAGCAAATTAGAGCAAATCACGCACTAATTAAAAACATCACACCTTTCGAGCAAAGGAGACACATTTAAGCTGCTATAACTCGCCAACGGATGAAGACAGATAAAGAAAATGTATTGCAAAAAGTATTCTTATAGTCCAAGGAAGGTTTCCTGAGAGTTTCAAGAGTTTTCAATTTTTGGCCAAAATCGGCAAAAAACCCTGTGCTATAGCCTTAGTATTTTGTCAAAATTCCAACATTTTTCGACCATCTCAGAATCGCACGAAACTTTCAGGAAATATTCCTGAGACTATACTGACGGTTTCTGCATAGTTTTTGTAAACTTTCAGCCCGCGCGTCGCAAGAAATTTGAGCAAATTGGAGCAAATCACAAACTAATTAAAACATCGCACCTTTCGAGCAAAGGAGACACATTTAAGCTGCTATAACTCGCCAACGGATGAAGACAGATAAAGCAAATGTATTGCAAAAAGTATTCTTATAGTCCAAGGAAGGTTTCCTGAAAGTTTCAAGAGTTTTCAATTTTTGGCCAAAATCGGTAAAAGCCCTGTGCTATAGCCTTAGTATTTTGTCAAAATTCCAACATTTTTCGACCATCTCAGAATCGCACGAAACTTTCAGGAAACATTCCTGAGACTATGTCGACGGTTTCTGCATAGTTTTTGTAAACTTTGAGCCCACGCGTCACAGGAATTAAGAGCAAATTGGAGCAAATCGCACACTAATTAAAACATCACACCTTTCGAGCAAAGGAGACACATTTAAGCTGCTATAACTCGCCAACGGATAAAGACAGATAAAGCAAATGTATTGCAAAAAGTATTCTTATAGTCCAAGGAAGGTTTCCTGAAAGTTTCAAGAGTTTTCAATTTTTGGCCAAAATCGGCAAAAAACCCTGTGCTATAGCCTTAGTATTTTGTCAAAATTCCAACATTTTTCGACCATCTCAGAATCGCACGAAACTTTCAGGAAACATTCCTGGGACTATGCTGACGGTTTCTGCATAGTTTTTGTAAACTTTCAGCCCGCGCGTCGCAAGAAATTAGAGCAAATTAGAGCAAATCACGCACTAATTAAAACATCACACCTTTCGAGCAAAGGAGACACATTTAAGCTGCTATAACTCGCCAACGGATGAAGAAGATGAAGCAAATGTATTGCAAAAAGTATTCTTATAGTCCAAGGAAGGTTTCCTGAAAGTTTCAAGAGTTTTCAATTTTTGGCCAAAATCGGCAAAAAAACCCTGTGCTATAGCCTTAGTATTTTGTCAAAATTCCAACATTTTTCGACCATCTCAGAATCGCACGAAACTTTCAGGAAATATTCCTGAGACTATGCTGACGGTTTCTGCATAGTTTTTGTAAACTTTGAGGCCGCGCGTCGCAAGAAATTAGAGCAAATTGGAACAAATCACACACTAATTAAAACATCGCACTATTCGAGCAAAGGAGACACATTTAAGCTGCTATAACTCGCCAACGGATGAAGACAGATAAAGAAAATGTATTGCAAAAAGTATTCTTATAGTCCAAGGAAGGTTTCCTGAAAGTTTCAAGAGTTTTCAATTTTTGGCCAAAATCGACAAAAGACCCTATGCTATAACCTTAGTATATTGTCAAAATTCCAACATTTTTCGACCATCTCAGAATCGCACGAAACTTTCAGGAAACATTTCTGGGACTATGGCGACGGTTTCTGCATAGTTTTTGTAAATTTTGAGGCCGCGCGTCGCAAGAAATTCGGGCAAATAAGAGCAAATCACGCACTAATTCAAAACATCACACCTTTCGAGCAAAGGAGACACATTTAAGCTGCTATAACTCGCCAACGGATGTAGACAGATAAAGCAAATGTATTGCAAAAAGTATTCTTATAGTCCAAGGAAGGTTTCCTGAAAGTTTCAAGAGTTTTCAATTTTTGGCCAAAATCGACAAAAAACCCTGTGCTATAGCCTTAGTATTTTGTCAAAATTCCAACATTTTTCGACCATCTCAGAATCGCACGAAACTTTCAGGAAACATTCCTGAGACTATGCCGACGGTTTCTGCATAGTTTTTGTAAACTTTGAGCCCGCGCGTCGCAAGAAATTTGAGCAAATTGGAGCAAATCACACACTAATTTTAACATCACACCTTTCGAGCAAAGGAGACACATTTAAGCTGCTATAACTCGCTAACGGTTGAAGACAGATAAAGAAAATGTATTGCAAAAAGTATTCTTATAGTCCAAGGAAGGTTTCCTGAAAGTTTCAAGAGTTTTCAATTTTTGGCCAAAATCGGCAAAAAACCCTGTGCTATAGCCTTAGTATTTTGTCAAAATTCCAACATTTTTCGACCATCTCAGAATCGCACGAAACTTTCAGGAAACATTCCTGGGACTATGCTGACGGTTTCTGCATAGTTTGTGTAAACCTTGAGCCCGCGCGTCGCAAGAAATTAGAGCAAATTAGAGCAAATCACGCACTAATTAAAAACATCACACCTTTCGAGCAAAGGAGACACATTTAAGCTGCTATAACTCGCCAACGGATGAAGAAGATGAAGCAAATGTATTGCAAAAAGTATTCTTATAGTCCAAGGAAGGTTTCCTGAAAGTTTCAAGAGTTTTCAATTTTTGGCCAAAATCGGCAAAAAACCCTGTGCTATAGCCTTAGTATTTTGTCAAAATTCCAACATTTTTCTACCATCTCAGAATCGCACGAAACTTTCAGGAAATATTCCTGAGACTATGCTGACGGTTTCTGCATAGTTTTTGTAAACCTTGAGCCCGCGCGTCGCAAGAAATTCAGGCAAATTAGAGCAAATCACACACTAATTAAAACATCACACCTTTCGAGCAAAGGAGACACATTTAAGCTGCTATAACTCGCCAACGGATGAAGAAGATGAAGCAAATGTATTGCAAAAAGTATTCTTATAGTCCAAGGAAGGTTTCCTGAAAGTTTCAAGAGTTTTCAATTTTTGGCCAAAATCGGCAAAAAACCCTGTGCTATAGCCTTAGTATTTTGTCAAAATTCCAACATTTTTCGACCATCTCAGAATCGCACGAAACTTTCAGGAAATATTCCTGAGACTATGCCGACGGTTTCTGCATAGTTTTTGTAAACTTTGAGGCCGCGCGTCGCAAGAAATTTGAGCAAATTGGAGCAAATCACACACTAATTAAAACATCACACCTTTCGAGCAAAGGAGACACATTTAAGCTGCTATAACTCGCCAACGGATGAAGACAGATAAAGAAAATATATTGCAAAAAGTATTCTTATAGTCCAAGGAAGGTTTCCTGAAAGTTTCAAGAGTTTTCAATTTTTGGCCAAAATCGACAAAAAACCCTGTGCTATAGCCTTAGTATTTTGTCAAAATTCCAACATTTTTCGACCATCTCAGAATCGCACGAAACTTTCAGGAAACATTCCTGAGACTATGCCGACGGTTTCTGCATAGTTTTTGTAAACTTTGAGGCCGCGCGTCGCAAGAAATTAGAGCAAATCACGCACTCGGGTGTACGAGGCGATAATTTGCTCTTATTATTCGCGACCCGGTTATTAAAACATCACAGATATTATATCAAAATCTTCGCGATACTACTCGGAACATTTCCTTGAAGTTTCATGCGATTCTGAGATTTGGTCGAAAATGGCGAATTCTGATGAAATGGTAATCCCATAGCCCATGGTTTTGGCCGAGAATGGTCGATTTTGAAAAAAAAAATTTTAAACTTTTGAAACTTTCAAGAAACCTTACTGAGACTATAACGAAACTTTTCACTATACATTTTGCGGTATTTTTCTTCAGCCGTTGACGATATATAGCAAGAAAACTACGTATTTTTTGGTTCTTTTGTTCGAAAAGTACGGGATGTACTAGGCGATAATTTGCTCTTATTACTCGCGACCCGCTCATTAAAACATCACAGATATTATATTAAAATATTCACAATACTCCCCGGAACATTCCTGAAAGTTACATGCGATTCTTAGATTTGGTCGAAAATGACCAAATTTTGATGAAATAGTAAGCCTAATAGCCCATGATTTTGGCCAAAAATGGCCGATTTTGAGAAAAAATTTAAAACTCTTGAAACTTACAGGAAACCTTCCTGGGACTAAAACGGGACTTTTCACTATACAAGTGCGGTAATCTTTTTTTCAGCCGTTGACGATATGTAGGAAGAAAACTACAAATTTTTTGGTTCAGCTTTGTTCTGTAAAGTACGCGATGTACGAGGCGATAAATTTGCTCTTATTACACACGACCAACTCACTAAAACATCACAGATATTATATCAAAATCTTTGCAATACTCCCTGGAACATTTCCTGAAAGTTTCATGCGATTCTGAGATTTGGTCGAAAATGGCCAAATTTTGATGAAATGGTAAGCCCATACTTTTGGCCAAAAATGGCCGATTTTGAGCATAAATTTAAAATATTTCAAACTTTCAGGAAATCTTCCTGGGAGTATGACGAGACTTTTCACTATACATTTGTGTATTTTTCTTCAGCTGTTGACGATATGTAGCAAGAAAACTACGATTTGTTTGGTTCTTTTGTTTGAAAATTACGCGGTGTACGAGGCAATAATTTGCTCTTAATACTCGCGACCTGCTCATTGAAATATGACAAATATTGTGTAAAAATCTTCGCAATACTGCCCGGAATAATTCTTGAAACTTTCGCGCGATTCTGAGATTAGACCAAAAATAGCCATGTTTTGAAAAAAAAAAAAGAAAAGAAAAAAGGCTATTGGCTATGCTTTTGGCTAAAAATGGCCGATTTTTGAGCAAAAGCTTAACTCTTGAAACTTTCAGGAAACCTTCCTGGGACTACAGCGAGACTTTTTGCCAGACATTTGTCTTAAGTTCCTTCAGCCGTTGACAAGATTTAGCAAGAAAACTACGTGGGGGGGGGGGGGGGGGGGAGGGGAGGTTAAAAAAAAAAGAGATGACAACAAGGTACTGTATTCTTTTGATCAACAAATTACTATGCGAGGTTAAATATGGGAAATGTAAAGTTAAAAAAATATATCACAAGCATTTAATGTGCATCATTTGTCTTGTTTTTCTACTAATTTTAGTGTCCCTAGTCAACAGAATGAAAATGAGGGAAGGGGGTGGGGGGCTTATTAGAAAGAGGGTGTACTTCAAAAATTGCCCTTGAGGTAGGGGGGGAGGGGGCTTTATTAGAGCATTTTATGGTAAATACCATCACATATGGACTGGACTCGGCATATGATTGACCACCACTAAGGTGTTTGAAAGGCTAGTCACAAATGCAACAACAGTGTTCTGAATACCACTCCTGGGTTCTGGGTGTTTTAGAAACTAAAAGCATGTGCTTGACGTTTGGACTGACTGACACCACGGAAATACACTTTTCACTGTGCAGTCACCTTACTTTTGAGTCTGCGGTTATTGCACAAAACCATGGATGCAAGTGCAGATTTTGTAATTAAATGTAATGCTCATAAAACCTGAAGACTTAGCCAAGAAACTCAATACTAGGACTCGATGCTCAACGATAAGTTAGTTGAATGAATTTTCTACATCATAAGTTGTGCACAATAAAAACAAGAAGTTAATAATTAACCGAGGCAGCAAACACTGACCAACAGAAGTGATGTCAAGAGCATATTTTCGCGGTGTCGGACTGACTAGACCAGCAGCTTGGTCTGACCAAACACAGACAAGTCCTGTTATAGCACATCCTCTGAAAATCACACCAGACAAATGAGTATGGCTCCAAAATATGCAGAACAATATTGAGATTTTCAGACCCAATACAACAATATTTATCAATCATGGCACTATATTGAAAACAATACAAAATATTTAGCAGATTGATTGAAGCAGCATAGAGTGGTAGAGTGATGACATCACAAAACTATATATTTTTCTGAAATGATGGACTTCATTCAATATTTGTTCTGAATGACCTATGGTACCCGAAAACAAGTTCATAGCAGCCAAAATATAGTTTTCATACTTAACTCTCATATTTAGTGTCAGATTGATGTTCTTTGATATGGGACTACTTTAAACTTCTTGATTCTACTTTTCAGTGGTGCTAATGATTGGATGATGTGGCTTAAAGGTTCTAAATGTAAAGTCTGCGAAACAATGATGTCACACTTTGTCACTCCATAGTAGACAGAAGATACATGTATAGGGATACAAAATATTACAAAGTAGGTTTTGTTCAATCTTGCGTGGTCTTATAGGAAATATTTTTCTAGCACTAATTTGATCAGTCACTAAAAACTGAATTTTGATATCTACAACTACTGTACAGCCATTACAAAGACAATAAATCGGCCTACTCTATTTCTGATGTGCTTTACAACTAACAGCAGTTAATGTTATGGTTTGGTTAAGATCTGCTTTAGAACTCAACAGTATATTATTATTAGCTATCTTTTTCCAGCTTGATACAGTAAAGTAGGTCATGTGGTTTGGTTTGCTGATTAGAGATTACTGCACCACCACAGTGTTAAATGCATTATAGTTTTTGTGCTAATTTTTATAGTTAAGAATTTGAGGTCAACCTAAAGCCATGATAAAAAAAAGCTCAGGAAAATCAGACTGCACAAACTGACCAACACATTGGAGACTTACCCTTGGGAGTTTTACAAAATAAAATAAAAACTTATAAACTGCAAATAACTTATTTTATATGATCACCATGCATTAACACATTCACTCTGGAATAATCAACTTCAATTATTTCTCAAGTATTCTCACAGTATGGAGAGCTTGGCATTTAATGGTCTGTTTAGATGAAAGCTGATTTAACTAAAGGGGACTAAGTAACCAAGGTTGACATTAATGCCGTGTTTATACGAGACACATTTACCTCAGCAAAAGCATTTTGTACTTTACTGCAGTAAATGTACCACGCATGTAGACAATTTACAAAACCTTGGTGTGATAAATTTTCTATTGTTCTGAACTACCCTTAGTAAATGCCAATTTACCATCTTGCAGGGCATGGTAAATCCAAATTTACTGTGGTATTTATTTTACTGCAGGTAAATGTCTCTCATGTAAACACAGCATAGTAAACACAACACATTGCAGGGTGGTGGACTGTTAAAATGCAAAATTGAGAGTAAGAGTCAACATGATATTATCAGATACAAGTTGACACAAAATGATTGTGAGCAGCTAAACAAAAAATAAAATCCTGCATTGACTTGACTCAGATGATGACTTCAAAATATGTCTCGACCAGAGCAATATTACACTCAAATTTGCACAGCCTAAATCCTAAAACAGCATAATAATTTAAAAAGCACCTAGATATATGTGGGAAGTATGCTGTCATGAACTTTCCTGTGTAACAGTGCCATTACCATTCACTTCAGTGCTACCAGAAGGCCCTGGCTCTGGTTTGATCTCGGTAGGTGAGACGGGTGAAGTTCTGTCTGGCGTTACAGATGGTGAATGTCCGGGGCTGAGTAGTTTATAGTCAGTTATGATGACAGTGACATTTGACACGGTGACAGCCATGTGCTGAGCACTGTCCCGATCAACATTTGTTAATCTTGGTCTGAAATAGAAAATCCCAAGTCAAAAACACCATTACCATAATGATTCTAATAACCACCAGGGGCGCTTATTTAAGTTTTGGACTTTGAGGGAGGGCATTTATAGAGACCTCGGAGCTTTTTGTAAATGGGTGCATATTTAATTGTTGATGTTTTTAATACTGTAGGAGCAGTGTAACACTTTAACAATAAATTGTAACCAAAAATATATAAAATACTTCAACAGTAAACTGAAACTTGGTCTACATGTAGTCTGCATACTGATAAACATTCACTTGAATCAAGGAGTTCATTATCACTCAAATCTAAAGGTGCAGCATCATCATTGGGGGAGGGGTAGGTGGGGCAAAACGTTTTTGTCTGATTGGCTTGCTGAAGTTACTCTTGCTTTAAAAATGTATAGACATGACATGAATTAACTCAACTGATGTTGAGATTAACACCTGTACAGTGCCCCTTTTCACAATATCTCCTTTTTGCTTCACCTAAAAGTCTGCCCTATATACTGTAACATACCTTATCCTTCTTAGTGTTCTTTTGGATGGAGTTTTCTTGAGCGGAGGCGTTGGGACAAACTGCTGTGCCACTTGCTGAGCCACCAGTTGTGCATTAATCCTTGGTTTTCTGTTGGAGTTCAGTTCACAAGAGCAGCGAACATGACTTAGTTTATTCCCTTTAAATGTTAAGTGAGGACACCATAGAAAAAGAAGTCATTACTTATTTAGCTCTCTCGGATGTAATGGAATGCAGGAGAGGGAGTAGGGGTTAGTAGGGGGGGGGGGGGGGGGGGTGTTAACAGCTAGATTTGACTGATGCAGTCACTGCCAAGGAATAAAAAGTCCAGGAAACAGTGCCACTCGAGTACAACATTTTTAATATCATAAATCCCTTACTTTGGCAGGAGCACAAGATTTTGAAATATTGGCACATGGTATTATATACGAATTAGTCCAATGTTATCTTTTCCACTTCGCACTGAAGTGATGCATTGTTCAACTTGATTGTTCGATAATTCCCTGAACATTCCTATCAAGATCATCTGCGATCATTTCCTGTCTCCTCATTTACTATTTTGTAATAATTTCATTTGGGCATGAAGGATTGATGTTTGGGGTTTCATAGCCTGCAGTCATAACACATAAACAAAGACAATACCGTACACTACTCCACAGCCATACCTTGTCGAAGTTCCTTTGCGAACATCACACATCAAACACTTGAAAGCTTCTGAGCCATTTCGGTATGTACACACACTGCAATCCCAGTAACAATCTTCGGTCCTTACAGGTTTCTTCAAAACCCTTGTGGTTACAAACAAGACAACAAAATGCAGGCATGTACAACAAGGCAACCACGAACAAAGATTGGACATTCTACGCGACAGAAGTCTATTCTGCGCTAGCTTAGACGACTAAGAAAGCGAAGAATAGAGTAGAAACTGGGTTAATCCTCAGTCGTGACTAAGAACGCTGGCATTAGGCCAGCAGGGCCAACAAGTCTTCAGGACTGAAGTGTTCGTTCCGATTGATCGCGTGCGTGGAGAAAGAAAGCAACACAAGAAAGGTGCAACGTACTTGTTAGGACTTTTCTTGTCTGTTTTGTCCTCCATTATGGGAAATATGCGGGAATACCGCAGGAATTACAACTACAAACTCATTCAAGACACCAGGAATCTTTAACACAATGCACATGCAGTGCAGCATTTGTTTTCACGGTCATGTCGGATAATTGACCAATCAGAACTCGAGGCGATTGCTTCCGACGATGCAGTCGGAAACCAAGATGGCGACGGAGCAAGGGCTTCGTGCCTTCGTCAACCAGGCACGCGACAACTTGACAACAGTTTTTAAAATACAGCACAGGACGATTATCTCAGGCGTAAGAAGGCCCACGAGTGTGGGATCACGTCAAATAATGGAAGGAATAAGGAACTGGCTTGTTTTGGGACTTTGGGGGGTTATATCACTCAAGCATGTATTTAAAAATAATTTCCGCTTCCGTTTCCGCCGGTTTCTTCATAGTTTGGGCCGCATTCTTTTGCGGACAGATATACAAAAAAACAAAACAAAATAAAACAAAAACAACAAAACAACAAAAAACAACAACAACAACAACAACAACAAAGAATAAGAAGATATGCTTGGGCCCTCCCCTTCCCTGTTTCCCCTCCTCGCGCTCGCACCGGACCTCCTCCCTACCGGTAGAGGCACTACGCACATAAATGGACGATGGGAGGGAGGGTGGGGCATCCTTAGTACACCAACGATCGATTCTGCGGACAAAAGATCTACTGCCAATCAAGCTAAATTATCGCGTGCAACCGATGACGCCAGCGCTCAGACACAAAATGAAGCTTTAATATGTGTTAAGACAACCCCTTGACGCTTTCCCATTACCCTCCAATATTCAACCCACAGACAAGAACTAAGCCCCAACACTATTCTTCCATAGATTGAGTTTTAGATAAAGTTGGAAAAATACGAAACTGGTGTCGATGAAGGCAAGCTATGAAAACTATATATTAAAAGGAAAACAATAGGACTACCCATTACTACAAAAACCTTGTCACTTTTTGAGTATAAAGTTCATACAATAGATCCTTTTCATCTCATGGGAATGTCGGCTTGGAGGTCAAAACGACAAAATTTGTTACACGAGAATATAGCTCAATTCCAAATTACTTTGTTCTGACCGACTATGACATCACGTGAAAAGGGTCTATACAAAACACCACTTTACATAACACAAAACCGAAATGTCGGCGTTGTATAGTACAAAGTCAATTGATACATAATTGCTAAGAAAGTTCATGAAGAAAAACTTCCTAGAAAGATATAAAATTCCCATTTAACTTACGACCAATGACAATCTTTACTTTTCTCCTTCACGACTTCGAGGGAAAATCGCGTGGAAGATCAAATAAACTGAGTCATTTTAAAATGAAATTATGATTAATAACCATGCTCAAGGCGACACTGGAGGAGTATCACCTATCTCCTGACAGAATTTAGTTACTTTAACTTGGTTAAGGTACTTGCACCTAATTATTTAAAAAAAAAGGTGGTTAATGGTCCTAGACAAACTTTTTTAAACAGGGCTAAAACATAGACCACTCCAATCTGTTGTCACTCCATCACCTTCTTAATACCCGTGGTCAAAACTGTGGGGATTTTGCCATCGTAATCAGCAAAAAACTATGGGAACATATCAGTTTTTGAAGCCCAGTAATTGGTGTCTCGCAGTCACACTAAAAAGTCTTGGGAATATTAATTGTCCTTTGGGATGAGGGATTGACAACAGATGACACTGATCATTACATAAACAGAGGTTAGATGTTCTGGCGCTTGAAATGTTGCAGTAAAGTTGGATGTACGCAGCACTGTGTGCGCTGCTTGAATACATGCACCTGTTAGAAAGACAGAGGGAAAGAAGTGTGTCAGATGCCTTGAAGTTTTTTTTTTTACCTTTTCTCTTACTTCCTCCAGTATTTTTTGCTATAGCGAGCGCTTCTGCAACTTTGACTTTAAACTGTACCGGTGAAGTATTTTGTAGTTGTTGATAAGAGCACCTCTCTCTCCACCGGTTTGCAGCGATTCAGACACAATCCTTAGGGGGGGGGGGGGGGGGGGTTATACCCAGAATAGGAATAGCTGTGTTAATAGTCGAGATTAGTTGGCTCAGAGTTGACCACAAATGTATCGACAACTGTTCACAGTGCCTTGATGAAAGTATTTTGACTCCAATCTCGAATGAAACTGGCCCCTACGAGAACAAAACAAAATGTTCTGGCTAATTTAGCTGTTCTTATTTCACAATCAGCCCAAAACAAACGTTGTGGATACTGTTTCGTGCGTTAAGTTTTTTTTTTTTTGATACGTCGGAGTTCACCTTTCTCGAAGGACAGCCCCTCTAATTAACAATTGCAAAAAAATAGATCACAAAAACTACATACTGTGCTGATCTTTTATCTAATTCAATCGTTCTTACCTGTCTACCGCCTGAGGTCATTTAACCTGAAAAAGAGCAAATAATACAGCATGTAAAAAAAGAATAGCTGTCGAGAGGATAACGGAAAACAGACAGAGAGAAACGAAAAACAGAAGCGCATGACTTACATGTTTCTTCTCCACCTGCTTGTCCATCAACAGACAAGAAAACCTTAAAAAAGAAAACTTGTTAAGACTTACTGACACATCGCAGTGTATCCAGCGATATATCTGCCAAAACACAACGCTCTCTCGTAACGTAACACTCTCTCGTGACGTAATGCTCTCTCGTGATGTAACGCTCTCACATGGACGCAATATATCTCATGACGAGTGCTCTTTTATGAAGAGTATTGTCCGCTCATGAAGTAATACTCTCTCATTACGTGTTGTCTCATGATATCATGCACGCTCTCTCGTGACATAAAGCTCTCTCATGACATAATGCTGTCTCGTGACGCACGCTCCCATGACGTAATGCTCTCGTTACATTTCACGATATCACGCTCTCTCGTGACATAAAGTTCTCATGGCGTGACACATGCTCACCCAATTCAGTCACCACTAGTCTTTTTTTTTTTTGGCAATACGATGTTAAGACCACGGACATCTTTATACGGTGAGTTATTGTTTGAGACAGAAATAGTGTTGACACTATCTTCTAAATCAATCCAAATAGTGAGCGCTAGCTACCTTAGCGTGACCTGCCTGATCAATCTCAGCCATTTCGTGGCAAACTGGATTGGCAGAGTTCACGAACTCCGCACTGAAGTCCTTTAGACAAAAAGACAAAAAACAAAGTTACTGTGAAGAGCAAACTGTTCCTCGGAAGTGACTAAAGTGTAGAATTCCACTACAATGAATGTTGACACACTAGCGATGAAAACAACAACAACAACAACAACAACAACAACAACAACAGCAACAACAACAACAACACAACACTGGTGGGAGTACCTTGTGTTGGGGTTCAAAAACACTACGCTTTGCGCGCCTGTTTCCGTTGCCATTATCAACTTCAAACATTGGATTCTGGTATGCCACATCCACTGGGAACGCATCCTAACAAAAACGGAAGGACACCTTAGAAATTCACAACAACTACTTAAATAAATCAAAATAACGCAGTGTACATTCTTGTGGTGAGGCAGTTTGTCCCTGCTTTCTCTACTCACTGAGGCGCTGCATTTCTTGTCATCGATGATTTCCACATAAGGTGTGGTTTCTAACGATGCATCATACAACCGGTTTTCAAATGAAACTGTCTTCAAGACGGCCGGCCCCTCTGTGCCACACATAACTGCATCTTGCTCCTGAACGCGAAGAAAGATAACTTATATCAAGACTCGAACAGTTTTCTTCCCTTTCACTACCCACGGGCTAGTAGATAACACAAGTGTGCCGTGTACAGATTCAGGGAACTCTTCTCGTTGTCGTAATGGCAACTGTAGATGCCAATCTTTAAACGTTGTCAAAAAGTAAAAGTAAAGTATCTTTATACACGGTAAGTATTTCGGCAGAGCTGGTGGGGCCGTGTTTTTTTAAAACTCAACAAAAGTTTGTTAAGAATCCCAAATGGTCAAATTTTCAACAAGCATGGCGCAACTTAGAGACGCTGAGGTGTAAAGGGATAATCATACAGTAACGAGAATGTGCCAATCGAAGTCTCTGTGGTTCCTTGTATGGGACCGCTTCAACCTAACCATATATCTCACAACTCGTGCAAAATATTGAATTTCATGCCGTAATGTAAGAAGAAACAGTGTAGGATTTGCAGATAAATCAGCTGTCAACGTCCCGGCTTGGACGGATTGAAAGCACTACTTACTCTCTTGTATCTGAAGCCTGGATCCATGCCTGGTCGCTTCTTTCTCAGAATCCACACAACGACTGCTATCAACAGCAAAAGTGAAAGAACAGCCAAGATAATCCCCACAATAGGACCAGGACCAAGGCCTGACTCCTGACAAAAAACGACGACTAGTTAATAGAGAGCCCAGCCAAGAGTGACAACGACAACGCAAAACGTTCAGACCAATGGCCATGGAATGCTTGACTGTCCCTATGTGAAAGAATTTGAAGCTGACGTTTCGAGCGCCAGCCCTTCGTCTGAGAAAAATGCTCAGATGAAGGGCTAGCGCTCGAAACGTCAGCGTCAAATTCTTTCACGGCGTCCAACGTCGACCCTTAGTCAATCAAGTTATACGGATCATTCGGCTGAATTTACGAGAATTAGAATTGTGATCTTGCGCTCAGTAGTTTCCAACAAACCAAAATCGAAGACGGCAACGTCATACAGTAACACAAGAATTGACTGTGTCCACATTCTCGTGTTAAGGCCAAATTTGATTTTTGGTAAAGCAATTTGCTAATTTCGTCGAAAACAATCTCTTCTAGACCAACTGCATTTGATAACTTACTTCAAGTTTGCGTTTTCCTCGTAAATTAGGCTGTAAAAAAAAAGAGATAATTACAAAAGCGATAAAACAACGATATAAAAAGAAAAAAGAAAGAACATTTTTTTAACACTTTTACTCCCATGCTCAAAATGCAGGTTTTCTCTACGTATGAGTGATAAAGTGAAAATTGATAGTTTACTAATTACTTTATACAAACACTTACCGCAGCTGGACTGGTGGCCACGGCAGCTGATGAAGGTGTAAGGGTTGGCGTTGGTTCTACATCGATTACCTGATAAAAAATTAAAATTAAAATTAAAACAGCAAGTTTGCTCTGTAAATCCATCTGGGGACAGCTTTCATGCATGAAAAAATTCCACACTACAACTGAGAGAGTTTTGTTCTTTTTTTTTTTTTTGTACAAGTAAACTTACAGGAATCATTTGATCAACAACGTGAACCACGCCGTTCGTAGCTGGAATACCCGCGACAGTGTGCGCTACACCGTTCACCACAAGATGACCCTGAAGTGCAAAATAAAGAGTTTGAATCACAATACACTAAATGTACAACCTACCAAGAGTAGTTCATAACACATACTAGTTTATTGAATATATTAACAGGCTTATTATATAGGTGGTCACGTTGTCTGGTTCAACAAATGAACTACTATACACTATAGTAAATTTAAAAACTGCACTACAATGTACATACAGATACGGCAGTACTGCACTCTTTTACAGTACTGTGTAAAAATTAATAGCAGCGAAATTCAACAAATTTCGTCCTTGTTCTTGTGAATTTTCGTCGAAGTATCACCGAAATTTCGCATCGCCCGTGCGAAAATTCGCAAGGTCAATCGTAACCAAACAATACGGTGAGGTCTATTTTAGTGAGGGGTTAATACACATACATTGGCGAGATACTTGATATGCAGCTTGGTGCCCATCAGTGTGGTGACTGTCACGCTGGTAACTCCACGAGTTGGGAAAGCTTTACTCACGATGTGATTTTTCATAAAGTCCAGAGTGAATTTCTGACAAGAAGAAAGTAAAGAAGAGTCTGACTGAATGTGTGTTGAATAGCACAATCACAGCGACACGACAGTCAGAGCATGCTCTGTGATTCAACTAAAAAGTATTATCACATTTTGATGCAAGGTCAGACGATTTGCCATTTGCCTCTATTTCAAAATGAAGCCTTATGGTTCCTCTTTCGAATTAACCGCGGAATGTGGAATTGACGTCATCACCTGAGCAATTCACAGAAATGACCCGTACTCCTTCAGGATGGAAGTATTATCTAAAGACCACCGTGGAGTGATAAGTGTTGAAAACAAGAGACAGTACATCATAATTGAGTGCATTATACAGTTTCAGGTTTCTGGAATTTCCTGTCATTTCGTTTTTGTTTGATGTACGTGTAAAGTAAATCTTTGAAACTACTCTCAACATGCTTTTTAAAGTATATCGTGATTGGCTATGTAAGCATTTTCTTTATACTAGGGGACGTTACCTCATGATTGACAGCGCTGTTGCTTGGAGCGAACACAGTAAAGTGTTGGGATGGCGACGCCAGGTCCCTGTATAGCGCGCTCCCTGCGCGAGTGTTCTTCAGATGATACAACGCCTGGATTAAAAAAAAAACGCGTTTAGTCCTGTGTAATCAAGTGCTGTCCGGGCGCGGAACCACAAGCTCAGCGAACTATGTAGAATCTTGACTGAGACTTTTGTGGTATATATACACAACACATCATGATATTATATGGTAAGGCATGGTATGGTATGCCGGTATAGTTGTATGACATGGTATGGTAATATGGTACTGAACGGTATGACACGGTATGGTATATGTATGGTATGAAATGATGGTGGGGCATTGCATCATAATTATGAAGTCCTGATATGATGCAGTACTTAAACCTCTGCTGGTACGTACCTTGTAAAATTCAGTCAAATCTCTTGTTTCTTGAAGGATCTGCAGTTAAAAGTGATAGAATAGAACAATGTGAAACAATCTAAACAGCGCTGAGCAAACCATCGAGTACCGGCACTAATTACAATTGCGGTAATTTCATTTTTAAAATCATGACGTTTCAACTTTTACGGGTTTTTCGTGCAAAAGAACTCATCTGAAGGGCAAAAATACACAGAGTGAGCAACTACCTGAATGATATGTCCCTCACATGTAAAACCATCTCCAACGAATCCAGGCCAGCATTTGCAGTTAACTTTATTGGCTACGAAATAATCACAAAGGCAGATTGTTAAAAATGTATCTCTTTCGGATTCCAGCTTCACTGTATTTTATCACCGTCTCTACTTCCACATCTATCCATGTCCAACATTTAATTCATTTGTTATATTTCGTTAATGTATCCTTCTTTCCTTTACAACACCGACCTTGGAGAGAACACGTGGCGTGTGCAGCACATCCCCCGTTGTTCGTAGCACATGGTGATGACGGACCAATGGACGAACAAATCGGCCACACTCCGTAAAGGTGTGGTCCGCACCCGCATTCTCGCTGGCCCTGTAGACATGCACGAATTTAAAATATGATTTCAGCACAATCAGATAACTTACGAGCCAGCCCTATCCCGTAATGCACGCGTAAATCGCCTTGCCTAGGTTGGCCATTCGTGGAAGCAGCTCGTTGACAAAATACAGCTAAGTCAAGGGTAGTTGTTAAAATCGTAACAATAGGATATTTGTATGATGGCGGTACTTTAGCGTGACTACCAGAATGCTTAAGGACTGCTATTGTTTCCAAGAATTTTCCACGAATGGCGGTTTTTTTTTTTTTGTGAACATTGCTCGTGCTGGGTCCACAAATCTGCGTAGCTGAAAAAATAGCATTCCGGAAATTGTAGTGAGATACTGTCAACGGTGCAGCATGGTAACTAAATCAGAAATCTTATTTCTATTCTTTCTGTTGGGCATTATATTTCCATCAGTTCTTGCCTCCCTTACCGGGCCTCTGAAAACACAGTCGCCGTCATCGCCACAGTCGCCATTGTTCTTTGCACACCTGTCAATCATTTGACAGAAATATCCATCTCCTTCATAACCAGGCCTGCACGTGCAGTTCACTCCGCCTGTTGCGCTCTCAGAACACGTGGCCAACGCGTGACAGCCACCTCTTTTGTTATCACAACTGCCAATCACTGCCAAAATAAATGAAAAAGTAATAAAAAAGAAACAATACAGTTTTTGAAAAAAGATTGCATTTACTTTCAGTAGTAGTAGTCGTATCACTCCAGTCTATCACCTTGTAACAAGGATTTCGTTGCAAATATTTATCAATTTGACCTGAAAATCACTGCATAGTGACATGAATAGTGGAACTGAAGTGAACTCTGCTCCGCTAACCTGGACACGTGGCTGGATCTCCTTTGCATCGTTCACAGGAAATGCCGTAGTATGGTGTGGTACAGTTACACAGACCTGTGCCGCTTAGACCATCATTACAGCTTCCACGTCTGTTACAGGGAGACTGGATTCCCCCAGGACATGCTGGATACAGAGAATTTAATAAAAAGACAATCATACTGTTTCAGAACAGCTCACTGATATATTTGAATGGTCTTTACGGATTTCTCAAAAATTTACTCATTCGAACTCACTCCAATCACTTCAGTCACACTTTCTCACTCTGTCACACACCACAAACTTACTCACTTCAGTCAGTCACAATTTCTCACTCATTCTGTCACACATGAGACACTCACTCACTCACTTAAGTCAGTCACACTTTCCTACTCTGTCACACACTTAATCACTCACTCCACTCCTTCAGTCAGTCACTTTACTCACTTCAGTCAGTCACACTTTCTCACTCATTCTGTCACACATGAGACACTCACTCACTCACTTAAGTCAGTCACACTTTCCTGCTCTGTCACACACTTACTCACTCACTCCACTCCTTCAGTCAGTCACTTTACTCACTTCAGTCAGTCACACTTTCTCACTCATTCTGTCACACATGAGACACTCACTCACTTACTTAAGTCAGTCACACTTTCCTACTCTGTCACACACTTAATCACTCACTCCACTCCTTCAGTCAGTCACTTTACTCACTTCAGTCAGTCACACTTTCTCACTATTCACGTGTAGTTAACCTTTCACAACCTCATTCACACTCATAAACTCACCTTTACAATCAGGACCATAATGGTTTTGACAACACTTGTGCTCCCTTTTTCGATGAAGGCAAATGGGTTGACAGCCTAATAAGCCTCCGCTGTATTGACAACTGTGAGCTGTGGTTCCCTTCATAATTGCAATGGAAACAAAATGTTTTCTTTTTCTGTGATATATTCGCGTCTTTATGCAGTTAAAGGAAGCAATATGTTGAACGTAGAGTACTTACTGCATGTGTTGTCTCTGGAGAACAACTGACTGGAACAAAACAGTTACCACACGGGCCCTGCAGAGAAGGAGAATATGTAAGAATTGGGGTAAAAAAGAGACGAGGGAAGAGAGAGATAGAAAGCGGGAAATAGGAAGCCGAGAAAAAGAAGAACAACTCTTATTTTACAAGCACAAGAAATGAGGACCGACAATAGATATCATTCTTGACTATTTTTCCTGCAGAGTACCTTTGTATTTATGTCCTTGATTTCGTCACAGCGACCAGCAAATCCCAAGGGAACGAGGAGCTGCTCGATACCGAAAGCGACCCCGCCTTTAAACGGAACGTCACGCTCTATAATTTTACTTTCTCCATTGACGTAAATATCACCCTGAGCGAAATACAGAATACGTGTCAAAATTAATTTACTGCATTGCAATTTGTTGTACTGTGCAAATGTACTATAAGGTACAACTGTACTTTGTGCTGTGCTGTGCTGTATTGTAACTGCACTGTGCAGTAAATTATGTCCTTGGTACACAGCTTACCTTCTCTCCCTTGCAAGCTACAAAAAGAGATGATCCTTGCATAGTTCTGAGCTCAATCCCCGCTCCGCCTCTAAGGAATGACGTAGTATCAAGATTCGTCTGTTAAAAAAGGTTTGAGATTACGATCAAAGAGACGACAATTTCGATTTCACAACAGTATATAGTAAAAGCATAATAATCTGCGATCATAATTCCTTTTAAATCATAAATATTCAAATATGACTTTTTCTTTCCTCGGCTGGTGGCACATGGGGCATGAAGGAGGAAAAAAGAAAACTGTGGCCATAACTTACGGTACAAACTACTCACAGACATACCGAGTCTGTAAACATAAAACAAGGTTTCACAGCCATAATAATAATATAATTATAATATAACTATTGTGTAATATATATAATTTCTTGAGCAGAATAAGCAAGCGCCGTTATCTAGGGGTGCTCGAGGGCAACTTTGAGCTTCGAGTACAACAGATATAATCGTTATAATATCGCAAATTACAATCGCTAGTCTTAAAATTACTAAGTACCCTCACCACGGCCTGCTCCACAACATGATAAAGAATGAACTCTTTGAGATCAGCCAAGTTCCCAACATTGTTCAGACGATTCTGCAGTTCCTGGGGCAGATTATTGACCGCTTCGTCAGTTGGCCAAAACATGAGGTAAGGTTCACTAAACGGGTTGGACATAAGGGCTTCGAGACCTGCAGCCTGGATGAAAGATGACAAACCCTCTATTAAACTTTTACCTCCTTAGACTTCACACTATTGTAGATGCAGAAAGTGACAAATTAAAATAATTGGTATAGTTAACCATTTCACTGCTCTGCCCGATTAAAATCTAAAACTGTCAACTCAGCAACGTAATGAACACTGCTACTAGAATGTTTCCAAGAGTCAGAGCTTTCAATTGAGTGGTCTCCTGCGGTACATTAGTTGAATGTAGAGTTCTGTATTCAAGTTGTATACCTTCACAAACTGGACAAACTTTGTGTATCCATGTTTGGTCGCAACATCGATGAAAGGGTCCTTTGACAAAAAAAAAAAAGAATGCACAATGATTTCTCAACTGCGGACAAATACTAGTGAAAGTGATTCGTTAGTTATGAAGGAAATATTACTTCGAGCGTGAACGGGATTCGAACCCATGACATCAGTGATACTGTCGACAGCATAGCATGGGTTTCACCGAGGTCAAGGGTTCTTTGCAACTGTGTGCGTTGCTTCATTTCACAAGCAAAAATGTACGGTTGCATTGAGTAATGACATCGCACTTATCGGACTTTGACGTAAAGTGCAACGAAAGGACGAGAAAATGAGTTGAGTGGATTTGACAATAGTGACGATGGGTTGGGGAGAAATAATGAGATAAGTAAGGAAACACAGAGATAAAAAGAAGAATGAAAAAGAAAAGAAAAAAGACGGGAAGGCCAGCGCAAGGGAGAAGACATTAAGAAGACGAAAGAAGAGAAGGGGAGAGAGACACTTACCTTTCTGCTGACTGGGGTCAGGAATACAGAGGGTGGGATGAGAACCTTGTTCACTTTAAGAATAAATCCATTGGACGCCTCATACAGACCAGTCACCTTCGACCTGGCACCACTGTCGTCCAGGAAATAAAGTTCGTGTCTCTGAAAGAAATCCACACACAGAACTTCAATGCATGGCTGGGAATATGTGACAGACTTGGCGTACGAGGCAAAAGCACAGAAACAACAACACCAAACTGCCGGTGTAATCGTGCCATGCAGGCCCTCTTACCTCGCTCACGGCAGTCACCTGGGCTCCAAGAACTGTGGTAAAGTTGATAGAAGACGCTTGAAGGGTGGAGTTTCTGAGCGCGACACAAGCTAGTATATGGTGCTTCAAATAGACAACCTCTAACTGAGATGGACTTAACTGAGGAACACTGCGGCGCTGGGGAGACATGAACTGAATTTTAGCTTTATAAATCGTATCTACCAGGTACTCTTCGCAAAATCCGAAATAGAGAAAACAAGTTACGAGGTTTGGAGGAGTGCGGTGAGGGGCGGGGGTTGGGATGGATGGCATTGGCACCCTCTTTGAGTGTTTAGATACAACCTTGCTTACACACACGGTATGCATTTATATTGAGAACATTCGGTGTGGTGAAAAAAGACTCTAGCCTGTAAAAACAGCCACATCTGGCGAATCTTTTTATCTCCGAGAGAGGTATGGGTAGGAGTCATAATTCACCATCTGTGTGAAGAATGTTTGTGCTGTGGCATCGCTTCTCACCTTTCTAAAAACAGAGAATACTTTACTCAGTGCGGCGTTTGTAGGAGCCACAAGTGTAACTTGACCGTGCGAAGACAGCAGATTCCTCATGCTATGTTTCTGTGCAGCGAAACAACGTCAAATGTTAAACGTTAGCTATGAAAATTAATCAGGATTGTTAAATAAAAAAGACGCAACGTATTTCGATAATCATAAGGTTCTGTCCTAAACCAAGTTGCGTGTTTCTTGATAATAAACCACAGTTGATACTAGAAGATATCTTACCTGCAGGAGGTATTCAAACTCCGTGAAATCTTGATCAAACTTCAGCGCCTGAAGTTTAACAAATTTAAGGGTAAGGGATAGAGAGATGAGTAAACAAACGGATGAAATTGGCCACCTCAAGACATTACCTCGAGTGTGTCTCCAAAACAGCTGAAGCCATCGCCAATGTAGCCTCGTTTACATGTACATGTTCTCTGGTGAGATCCAGTGTGTTTACAGTCAGCACGGACGCTGCATTCGCCGTTATTCTGAAATAAACGAGAAAAGCAATGAAATGAGAGAGAGTGAGTGAATGATAAGTGATTATATGAACGAGGCAGCGGGTGAACTAAGTGTAAAAATTAAGTAAAATCCATTAATTGAGCCTAATTTGCATGGATTTCGGCTCATAAAAACCTTGGCTTGATATGGTAATAAAAGAACTACAAGCCAATCAGAGCTAATAAAATAACCCATGCTTGTCAATTAATAGTGTCAACGCATGTACATATTTACATTTAGTGGCACTCATGAAACAAACTAATTAATGGAAAAAAAATATTAAAACAGTTTGACTTACGATCTCACATGGGTTCAAGCCAATGCAAGTATTAATGCCATCTCCAGAGAAACCATCCTTACAAAAGCAGTTCCGCTGAAAAGTCAAGGAAAATGCAGACAGTCATTGTGTGAACTTGGTATTACTGAAATCACGAAACTACTATCTAAATTATGATAACTTCCTCTAACTTATACTTCGTAAATGGTCACAATATTGTTTCAAAGTGACTGTTATATTAGCTCAGTTTCTGAGAAATTCGTAGAAATCTTTTGATATCGATTTCTTAAGAATACATGGAAACAATCTGATGTCAAGTACTATTGTTGTCGTCACGAGAAGAAAACGAGACAGAATAAGGATGTGATTGCACAATAACGAATCTGCAACACCATCTAGGTTCTTGGAATTCATGGAAACGTTCCGATGACAGACATGGCACGTACCTGTGCTGGTCCAATTTTGGCGCATGTCGCATTTGAGTGGCAGCCTCCGTTGTCAACTTGGCATACATTGATTTCTTTGGGGGAGAAAATAAATAAGTCATAACATAGAACGTCAATGGCTGACACTTGAATAAACTCGCAAATTCTAAAATTGATAGTGAAAATGCCAGAAGAGGCAACAATTAGCTCACCAAGGCAGTTAATACCATCACCAGTATATCCTGATCTACATTTGCACACTCGGGATTTTGTGGCGTTCGTCTGTACAGTACATACTGCGTTGATATCGCAACCGCCATTGTTGACGTGACAGGCAGTTCTTTCTGCAAGTGAAAAATAGTAGAATTATCCGGTGTTCCTTTGCCATCAATCGAATAGCAATGAAGTCATATTTTGTGAATGCTATTTACAAATACAGAGTCAAGTGTCACAAGAGATGGGCAGCTTATGGCGATACTGATTTGTTCTTGAAAGCAAAAATACGAAGAGAGGGCACGAATAAAACGGAACACATTCACGGAACAACTCACACCGGCCACATTCAAGTTCGATTTGCCAGATTCAGTGTCCGCTCTGAAGTGCTGAAAATCACATAAACTACCACACTAGCAATGATCGTCTAGTTTATCATGTAATATTTCGGTTTATTACTCCTAAACGTTACGTGGTTAAATAAACTATTGTATTGTATTATATTGTTCTTGTTTGATTTTCGCTAAGCTTTCTCAATTCAGTTGTACTGCCGATTCCAAGATCAGGCAACGCCGTAGCCGTACACACGCGTGACAAAGACGGTGAAAGTAAACATGAATTGAGTGCAAGAGAGGATGAGGTCAATTTAATCCAGAAGTTCCAGTGAAAAAGCAATTCTCTAACAAGGTGCTTCAATCATTTGTATCATTTTCGAGAAGAGCGACTTGTTAGAACAGTACAAAGAATAAAAAATGAAAAGAAGAAGAAAAAGCGCCAACACATTAAACTGACGGGCTTTCGATGGTTATTGGGAGGGTGAATAATTTATAGTTCAAATAATAACGCGGTTATCAGTCAACATTTTGTTCAACGAATGGGGAAAGCCAAGTTTTGAGAAAACAAAGATCGATCTCGCCCATAATTAGAATATCGCACGCAGAAAAAAGATGGGCAGGTAAATACCGTGTTCCAAAATTTAATATAATAGACTAATTTTCTCGATGTGGTCATTTTGTCAGCCAATCAGAAAGTTAAGTGAACTATATGTCAGACACAAAGGCTCCTTGGTTCGCATACGAAGTCTTCAGTGCTGCATCATAGAACTTCGAGAAACAGGCACAAAATGTCCGGCAACGTTGTTGACTCGTCAAGTATTCAAGGCTTGGAAGAAGAGCTATCGCAATCCTTTGCTGACTGGAAAGAGAAACGAAGAAATACCGTGAAGGTATTGAGCGACGTAGGGAAAACGATCCAACAACACCGTCGTAATGTCAACATCGCCACGCTAACTGGGGTGTCCGCCTCTATTATTGGTGCTACACTGTCCATCGCAGGTGCTGCAGCGGCTCCTTTCCCTCACTCTAACAGGAGTAGGAGTTGGCATTGGAAGCCTGGGTGGTATTACAGCTGGTGGAGCTGGTTTGGCAGAAAACCTGTTGTCAAAAAGTGAAGGAAAGACGGCCCAAACTGCACTAGATGACGAATGGGAGGCAGCACAACATGTATACGATTTACACGAGAAACTCGACAAAGCCTATACAACATGTGGAGCTGCAAAACAAGCTGGAAAAATAGGATTTGCGATCAAGAATGCAGTATGCGCTGGCGTGGACATTGGAAAGGCGGCTTTCACTGGAGGAAAAGCAGTCTTCAGTGGTCTCAGTAAAGCGGCAAGGGCCCTCCACATCGTCGGCATGACAGTGACCATTGTGTTGATTCCTTTGTACAGTGAAGACATCCACTGACGTTCATACGGGCTCCATCCCAGATGTTGTCAACAACATAAATCAAATAGCAGATGTCCTGGAGGCCGAGCTCAAAGAGTTGGAGGGAAACGAAGGACCAATTAAGGAGGACGAGGAGAAAGATCCGCATAACAAACTGATGAGTATTTGATGCTGTGTGGAATAACAAGACTAGTAATAAATAAGAAATGAAGAAATCAATTTCTGAGAAAACAAATTCACCTGTTTTAGTTTGCATATAGCACTGATTTACACTATTATACACTATTATCACTGATTAATCAAATATGATTATGCTAAGAGGGAATAAAACTGTGCATCACAAACTGATATTCTCTGAGTTTAAGTGAGTTTAAAGGTCTGGGCCCGGTTTTTCAAAGCAGGATTAGCCGGCTAATCCTGGATTAGGTCTAAACTTTCTTGTCATTTATAAGCCTGACAATGTAAAGGTTTCGTCCGCAACAACTTCCTTGATACGTTTTAGGCTGAAACAAGAACACTGACCCTGCAGTTTATTGGCAGAGGGGTCGAGAGAAAGAATTTCGTTAATCCTGGATTAGCTTAATCGGCTTTCGAACAATGAGGCTCTGAAGTAGACCAAGAGAAAATAAGTTGCTGTTCCTGTAGTTCACGCAAGTACGCAGAAGAAAACCGGCAGCCCCTTGCTATCGTTGTTAATTATCTATTTTCCAAGTGATTCAGGTGGAGTAAACTGGCTGACTTTATAACCGGACGCGCGTTGCAAATTATAGTGCCTGGGATTGGATACGGAATCCAGCGGGTAAACGCGAGCCACCCTACCAGCAAGATGTCCGACAATCAGTCGCAAGAGTACACTCTACAGTTATTAGAATGGAAAGTGAAGCGAGCAAACACCGTGAAGTTGATAAGAGCTGTAGGGCAAGAAATAAAACGAAACCATAAGAATGTTACAATCGCGAAGCTTAGTGGAGCATCCGCCTCTATTCTTGGTGGTGGACTGGTGATCGGAGGCTTCATTGCGTCCTTCTTTACCTTTGTTACTTCCCTCATTCTGACATGGGTAGGGGTTGGCTCTAGTTTGACAGAACATCTCATGTCAAAGGGAAATATGAAGATCTTCCAAGCCGCATTGGATGATGACCGCGAGGCAACAAGAAAACTAGATGAGTTGATAAAAAGGATCAACAAAGCCCACTCTGCATTGCCTCTCGCCTTTTCTGTGGCATTCATTCCTTTGGATGTATACACTTTGGTGAAAACATCCTACGACGTTCACAAGGGATCCATTCCAGAAGTTGTGAATGACAAATAAAACGGCGGATGCCCTGGAGGCCGAGCTCAAAGAGTTGGGGGGAAACGAGCGACGGATGAAAAAGGAGGAGGAAGAAGAGTGACCAACGAAAGACGAGGAGGACGAGGAGGATGAGAGACAGATGAAAGAGAAGAGTGATCAGCTGAAGAAGCAAAGCTCTGCATAATAAACTGATGAGCATTTGACGCTTACGGTTTGTGAATCAAGCCAAGGAATAATGCAGATTATAAGTCAACATTTATTGTTCAGATCTGGACTTCTGCATGACCAATTTACATCAAGACAAATTTAATAAATAATAAATGAAGAAACTCAATTTCTGAGAAAACAAATTCACCTGTTTTAGTCTGCATAAAGCATTGATTTACACTATTATCATTTATTAAGTTGACAATATAATTTATTAAATATAAGTTTGTTTTTCAGTTGAAAAGAAGTGTAAACGCGGAACTGGTATTTTCTGCTAACGCTGTCGAAAATTCAAGGGAATGTACAATAGACTACGGCAACAGAACAATATATCTACGGCACAAATATAACGTGAAGCCGAACTTTAAGTCTTATGTCTACAAATAACTGATCAACCAAATGTGATTATGCTGCAAGGAATAAAATTGTGCATCACAGACTGATATTCCCTGAATTTAAGTGAGATCAAAGGTCTAAAGTAAAGTAGTTGTGCGTTATCCCCGAACGAAGTGAGGGAAATACTCACGACACTAATGCAGCAATATTATACCGCCTACTTGGGGACTCCAAGCCTGTCGCCATCTCGAAATTTAACGTTGTCTGTCAGTCAGTCAGTCAGTCAGTCAGTCAGTCTGTCGTACGACTTTAGGCGCGGTTACCCCGCTAACCAATAACAAAGGCCGGATCGATCACGTGTGCCCTGTTGTTTTACTCGGAATAACTTAGAGATGAGATTTGAACGAAGCATTTAGATTTGAACGAAGCAACAATATATTGTAGCTGCGTTCACGAAAATGGAAAACTTAACTGAAAAACTTGAAACACAACAGTCTCGCGAAGCTCGTCTTCAAATGAGAAGGGAACAGGCACGAGCAAGGCGAAATCGTGAAACGAGCGAACAACAGCGCATGAATGCCGATCGAAAGCGACATGAACAGAAACGGGTAATGCAGACAACTCCGCAAAGAGAACAGCGCTTGAACGCAAATCGGAAACTTCAGGAGAAAAAGCGGGCCGAAAAGAAGACTCCGCAAATTAAGAGAACAGCGCATGAATGCCGACCAAAAGCGACATGAACAGAAGCGGGAAACACAGACAACTCCGCAAAGGGAACAGTGCTTGAAAGCAAATCGGGAGCTTCAGACGCCGTTTTGTGTTAAACTCAGATACTTATTTAGAAAGGACAAGCAACAAAGGTTAGTCAGTGGAAATCGAACAATCACCGTGACAAATATATATTTTGTAACTCGATCACTTCAAGAATGTATTAAAATCTGTATGCTGATCATTTTCCCTCGAAGTATTGTTTTACTACGCTTCTGTCGCCAGTTTCGGCTACCGTATTTGCTCAGAGCAATCGGAACTTGGAGTCTTGAATAATTTAGTCAGATGTCTTATTTTTCTGTAATCTGACACGCGGTGATTGCAGCGAAAATCGTTCACAAGCCCTTAGAAGTATTACTGGGTCTGAAGCCCGTGTATAATTTGAAGTAAACTGTTCAAGTTTTGCTTTGATTCTGGGAGAAATTTTGCTGTTTTGAGTGGGTTCAAATACAAAACAATTCGAGCCTATTAAATATGCATGCCTGAGTCTGGTGCATGCAGTAGTAAAAACAAATCGCACAGGAAGCCTATTTAATTGTACTGCCTATGAATTCGAAATTAGAAAATCAGTGTTCCTTTTTTCCCGTACTACGACGGCCGACCAACTTCAAACTTTGAGTATTAAATTTCGAGAACGTGCTTGGCAGACTGTATGAATTAATTTGACGTGCCGACCGTGGGAAATACGTACTTCGTCACGCAATCGATTCTTTTTTCAACGCAAAAGTATAACACACACCATTCTTTTTCTCCTTCCTTTGCGTGTAGCACTTGAGTTCGAAGAAAAGATTGAGTCAACATTTCGGTAAAACAAAGGTTACTCTTATTGGGAGTTACCAAAAGTAAAAGTCCCATCAATGGCAGAGTGAGGGGGTATATGCGATTATCGTATTTCTAGTAAGATTTAAAAAGAAACTTCCTCTCCGCTGTCACTCTCAGCTCAACAAGAAGTGACGTGACGAGAAGCTGACGCAGATCAAAAGGAAATAAGTTGCTGTTATCTGTATGCACGAGAAAATCGGCAGCCCCTTGCTATTGTTGTTAATTATTCATTGTCCAGTTGATTTAGGTGGAGCAAACTGGCTGACTTCATCGTGACGAGCGTGACAAATTGAGAGTGCACGCAAAGGTTTGTGGGATTGGATCGGGCTCCACAGGCTCAACGCGAGCGATCCCAGCAAGATGTCCGACGATCAATCGCAATTAGAGTACGCAATACAGTTGTCAGAATGGAAAGTGAAGCGAGCAAACACCGTGAAGTTGATAAGATCCTTGGGGCAGGAAATACAACGAAACCATGAGAATGTCAACATCGCGAAGCTTACTGGAGCGTCCGCTTCTATTGTTGGTACTGGACTGGCAATCGGAGGCTTCGCTGCGGCCTTCTTTACATTTGGTACTTCCCTCATTCTCACAGCGGTAGGGGCTGGCATTGCTTCCGCAGGCGGTATTACCGTGGGCGGTTCTATTGTGACAGAAATTGTCTTGTCTAGGAGTATTGTGCAGCTCGTACAAAAAGCGTTGGACGACGACCGTGAGGCCACAACGATGCTTAATGAGTTGGCAGAAAAAATCAAGAAAGCCAATTCAACCTTTTCCTTGGCCAAGACAGCCGGAGGGATGGGTTTATGCTTGGCCACAGGGTTTTCGACTGCTTTCAAGACAGGCACCAAAATGGCAGCCATTGCTGAAAATGGTGGAAATGCACTCATCAAAACTTTAGGCACTACAGCAAGGGGCCTACATTTAGCTGGCTTTGCATTCTCCGTGGCACTCATTCCTTTGGATGTACACACTTTGGTGGAGACATCCATCAACGTCCACAAGAAAACCATTCCAGAAGATGCTGAAGGTATATATAAAGTAGCAAATAACCTGGAGGCCGAGCTTAAACGGTTTGAGGAGTACGAGCAACTGATAGTGACCAACGAACAAAGCAATGTGTAATCAGTACTAACCAAGGAACAAGAACAGAAAAACAAACGTGTGAATCAGTGACTGCATATCTGTATATAGATCGTTTAGTACAAATACTGGAAACTGTTTAATGCGTAGAAAAATGGTGTATATTATACAACAAAACTTATAACTGCCGATTTTTCGTCTGATGCAGGAGGCGTCCAGTTCTATTTGAACAAGTCAGATTATCTCAGTGAGGTTAGTTTTCCGAAAAAAACAACACAGGAAACGTTCACCTGTTTACACAGAATGGCAGTACATCCATCAGCATTGTAGCTGAATGGGCCATCCTGTATATATAGAGTTACCTTACCTTAACTTATCAAATGTTCTTTGACTAGAGGAAAATAGAAGTGAATTTAGAACTAAACTGTCATCTTGATGCGCATGCTAGAAATACGATAATCGCAGATCTCGCTCTGCCATTGATTGGACTTTTACTTTGGTACTGCTCAACAAGAGTAGCCTTTGTTTTACCGAAATGTTAACGCAATCTTTTCTTCGAAGTCAAGTGCTATACGCAAAGGAAGGAGAAAAAGAATGGTGTGTGTTAAGCATGACGCCGTACGTATTTCCCACGGTCGGCATGTCAAATTAATTCATACAGTCTACCAAGCACGTTCTCAAAATTTAATACTTAAATTTTGAAGTTGGTCGGCTGCCGTAGTACGGTAAAAAAAGGAACACTGATTTTCCAATTTTGAATTCATAGGCAGTACAATTAAATAGGCTTCCTGTGCGATTTGTTTTTACTACTGCATGCACCAGACTCAGGCATGCATATTTAATAGGCTCGAATTGTTTTGTATGTGAACCCACTCATCATCCTCTCTTGAGGCAGTACAATTAAATAGGTTTCCTGTGCGATTTTTTTTTACTCTGGACTGCATGCACTAGACTCAGGCATGCATATTTAATGAGCTCGAATTGTTTTGTTTGTGAACCCACTCGAAATACCCTGCGAGCAGAACCTCCTTCACTCTCCCAACGCTCCCTGAATCAAAGCAAAACTTAAACGGTTTACTTCAAATTATACACGGGCTTCAGACCTAGTCATACTTCAAAGGGCTTGTGAACGGTTCTCGCTGCAATCACCGCGTGTCAGATTACAGCATTTGTTACAGTTTTAGTCAGAAAGAAAAAATAAGACATCTGACTAAATCCTCGGGGGGGGGGGAGGCTCCGGGGAGGCTCCGCCCGGACTGTCAACCCCTTACGGGACCCTTTTATATACCTCCAGTACAAATGCACCCCTTTTTTATACCTTTGATGCGTCCGGCAGACGATTCCACGGCGGGGTGCTTCCCTCTTTTAACAAGGCGGAGTTTCCGGTCTTCCGCCGTTTTATTTTTCCCCGGTTTTTCCTGACGTTTTTCGTACCCCTTTAAAATACCAAAATTATTTCGTCACTCCACCCTTTTTATTGACCCTTTAAAATACCTAAAAACGTCATTTTCCTATACCCTTTTTTATACCTCGATCGTAAAAATACACCCCTTTCGGGCGGAGCCTCCCCGTATAGCCGATCATAGGGAGTACCCCCCCCCCCCCCCCCCGGGACTAAATCATTCAAGACTCTAAGTTCCAATTGCTCTGAGCTAATACGGTCACCGAAACAGGCGACAGAAGCGTCTTAAAACAGTACTTCGAGGGAAAATGATCAGCATGCAGATTTTAGTACATTCTTGATGTGATCGAGTTACAAGATACGGTGATTATTCGATTTCCACTGACTGACCTTTGTTGCCTGTCCTACCCTCGCTTTATTACGTAAACACAATAGTCACATGCCAAGCATTTTTTGGTTATCATGAAACGTTTCTTTAATAAATTTGTTTACTTGACTTAAATTCCTGTGTGGTACTTTAACAACACAACTCTGATTCACATAATCACTCGGCCATTTATTCCCCACTCAGCAAAGCAATGTCGCCGAAATTATTTGTCACCGGCGTCCCATTCGGCGGGCAACAAAAGCAGGCTAGAGAGATTTTTTGCCAAAAACGAGAAGTGGCGCCAGGAGCATTCCATTCTCGTGACGTCAGGAGTATTAAAATGCATTGTCGTCAATAGAAATTGGTTGCTGCTTCACACTTTAGAGCATATACTACTGAACCATGCTTCGAACCTAGGCCGAAACCCTTGGATATAGGTAAATCTATGTTAGGATTAAGATTAGGATTAGACTTGGGGCTGGGGCTAGGTTTAAGGCCGGTTGGTTAGCACATGATTTAAAGTAAAAACCTGCTTTTGGCGGATGTTAATTATTGCCTTCTTTCACATAAACCAACAGATAATGTACTGTTTTATCATCCCAGGTGGTCTGAAAATGTAATATATGCAACAAACGTTCGTTTCTCAGCCGTGGTAGTTTATTCAGTATGGCCGACCAGTTTCTTGGCGCACCCGCGTCCACTTAACCCCAGCCTTTACAACTGACGAACTTGATGATACTCGTCAGAAATTTCACTCAACTTGTCCACTTCGTTTATCCAACTTTGGCGTCATCTTGACGTGAATCGAATAATTTATGTACCCATAATGCCAATCGGAGCACCCCAGACAAAAAAGTAAATGTTGCATGGATAATGCACGACCGTTGTTTGGCGAACTTTTATCCAACATGATGTAGCATTGTGCATCTGGGTGGTCAACCGGATGATGAAAACCGGGGCTTTAAACAATTTTGCTTATTTCAAGACAATGTAGTTGCAAAACGGATGCATGTACGTCATCTGTGTAAAAATGATAATAGTGATTTTAATTGTGTAAATTAATTTGCATATACCTTCGCAAAACGTTCCATTGCCAGTAAACCCAGCGTCACAATCACAAGTGGCATTACCCAAAGAGCCACGACAGCTGAAAAAGGGAAACAAAATACGGATCAAAATAAATACGCCCACAAGAAAGGCTCGCCTCCATAACTTGGGTTACCCTGCAAGAACGTCTCAAACTAGAACCACTAAAGATATATGCCAAATACAATACACTGAATATTGGCTAAATCAACAGTAGTGGGAGAGGAATATCTGGGCTGACTCAAACGCTGATATTTCAAATACATACGTGGCGTGAGTGTGGCATATCTCGGGGAGACAGTTATTGAAGTTGGCAGCTGAAAACGGAAATAAAAAAATCACGAAGGTGTTCAGACGATGCTCCAACATTTCACCTTATTATCCACTAGCCAGTCTGCCTTCCTATCTGTATACACACCAATCTTTATGTTTGCACTCACACATTATCCATGCATGCACGCAGGGACAATTCTCGAACTAAATTTTCAATCCTTTCATCCGTCTCTCTGTCTTATTTCTCTCTCTCGTCTATTCGAAGAAATAGCACTGAGCTACTAATACGTATCATGCAAGATAATTCTAGGAAAGCGCTTGATCTAGTAGCAGAGATATGACACTACACCCCAGGGAATATACTGGACAGGTGTACTCTTATGACTGTAGACAGCTCGCACTTACACGAATCACACAATTTTCCTTTCCAGCCATGATAGCAGGTGCACAATCCATCGCCATCAACACCATCATTACAAACACCTTTGACGCATTTACAGTCTGTAAGAAAAATAAAACTTCAAATCAGACAGTTAATACTGTGCCAAGAGATGCAACACACAACACGGCAAAACGTATACCAAATACAGCACGACAGAACAAAGCACAATTTACATCATCACAATACGACAAGGCTCAACACAACACAACAGAAAACGAGGAGGCTCCTGACAAAACCTTGTACAAACTCTTTTGTTGGAAAGTTCAATCACTTGCATTGCCCTACCTTCCCACCACCCCACTGTCCTACCTCCAGTGCAGTCTTTTCCAAATTTTCCCGCGACGCATTTTTCACACGAGGTGCCCGTGAAGTTGGTGGCACAATTGCAATGTCCGTTCCCAGTTTTACCATCGCTACAAGTACCATGGTCACGGCCAGAACAAGCAACGCTGCCGTTACCGGGGCAGGCTAAAGATAAGAAAGAGAGGAAAAGAAAGAAAAAAACAGAGAGGAAGTCACTTTTATTCTCGTGAAAGACGTTTAGCTACTTGTATCTTCAAAACACTGATAATGGTACTCAACCTTGACAGCCTACACCCCAGAAGCCAGCGCAGCAACGCTGTACCTGCAAGACAATAGCCAATTATAGTTATACTAATGGTGATGACGACTATGACGACTGTGATAATGATGGTGAGGGTGCTGATGGTGATGATAATAATGCATGGCAATGATGATGACGACGATTTTGCTGACGACGATAATGATGATGATGATGATGATGACGATCATGACGATCATGATGATGGTTTCAATAATGACGACGACTTCAGTATTGAGTGTATGTACCGTGATGTCTCTGCGGCATTTAGCTTGGCAACCACGGATAAATAAATACCAACAAGAATCTCTGGCAGTGCCCTATTGGAAAAAAATAGAAGAAAACAAACAACAATTGAGCAATGTTTTACCTCTGACCGAACACTTCGAACAAAATGACTAGCTGAAAAAAAACACCAACAATATACAATCTTTTTCTATTTGTATATATTTTTACAAGAAAACAGAAGTTCGCACAAAAAAGCAACTTTTGACAACTTTTAGCGGAACCCCTGATAATAAAACATGGCGGGAAGAGTGGAGAATGCTGCTTTGGTTTGAATTGGTGAAGTGCAATTACAAAAAAATAAAACAAAGCCAAAGAGAGTTGCTCGACACATACTTCTTTATACGAGCAATAATAAGTACTGTTATTAATTATTGTAATTATTCCTTTCCCCACCACCACTTCTTGACTAAGACGCCCCTCTACTCCAACACATTACCTGAGATGACACCAGGCTCGAAAAAACGAAACCCATTTATTACTTACTATCTTGGTCCAGCCTGTGCGACATTGTGGTACGAGCAAAAAACACAACGTACAGGGACCCTGAGAAATGAAAAGCGCAGAGAAAAATTAGTGAACTGTGAAACAAAAACTCAGTAACGTTGTGCAGTTAAACCTTCACTTCCAAGAGTGATCAAGTTCAATTTTCTCCTTCAGTTTCGGCAGCACAAATATATCACACAGTAAAGAGAACTTGGCTTTTGATACTTTACAGGGTTGATAGCTGATTAAACTATCAATTCTCATTACACTAATCATACTACTAGTACTGTTCGCTCATTGCATGGTGCCGCCATCTTGGATTCAAAGCGAGGCTAACCTGGCACGAAATTCACAAGACATGAACCAAGGGAGTTTCTTTCCCAGGGCGTCTTCAGAAGATATGCACATGTTTCGCTTCGGGAGTTACATACACAAATTTCCAACTGGTAATCTTCTCAGTTATGCCAGGACAGCCTCGCTTTGAAACTCGTGCCAGTTTCCGTGCAAAGAGTCCATTACTTTAGCTGCTGCTACTAATGAAGTGTCGAACATTACTATTACACTATTACATTACTATTACACTATTACGCTACTATTACACTATTACATTACTATTACACTATTACACTACTATTACACTTACGTTGCTTACGCCTTCTATACTTACGTTGGCAAAACGGCTTCGCACCTGGTCACAAGTGCTTTTTATTGGTTCCAGAACTTTAGAAATACCGTACACCACCGCTTGTCGGGCACGCATTTCTTGTCCAACTACCTCCGCTCCATTGACCTTTAGCTAAGAGTATTACAAAGGAGAAAACAATAATACATAAGACTTTTCCAGGAACTGAGTAAGTCAGACATCGTTTATGATTGCGAGGCTGACTTTTCCTTCAGCGAGGATGTCGATAGAGAAAAAAGACGTGAAAAAAAACTAAGGCCAACTAGATTTCAAAACAGTCCCTTCTTTGCATTATTTTGCAGTCTAAAGGCGAACTGTCACAAGGAATACACGTGCATGCTAACAAGAGGAACGAAGTGTACAAACCTTTCCAGATTTATATTTGATTATCTGAACATGATAACCAGTGCCGAGCAAGCTTGTAAAGTCCTGTCCGTTGTGAATTGCTGCAGAAAGGATGACTTGCTTGACCACGTGGAACAGCATATGATCAGCACTCTGTCGAAAATACAATGAAAAAAGAAATGGAAAAGTTAGAGGGGGAATGGCAAAATAAAAGCATCAAATACTAATCGCCTTTGGCATGACGAGTAGTAGTATAAATTAGCAGTTGTAGCAGAAGTAGTAGAGTGATTTCAATAAACCCGTGAAACAGTTTTTATTAGTGAGGGTGTACTAGTATCTAATAAAGAGTATTTGTCTTTAGTATATACCACACAAGTGAATAGTGCTTTTCGCGCGCTCTGATTGGCTCCTCAATCTCGGAATATCAAGTACTATTCACCTCCCGGCGGCTTCCGGTAAAACAAAATGGCGCGCGAGCCCAATTTTTGCTCATTTTTGTCGGAAATAAAATAGCTATTTGGGAGTTGGCTATTAAACTTGTGTGGTATATACTAAAACAATTATTCGCCGAAGTGGAGGTGAATAGCGGTGGATATTTACCGAGCCGTTTCGGCGAGGTAAATATCCACCGCTATTCACCGACATTGAGGCGAATAATTGTTTTAGTATATACCACACAAGTTTAATAGCCAACTCCCAAATAGCTATTTTATTTCCGACAAAAATTTGACTCGAAACAAAATGCCGCGACATTGGGAAATTGAATATCCGAAGTGGCCGCGATCCGACAGCTAGCAAGTGTTAATGTCCGCGTCGATACAAATGTATTGAAGGCATATCTACGAAACGTCACTAAAAACATGCGAGTCGACGTCAACTCAAGGCAATTTCTTGTCCTTTCAGCGACCAAATGCCAGTAGTGCATGCAGGCCCAATAGTTTTGCAAATTATGCGGAAAATGACAATTCTAGGCTCCTCTCGCACAGCTCAACACGCCAATCAAGTGCCCACATTGTTTCCTAACATTAGATGGGCAAGAGTCTGTAGTTTACTGTGAGTTTTGTGTAGGGGTTTTTGAGAAGAATTTTCGGTGGCAAATAAACATAGTCCATTGCCGTATAGTCTGACATCTACTTGGAGTGTGTACGTGTCTCTAATAATGTAGTTTATTATATACATACTGAGACATACTCACGAAAAAGCCATATCGTAAAATTTCGTACGCAAATGAGTTCTAGCCAATGAGAGGCCGCGAACGACGCTTTTCACACGTGAAAAAAATCGTTCGTCCAATCACAAGCTGCGAACGACGATTTTTCACTACTTTTAAAGGGTTTCCCGGTCCCATCATAAATGTCTCAGTATGTATATAATAAACAGAAAACATCATGGAAAGTGCTTTGTACAGTTTTTATTCACTCGTTGTTTCGTATCATAAAACTCACTCGCTCGCAAAGCCTCGCTCGTTCGTTTTATGATACTTCACAACTCGTGAATAAAAACCGTACGCGCGCACTTTCCATGAAGTAATCTCTATATCTGTTTCACGGGTTTATTGAAATCACTGTAGTGTAAAAGTAACAGTAGTAGTGGTAGTAGTAGTTGTAGCAGCAGCAGCAGCACTATAGAGTATCATCAAGGTTATGATCCATTATTAATTACCACGTTTTTGCTCTGCATCAAACTGTAGTCGCGGAAAGCCGAGTTGGTCGGTGCAAACACAGTACAGCCCTTGCACTGATCCAGAGAGGAAAGCAAGTTGAAATGCTGAAAACAAAGAGAAAACAACAATTTGCCTAAGCACAGTATGCTACCCCGACAGGCGGGGCATTAACGAAACAAACTGTCGGAGAACTTACTGCAAGAGAACTGTAGAAATCAGAGAACTCGGATATATTCTTGAGCAATGCGGTGACTTCTGGGAGATTCTTTTCGATGGGCAGACGAGGAGGAAGAAGTACCTACAACACAACCAAGTAAATTCAAGGCGAAAGAAGGTTTGATGATCCAACCTCTGTCTGTCTGTCATTCTGTCTGACTAAAAGTCGACGTGGGAAAGCTAAGCGCCATTAATTCACGCTGGCGTTATGAGCGTTAGCCCTTCGTCAGAGCAAGTAAGTCAGGCTAACGTTTAGTTGATTTATCAAACGTTTTATATCCTCGTCAATTCATCCAGGTCAACCTTGGGTCGACATGTTTTACCGGTACGCCGAATCAGAACAAGACAGGTCTTTCACAATCCATTGACGGACTGACCGACTGAATAAATCTGAATGAATGGTTAATTGGCTCAATCAGAGACCTGTATCTGATATACCATAGAGAGAGACCTGTATCTGATATACCATAGAGGTTCAAGATCAGAAAATCGAAAATATAAATTGTTCCATTACTTACATTGTCAATTATGAATACTACTCCATTCTCGGCAACAATTTCTGGCTGTATAATAGTAGCATTTTTATCAATGAAGAGCTGCCAGAAAGCAAACACGCAAAGAATTAGGACATCACTGAGTTCAAACGTGTGCAAATTAAGTTGTATGTTGATCCTCCACTGGAAAATAGCATGCAGCTCAAATGCTCCACATCAATCTTTAAGTCTATTGCTAGTTAGTCCTGTATATTGTGCACTTGACCCAGACGTAGACCGATTTTTCTGTCCAAAGTAAAAGCATCTGAATTTCACGGGTGCCTCTATCTCAGATCCTATGACGTCACATGGTTACCTGATAACCGTGTGACATCACAAGATTCAAGATGGCGGCACGCGGGAAATTCAAATCAATTTTAAATTGGCCCACAAATGGTACCCAGTGTATAGTTGTGAGGAAACATAACACAACAATATATTTAGGTATCAGTAGATAGCACATTATTTTTCAGTAGAGGACCGTTCCATCAAAGAAAAGTATCCTTGGATGCCACACCTGAATTCCCCTGACCACGATTGTCAGAGAGCGCCCGTTCAATGTGGGAACTGCAGGCATGCGTCCAAGGACAGTTGTCGTGTACCTTGTGTTGGCTATGTGGTATCTGTAAAAAAAATGGATGTATTATACTAAATGCATATAACTTGTCTTGGATTGCAAAAAAAAAAAAAAAAAAATGCAAGTAAGAACATGAAGTTTGGGAGTATAGCACATGAAACCTGTCACTATTAAGGGACACATGCCCAATTGACTTGACGCAAAGTCCGAACTCAGGTACATATTGTAGTTTATCGAAGCTTATTTTATATTTCGCTGTCAGGGCACTTAAAACAAAATTACTCGTCAGCCCTGAAATATTTTACATAATAATTATTCACTCAAAGCCTTAAATGGGACGAACGTTTAGATTGAGACGGAGCTGTTGCGAGCACGAAAGCTTTGCAAGCACATGGGGATAACAATCACCGAGTAGCAAGAGAAGAAACCGTTCTCGATTGTAAATCATACTTGTTGTCTTACTACCTCTTAGGGGGGAAAACAAGCGTTTAATCAAGGGGAAGTGTTTATTGCAAAATTCGTTCGCAAAGAGGGCGTTTAATCGAGGAACTACAAGATCACATAGTTCATACGTCTGTTGGTAGTGGTAGAGGTTTAGATATAGAATGCTAGAGAATTAAAAGCAATCTGCTGAAGGACGGCAGAGACAGACACAAAAGCAGAGAGAGGGAGAGATGACGTAAGATACTCACTCCATCAAGTATTTAATTCTCTCTGTGGAATTGGTCCAATAATCTTTGTCGCCTGATGATAAACGTCCCAAACCTCGGGTAGAAGGTGCAAACACTGTGAAGTTTTTCTTGGGATCAGACAAGTAGTACAGCAGGTTTGCTTGCTGCGGGATGACAAAAATAAACAAACAAATCAGTGCAATATAAATAAATATCCCACAAAATAATACATCTCCAGTCCTTTTTCAGATTATCTCCTCCGTTTTACCTATGACTATGTAGAGAGCAGGGCATTTACAAACCCACATAAGTAAAACGGGAAACTAATATGAAGTGATCAATCAAAACCTATAGTTAAACTGCCCATAACACTCACCCCCACCTCACCCCCCTTCAACTTCACGCCTCTTACCCCCCGGTATATCAAGACTTTTTTGCGGAGAACAAATTGCAGATCTAAATTCGCACTTCGAAGCCTATAAATCACTTCCTTGCTTTCGTTCAGATTAACACGCACACCGTCAGACAAACAAGTGTGTCAAACAAGCACCCGCAATAAGGTTGCCACTCCAAGCAGGTTGCTGTCATCTTGAATAATCTGAAACAAAAGGAAAGCAAAGATATGTTCACCACAATATGTCTTTCCACTGTATTTCTTGTGAAGGAAAATCCGGCTAGACTGCAGATAATCCCTCTTGTCCAAACTCAAAGGGAACCCATGCATACAATTTCCGCGTGTAGTCTCGCTATCCCAGCCCTTACTAGAATTTCTGTTATTTATACTTTGAGCACAATATTCCCAGTCACCATATAGGTCTAAATGTTGATGTTTCGAGCACATCGTCTAATCCCACCCCATGAAAATAAAACCGAATCTCTATGTGAGGATGGATGGACCCAGAAGGGTTGAAGAACAACGAGAACCTCAACTACAGTCAAGCGGGTCGTCTGCGCCTCAACTCACCGTTGCAACGGTAGGCATACAAGCATTGTCAACCCTGACGTAACCCTGATTACATGTGCAAGTATGAATCCCTGGTCCTGTACGGTGACACGTAGCCTAAGGAGGGTAGAGAAAGGAAGAGTGACTGAGTAGGAGACCTTCTGGTCACTGAAGATGTGTGTGTGAGGAATGCGGGTGAGGAGATCATAATCAGTTGCTACTGTACATTCTTGCTTTTTACACTCAGTCGTTGCTTTCCTCTGTTGTTCAGGATTGTCTACAGTTGCTCTCTGAAATTTCAGAATATTTTACTACATGAAATGTTCTACAATTTTCTACAATTTTATGTTCTAGGTCACTTTAATTTCGTGATTTTATCCAAAATTTTACGAATTGGAACATTCATTATTGACAGTTTTGTGAATGGACAAACTCGGACTAGAAGCATATTCAAAAGTACAGAAATAGTACAGGAATAAATTAGGCAAAAACCTGAAAACAACTCTTTGTTGGTAAGTGGAGGGGGGGGGGGGGGGGGGGGGGGGGGTGAACTCCCACATAAGAATGACGGGGATGCTCGTTGGGGAATTTTCGTTTTCACCCCTAAGAGGTGCTAAAATGGGCGTGGCTCGAGCTTATTTTGACCCCTAAATGGTACAAATGGTACAAAAAGAGGCATACCAACAATTCAAAGCTTTGATGCCTTTAATTGCTACAAAGATGATATCATGAAACACAAAGAAGTTCCTTCGACTGACACCTACGCCGGGCCCACAAGGGCATTTCCATGACAGCTCTTTTTAAGTATTTTGTCAACATTAATGATTTCCGGTGTCAAAACATTTTACCTCGTGTCAACACTTTTTGTCAGGTCAAAACTCACTTATTCCATGTCATAACCTCTCATGTCAAAACTTTTTCCTGCGTCAAAACTTTCTTTCTCGTGTCAAAACTTTCTTTCTCATGTCAAACCTTTCTTTCTCGTGTCAAAACTTTCTTTCTCGTGTCAAAACTTTTTCCCGTGCCAAAACTTTCTCAGCTTTCTCGCGGAGTGTTTCGGCCGGGGAACCTGGGAACCAGGCTCACAGTGATGGCAAAAAGATGGCAGGAAAGTGTGTTTTCAAAGGGAAATGTGAGCTCAATTGCCAGGTTTTTGTTCAAAGAGAAAACCGTAGACAACCGACCCCTAAACGGTACTGTCGGTACCACGTCACAAAGACGTTCAGCGTTTGATGTTGAGCACCCAAAGTGGTATTAAAACTAGTGATTTTGACCCCTAAGAGGTACCGGATTCCAGGCTGGATGGGCGTCAGAGTGTTGCTCTCACAAAGCAGTCATTCAACATTGCTGCTTATATTTCTCAATTTTCTTTACAATAATTTGGTTATGAAACTGAACAAAGGTTCTGAATTGATTGATGGAAACAACAACAATAACAAAAAAAAAAAAAACTCGTGTACCACTGTACAGGTCTACGTTGTCTAAAAAAAACCGGGCCCAGATGAAAGGGGGGAGGGGCCGCAGCCCCCTCGGCCCCCTAAATCCGCCATTGATATAGTTAATTGCCCTTAATAGCTAATAGATTCCCTGAAACACTGTTTTCGTACATTTTTTCAAGGCTATGGAGCCTCTATATTAGTAAACTTTCAATACTGTTGTACTTGTCCACGTATTGTTTTCATAGTAATACCTCATGAGTTGTCAAAGTTTTCGCGTGCCCCACCCCCCCCCCCCCCCCCCTTACCTCCATTTTTTTTTTTGCGTGCCCCCTCCCCCGCCTCATAAAAAATGAACGGTCCCTTGGTGGAAATAATGTTCGATTATCTCGTGTTACGAACTGCATTCCGCCATTTTTGCTTGAAAAGCAAAAGAGACTGGGTCCAAAGACTGGGTTCCAGGGACTGAATTAGTTTTTAAGCTCGCGTTCAGCACGAAGTGCTGAAAAGCGAGCTTTATGCGATCCAGTCGAATGGAATGTGTCCCGGTGCTGTCAACAATGGATTCCAAATATGGAAGTCGTTCTGTTCCCAATTTGGGCAGTTTCGATATTACCGAAACGCAACAAGATCGAGAACGCGATCGTCGAAGTAGTTTTTGCTGTGGCATTTTTAAGCGTCCCACCTTATTGCAGTTAAGACTGTCAGTCAGTCCGTCATGCTGTGTCAACAATTGCCTTTGAAATTTGAGCATCAGCGAATACGCATGAAGAAACGAAGAGAAGGGAAGACGTTTTCTGGAGTTATTTTGATTGTTATCATTGTATTCCTGAATTGCCAGTAGATCTGTTGCACTTCCGAACCATTATCACAGAGGTTTCGGTAAATTTTCGGTTTGACAAGCGTAAAGTCAAAGTTGAAAGACGCGTGACCACTGACAGCCCTGATCGCGATCAAGCGACTTGAGTTTGTCGAAACATTTCTATCGTTTGATTATATTTGCTTTGCTTCGCATAGTTTTCGCCAGCAATGAAAAATGCTTTAGAGAACTGAGAGAAGAAGAATTCTAAAGTGAATTTGACCAAAACCGCAAGTAATGTCAACAAGTGATCAGATTTCATTTAAACCTATTCGACTTGAAACTCAGCCAAAAGAAGAAAGGCGTGTTTTCTTTAAGCACGTATTTAGCTTGAATGCAGCGCAGGCTGGAGTATTATGGCCTCTGATAAATATGTACATGTTGAACATAAGCTGTGCTGACATGAGTAATGAAGTCACGGATAGACTTTTTTAAGTGCGACTCCGGAAGGTCTCCTTCCGGTTCAAAGATTTGGACTCGGTGAAGGATTTTAAATTCTCCCATTTCGAGCGTCTAAGTTTTATAATTTTCACCCGCTGCCACCTCGTAACTGAGGGTTTTCAAAACTGAGACTAGCGAATACGCGGTTCAGCAAAAGTGGAGGCCCGCGGAAACGGATGCGAACTTGACATACCTAAAATTGAGCAATTTTTACAATGTGGCCTTGAGCCAGTTCTATTAAATACCCACTCCCGCAAAAGTACTTTTTACAAATTCGCGAGCTTACAGCTGCCTTGCTGCTTTGATTTATTTGCAGCAACAGTTTTATTTGCAGCAACACACTTCTATTTGCAGCAACGTCCTTTTGTGTGCAGCAACTCTTCTTTGTTTGCAGCAACTTTCTTTTTTATGCGGTGACCCTTGTGGTCCACCTTAGGGATATCTGCGATTATCGTATTTCTATTATTACGTGTACCTGTAAATGAGTGTGAATTAGCTTGCAATCCTGACGAATTCTGACTTTTGACGAATCTGACAGCTCCATGACGTCTATTGCATTCACGTGTTATGCAAATTAGGCTGGCAAACAGCACAATGCTGTAACTAAATTAGCGAATGTAAGGAAACAAAACAAAAGAAGAAACAAAACAATTTGTCATAGTAGTCATGACATTTGTTTATAAGCCAAGCCAAAAGTTACACAATGAAACCAACTATTCCTAAATTACATACGCCAGCAAGAGGGGAAGGCATCAATGAAATACGCAAAATCCTCCCACCTTGGTCTAATTTTATAAGATAACACTTTTTTTTATGTCCGTTGAGTTCGGAATTTATAATTAACCTTTTCTTTGACTAAAACAGTACTTAAGGTATGTGCTTTGATCACCGTATGTCACTCAATCAGCTTGTCACGTGTATCATTTTTCGTGCTTGATCTGCCATTTTGAGCGCTCTCTCAAAGAGCGCAATGTACTTTCCCCAAATATATTTTCAAATAATTTAAAAGAACATTTCTTTCTGAGTTCAATTCCTAAATTTCACCACGTTTTTGACAAAGGTAGTAGGATAAATTATTTTTTTTATCTGGGTAGTAATTTTTGCATTGTCCATTGTCTGATGATACTAAAGTTACTAATTGGTTCTAGAGGCAGAGATCACGCGATATTAAGAACTATCAGTGAAATGACATAAGATGCTTATTAAACGATAATGTTGCTATCGTTACAGTAAATACGTGGCGCACGAGCAAATTCATGACATTGAATAATAATTAGCCGTAACTTTGCAACTGGATAAACAGTGTTTGGATTTTTGTTTGGGTTAGAGTTAGGGTAGGATTAGGGTTATGGTCAGGGTTAGGCCGTAATTTTCGTATATGTATATGTATTTCTCACTCGCATCAATTCAATTTACGGCTAATTATTATTCAAGGTTGCGTATTTGCTCATTGGGGGCAATGTATTTGCTCATCAGGGCCAGGTATTTGCTCGTCCGGTTGTGCCTTATAAGGAATACGTACTATATATACCAATGGCTCAATGTTCGATCGCGGAATTCGTCAGCGTTCACCAATCAGATCGCGCGTAGAAACCGACCGTTACGCAAGTAAATGGTGCTTCGTCACGAATGTTTGTTCACGGTCAGTTTCTCGCGCTATTCTGAAATCTTTCCCAGGAACGGCGCCACAAATCAGTGTGATGTTTATCAATCTATTGATTTGAGCGAAATTTCAGAACAGCGCTTTCTTTATGGTCCTGACAAATGTAAGGGACGCTCTATTCAAGAGTATTGTTTACACTGTAATAACTGAGAGGACTGATTCAAGGTGGACTGAATACAACGGTTCGGATGGGAAGCATCTGCGAGTGAGCGACGCCGAACATCTGGCATCCGTTAAATCAGCATATCGAAGGTCTCCAACTGAGAGAAAGTTATCAGCACAACAAGCCAGGCTGCGTCAACCACACGAGTGTACAACAGACCAAAGAACGAACAAATCAATTAGAGCCTCGTGAATGATCTTTTAAACATGGCGGTTTGGAGGTTCAGGCTGAAAAACCTCGGTTGTTCTTCGTACGGGGTCGCCAGGATGAATCACCGAAGATATGCCATATCGGTGTGTGTATTTCTGGCCTTCTGTTGTTTGCTATTTCACTGTTACATATATTACCTCGTTCATTACGACGCACCAGACATAAAGCTTTCACCGATTCCAGAAGCACACATAGAGCCTAATCTCGGAGGACATGAATATTTTCTGCTTGCTCTGGTGACTTCCACGTCATGGCGTACGGAGTCCCTTGATCTGAGGGAAACTGTTCGAATCACGTGGAAAGCATCGACAAAAAACGCGCACTTACCGAGGTGTGCGGTGGTGTTCAACATGGGACGTGCATATTCCAACCTCGAAGACGAAAACATTTCAGATGAAAGAATAGCGACCGAAGCTAATGAGTATAATGACATTCTTGTCGGTAACTATGAAGACAAGTACACAAACTTAATAATCAAGGTCCTTTTCTCGTTTCACTGGGCGAGCAAACTCAAAACAAAGTTCGTGCTCAAGGTAGATGAAGATGTGTACGTACGTCTCCCCAGCTTGGTGCAGTGGATGCAGACACAGGAACAGCCTGACAGACTGTATGCCGGAGTGACAGCACAATATTTAGGAGTCTCCCGAAAGCCTTGGGAAACATATTTTGTCAGTTACAAAAGCTACAATGCTTCCTCTTATCCCGAGTACTGCCTCGGACTTTTCTACGTGCTGTCTAGTACACTGATTCCGGACATGCTTCGTGCAGTTCGTTTCCACCAAGCTATTCCAATCGAAGATATTTACATTGGCCTTTTGATGAATCATTTACATGTGCCACCAAGGCATCTACAAACATGCACTGGAAAAGTGGGTTCACTGATGCCAAAGCTTAGGTGTGGAGATTGCTTTTATTATAACAGTATTTGCTTAGGACATTCTTTGGATGTGAGGAGAATGCTGTATGTACATGCGAGATTCTTAGCAATCGATTCAGTTGATCAGACTGATATTTTGAGACAGCAGTGCAGTTTGGAGAAAATGGTGGATGATCCTTGGAGGTCTGGGAAATGCAAGCCGTGACTTTATTAATCATTTATCTTCCTCTCTCTCTCTCTTCTCGAAACTTTGCACAATTATTAATTAGCTATAGTACTTGGAAAAATAAAATAAAACTAGACTGGCCTTGCCAGTGAGCTCGCGGCGTGAGTTGGGTCGAGACCAGACTATAAAATGGAAAGTAGGGGACAAGAGCGGAACTCCCAAGAGAGACTTCCAATTTCTCACCATAAAAATATCACACAGTATAGAGAACTTGGCCTTCGACAGCTTGCTCTTTTGACACCTTGATTAGAATTTTTCACTCACTCTCACTCGATCAAGCGTAACATGCACATTTAATGAGGCAATCGGCTCATCAGCTCACAGAGTCAAATAATATTGCTCTTTAAACCTGAAAGTGGCCTAATCCTCTCAACTCAAAGCGAACATTGGCAGGATATATTCTAAAAGTGCACAAACCTTACCCGCTTTACCGGCATTCAAATCATTTTGAGTGGCGTAACTTCCTTCCAAGCGGTATACACATTCACGGTAATCATTAACTCAAATTTCAAATGACGACGAATACAAAATGCTTTCTCAAGAGTGAAGTTTATTATAGTCACATGAATGACCTGTCATAGAAGGGTTCACATTTTTACGGTTTTGGTAATCCGATGAAACAGATAAATATTAACCGGATGACTGAATACGTACATACGTACAAGAATGTGTTGTTTTCTTGCATAGTTCGTTCGAGCGAATTCTTAATAATTATAACTCATTATCAACGAAGAACACCAAAGTAACCTTTCGTTCAAGGGCTTCGGCATACACAATATACTTCACAATGAGTGTCGATAGAGATGAATGCCGGGTTCCTGTGTACGGTCAACCGACTGAAACATTGACACAAAATAATAACTGCACGATCGATATAAAGTCCGTACCGTTACGCCAGTATGAAATGTTGTTTTCACAGAGTTTATCAGGAAAATCGGGCGATTGCTTGAAACACTCGAGGTATCGGTCAAGAGAAAGTATAAACCTTTGGAGCGTCTTCCGCATTCATACTTTCACTAAAAGCTGTGATTCAAAGGCCGTAAAATTCCGTGCCTTTAAAGTTAATCGATCTCTTGAAATGTATTTCATCGTGCGTAATCGTGCCCAAACGTGGAATAAACTTCCTAATTTGGAAGTCTATTGTTGACACAGATGACGGACTGACTGACTGACTGACTGACTGACTGACGGTGTCGTACCCGCAATAAGGTCGTGCTTCTCACTTTCGTGAGACGCCGACCTTAATAAAACTGTGTTCGGATATTGCCAATAAACAGCGATAGTTCGCCAGGCGGGGGTTATATAAACAACTAGACTGGCATTGCCAGTGAGCTCGCGGCGTGAGTTGTGTCGAGACCAGAATATACTAAAATGAAAAGTAGGGACAAGAGTGGAACTCCCAAGAGAGACTTCCAGTTTCTCACCAGAAAAATATCACACAGTTATAGAGAACTTGGCTGTTGACACCTTGCTCAAATGAAACTTGATTAAACTATAAATTATCATTACAACACTGTTTAGCGACCCTGCATTTTGAGAATGCGTGGCATATCTTTTTATGCCCAATTGATTTTTGACAGTTTGACTTCGACTCTTATTTCTAACGAGAGGCCACGATTAATCCAGCCTTCGCTTCAATACTTTTGTTTTCTTTTATTAACTGAATACGTTTCTTCTATCAGGCTTTCGAGTTTTCGTGTTCTGTAACAAGCGAGGAATGTAACACGACACTTGTTTACGTGTGTTCAGTCATTTGTGAACTGCAAACTCAATGCTCAGGACTATTTCGGTGTATTTTTCATATCTGGTATACAATGACCATTGCGAAACAAAGGCTACATGATCGAATGAAAGAAACATTTTAACAGGCAAAGTACGATAAGCAGAAGAATTTTTTGCATGTTTTTCGTCCGTATCTTCATAAATGCCCACTTATAAGGAAATTGATGGCTCGTATATCTTTACGTAACATAATAATATAATATATTCCAACAAAATTCTAATCACAAAGAAATGGTGTTGCAAAAAAGCTTGCATACGCAGGGTTACGTGGCCACAGAACAATTCAAGAAATCTTCAAATTAAACTGAAACAATCCTTGTAATTGTGAATTATTAACAACTTTGTGGAAGATCTGAAAGGAAGTTCGCAGAAACAACGAAATAAAACTCGCATTACTCTCCAAGAAGCCTCTTAATTAGTTATTGTACATTTTGAACATGTAAAAGCTACACACCTTGGTCGGGCAGCCCCCATTCTTGATCAAGCAAACATTTATCTCCCGGCACGATTTAATTCCATCTCCGGAATATCCAGTCTTGCAGTAACAGAGACCCTGAAAACAACAATACTCACAAATTGTGCAACTCTATGATCACAATGTTATTGCCAAAAGTTTCAGTTTTTTGCCTTAATCGAGTCGCATGATCATACATTACTCCAGTGGAACCAGTTTTACTCACAGATGAAGAAACAAGATTATTTCATTGCACTCACCTTTCCAGGAGATGCATATATGCACTCGGCGTTGCTGTGACAACCACCACGGGAAGGCTTTGTGCAGGGGTCAACTGGCACACAAATGATTCCATCCCCTTCAAACCCATCAATACACGTGCAATTGTTTATGCCGGCGCCTATTTTTGTACAAACAGCCTGCAGAATGTGAAATTACGTGAAACGTTACTCAGTGATGAATCAGGCCACGGAACCTCTTGCTCATTACGTGTACCTGATGGTGGCAGTCTCCTCTGTTGGGCTGTGCACAAGGATCTATTTCAGCGCACTGCCGTCCTGATCCCTCAAATCCTGGATTGCACAGACACCTGACCATGAAAGATAATTAGACGTCATCAAGGACATGATACAAAACCTCGACAGAATAGACAGATACAGTCGAAGCTCTCTGGGCGGACACTCTCGTAAGCGGAAAGCTCTACTTACGGACACCTTTGCGATACCCCATTTAAACTCTAGCTCAGTCAAACTCTTTATTTACATATTCTGGCAAGCGGACAGTTCCAGTTACGGACACTTTTCTACTTCCCATAGGTATCCGCTTACGAGAGCTTCCACTGTAGTTGTCGATCATAAACAGTTATCGACAACAACAAAATAACCAGTGACGTAAATTAGTTGTCAATAACACAAACTTCGAAAATTTTAGTTATTGACAAAGCAATTTTCCTACTTCAAACGTGTTGGTTTAGTGATGGACAACTAATGTTTCTAGTCTGTAAGACAATCAAGGACAACTATTCCATTTTTGGTGTCAGCATGTGCACTTTCACATGCGTAGTAAAGCCGTCGCGTAAAGAACACTAGTTATCGACAATTTGGTCTCCTGTGTGAAAAAGCTCATATATAGGCTAAATTCCAGTAAGTATTGCTATACACGTACTGATCGACACCATTCATGAATGCACAACTGGCATTTATGTGACAGCTCAGACTTGCCCCACCCTGGCAGGGTGCATTGTGCTGATCGCAGTTATCACCATGGAAACCAGGAAGACAGCTGTTTGGTTTGCACATCCCAGTTCCAGCTGGGCCATTATTACAAGCGCCGTGAACACATGTGCAGCCTGAATAAATACAAAAATCCAATAAGTGATACAAGACAGAGAGCAGTGCCCAGTTCCCTGGTCATCTTGCAAGGCACCAGGGGCCTGAGGCGATTCGTCATCTCCCTTGACGCGACCCATTCTCACACAGAGTAGACTTACTCTGATTGCAGTGTGCTCCAAAATGCTGGGGATCGGTGCATAGTTCACATGCTGTCCCTTTGAAGTTAGGATAACAAGTGCATGCTCCATTGCCGCTGATTTTGTCACTGCACTACAAGAAGAAAGACGGTGCATTAATTCTTTAGTGTTAGAAGCTATGACCGAAGACCTGGGGACCGCACTGCCGCTGGATGATGAAACGCGGACACGTGACCTCTCTCCCCGTCAAATGACACCCAAAAGTTTGGCTATTAAACCGAATCTAATAGCATTTCACACGTCCTAATTGGACTTCGTTTCATGGACAGAGAAAAAGGAGAATGAAATTTCTGAAACCAGGCTTGGACTTATTGCATACTAAGACAAAAAATAATAATTTCAACTGAACATAAGATAGTCGAGGTCTCGTATGGAAAGAATTTGAAACAAACCAAAATAACCTAATTCTAATACAAAGGGTAAGGTTGTAAATTTTGCAGACGGTTTCAGTGTATCCCGCGTTAGTATGTACTAACCTTCCCATGATTGTAGCAAGGGTTGTCAAATGGACCCGGACAAGGATGGCACTCCTTACCAAAGTAACCTTCACAACATTCAGGTTCCTTAAATTTAAATAGAGTAGCAAATCAGACGACTGGAAGCTATTCCCCGAGAGCCGCATTAACACTTTGTAGTTTATTTATTTTGCATCGTGTACCACGTGATAAAATTGAAGCCGTGCTCAATACAAATGCATGCCCACACTCTCGCAGCGAACTCGTTGCTGTCAGCTTCCTATTCGCACAAGTAGAAGCACGAGTGATCCCGAATCTCAAAAGAAAACTGTAGCATCCCGCACAGGACTGAAAAAAACATTTGCAGTGTGAAATTGGAAAATATAAAACCTAACGGCATAAAGGATTTTGACTGATTGCTACGGTTTTGCGTTTGCTAGGCTTTTGGTTCAAACAAGTTTGGTTAGCATGTTGAACTAGTAAGAACAAAATAAAAACCCGATTGCGACTTACTAACGCAAGCAACCAAGTGGCAAAGTGTTATCGCACTGCTGATCGGTCTTGCTTTCTTCAAAGTAAAATCAATCGCAGTGTTTTTGATTTTGGCAGGTTGAAAGTGTTTCCAATTAGTTGGTTGAAAATGCCTCGTAATTAACGCCGGTATTACTTTGGTTTTTTCGATAGCCAATAGAAAATGCTCTATAGCAATTGATACCTGTATAATAATAACTTTATTTAAGTGTCAATGTATTTAGATTTTTACAAACTAAAAACATATTACGACGCATGTGCAAAATGTTTGTTCCTACCTCTCGTTTACAAGGAAAAGTCTGACACCCACGAAAGGTTCCAAGACGAAAACCACGAAGCCGAAGACGGTACCTACAACCTCGTTGGGTATCCTGAAAAAAATATGTATAAAAGAAACATTTAACAACAATGTACAACGGCCCTCCCAAGATTCTAAGGGTGAAATCTAACATTGAAGGTTTCAACGAACCAATACAAACTCTTTAGACTTCGTCGTTAAACGGAGGGGACTGAGGAAGTATCACTGAGAAATTATTGAAACGCATTAAAACTAGCTCACACTGCACGACCTGGCTCAATGTCCAGCTGTCCCTCATCTCCGTAAAAAGAAAGGGTGTGTTCCAATATATGGTTTACATGAAGTACTTACAGACGGCGTAGTTCCGCGCTCACAACCTTTTCTGGGTAAAGCATCAATCATGTCACATCTGTAACACATTCCCTGGTGAAAGAAAGAAGAGAGGGGGGAGAAGGGAGGGGTGGGGTGAAGAGCAAGAAGAGACAGAGAAAACAATGGATTTTTAGCAAAGAGATTTCCAAGCACTAATTTAACTGATGGATAATTTTGGGGTTCAATGTAACGTCATGGCACCTGCACTATAAACGGCTGTCGAACAGTCTGAACTGTCAGTCACTGTTGTCAAGAAGCAGCGAACGACAACAAATCCATAACTCAGCATGTCGACTCGGAACAGCAATTTTAGGTTAATGATGAACATTTGCAGATATATTCTCATGTGTAAAGTTAATGGCTTATTCACGAGGGAGAGATAGAGAATGTAAAAACCGGCGTGGGAAAATATAAGAAAACAAGAAAATTAGAAGGCTAAAGTGCATGTTACTGACTGGTCAAATCAAGAATCACTCTTTTCAAGAACAGCTCGTTTGTTTCCCGCCAATACTTACTTTGGTCTTGATCTCCTTATGGCAGAATCTGGGCATCAAAGGTTGAATGCTGTCCGGGATGAGCAGATTATCAACCTCATGAATTACTCCATCAGTAGCGAGGATGTTGGCGTCGATCACGTGCACGTTACCAGCAATAACAAGTTGGCCCTGAAGAAAGTCATCATGTGACGTCATGTTGGCCATTTTGGATTAACTTTAATAACTGATTGTTCAACATGGTCGCGATGTCCGATTGGTTGAAAATCATGAATGAAAGGATGGACTTGCGTTTCAAGTTCGAGACCAAATACACGCAGACTAGATTAAAGCAAAATGTGCAATCACTTGTTTCCTAAAAATATCTGTCCTGATAATTTACTGAAGCAAAGGTCGTACAGCTCAGACTAAAAATAGGGAGCTTTAGCAACAGGACGGGAGAAGATGACGGCAACGTCGGTGAAACAATAAAACTCATGGCAAAAGACAAAAAGAAGCACGTGAACATCTGAAATTGACATGACCTCGGGGTCGTCGTGCTCTCGCGTGCGACTTCAAATGCTTCATTTTTAAGTTGTTGTCAGGACGTGGACGCCATTTTGAGAACTTACGACAGTCGTTCTTCTTAGTAAGAGACGATAAAAGGAAACGAAGTTCGGCAAAAACGGAACAAGTTTGAGCAACTTGAGAATAGGCAAAATTACAAAGACATAAAGAATACGGAGACACTTTTTTCCTGGTTCCTCGCGTTGCCGTCGCCGTCGTAATTTGCTAAAGCTCTCTAATGAGGACCGTGCCACGGAATAAAGCAAACACGAACCATTTTAATAGTGAACATGAAACGCCATTAACAAATCGACATAACCTTTGCGTGTGCGTTTTTGACATGTTAGCCGTGACCTCTATCAAGACGCTTTTCGTCAATAAAAACATATAAACAAATATGGAACAGACCCAGTGACATTACGAAGCAGTTAAAGGACAATCTTAAACTGTCTATAATTATCTCGCTACCAGCACTGACTTACGTGGGGTTTGAGTTGGACAGTAGAAGAGTCTTGTTCAATTGACGAGACGTTTGACTTGTAGATCAAGTCAGTTATTTCAATCTACAAAAAATACACGTTGGAATAAATATGGAATATGGAAAAAAATATGGAATACGTAGGAATAGTAAATGACGTATTCACAGGACCTTCATCACTTTTGCCAACAAGAGTGCTTCCATGAGCTCACTTCCTAATCTTAAAGTGAAAAATCCAAGGTATGTCTCTATCTTAGAGAACATTCCTTAGTTGCCTTTTCCCCAAAACGGGCTCTCGCAAAAAGTTTGAAACATTCTCATTTTCAAACAAATTACACTTACTTTCATATGAATAGTTAGTTACGTCAGGCATCGCTTTTAAACGGCGGCAAAAGGCAAATTGTAACTGCACATTTCACAGTGAATGTCACGACTAATAGCACACGCCTTTAACATTCTACTGAGTAGACAGAAGACGTTTAGGGAAAACAAATCATAACAAACCATATTGGGAAGTACGTGGCTCTTCAGAAATATGGTCAGCTTCTTTCGGCCCTGAAGGAGAATTAAAAAAACGAAGATAAAATCAAGCTGAAATTATGTGAAATACATGGCGACATGCCAGAAGACCTTTAATTATATAGACACGAGTGTTTTACTGGAAAATATACCGTGCATAAAATCCATACGAAACTACATCCGGGACCGAGTGGCGTATTTTCCATATCCTCACTAGTGAGGATATCGTTGGCATCATTTCCCGCTTTTGCACGGTTGTTTGTGCAATTTCTCGTAAAACACTCGTGTCTAATATAATAAAGAAAATTACACGGCGGCTTGAAGATATGGATTTTATTTTCTCGTGGTAAAAACAATATTTTACTCACTCGCGAAGCGCTCGTTCGTAAAATATTGTTTTTACCACTCAAAAATAAAATTCATATCTTCGCGCCGCCGTGTAATATCCTCTATATAACACTGTTGGCTTGCGTTTACCTTGTCTGTGCTGGTCAGGTAATGTATAGTAGCGTTATCTACCACTTTACTGAAGGCGCTGTTGACGGGAGCAAAAACCGTCACTGATGCACGATTGGGATGAATCAGCTCCAAGGCTCGTCCTGATGTCTGTTAATCATGAAGACAGATAGAGGGACAGTAAAAGACATTACAGTCACAGAAGGACAGAGTGACATACACATGTACAGAAGGAAAAACAAACAGTCAAACAATCAAGACCCAGACGAGTCGTCCTGACCTGCAGCAGCTTGGCAAATAAGCTCAGCTCGGGTTTGCTGTCAATGATCTGTCGCGTTGTTTTCTGAAAAGAGCGTCAAGCAGGTATTCAATCAGAACAACAACCTCTTTCCCGACTTCAAATCATTTTTTTCAGCAGACCCCTTTGAAATCTGGATCCGGTTGCTCAAAAGTCTACTTTAGAGCTAATCCAGGATTATCATTTATTTCCTCTCATTCTATTGGCCAACAAACTCGGTAGGGTTTTAGGATCTTTTCGGAGAGGACGGTGCCAAAGCTGTTCGAGGGCCAACTACATTTTTTTCGCAGCTCAAAACATACAACGGAAGTCGCTTTGTGAGCGAAACCTTTCCATTTTCAAGTCTAAAGATGAGAATTATCCAGTTCAAGAAATCCCCCAAACCCTGCCCGAAACAACACCTATCACAAATTACACATACCGCAACTGTGCTGGAGTAACTCCCAGGTTGCAACATGATTTTATCAACGATATGTATCATTCCATTGGCGGCCAGAAGATCTGAATAAAGAACTGTTGCATTGTTCACTTGACCATCAACCTTGTAGAACATTTTCCCCTGATGGCGGAATTATATTCGAAAAACATTTCGTTACATCATTATTCTAAGTATCTTAAATCTACAGACTTCTTAGAGCACTAACACGTACTTGAGTGTCTTGTGTGCATGGGTGTCTTGTTTGCGTGAGTGTCTTGTGTGCATGCATGTGTACTGAAGAGGAGGGGGAAGGGGTGGGGGGAAGAAAATTTGAATAAAGAAAATCAATCGGGAAATGCGCCTTACATTTGTCACCGTCACAGTTGCATTTGTTCCCTGAAGTGTCGTAACTCGTCCGGCGTTTTTCAGTTCAAACGAGTCCAGATCCCCAGCGACCACATGCAGTCTGGCCAGACGTGCAGCAAGGTCGGCGTCCGCTATTAGATGGGCAACCTGAAAACGAACAAAGGCAACTTTAAAAAAATAGTAATAATACTTAATCGGGCGACATACAGCCGATGTAGGAGAGGCAAGAGTGAGATTGCAAGAAAGCAACTCAAGACGCATAAAAACGGCTTCTGAAAACGAACTTTCCAATCTTTCCTCTCGTGTTTCGCTCGTGAAGCTCAAACTCTTGGGTTTTTTCTACTCACTTGTTGTGGAGTGAAAGGCGAAAACGCCTTGTCCACCATCATAAAGAAAGTGAATGGACCAGCACCCGCCAAGGGACGCTCCAAGGAATGTTTCAAAATGGACACTGCATTACCCAGCTGCCCTCTGATGTCCGGGGGTCCTGACAGTTGAAGCTCATTGACTCTCTGATTTTAAAAAGGAACATTTATATAATGTAAATGGGGTGTAGCAATACAAGCCATGTTCAACCTCTTTTACTAATATTCCTTAATGAAATGGAAAAGTAATGTATGAAATATAGATTTTTCTTGCTGAGAAGGGGGAGACAAACTTCATCCGATGACTTACCATGACGATGTCACCAAAGCATGCGGTGCCATTTCCTCTGTAGCCATTCTTACACACACATCTGTCAATAAAATAATCATTCTTTTTTCAATAATTGCAGTATGAGAATCTTGAGGGTCCCCGACCGTGGAGAAGAGGACGAGGTTAATGACACACACATGCTGTACAAGAGTGAGCAAGTTGAGTAAAGCCTGGTGTTCACGAGCGATACGAGCATTAGCCTGCGTAGCAACGACGCAAAAGGGAAGTGGGGTAAGGGGAGGGAGACCCCTTCCCCCACCCCCTCTCCCTCCCCTTTTGCGCCGTTGCTACGCAGGTGATGCAAGCATACGTGCGCAAGCACAAGGAGAGTCCTAACTTCAACAAGCGGAAACGGACTCGACGCAAACACAAGGATAAAAATATTTCATTTTCGTTGTGCTTGCGTCGCTAACGTCAAGCTTTAGTGAGTGAATGGATGAGTGTACTAGTAGAGTAAGTCAGTTACTTATTACAATGAATGAGTGCAATAGTGAATGCTGAATAAATGTACTCATCTGCAACACACCCTTTTATAGCAGGTCGGTCATTAACGCAAACAGCATTAATGTCACATCCGCCGTTCTTCCCGTCATTGCACAAGTCGATCTTAGCACAACCAACTCCACTGACGTAATTTTGGAATCCAGGAAGACAAGAGCAGTTGCTCTGAGAAGGAAAGCGGGAGATGAGAAGCAAATTCATCAATAGACAATTTAGTCGTGGTGGGTAAATTACGGAATACTCCCATCCCAAGCGTTGCACTGAACTTGAACCCACACTTTTGTGCAATGACCGCTGACTCAAAAATAAGGTGATCGTACGGCCGAAAAACGTATTTCCGCGGTGTGTCCCTGGCTTGCAGCACGAACGGAAGTATATGTTGCGTGATTTGCCTGTGTCAGATTTGAATATTTCTACAAGAACTGACATCCTAAGCGTGATACACGGCTTGGCTGTCAGGAAATTCAGATGTGCGTTGCTCCCGAGAGAAACCTCGTATCTACCCCGAATTTTGCCTGAATGCTTTAAAAGTTGTTGAGCTCTTGGAAGATACTACGTATCAGTTTCGTAGAATGTACAAATTAAAAAGTATTAGAGTTCTTACTCACGCTCACACGGCAGCCTCACCTTGCCTGGTCCGTTAAAATTACACACAGTGGAGTTTGCTGGACATCCGCCGCTGTTTCTTTGACAGGGGTCGATAACTTAAGAGTTAAACAAGAGTGCAAACCATTAGTAACAACACATGCACCTTTGGCCTGATTTTTCAGCCATTCTCCAGTTCCGAGTCGTACCAGGGAGACTGGAAATTAACTTGATGGCGGCTGAAACTCAAGCCACATTAACCCTACGTTTTACGTTTTCTTCGTTTTATCACCTTCGGATTATTCCATCACAACTGTAAGTTGCGCAGTTCGTGTGCTTTATCGTACAAGACTGATTATTTTTCTCACCAACACAAAACGTCCCGTCTCCGTAATAACCATCAGGGCAGGTGCAGTCGTGCCGGCCAGGCTTGGTAAAAACGCACTTGGCGTTGGCGTGACAACTGTGGATTTCGTCTCTGCAAGGGTTGATAGCTGTGCAAGCAACAAGAATGTTTCACTTTAAAAACTTTCACTGCCAAAAGCGAATTTTGACTAATCTAGAAAAAGTCCAACTCCTAAACTGTCAAATGAAAACAAAATGTGTGACAACCTAAACGAAAGCTCTCAATAATAGCAGTGTAACTGTTACTCCCAACTCCTGAACTGTCAAACGAAGCCTCAGGGTCATTTCATTCATTTATGCACCAACTTCTGTCTTACTTTATCGTTTCTTCTCACAACCTACTTCGCACCGTATGCGGTATCGCGCTCAATTTCTCCCTTTCTTTGAAAAGTATCTAACCATCACTTCACTCCGTATTCCAGCATCTTAATCTATCGTTGCATTTCTATGGTGTTCCTTTCTCACAACCTACGTAAATGTCTGGGTGATGTTTATATTCCTCAGCACAACCGCTTCCTTTTCTTTGTGAAGTATCTTTAAGTGGCCCTTTTCTCCCGCCCACCCGTTTCGTCCATGCATCTATCCACAAATAACAGTACCTGAGCATATTTGTCCGTCCCCCTTGAAGCCTGGATCGCACACACAAGTGTCACTTCCGTTGAGCTTAAAGCAGTGTGAGGCCAATCCACACGTAACATTTTGGTCACAAGATGGCCGTCCTGAATTTAACATGAAACAAAAGTACTACAGGGATCAAACACAATTCATCCTTATCCTATCGTAAAGCGAAAACTCTAGCAGCAAGGCCTAACATCTGAGAAAATTTCTTTTCTTTTTTTTTTAATTGTAGAAGACCGTGAAAAAGATCAGATGCAGAACTGCTGAATAGCGGATCTTTGTATTATGCAAGTATCCGAAATATAACAAACAACTGATTTATGATAGTACGCACGTTTTTCGCAGTTGCTGCCGGTGTAACCCAGGTGACATGAGTTTGGCAAGCAGCTACCGCTACCCAGCACACCGCTGTCGCAAGTTCCATGTTGACACGAACAAACTGCAGAGAACAAAGAGAGGAAACTCATATGATTGACAAAAGGCAGTACGCATCAAATCAATAAACAAGGCTTAGGACATCCAAATACATCTGCACCATCTCTGAGCGATTCGTACGATAGTAATTACTAAATTAGCCGTCCTTTTTTGCTTCCAGACGCTTTCGCCAGATTTTTCGCCAAGTTGGACTTCCATTGGCTCCTCTGGACTGTTTTGATATATCGGTTGATATGGATAAGTTGAACGCCGTAAGAATAGCTTAGCTGACGTTTTGAGAGTTAGCCCTTCGTCGGACCAGTACATTCCACTGTGATCTATACATCAGTTCACTAGATGTCTCAATGTACCTTGACTGCACTTCGGGCCAAACCTCTCCGGATTTGTACACAGTTCGCAGGCTGTCCCTCTGAAACCAGCCTTTGAACAGAAAAAGAGATGTAATGCATGTAAGTGAACATTCTGTAAAAGGCCCCCAAATATCATAAAGATCCCGTCGATCCTAACAATTACGACTCTTGGGGCAAACCGTCACGGATTCTTGCCGCAAAAGTTAACTAGAGTGTAAAAAGCACCCGGAGTTGAAAAATCTGTCGGACTCAGAATCTGTGCCTCCTCGGCTCAGCATTACCACGTGTCCGTCAAAAAGCAGTAAGAACGATAAATAAATAAGCCTCGAGTACTGTAGTAAGCGTCTCTTGACAACTGGAACTTTGAAAGAAATCTGAATCCAGCGATCAGATTGAGTAGCGATTGCAGCAATCCTAGCGACCGGATCGCTGCGACTGGGACGTCATAGTGACGTCAAAAGGACAGGACGATCAAAGTGGTCATGGAAACCTGGGCCCGGTTGTTCAAAGAGTGTATAGCGCTATTCGCCGGATAAGTCGCTATCCAGTGGATAGAATTAACCATTAAGCTTAATTCAGTCGAGAGGATAAGGATTTATCCTGTGGATAGCGCTATTCACTCTTTGAACAACCGGGCCCTGAAGCTTAAATGCTGCGATACTTTACCCGACAGGTGCATGTTCCATTTCCTGTTACACGCTGAGAACACGATCCTGCTCCACTACAAGGTGTTTGACCAGGGCAGGCTGACGAGTAAGAATAAATAATATATTAGTATACGCTTTAGAATCCATAATGCATTGCTGCTAGCAACAACAGTGGGATTAAAAGTTTTAGAAATAGTTTAGTTCTACACATCTTTTCATTCCTGTATTATCTAAAATTTTGGGATTACTGTAATATAGCCAGGTCAGGTCAGCAACCACACAAAGTTTGCTTGAGATATTTCGACCACGGCCATTATCTCTCAATTATTATACTCAAATACAAAATTACATTATTCGGGGAAGTGTTACTGTGGCTATGATTATTCCAAAAGTAAGCGTCGTTATTCCGCTATTCCCGAAAAAATAAGGCCATCATCCCGATATTCCACTTCAAAAATTTCCGTTATTCTCATTGTAGTATTCCTCTTCGGCCCCGAATTTATTGTGGTCAAAAATACAAACCCAGAACAGAACACTCCAGATGTAAAACATGACGCGTGTCTGTATGGCAGATGGAAGTGTCTCTTAAAAATATCCGCTATAAAATGCTCCTTATTGGGGATAGGGTGCTTATTTGAAAAGAAAAAAGAAACTCAACCTGGGCAGCTTAATAGAATCATTACGGTATACATCCTCCTGGGTGTAAATTCTGAACACATTCACAAGCCTTGTACAATAAAGTAAAATATTACAACAAAGTGAAGGTCTGACCGTGATTTGAAAAATTATAAGTGATTTTACATATTGGAAAGTTAATAGAATTGGTAATGTGGTTGATCTCCCATGTGAATTATAAATAAATAAAACATGCCTCACACATCTTTTTCTGTCACAATATTGTATCCGATATTAGAATTAGCAAATGCAGCCAAAGCACTTTATGAACACTTACTTCAACTCAATAAACTACGAGCCTTTCAATATCACAATATGTTCTGAATGTCTGATGATTTGACAGATTGGAGCTGCCAAACCTCTCTGTCCACATTTCACATACAGGGCTATAATAATTACACAACCAAACTCAATTTTGAATATGGCTTCACTTGGGTATATTAATTCCAGACCCCTATTAGACAAGTTAGTTTTGAAACATTCCCGGGCTTAGTTGATTTCATTTTATTTACTTATAATCTATTTATTTATGCCATATCTGTCTTATCTTCTTGGTATTAAATTATTCAAAATTACTTTCTCTAAAACTGTCTGACAAGGAAATGCAGTGAGAAGAAATATATTCTCAATAAATTCCTGACTTCTACAAAGAAAATTATATTGAAAATTAAATGTTTGTTAAGTGTAACAGCCAGTAGAAACTTAAAAGTCAGTAATAAATTAAACCACACAGTAGAAACAGTACTCTCCAATTTGCCTACTGTACTGATCACTGTTAACAGTAAATTGCTATGAGCAATACAAAGCAGCACCCCTGAATGAGAAATGAGAAATCTAGGCACAGTATACTACTAAGAGGAAACTTTAGATATATGCACCATCATTTCTAATTTCAAAACCAAAGATATTTAAACTGTTCAGATTTAAGTTCATTAGATATTCAGATGTTCATTTACTGCATGTGGCACTATTGACTACCTATAATCCCATGGCAATATATCTACTCACCCACTCCCCAATATATGACAATATTTGCAAAATAATGCTTTTTATGAATTACACAAATCTTTTGACATGTTTTTGATCTTATTTTGGCTTATTTGTCATATTTTTGCTGTCTTAAAACACCTCAAAAAAGTCACTTTACACATATGTGTACCATGATTACAGGATGTGAAAACCATTCAATCCAAACTGATCAGTGATTCATCATGTTCAACATTTATACATCAGATAAGTCTTATACGAAACTTTATACAATCATGTTATTTATTATTTACAATATTTTTCTGAGTTTCACACTTGTTAATGCTAATGCTTCATAACCAGAGTATAACAATATTGTATCATTTTAGACAGCTGCTGGATTTTTTGTTGTTATAATTATTTATTAGTTCTCTTTTTCTCTCTCAAAACCAGCACTAGCCCATAAAATAAATGTGTCCTGGCTAATATTGGATACTACTTCTTGTTATGACTAATTTGCAAATTTACAGAAACACAAATGATCGCGTCCACGTATACATTCGTCTCTATGTTAAATATAATTTACCGAAAAACAATTGAAAAGTTAACTGCATAGCTAAACAACATACTGAAAGAACGATTTAACAAAAAAAAAAAAAAAAAAAAAAATGACAGGAAAGCATACGAACAGGTCTGCCAGACACTTACCCTGGCAGTCGGGGCCCCAAAAGCCATCGCAACACTCCTTGATTTTAATTTTCTTCGCACAGAGATGCTGGCAGCCACGTAAAGTCACAAAACCAAAACGGAAACCGAAGTAAGCTCGAAATGAGCAGCGCTTCGAGCCTTCCCCTTTTGTCAATCGCTGATATCCTGAAGAACAAGACATTAGCGCGTTCAGAGAACACTCCACGCATTTGCTCCACTTGTGGATCTCCTGTTCACCGTCACAGCGACCTGATCGTTGCGCCAAGCAGGAAGGAAGAAAACCAAAAGCAAATACCATCCAGAGAACAAAGAAATAAGCGCGGTGTGGGCGGGAATCGAGAAGGCTAAGCTTCTCGCAGATCTGCATTATCAAAAAGGCAAACAAATTCGAAGCCTAGCGGACGCGAGTTCATCAACAAGCCACAGATAACTGCTAAAGAACTCCACGCAGATGTGCTACAGTAGTATTGACTCGGCGAGGGTTAACATATGGTCTGACTTCGAGATTCAATAAACCAACAGAGATTGCCAAAAAAAAACACGCAACTAATTCTAACTTTCAATTACGCTTCATCGAATGGCGTGAACTCGAGCCGCAGCAATCTGATTTGCGTTCGTGCTTGGCTCTCTCTATCAACTCAGATATTGCCTGACAAATTTGGAGTTCTCCGAAAACAATGCGAATTCCATCCAAACATAAATATTGCACACAATAGGTTCATATGAATTAGTTCTGACATAACACACAACCGACTTTTACAATCAAACACCGCCACGTTTCAAAATGACTTGCGAAAGCTAGCCGGTTAAAATGAGATTTCCGCCAAAATTTTCGACTCCGAAGAAAATAAGAGCGCATTATCAGTCGCTTCTGCCCTTCTATCAATATCATCAGTTTTGAAGCATTTCAAGTTTAGATGGCGAATACGTAATATCTCGAAATTATATGCAAAATGCAGGACGTAATGTGTTTCCTGCATAAACGCTGCTGATTATAAAGAGAAGAAAAAGTGAGCAAATATTTAGCGTCGTTTCTCCAAGGCGTTCCTCGCTGTTGCTCAACCTCGGTTTGAGTCAACCTCGTTCCCAGGGCCATCCGCGGCAGTTCTGCCCTGGGAACGAGGTTGGGTTTGAGTAAACTGGAAACAATAGATTTTGTGCGCGTGCCCAGTGTGAACATCCACTGGTCAATAAATTCGCATTTTGATACCGCTCCCGTCGAAACGAAGTTTGTTAGTTTAAGATGGAGAGTTCTACCGTTCAGAAACAAATACAGCAAGATTGGGAGAACCGAGAATTCATAGAGGTAGTCTCAGAAGGGATAAAAAAGATTGCTGAGTTCCTCAATGATTTCGGTGAGTTTCTCTGGCCGATCGTTCTGTATAATTATTTAAATTATACTTTGTAAACATTGTATACATTAGGGACTTGAAAATTTCACACATCTCACGCGATTTGTGATAAACTGTACTGTTTATTCATTGATTAGCAAGCATGTATGTTCTTAGAACCATAAACTGTCTGAGAATACTGTATATTTGGGCAGGGGTTAATTCTGGAAAGCTAATGTGTATCTATTCACGTTTACTTAATACCTCTTTCTGTACAGTACACTACAGGGTTGACATAAAGTATTTCCCCGTAAAAATGATTATCATCCAAAGCTGTTTTGTGTGTAATTATGTCAATACATAGAAATTATTTATGTATTAAACACACCCTTTCCTCTTGCCATGCATATAAATATATCAGGATGCAACCTAGAGTGTATAAAAAGGAAGGACTGTTTTTAAAAATGTAAAATTGTTATTTGAAACTACTGCAGTAGACTTTGAAATAATATTTTCTTGTTTCTTTCTTTTCTTTTCCTTTTCTCAGACATCTCCTGCAGGTCTCGTCTGGCTAAGTTATCTGAAAAGTTGACATCCCTTGAACAACAGGTAGAATTTATAGAAGGAAGGGTAAGTGAATGAAAATACATGTAGAATAAAAAGTGATCATTTTTCTTCCAGCATTGGGAATTCAGATCCAGTTGACTTTTGGGTAAGCAAGATAAATGAAGTCTGATGTTTTGTGCACACTCATAATTATCTTCAGTTCAGTTCAGTTTTTTATTTTGCCATCTAACATTACATATAATAATACAAATAAAATATATACATGGCAAGGTAGTCCAATAAACTCAAAGACTTATGTGAAGGACTACCTATATCTGAACTGTACAAAACTTTACTGTCACTGGCAGGTTTTTTTTAGTTACTTTAAATATACTAGAAATATGATAACCGCAGATACCCCCTCACTCTGCCATTTTTTTTTTTTTTACTTTTACTTTGGTACTCCCAACAAGAGTAGCCTTTGTTTTACCGAAATGTTGACTCAATCTTTTCTTCGAAGTCAAGTGCTACACGCAAAAGAAGGAGAAAAAGAATGGTGTGTGTTATACTTTTGCATTGAAAAAAAAGTCGATTGCATGACGAAGTACGTATTTCCCACGGTCGGCACATCAAATTAATTCATACAGTCTGCCAAGCACGTTCTCAAAATTTAATACTTAAAGTTTGAAGTTGGTCAGCCGTTGTACGGGAAAAAAGGAACACTGATTTTTATAGGCAGTACAATTAAATAGACTTCCTGTGCAATTTGTTTTTACTCTGGATTGCATGCACAAGACTCAGGCATGCATGTTTAATGAGCTCGAATTGTTTTGTATGTGAACCCACTCAAAACAACATGATTTCTCCAAGAATCAAAGCAAAATTTGAATGGTTTACTTCAAATTATACACGGGCTTCAGACTAATACCTCGTTCATACCAATGCTTAAACCTGTTTAAAAGGTGTTTAATAAAACTTGTTTAGTTAGGTCTGCCATTCGCAATGCACGCACGGCAAAACTAAACTGGTCTAAAGCCAGTCCAATTAAACAACCTGTGCGAGATGGTGTAAAATGTTGTGTAATTGACACAAAATCAAAACAGGATTTAGAAAATGCAGTCTTGTAAACTTGGTTTAATTAAACACTCCAGGTAAATTTCTTTGTGAACAGGGTACTAGTCATACTTCTAAGGGCTTGTGAATGATTCTCGCTGCAACCACTGCATGTCAAGTTACAATATTTGTTACAGTTTTAGTCTTGAAAGAAAAAATAAAACATCTGACTAAATCATTCAAGACTCCAAGTTCCGATTGCTCTGAGCAAATACGGTAGCCGAAACTGGCGACAGAAGCGTATTAAAATGATACTTCGAGGGAAAATGATCAGCATACAGATTATTACCCTTGCTTCGCTCGGGGATAAATATCTTGGTACACAAAAATTACATAATTTAATTAGGAAAAAAAGGAAAGTTAGCAAGCAAGCAAGCAAAACGTGAAGCAAAGCGAAGCAAAAAGGCAGAAAAGGTGCAAAAAGCAAGAAAAAAGCAATACACACAAGCACACTATAAAAATGTGAAATATACTCATTCCAAAAAAAAATGACTTAAGTTTTGAGGAAAACAAAGAAAGACTAGAGGCATTTTGAATTTCAGGGCTTAGGGAATTGAAAAGTTTAGGGCCCTTGAAACGGATGGAGAATTTCCTTACCGTCCTACCGTAGGGCAAACGGAAGGAATTCCTGTTTCTCGTGTTGTAAGAATGAACACAGTTAAGTAAGAACATGTTGTTGAAACTTTCAGGAAGAAGTTTGTTTTTGTAAGAGTACAAATAGATCAATATAAATATTGATCTATTTGAAGGTTGACAATATTTTCAAATTTTAGAATTTTTAGGTTTCTAAAAATGTGATCTGTATGTGCACCATAAGCTATGTGAAATGAAACAGCAATCAGTGTACATGCAAGTTTCAATACAGATCATACTGTCCCTCACGAGTCCACACATCACCAAAAAGCATTATCAAGAAAAAATGTCACATTCATAGTTGCAAGTGAGACAAATATTCCATGTGAACTGAACTATCAGTCACTGTACATAATCTTCATGGGTGCTAACTGGAGCTCTATTTTTCAGGTCACTAAAGGTGAAACTTTGTCATAATTTGGTTGATTACGTACACCAGCCATGGAATCGCTCTGTACCAACTGCTGACATGCAAGAAACCAAGATATGGATTATAAAAGAAATATTGGACTGTACCAAATATTATACTTGGTGTCTATGTAGATATACTAAATGCCACAAGTACCTATAGATGCACCTTAAGGTTTAGCCTTGTTTGTCAGCAGTCATTTTTTGTGGTTTAACTTTTTCACATCAACTTTTATACTTTGATACAACCCTAATATTTTATTTGTGCCGACAGAGACTAAACATTTTTTTATGCTGATACTAGTAGCTGTTAGACACCCTTAACTTCGTCATGACATGCTTTGCTCAAAAAAATATTGATTCAAAGTTTAGAGAAAAAGTGTTAATAAATAAATGTATGTTAAAGTTTGCAGGCCAAACCCACTAAGATTGACACCTGGTGAACTGAATTACAAGAAACAGTTCCTGTTTGAACATAGGTATTGTTAGATTTCTAAGACGTGTCCCAACATTGATTTTTTTGTGTCCCAGCTGCTCTGAAATGCTTGCCAATAAATATTTATTTGCTAATCAATATTGATACATTCCTTTTATAAAAAAGATGTGTACTGTATATTTCTGGGTTTTTTTTTCTGTCATGATTACACTTTGCCCAATTTTTGCCAATGTAAATATTTCAGTAGCATAGATTACTGGCAATAGAGACGAATTGACCATGATAACAACATCATACAGACTTGTATTGTAATGTAAATAAAAAAAATAGCAGACAGCAATGATGTTTATTGACTTTATTTCAATTTGCTGAAAAAAAAAAAAAAAAAAAGAAATCCCCAGTATCTAGAGATAAAAAAGTCTGCCAAGATTCCGAGATTGGACCAGAACTTTTACCATTCACCACCCCTAATAAAAGAACCCCTGAACCACAAGGCAGACCAATACATAACAAACAACTAAGTGTATTTCATAAACCTTCATTGCACTGATAACATTTACAACGTGCACCACTCTGGAACTCAAATATACATGTAGTCCATGAAGAGGCACAAACCTATGCAATCGCATAGCTATCTATCGCAAAAAGCTGCACATGGCAAGTCCTCATAGAAAACCTTTTAAAAATATGTACTGCTTTGACAGCCAAGCAAACCAGCAACAGAAATAAAAACTTCGCGATCATTAATTTGACTAAACCTAAAGGCACGATGATGCAGCAGCATTCTAAAATAATAGTGGGCAGAGGTTATGAAAACCACTCAATGGTTCACCAATCAGTACCAGTACTAGTATTTTTAACAGCACAATCAATGTTGCTGTTGTGTTTGTGCCAGCACATCCCTGGTACTATTCTATTCAATAAATTTCTTGGTGCTGCTACCAGATTTCTATAACAATATTGTGATCCCTTCTTTGTGCTGAGTAATGTGGTGCTTGCTCAATTATCCCAGCACAAATAAGGGACTGTTTTGCAGCCTATAATAACATATATTCTTCCAGTTGTACACTAGTAATAAAACACTACATTAATCGCTGTAGCTGCTAAAGCTATTGCTGGTTAGAGCTGTGTTTGGATAACTGCCAAAAGTAATGTGTGATTGCTGTGGTTTTGATTTTGCTACCCTGGTACAGGTGGTGGTGGTGTTCTCAATGATGACTGTTTTTAAAACACGCTAAATCAACTAGGAAAAGCTAAACACTGTTAAAAAAGCTTTAAGCTGACGTTTCAAGTGCGAGCTTTTTGTTGTAGCAAGTCTTGGTTGATTTATCATACCTTTTATATACTATATACTGACAATGCAGTCTAAAACTAGTTTTCACAAAACTAGCATAATACTCCTCATTCTCTACTTTTGTTTTGGACTGTTACTACTTCAGTCTACCTTGCTAACATCTGCAGCCCTACTTTCTGTATTTTTTTTTTCCTTTTACTTCCTAAGGGGTGGGGGTCAACTTCTCAACTTATTCTAGCCTACAGTAACTACAACACATTCTTTCCAAGTGTCACATGGTCAATGATGAAACCAAACAACAACTAAAGTGTATGTTAATGACACTGTCTTCTGAAGATCACTCCAAGGTACTGCATAGCTATAACTGAACACAGATGTCTTTAGTACTCCAATGTAACAACCTTTGTCTTCAAGTAATCTAAGAGAGCTTCTTGACCTGCAAAAAATGGCATGTGTCAGTAACGTGTGACATGTCAACCAACATGTCAGCTAATACGTCATGTGATCTGTGACATGTAAACCAACTTGACGGCTGACATGTGTCAATAATGTGTGACCTCTGAGTTACATGTAAGTATCTGGGCAATGAACCAGTTCTTATCTGACACAGGACACTGCTTTATCAACTTACCAAGGTCTTTGCCAAATCCAGACTGTTTGAAGCCACCAAAAGGAGCTGCCACATCTGTCTTGTTGTAAGTGTTGATAAAACAAGTGCCAGCCTCAAGTTTGTCTGCTACACGCAGGGCCTACAAATGAAAGTATAAATTCGTTAATATTAGATTATTAAATAAGTTAATTTCACACCCAATGAAAAGTGATGGTTTTCTTTCCATCTGATCAGGTAGAGAGGATATTCAAGGATTCACAAACCTTGCTGATGTCCTTTGTAAACACTCCAGAGGCTAAGCCATACTCTGTGGCATTAGCACTCTTGAGGACTCCATCAACATCTCTGTAAACAAAATGAAATGAAAAAAAAAAAAAAAAAAAAAAAAAAAAAAAAAAAAAAAACAGGGAAGGAATTGAGCATGCACAATAGCACAATAGCAAGATATATGTGTGGTGGAGGGAGGGGAACAAGACAGCACAAAGGAGCAAAGCAAGGAAGAAAAGACATGGTAGAATGAAGAAAAATAAATGACTAGAATGAGTGGAAGATGGGAACAGACTGGGACAGAATAAATAAGAAAAAGAGAAGAGAAGATGACAGATGGCAAAATGGAAGGAACAGAAGGGGAAATGAGATGGAGAGTCAGGAAAAGGAGCAAGCATTATGACAGTTCAGAGAGAAAAATGGCAATATCAAGGAAGGAGAGATGGGCAATAAAAGAACAACAAGCCACTAAACTAATCATTTGTGGTCCTTCTGCTGAGATTCTTTTCAGAGAGTCCTTACCCATTTTCAAACTTGGAGATGATCATGACTGGACCAAAAGACTCCTCTGTGGCAATAAACATACCATCCTTCACATCAGTGAACACCGTGGGTTCAAAGAAGTAGCCTGTAAAAAGATAATATCTAATATTTTAACCAGACTCTCCTAAACACTACTCATATTTTTATCCAAGGAAGGTTGGAAGAATCAAAGTATTAGACCTTGGGGCTAAAAAGGTCAAGACATACCAGGTCTGTCCAACTGCTTTCCACCATACACCAGTGTTGCTCCCTCTTTGACTCCACGATCACAGTAATCGAGAAGGGACAGCAAATGAGCTCTAAAACAAAAGGGAAAAGGTACACATTATCAGTGCAGTGCTATGCTAACTTTCAATTTTTAAAACAATGTGATGAAATTTGTGAAGGTGGTGACATTTGCTTGACATACTTGTGGTTTTGGGGTCCATGGTCCACAGAGCGATCCAAGGGATCCCCAATCTTCATCTTTTTTACTTCCTCAACCTGAAAAAGTACATTAAGAACATTATTTGTCACAAATAGAAAGCACAATAATTGCCCCCTCATGCATTCAGGGACAACCCTATAGGGTCCGTGCTTCATAAGCAGCAAGAGTACAACCTTTTTATATACAGTAAGCTACCTTGGTGATCAGACTGTACATTCTCCTAACGTTATTTGTACATTATGTTCAGGGCAAGCTGGGAGAATTAGGGTTTTAATCTTGCAGCTCAGGGTCAGGCTGACAGGGTTTGAGAAGCACTGAACTCTATGGTGTTCCTTCAAACTTAATTATTAATGACAACTCACCACTCTGTGTACAAACTCATCATGGATAGATGCCTCCACAAACAAGCGACCTGGTTATCAGTAAAAGAGGAGCAAAACAGTGCAAAACTGATCAGTCAGATGAACACATAACGTTAAAAAGGGTAAAATGTCAACATGTACACTAAAAAATCATTAATAGTAATTGCTCCATACCTGCAGCAATACAGTTCTCTCCTTTGTTGAACATACAAGCCATCAGACCCTGCACAAGAATGGAAAGTACAAAAAAGTAGGAAAGTTAGTGCACAGTCTTCCAGCTAAGAGATTACCTTAGACTAGACACATTCCTCTAGAAAAGCAAAACACTCAACTTGGGAGAATGTTCACACAGCTTCTATACGAAAGGAATTCTCACTATTTCATACAAGAAAATAATACCCTCAGTCATCTAAGAGTTCCAGAGCATGATAAGCAACAAATCACTTTCAAACTCTAACTTCAAGAACCTTTTTATTCATATTACAAAAGTTCTAGTTGAATAATAATATACTTAATATGTAATGTAACTGTAGGAGCCAGAGGGGCAAACTGTACATGTAATACAGTTATTCCCACCAACAAGAATGTTCATGATTATGATTATGATTATGAAACCTGTTGTTATTACCATAACATGACAAAACTGAATCAAAACTTACTTGTCTTACAGCTCTGTCCATGTCACAATCTGAGAAAATTATCAGTGGTGACTTTCCTCCAAGTTCCAGTGAACATTTCTTTACATTACTTCTAGCACAGCTATAAAAAAAAATAATGTGGAAAGATGATACAGCACACAGTTTACAGAGTACACTTCAGTCACAACAGATCCATATTCATCACTATTCTTAAAAAGGAAACATACATAAGGCCTAAATGGTCTGAAGTACCTTTCCATGATGGTCTTTCCAACTGGAGTGGACCCTGTAAAGCCAAGTTTCCTCACATCTGGATGTTCAGTAATGCGATTTCCCACAACTGAGCCTGTGAAAAAATATGATGTACTGTAAGCAATTACAAGGCCTGGAATCTAACACAAGATGATCACATTTACACAGTCTTACAGGGAATCATAGCAGATAGAATTTTTAGCAAAATCGACATACACTCACCAGACCCAGGCAAGATGTTGATCACACCCTTAGGAAAGCCAGCTTTGGCAGACAACTCAGCAAACTTCAAGGCAGTCATCGGCGTAACCTGGATTGAAAACAAAAAAAGGTCACAGCAAGTTTAATATAAGTCTAAAAAGTTTAACGTAAAAAGCTGAACGTGCCTACACATCCTCAAACCTCCCAAACTTCCTTAAAAACCTGCCCTGAACATTTTTATATATAAAAAAGGAAAAGAATATTGATAGTCTGACCAAAGTGATGTGGACTTCACCAGCTTATCAGTAAGTCAGTGTCAGTGCCCCTTCCTTCACCCCCCACCCCTCCCGCCTTTCTCTACACACCTTGACTGATATCCTCCCCAAACCCTCAACACAACATGTTAGGGACATTCCAGCAGTGTTCTTCTGTATGTCAAAACCCATGTGTACAACTTGCCTGTGCTGGTTTGAGTACCACAGTATTGCCAGCAGCAAGAAGAGGTCCTATCTTCCAGGCCAACATCATTAAGGGATAGTTCCATGGGACAATCAAGCCACAGACACTGTCAAGGAGCAGGAGGGTTAACAACTGGTACTCAAATAACAACTGGTCAAAAGATGGTACTCAAATACTGTTTTGCCAGATTTTCTGAGCTACAGTAAGTGACCCTTTTTACCAATATTGCCATGCAGTGCCAAAAGCTCACTAAAACAGAATGAAATACCACTACTGCAAGAAGAAAATTATACTAAGGAGCTCAAGCAAAATAGTCAAAAGCTACCAGAATTAGCCAGTATGAGGCCAAGGAGGGGATGGGGGAAGGAGAATTAGAACACCTGCTTGATACATTGTACATGTAGGACATGAAACCAGCACCAAGCTACAAAAGCATTTGGACATGAAAGACTTTTAATTATTGTCACTTTACCTCACAGCTACAACTTCCTTTTTTATCAAGACATTTCAAATGACTTGAAAGGAGAAGGAAGAGCAACCAGATTTGTGTCCTTTTTTACCGGCGAAGGACTACAACCCTTTGAGATTTGGATTCCAGCTAGCCCAGCTTTGTAGTGCACCTTTGATAGGAGACATAAGGTAAAACACTTTTGGCTGAGCAAGGTTGAATACAGCGGAGCTCTGTGGGTGGACGTGGGGATATAGTTGGAGTTTGGCCAAAATATTGCCAATTAGACACATCTTTTTACAGGTCTTATGTCATATGAAGTATACGGGCAAAAATTGTACTGCACAAGACAAAATTGACACAGGTTTCTGGGAGACGAGTTGTACATGCAAGAAATATGACATGAGTGTGTAGGGAAGTGGGAGGTTGCATGAGTTGGCATGTCTGCCAATATCACTGAACACTTAAATTCTGCTCAACATGGCTGAAGATGGTGCAGACTTATCAATACAGTCGAACCTCGCTATTTCAAACTCGGATAATTCAAAATCCTCTTTATTTCAAAGTCAAGCTGAATCCCCATGGATACATTTTTTAGTTATTTACTATTGGCTATTTCAAAACCCCACTATTTCAAACTTTTCTTCATGTCCCGTGGGACTTTGAAATAGCAGGGTTCGACTGTAATGATACATAAAAAAAAAAACATTATTTTGTACTCACCCTATGGGCTCTCGCTTTGTAAAGCAGAGGTTATGATTAGGTTTGGCATTGTTAATGGGGATGGTCAATCCCTAAATAATGGAACAATGTTAAAATGTGTTAAAATTGAAATGCTGTACTGACATCTACCAATAAGTATACTGAACTAATAATGTGCAACAAACAGCAATCAACACAGTAAAACTTTTCTTCAACCAGCCACAATTTAACCCTTTCACTCCCACTAGTGATCCACTTCAATTTTCTCCTTCAGTTTCTCACCAGAAATGTATGATTAGTAGGGAGAACTTGGCTTTTGATACCTTGCTAACATAACAGCTGATTAAACTATCAATTCTCACTACATCACTCATACATTTTACTCTTAAAAGTTTGGGAGAATCTGCATTTTGAGCTTGGGAGTGAAAGGGTTAATGAAAAGGAGAAAAGTTTGGAACATCAAAATTGACAGTTGGAGATAGGTGCAGCTCATTGGCGAAAGTGGCCAACAAAAGGAAGTGTATATTTGGGAAAAGTGGGTTTCAAATGTCGGTAGTGGAGATCAGGCAGGGCCAAGCAACGTTCACACCAAAGGAACAACATAACACAGCATGTTCTATTGTACCTGAATCTTGTCACACCAGCCAGCAAAATATCTGATAGTGTCAATAGACATGCCAATGTGAGTCTTGAGGGCTAATGTGTACACAGCACCAGAGTCCAGCGATTCAATGGTCGCTAGTTCTTCCTTATGTTCCTCCAGAACATCAGCCAGCCTGATAATAAAACACAAACACCAGAAGGTGAGCTCAGTCAACAGGACACCAACTCAGTGTGCTGAGAGCAAGAGAGGGATTTAATCACACAGCCTGTGCTGATTTATGATGTGCAGTATATACTAGTTGAACCTGAACATTGCACAACTGGAGGTACGGTGAAAATGAGCAAAAGCTGCCACTATCAAGTCTGACACAAGCTTCCATATGAAACATAGCCGTGCTGTGTGCTGATCTGAAAACATGTTATTATAACTTTAATCACCACTTGAGATTTAGTATCTGATTTAAAATTATCCTGGTGCTTACAGTGTGTACTTACTTGTTCATAAGATGACCTCGATCACGAGCATTCATTTTACCCCAGGGCCCATTGTAAAATGCTTCCTAAGAAATAAGAATCAAGAACAATTAAATAATATTAGCAGTCTTGTAAATCCACATATCGTTCACCTCTAGCAAGACTCCCATAAAATACAGGTGAAGTTCGTATTCTTTTTGAAATCAATTTGGAGCTACTATGCAGTGATATCAAAAATTAATGGTGGAAACATGACATCCCATTCTGGACAGCTCATTGTCACTTTTGAACTGTATTTTTGTACCTTTGCTGCTGCCACAGCTTTATCAACATCTTCATGAGTTCCCAATGAAACCTGTGCCAACACCTAAAAATTGATAAAAAATGGAATAATAATTTATCACTATAATTTATCACTATTTCTTAGTGGTAGTTAGCCACTGAAGTTGGGCCCCATATCATGTTCAACAAAGCACAAACAAATTAAAGTTTCTACCATAAAAACTATAGATTAACTAGATTGTTTTTGGCCATAAAACCCTCATGGCATACTGCCTCAAATTATAGAAATCTAACCCATTCTACTATCACCATGCAACCTCCAGATGAAAATTAACATCCTTGGCCCAGATAAAAACAACTAAAGAAAATAACACTACACTAATAATTACTTTACATTGTAAACACAATGTTCATGCAGTAATTAGTTTTCCTGTATTTACTTGTGTTTTTAAATTAGTACATTAATGATAATAGTGAGAAGTTGCAGGGATCGATAGCTTATTATGTACAATATAATTGTAGTTTTTACCATATTATATTTTGACTTTCATGAAAGGCACCTCTGGGTAATGGGACTTCCTCATAAAAAACCTTTTTATGTAATCTTATCAAGTATCTACTTACAGATCCATCAGTTGGATTCAGTGAATCAAATGTTCGGCCATCACTTGAGTCAACAAACTCTCCATTGATGAACTGCTGATATGGCATGTGGATGGTCATGTTGTTGACATCTTTGTCAATCTATTAGAGCAACAATGTGATTGTGTTCAGTGCCATCACCATAAAACAATCATGTGTCACCCTTCCCCCTCTTAAGTCTTGCCTGCTTTTATTCCCGAGGCACTGCCAACTTTATCTCAGTTACACAAGCAGTGCACAACACAAAAGCACCACACAAGCATTTAGCACAAACTTACAGTATTGCAGCTGAATTCCTCCTGACCCTCACCACGGGATTTTAACACAACCATCCTCAAGAAATCACCATACCTGTGGGCCAACAAAACCATGTATTAATTCCTTCGTAAAGTTGAAGAGAATTGCTGTCACAAACTACATACATGTACATGTAAGATAGTGACAGTGATTCTCTTTTGTAAAAAAAAGGAAAAAACATTATTTTTTTATTAGTACAGCCATGTATCATATATAGTTCTGTGGTACAATACCTTGTATTCATGTACACTTCCTCTGCTTCCACAATCACAGAGCATTTTTCCTTTACTTCTTCAACCAGCCTGGTAAAACAAAATTAATCAACTGGTATTGAGAGCAGTGTAAATAACTACAAAGACATAACAAAATACATACTGGCAGATAATAAAAGTACTGGTGTTCCAGCTAGCAAATAGAATTCCGTACATGATACATTTTCGCCAATTAAAAGGAATTTCAAACGATATTGTAGCTGACCAAAAATACATGTACCTGTAAGAGGTTGACATGTTAATAACTCAGTATCATATTCATTTTCCCAACCATTTTTCTTCAGCTCATACTTTGAAAATGCATAGTTTGCAAGTTCTATATTACATATCAACAAAATACATGTAATGCACTCTACCATTACATGATATATTCACCTTGTCACATCCATGGAGCCAGCTCCAGCTTGGAAGAAATCCGTTGCTTCAGCAATTTCAGGGTTTGCAAGGATTCCAGCCCAAATTTCCTAGTAAATCAATATTGTGTTTTAGTATTATACAAAAATCACTACAATCTGAATGACTCACAGTTTTTATCAAATAAAAAAGGCCTTGTATGTATTTTTTCACACTCAACCTACAGGGATGGCATGCAATCAAGTGTACATGTGCTTTCATGTATTTCCAAATTCCTTAACTCACTATGAGTTTCTGTTCCATCTCTTTCTCCTCATCAGTCAGCTCAATGGCCACTTTTTCCTCGTCAGCCTTCCCATATTTAGAAGCATGGATCATGCGACCATCCGCAAGTTGGAGTGACTTGACAGACAACTGCAAAGATAGCAAAAAATGTTATATTTGTGAACTGTCCGATGTAGATGGGTCTGGGTCACAAAGTTTATCCTGAAATGTTGACTTAAACAGCTTCATGTCCTTGGCACATGTGTCCATCATAGATGCAAGATACCCCAATGTATAAACATCCTAAAATAAGCCACAGCCATGACAGTACTCTAGCCATTACTTTACAGCGTGGCGTTTGACCTACCATTTTCCCATCTGATCCCATTATGGCCATCCCATCCTTATAGACAACAGCTGGCTGCTCCAATCCTTCAACCACAACAGTTGTTCCCTCAGGTAATTTATCACCAGACATCAGACTCGATCCATAGAATGTGACTTGCTACAAGGAAAACCCGGCCAACAAAAATTACACAATTAGTAACTCCCAGCCAAATTAACATAAATTAAGGTGATGTGATGAGATTAGATCTCACTGTAATGGTGCATATGTCTGGCAAGCAAATGTTCAAGGGAGAAATTGAAGTTGCATGATTATTACTCACCTCTCCATCAATTGTTCCCCATGCTCCAGGTAACTGTAGATAATAAGAATATTATTATTTTATATCATCAGCACCACAATTAAATTATCATAAAAACTGCACTATACTAAGATGCCAGCCATTTCCCTTTTTTTCTTTTTTCTTTCTTTTTGTCAGCCATGTAAAACTTACATGTACTTTCTGCAAGCATTTCTGTTAGTTTTTTATAACCTGCAGTGTTCACATCTAATAATCACATTTTAGGTTGGCTGGCTCATATTCATTTTACAGTTTCCAATAATTCCACATACCTTGTCATTGCCCCTGATAAAGTTGTGCAGCACCTGTGCAGGCTGGTTCCATTCAACCTGCAGCACACAAAAAATGTTCATATCCAAACCAATCAAAAAGGCTGTAAGAAACACCTTCAACCAATCAGGAGTCAAAGTGCAGTAATTTGTGTTTGGTTTTACTTTGAAGAAACCATCATCAGTGAAAAGAAACTCCACTGCCACTCAATGCTTGCTTGCCTGAGAATATTGTAAAATCACAGGTTTTGTTTTTGTTCAAGATTGGCCTAGAATGATGCCAAGCTTGTTTGGACTAATCCAAAAGCGTAGGGAAATATATCTGTATTCACCTTTGCAACTGCCTTCTTCTTCCAGATCTTATCATACGTGGCTCCTTCTTCTGGCTGGACAATTCTTGGTGCTTTGTCTTCACTGATGAGTTCTACAGCTTCAACCTTAAAATATGAAAAACATGTAGAAGACAACACTTTGACATACAAATATATATCATAGCTACTGTAACAGGGTCTGAGGATCAGGAACATATCTCAGGGGGATAGAGTTAGGGGCACACCTGTTCGTATCTATGTTATGCTACACGAGTTGTTATTTGAAGAAAGAAGTTTGAACAAGCTTTTTATATCTGGAGAATTCATACAGACGGCACACATAAGTGGTGGAAATACACAAATGAGGCTGATGCGGGAGATTGACATGCCTATACGGGATGAGGCTCATATGCAGGAGAGCTGACATCTGCCCTTAGTAACAGTGGTTGCATAAAGTTGTGCCACATACCATTGCCTTGATCCCTTCAGGGTAAAGGAATCGGTTGTACAGTGTATCAACAGTTTCATTTGGGTCAATGTCAACACTTTTCTGCAACAGGATTGGGCCAGTGTCAAGACCATCGTCAGCCCAGAATATGCTGAAGCCTCCTTGTTTATCACCTTCCATTAATGTCCTGTGTGAATCAACAATTGACAAACAAACAAATAAACAAAATTAGAATGCAACAAAATGAACAATATCTATTTTTGCAATAACACGCGAGTTTCTCGCTTTGTGATTGGCTAATTTTCATCATCAATTAGAGGACATGCAGACACAAAAAACTGACGTCAATTTGTTAAATCATATTGAAACTGATCAAAACCAGTCCAGTTGCCTGATTGGTGCATATGCAATAATATGTACATGCAGACATATAGCAAATTCAATTTTCAAAGACACAAAGCAAGATTGTATAAAGTATGTGTACAGGATCTTATGACGTTACACATATGTTTCAAGGTCAAACTTCTGTGCTCAACTTCTCTCAAGCCACAGCAAATTTAATTATACAAATTTTGTATTTTCTCTTTCAGCTTCTTTCCAGCGTGGTGTCAAGAAGCATTTCTCAATTCCTATGGAGCTTTACGTTTTATTCGTGTTTAAAACTCGCCAAATCCTGTTAAACCCGGATTAGTTTTCAACACCCAGCTAAAAAAACACGATAAACACGCAACTAAACACGTCCAGTGACCAAAGGTACCAAAGGAAAGCACATTTTTATGTATAGAACTGTACATATTCGCAGCCAACCGAAAGAATGGTATAATGCAAGCTTACTTTCACTAACTGTCGCTCCCTAACTGTAATTTTTAAAAAGTTATGCGAAAACCATTGTGCCAGCATTGTGAGCCCATCATTGTTTCTGGGCATTGTTTCCGCTCTTTGCTAAGTTAGAAAAACAAAATGCACTTAAAAGAAATCGATGTACATACCAATTAATTGCGGAAGCACCTCTATGTCTTGGGAGCAACGATGGATGATAGATGATCGAGCCGTGCTTCGGGAAGTCGATGACGTTCATTGGGATGAACTGTGAGCAAAACGGTAGCACATTCAAATCCGCTCCGCAAGCTTTGTACGTATCAACAACTTCTGGAATCGGTTCTCCTTTAACTCTCCACCTGGGGAACTTGAAAACCTTCACTCCGTCTTCTTCTGCTCCGCTTGCGAGAACATCTGGCTTTCCCTTCACGTCAGGAATAGTAAAAACTCCAACAATCTCATGCCCTTTCACTCGCAAGTTCTTGTACACTTCCAAACCAAACTGGGATTGCCCGATGATAGCGATTTTCATCGATGCCATCCTGTTCACCGATGTATGAATGCCTCTGACTGCAACCTGTTTCACAAAACGACAAGCGGCTAACATTTTCCGTGGACAAATATCGCCGGTAGTTTAGAACAGCAACGATACAGCGCAACAAGCAAAGCGCGGAAATGAAACGTTGACCAATCAAACGCTAGAATTCACAAGGAGAAAAACTTGATATTCCGGTTTGGGGGCGGGTTGGGGGTGTAGCAATAGAGTGGAGCCGAGCCACGTTTGCTCTTTTGATTTGCTTCCCCTCTTCGTTGAGCAAACCTCACGTTTTTAAACTATTTTAATGCGGCTTAAGTTCCTCAAACCATCTCTTGAGAAAAGAAATCGCAATCAAATGGAGAGCATTCGTTCTCGCAAATGTCGATATCAGACCGGGCCCGAAGTTTATCGACAATTACAATTCCAGGAGCCATATATTTGTAGTCGACATTTCTGCATGTCACATGCTGTGCTTATGACAAAAAAATATCATAAGAAGTGGTGTCAAAAGCTATATTAAGCAAAAGTAATACTCTAATAATATAAACAGAACGCGCAGAAATGTCGAACTGAATATATATTGTCGATTGTTCCATGTTTCGAAACTGTCACGAGAGACTTACCTTAAGATATCGACCCCGTATGTTTGAACAGAAAATTGAAACACTTCGTGGCTGAATGATATTCTTCCAGCTCAAGTTGGCCAGCTAGTGCCGCACCCGCACCTCTTGTGATCTGTGACTAGACTGGTTGTTGCGCGTTTTGTCATCGATTCCATCCGTTGTAGGGCTGGGGAGAGACTGGCTTGCCCAGTCCCTTTTCAACGATGTGACCTTTGCTCTGTCAGCGGGTAGTACTTGGTGTAGGTGAAAGCCTCTTAAAAATGTCCCAATTTTCACGCCGTTCAGACGCAGATCACAAAGACGAGCATTGCGCTGGGGTCATAAATGCTGCTAAAAGACCGTGGTGTGATCCAGAATGCCCAATAGCTTCATGGAAAATGCGGTGCCCTCGCAATTTTCTTCAGACATCTGCCACATGACTGTCTGGTGCTACGTGTCGTGTTCGTGATCTCTGCCCGTTCAGACATGTCTGGTCTTGTTGCGCTTTTAGCCAGTTCACGGTGAATGTACTGAAATAAAACGCAGTGGCCATTAAAAAAGCCGAGAAGACGTAAATTGATAGGAGTGTGCGGACTCACCGGCGAAGACATCTGCATAATCAGCACTTTGGCTTTTCACGATCTTCAGCGGCTCGACGGTCCAAATCGCTGACTATATATTTCTGGCGACAAGCGCTGTGTCGATAAAGTTACAAGTGCGACCACAGCCTAATTCTGCAGCCCAGTCGGCATTTTTCATCCAATTTGACTCTCCATTGGCGGGCTAAAAATTGAAGCTGCTTTTCGTCCTTAACCCCTTCCCTCTAACTTCCATTTGACGTTATAAAGCGGAAGTAGTGAATAGGCTGACGACCCGATACGCTCCTTTGGCTAAATATCTATGTAACAACTGAAAGGGTTTCTACTCACCAAGCCCGGACGGACTCCGCGGAATCGTGGTGGACTTTGCGCTTCCAACACAAAACGCGAGCCTGCGATTGGTCAGCATGCATACTCTCCCTTCGCCCAAACGCCTCAGGCTGTTTATATCTCGCTCCAAAAATGCGATTAATCAACCCACGAAACACGCAAACTAAGATACATTACTTTTTTTTATTATTCCTGTACTCCTTGAAGCCCATTAGCTAAAACATCGTTACACGGTTCGTCACTTCAATTTTAGCTTCCCAGTCACGGACGAAGTATCAGAAATTCAAAAATGGCCATCCTAATAAAACTCTTTACTTTGGAAATGCCGCAACTTTTGAATAACAGCTACTTCGCATCGCTAGCCTGAATTTCAGCCGCTCAGTCAGGCATCTGGTTCCTCAGAAACCTGACTAAAGCCCCGATCAAACGGTGAATGATACCTGATGACAGTTGAGGGATCGCAACTATCACAGAAAGCATAATCAAACGTGAAAAACTCTAGTCGACTATCATGGCAAATTTGAACATGTTCAAAGCGAAGAATAATTGGTAGTCCATGAAAATCTAGTGCATCATACTTCGTGTTCAGACGCTCATCAATTATCGACGGCTATAATAACCGTTTGACCGAGGCTCAAGAAATGGAGAACAGCTGAAGTCTGCGACAGAATTATAGCCAACTAACTGGACTAGAAAGTCACAAATTGGAAAGATGACCAAATATCCGTCCATTTCTGGGGTGAATCAACAATATTCAGATATCAGGCAATTGCCGCATTTGATCAATAAAGTTCTTTACTTTCGCATTTTTTACACGCATCGCTTTTTAATTATTATAAATAAAATATAATACCATAATACCAATTAATACCAAACTCCATCGGGGTAAAAACTCGTGCTGCATCAGTCATCAGCTCTTCGCTGACTCAAACTATAAGTGATTCGTGCGACAAAAAAAGAAACGCATATAATTGAATGCGGACTCAAGGTCGTCCACACAACAAAACTCTGAAAACTAACCAGAAGTAATAAATACAGTTAGTTTATAGATAAGAATATCGAGTATTAATAAATAAGAAAGTACGTGCTATACTGAAAGCATCTCGTGTTTGGATTCTACGTCTGTGTTGAATAGTTCTTTTTCTTTTCAAGATTATTGCTCAATGCGCGAGATATAAATCACTTTGAAAGCGCAAGACAGGATATTATAAACATGATTGCACCGAGTCGCAGTATGAGATGATTGACTTTTGCTGGTATTGTTTGAAGTGCCCCGGAATTACACAAACTTCAAAAACTTCTCGAATCTCTCACGAACGTGTTCACGAATCACGCAAGCAATTTCAGCATTTTTCTCGATCCCCTCTTCAAATAGACCACTTCACGCCCACAGTGGAATGCTGGGAAATCAGAATCAACAAGGCGGTATTTGTCCAAAAGAATTCCACGTAAAGCGGGAATAATCAAGTTGTGAATAGGCCTCGAGCCTCCGCTACTACGGTCAGCGGTGTTCAGCTTATGCACATCAACCTTACGTAAAACGACCAGTCCAAAACTAATTCGCAAAGGGACACTCGCCAATCGGCATTGCTCAAGCCGCTATTTATCTGTTGAAATAACATGTAAATAGCCCATTTCCGAGATGCCCCATGGCTCTGTTTCAAAACGAGACTTAGTGCAAAACCTTTTCTTGTGAAAGCGAGTTTGATTTGCATGAGAACGAACATGCAAGTAAAGCTTATTTTCGCTGGAAAGGCTTCGCACCAGGCCTCGTTTTGAGACAGAGGCAACAGACATCTCGGAAATGACCTATAACAGATTCTCACAATTACGCCATTTTCCGCCATGTTTGTCCACACACCCAGCATTCCGCCCCAAGCGTGAAGTGGCCGCTTATCCTGCCCAATAAGATAACGCTAAGACTGGAACTATACAAAAACCAAAACAACGATACAAGTTGAATATCAAGGCCTGTATCTTCTCGTCTTGTCCAGCTTCAGTATCTTGGCCAAACGCTGTTTCGTAGTGGTTACTGTTTTCTGACGTCCGCGTTTCCCTTGCACTACAATGGAAGAAGTCGGGTAATTAAAGATTGACTTGCTCCGACGAAGGGCTAACGCTTAAAACGTCACCTTAAACTTCGTTATCCCACATCGACTTTTAGTTAATTTATCATACATTTTATCTCCACGCCGACACAATCGAAAACTATTCCTCACAAGTATGAGCATATCAGACGGCGTTCCTCTAAAGCATCTAATCGTCTACAGAAAACGTATATACAAGTCTCCATCTGGGAGTTATGTGCACGTAAGCTTCTGAGTTATGCCAGGAAAGCCTCGCTTTGAAGCTCGCGCCAGTCCCCGCGCAATGAGCCAGGGGGGGGAGCGTTTCTGTTTGTGTCGAAACTTTTGTCAAATGGCAGATTCCCGGATGAAGACAAAATACAAAGCGCGCAAAGCACGGTGGTTAAGGGGATTCTTTAACTCACCTCGAGCGTTGTGTTCCGTTCCCGCGGGAATGCCGTCTATATGGGTCGCTTTTGCTGATGTCTGGGGATTCACTGCTCCAGCGTTTAATCCTCTGACGTTTCCACCTGTCTCACCTGACGGGCCGGGCATTGCGGCCGTTTTCTAAAACCAAGAATGCGAAGAAGTGCTCAGCCGCATGTGACTAAAACGTTTGATATGAAAGGCTTCGTACTTGGCCTCGTTTTGAAACAGAGGCAAAAGGTAACTCGGGCCCAGGCTTTGACTCAACTTACAGT